>VDFB02271358.1:361770196-362089374 GCA_007258455.2 Sequoia sempervirens
TAGGTCTATCTTCAAATCCACCCGCCAATGATATGGAAAATGCACCTATTCAAACAATTTATCCAACTATGTATTCAAACCCAAGTCTTGATAATATTGATCTTAGTTACTTAGATGAAATTGGATACACTATTGATGATATCAATAATTCTAGGGTTGAAATAATCCAAAAACAAAATAATGATGAAATATCTTATAAGAATGCAAATGAGAATGAAATCTCTTTTATGTTTTAAAATGAAAATGAAACCCCTTGTGTGAATGAAAATGAAACCCCTTGTATGGATGAATATGATTTTTTTTTTTAACAATTGAAAAAGATGTGCTAGATAACCTTCCTGGTAAAGTATCTTGGAGACAAATGAGAACTTATGTAAATAGAATATATAAAAAAAAAAATTATAGAAAGAAATTAGGATTTCAATGTCAACTCATGGTTCAATTGATGAGAATGTTGAAAATGAAAAAAATGATGAAAAAATTAGGCATTTTTGTAAAACCATAAAACAAAGATGATTCAGTAGAACAAGTCATATCTAGTGTTGCTAATGTTATTGATTGTATAGGTAAGAAAAGTCAATGTAAAGATAAGAATGCAGCTCATCGTGCAATAACAACTACTATAGTTAATATAAAGCAACTTCAAATAAAAGAATGTTAAGTAAGATTAGTAAATGTATAAAAGTAAATCTTGAAACTTTGATAAGAGCTGATAAAAGAAGAGAAAGTATTGAAAAGGATCCAATTAATACATGTTGGAGTTTTAGTGGTAAACTCCCAAGATCCGACATGAAATTAACTAATGAAAATAAATCTTTAATAAATAAAAAATGGCATGATAATACAAGAGTATCACCTAACATTAGAGATGTCTTAAAATTAAGAGTGGGTTCCAAAATTTGTGAACCTCATCCAAAGCATCTGTTAGATATGACTCAAACTGAATTATATAAAAAAAATTAGATGATTCAATCTTACCATTGAATATTAGCATAAGTCAAATATCATTTGAAAAGTGTAAAACTCGATATGTTAGATTTAATAAGCAACGAATCTCTTGTTGATGTAAGACTCATGTACAATTTCATTGTTATTATGATATTTTTTGATATATACGATGCACTTTGCATGCTAACCAAATTATGCAAGACATTTGTGGTATTAATATTCCACCTAAAACAATCGAAGATTTTATAGCGGGTTTGTTTTGTGAACCCTCTAATGGAAACTTATTTTATTTAAAATCATGTATTTCTAGAGAATGTTATATATATTGTAACATTTCATTATTAGGAGAATGTATGCATGAAAGTAGTTTAGATGAATTTGGACAACAATTAGTGGATGTAAAAAAAAATTAAAATGTTGCGTATTCTTTAAAAGATGCAAAATTTGGAAAATATTGTGAGCTAATTGTGGAAAATTTTAGTGTGCATGCATTTATTAAATAATTTAAAGATAAGATTATACCTAAATATGTTAAACACTCTCAATATGCTCATTAACTTGATAATCAATTTTTTTAATGTAAAAAAACATTCTCAATTGGAACTATATTGTTAGTTGTTGATTTTGCTAAAAATTATACTCTTGCTCCTCAAGAAGAAATTTAATCACAATATTATAATTCAATGTAAGTAGCTATATTTGTTCATATTGTTTATAGACATGCAGATGATAGTAAAGAAGATAATATAAAATTTTGAGAGAGTACCATTTTTATGTAAGTGATAATCAATTACATTCATCTGAGTTTGTTCAATATTGTTTTGATATATTTTATAAAAATTTAAAAGAGAGAGGAATTCAAATGAGAGAACATCTCATATGGTCAGATAATTGCATGGGTCAATTCAAAAATGCTAGAATATTTTATTGGTTATGTAGAGTTCATAAGGAAAATAATATCCAACACATGTGGAGTTTTTTTGAAGCTGGACATGGTAAGGGAGAACACAATGGAGCAAGTGCATGTGTGAAAAGAGCTCTTGCTAGAGAGCAACTAAAATTTGAGGATGCTGCGAAATTCAAAGGTGCACATGCAATTATAGATTTGTGCAATACCAAATTATCTACAAGAACAAGTGAGAGCTTAATAATTTGATGCTTCTTTTGGTTAGTTGAAGAAAATGATATTTTTTCTCAACAAGATTGTAAAACAATTAATGGATCTACAAAATGGCATTCGTTTAAGAGTTGAATGCAAACACATGGACAATATGGACAAGGGAGTTGGCATGCTTTTGTCAATTTTGTATTGCAGGTGATTGGGAGGTGTGTGAAAATATGGAATGGGTCAAACAATGGCAACAAAGAGCCTTAACACCTACATTGACACATGTTCAACATGGAATGAAAATTGAAGATAAGTGCTTGCATCAGATGATTATGATCATGTTTTGGATCTTGTACAAGAAGGTACACTAAATTGAGTTAAATTTTATATGTATGCATGTTTATATGTGAATTAAATATAAGTCACTCTTTATAGAATTTTTATTTATTTTTGCAAGACATGTGTATGTTGTTGTTACACCTAAGGGGAACGAAGAGGAGACAGAGTATTGGTTGGCTAGATGTGTTGAGAGAAAACATAATCTGGTGCATCCTAGAGTGGATGATGACAACTTTGAGTATCCAATTGGTTCAGTGGTTGTTGTTGGCACCTAGCTTTGAAAATATTTGATAAGAAAGAATGGATTGCCTGCATTTGAAGATTATGAAAGACACAAGAAGATTAAACATTATTCACATTAGATTTTGGAAACCAATATAAAACTAGTTAGATATCAAGGGAGGCCTGCTAATAAATTTTTATAGACACTTTCAATGGATGATCATGAGACAATCATAGATGCATTACAAAAAAGAGAGGATGTGGATGGTACAACAAAGTAAATAATATTGGTAAGTATATAGTTGTATATATATTTAATTGATAGCTGATATGTAGTTAAAAATTTAACACACACACACACACACACACACACACACACACACACACACACACACACACATATATTTATCTTTAATCATTTCCTAATTAAAGTTTTATATCATTTTTTGTTTCAGGTCTCCCAAAACTAGATGCTTTACAAAAAAGAGAGGAGATGCATATATATTATAATGGAATTCGAATCTATAGATAGGTAACTATATATAGTCATAGATACATTTAATTCATAGCATAAATATAAAACTAAATAATTCATTTTCATTTTTAAAAAAGTTTATAATTGATTTCATATCCCCTTAATTCATTATCTTAGGACCCCGTAAGTCATCCTCTTATGTACCATTAATCCATCCTCATGTATCCCCTTAAGCATCTCTATTAATTCCATTTAAACCATCCTCTTAGGACCCCTTAATCCATATCCTCATATATCTACCCTTAATCCATCCTCTTGCATCCCTTAAGTCACTCTCTCAACACCTCTTAAGCCATCCTCTTAGGACCCCTTAAGCCATATCCACATATATATACCCTTAATCCATCCACTTGCATCCCCTTAATTCACTCTCTCAACACCCCTTAAGCCATCCTCTTAGGACCCCTTAATCCATATCCTCATATATCTACCCTTAATCCATCCACTTGCATTCCATTAAGTCTCTATAAATTCCCCTTAAGTCATATCCTCCTATATATACCCTTAATTCATCCTCTTGCATCCCCTTAAGTCTCTCTATTAATTCCCCTTAAGCCATCCTCTTAGGACCCCTCAAGCCATCCTCTTATGTACCATTAATCCATCCTTGTATATGTTGGCAACACAAGGGTAGAAAAATGAGAGGGGGGTGAATCAGTTGTCACATAAATTCAAAACTTATTAAACTTATTAACCTTAGTCTCAAATCTGATCAATAACCAGGAAATCATAAATCAACAACACATCAGAAACACACATAACACCAAGATTTTTACATGGAAACCCTATTAGGGGAAAACCCACTCTGGAGCTTAGTCCACAAGATTATACCCTGTTAAAATTATAAAATAAATGTGAATGGGGAATGCACATGCATTTAGGCACACTGCCTAGAACTCACTACTCAACTACAAAAGGAAGACTCACTATCTTACAATAGATTTGGATTACATCTAGAAGATTTGAACTGAGAAAATGGCATATGCTAATGCCTGATTACAGGTCTGGTTAAGCACATGAACACTTCTTCACACTCTGCTCACTCTTCTTTTTCCTTCAAATGATTAGGACATTATTCACACATCTCATACACAAGCACACCTTCAAATAGAATAAATAATCACTCATATATATCCACAACAAGAGATTACATCACTACATGTTAACCTCAATAAAATAATAAAATGAATACAAACTGTTGGCCCAAAACATTAAATAATTTGCAATGTGAATCAGCCAATTTCGGCCACAACATAGTGAAGACCCAAAGTAAAATACTCAAACACAAAAATACTTCAAAAAATTATTCCTCAAAGATCCACAACACACTCCAACACCCTGTCGTCCAAGAACACAAAAAACCTGAACATGCAAGAGAAAATCTCTAATTGCAAGCACAACAATCAATGTGAACATGTAACATTGATAGAGAATGATATAGACACATCCACAAACATCATGAATCACCAGAGAAGCATCCGCAACAACTGAACTTACTAGAATCACATCATCTCCATTCAGGAACACCAACTGAAGCAACAAAATGACTGTTAGAACACAACTACTCATAACTCGATCAAATCTTCATGTGGATCTTTGAAACTTAATGTGGATAAACTAGATATACTTGAAAATAAACCCTTTAATCCACAACCTCTGATCATCAACGTACTGATCTAGCCAACAGACTAAACTTCACTTCACCACTGACAACCTACAACTTATTTCATTACAATTTTCTCAATATCCTTGACATATACAGCTTCTAAGATATTAATTCCAATAGTTTTGACATCAATGACAGCCAAATATCAACAACACAACCACAACATCCAACAATCTCCCCCTTTGGCATTGATGGCAACACATAATGTGAAAAACACCATCAATGCAAGTATCTTTAGCACTTACTCCCATTAGGTTTTGACTCTTTTCTCCTCAATTCTTTTACACGACTCTTCTCCCCACATGACTCTTCTCCTTAGATAATTCATATTTTTTCACATGACTCTTCTCCCCCTTTGACATCAATGACAAAGATCTCTTTTATCCACACAAGCTGTGAACCACATCTCTGAACATCTGACTACTCCCCTTGAGTAGTAGCCACCACAACATCAATCTGGATCAAGATATGACTATGAAATGCACGGACTAATGCAATTCAATGCATCTTAGTTCTAATTAGGAGGGGTAATGACCCATAGCTTCCCTCTGAGATACTCAAAAGTATCCTTAGGGAAAGGATTGTAAAGATGTCTGCAATTTCTTCCTTAGTAGGCACATACTCCAATCTGACTTCCTTTTCACTCACCGTCTCTCTCAAAAAGCAAAACTTGATAGATATATGCTTGGTCTTTGAATGTAGCACCGGATTATTAGAAATGTTAATTGCACTTGAATTATCACATAATATAACAATAGGTTCATCATGCAAAAATATGGTATCTTTCAACATTTGCTTCGTCTGCAATACTTGAGTACAATTATTAGCAACAACAATGTATTTTGTCTCTACAGTAGATAAAGAAATGGTATTTTTCTTTGTACTTAACCATGAAATCAGCTTCTTTCCCAAAAAAATGCACCACCACTGGTACTCTTTTTGTCATTCACATCACCTTCCCAATCAGCATCAGTAAAACCACTCAAAGTAAGATCATCATCTTTAGGATACCACAGCCCAAAATCAACTGTCCCCTTCAATTATCTGAAAATCCTCTTCACAGTAGTTACATGAGATTCCTTAGGATCAGCTTGAAATATTGCAACAATGCATACAAAATTCATGATATCTAGTCTAGTTTGAGTCAAATAAAGTAATCCACCAATCATCAAATTGTATCTTGTTTGATTTTCTTTCAGAGAATCATCATCTTGTTCCATTACATCCAGTCACCATAGGTGTACCAACTGGCTTTGAATCTTCCATAGCAAACTTCTTTAACAATTCTTTCACATACTTGGACTGAGATATGAAGATCCCTTTATCTAGCTGCGTAATTTGGAATCCCAAAAATAATTTCATCTCACCAATCATAGACATTTTAAAATCATTCTACATGTCATCAGCAAACTTGATGCACAAACTATCATCTCCTCCAAAAATGATATCATCAACAAAGACTTCAACAATCAAATATTTATCATCATCGATCTTGAAATACAGATTACTATCAGCAGTACCTTTATTAAATCCAAGCTTCAGCAAATACTTTTCCAATTTGGCATACCATGCTCTTGGGGCTTGCTTAATTCCATACAATACTTTCTTCAACTGACAAACCATATCTCCCTAATTGGTCAATTGAAATCCATCAGGTTGCTCAACATACACTTCTTCTTCCAATTCGCCATTTAGAAATTTTTACTTGACATCCATTTGATAAACCTTGTAGTTTTTGTAAGCAGCATAAGCAAGAAATAGTCTCATAGCTTCAATCTTAGCAACGGGGACAAAATTTTCTTCAAAGTCAATTCCTTCCATTTGAGAATATCCTTTACACACCAGTCTTCCTTTGTTTCTAACAACTTCACCTTGCTCATTCAACTTGTTTTGAAAGACCCATTTAGTTCTAATTACATTTTTGTCCTTAGGTCTAGGAACAAGAATCCATGTATTATTCTTCTCAATTTTTTGTAGTTCTTCTTTCATTGCTTCTACCCAATGTTCATCTTTGCATGCTTCATTCACACTATTAGGCTCAGTCTTTGAAATCAAATAGTATTCTTCTGCAATTTTTCTCCTAGTCTGAACACCTTTATTCTTATCACCTATAATTTGATTCTTTGAATGATTTATTCTTACATACCTTGGATTCTTAGGATGTTCTTGAACTTCTAGCTCTCGTGATCTTTCTTTTTCACTTTCACTAGTTCCTTCCTCTTGATTTTCTTGATTCACCGAAATGATCTGAACTTGATTTTGAATCTGAAATTTCTTTCCTGTGACAGAATTGTTATTCTGATCATTTGAATCATATCCACAAGTTTTTGATGGTCTAGCTATGTCTTCATCAACCTTGCCATTTTCACTTTCAACTACTTTCCTTAATCTCTTGTTGTAGCACTGGTAAGACTTACTATTAGTAGAATAACCAAGAAACATCCCTTCATCACTCCTAGCATCAAACTTTCCTATATCTCCATCTCTTCTGATATAGCATTTACTCCCAAATATTTTAAAATATATAATAGTAGGCTTATGACCAGACTATAGCTCAAAAGGGGTCTTACCAATATCACCTTTGACTTGTACCTGGTTGAGGATGTAAAAAGCAATACTCATAGCTTCTCTCCAATAGATATGAGGAACATTTCCTTCTAGCATCATAGTCCTAGCAACATCTTGAATTGTCCTATTCTTCCTTTCCACAACTCCATTTTGTTGAGGGATCTGTGGGGTAGATAATTGTCTCTTTATCTAATGCACTTCACAAAAAGAATTAAACTCATGGGAAGTGAATTCACCACCTCTATTTGATATCAAACATTTAATCTTTAGACCTGTCTCTATCTCAACCATAGCCTTAAAAAATTTGAATTTCTCTAGAGCTTCAGATTTTTCCCTTAAGAAAAAGTAACCCACATCAATCTAGAGTAATCATCAATAAGTAACATGAAGTACCTATCTCCTTGTAAACTTTTGACTCTAGAAGGACCACAAAAATCAAATATGAACAAGCTCCAACACTTCATTTGAACAATGTTGTTTGCTCCAAAATAAAATTCTAGTTTGTTTCCCTAACAAACATTCATTGCATATAATATTAGTAGGCTTTACCAACTTAGGAAGATCTCTCACTGCTTGAGTAGAACTTATCTTGATAATATTGTCAATGTTTACATGACACATTCTCCTATGCCACAACCACCTTTCATTAACTTGAGAAATCAAACAACTATTACCAATAGCATTCAAGTCAAAGATGTTACCTTTTGTTTTTTTACTTGAAGCAATCACATTTCTGTAACTTCCCAATATTCTACCCTTTAGATCCTTGAATTGAAGATTGTATCCCTTGTCAACCATCTATCCAAAACTCAAGATATTATGCTTCAAACCTTCCATGTATAGAACATCATCAGTATTATTCTTACCATCAAGAGAAATACATCCTCTACCATGGATTACACCAACTTTATCATCACCAAATCTTACAACACCACCATCATAATTTTCTAGGCTCACAAATTTCCTTTTATCACTTGTCATGTGATGAGAGCATCCATTTCCAATCACCCATTCATCTTTCTCTTCTACTCTGGCTACTAGGGCTTTCTCCACATTTGAGTAATTGGCAGATTCAGTAGGGGTAGGATCATTTTCCTTGATAGCAATAAATACCCATTCATCTTCACTTACATTTCCTTTATCAAATTCATCATCTACCACACCTTCATCAGTAGCATAATAGCACTTTCTTTGAGATCTAGGCTTATTAGGTCTTGGCTTAGGAGCTCTTTCCAAACACCTTGATGCAAAATGACCTATCTTATTGCAAGAAAAACATTTAATAGGAAAATTCCCTTTATACTTACCTTCTCCTTTAGCTTCCCTTTTGACAATAAGTGCTTCAAGCTCCTCTAGTTTTCTCCCCTCTTCTTCAATCTCTCTCATTTCCTCCCCATACTTGAATACCTTTCTAGAATAACTTTCACCCAGATCATATCATTGTTTATCTCTTTCAGAAGTAGTAGCTTTGAATGCAAATTCTATCTTAGGAAGAGCATCACCAAATTCACTCAACTCAAAAGCAGTAAGCTTACCAATCAACATGTCTCTGGTTACATTTGTTACAGTCTAGAGATCCTCAAAAGTAGTAGCTTTGACTTTGTATGCAGCAGGCAAGGATCTAAGCTCTTTATCAACAATCTTTGATTCTTCCAATCATCCACCAGCACATCTAATACCACACACAAGTTCATTCACTCTTTGCATGAAAAAAGTAATGTTCTTATCATCATCCATTCTCAACATTTCATATTTCCCTTTCACACTTTTCAACTTAGAAATCTTCATATTAGCATCACCTTCATACAAAGTTTCCAACTTTTTCTAGATCTCATAAGCAGTCATTAGATCCATAACATTTGTCATCTCAAAATTAGTCAGAGCACTCAACAATGCTTCCTTAGCCCTGATATTGTACTCAGCTTCCTTAATCTTATCTACAGTAGAAGGACCATTCTATGGAATGATATACCTATTCTTTGTAATTTTCTAGTAAGGTTCACCAATGCATCTCATATGACACTCCATTCAAGCCTTCCACAAAGAATAATTTTTTCCATCAAATCTCAAACTATCCTTCTTGTATGTCACCATCCTAGATCACCTCAAGTTGTTAAACTTCTTCCAAGGAACCTGCTTTGATACCAATTGTTGGCAACACAAGGGCAAACAACTGAGAGGGGTGGGTGACTCAATTGTCACAAAAATTCAAAACTTATTAAACTTATTAACCTTATTCTCAAATTTGATCAATAACCATGAAAGCATAAATCAAAAACACATCAGAAACACACATAACACAAAGACTTTTACATGGAAACCCTATTAGGGGAAAAACCACGGTGGAGGTTAGTCCACAAGATTATACCTTGTTAAAAGTATAAAAGAAATGTGAATGGGGAATGCACATGCATTCAAGTGCACTACCTAGAGCTCACTACTCAATTACAAAAGAAAGACCCACTATGTTACTATAGATTTGGATTACATCCAGAAGATTTGAACTAAGAAAATAGCATTTGCTAATGCCTGATTACAATTCCGATTAAGCACATGAACACTTCACACTCTGCTCACTCTTATTCACACTCTGCTTCTTCCTTAAAATGATTAGGACATTATTCACACATCTCATACACAAGCACACCTTCAAATGGAATAAACAATCACTCATATATATCTGCAACAAGAGATTGCATTGCTACATGTCAGCCTCAATAAAATAATAAAATGGATACAAACTGTCGGCCAAAAACATTAAATAATTTTCAATGAAAATTGACCAATGTCATCCACAACATAGTGAAGACCAAAAATAAAATACTCAAGAATGAAAATACTTTAGAAAATTATTCCTCAAAGATTCACAACATGCTACAACACCCTGTGGGCCAAGAACATGAAAAACATGAACACGCAAGAGAAAATCTCTAATCACAAGCACAACGATCAATGTAGATGTGCAACATTGATAGAGCATGATCTAGAAACATCCACAAACATCATGAATCACCAAAGAAGCATCCACAACAACTGAACTTACTAGAATCACATCATCTCCATTCAGGAACACTAACTGAGCAACAAAATGGCTGTCAGAACACAACTTCTCATAACTCAGTCAAATCTTCATGCAGATCTCTAAAACTTAATGTGGATAAACTAGATATATCAAAAAGAAACCCTTTAATCCACAACCTCTGATCATCAACATACTGAGCTCACCAATAGATTGAACTTCACTTCACCACTAACAACCTACAACTTATTCCATTACAATTTTCTCAATATCCTTGACATATACAACTTCTAAGACATTAATGCCAACAGTGTTGACATTAATGAAAACCACATATCATCAACACAACCACAACATCCAATAGTATATCTACCCTTAATCCATCCTCTTGCATCCCCTTAATTCATCTCCTAGGATTTAGGTATAGGGTTAATGGTTTAGGGCTCATCTCCTAGGCTTTAGGTCACATGGTTTAGGGTTTACGGTTTCTAGGTTTCATGAGATGATTAGAATAACAAATCTATATGGTTTAAGGGATTAGGGTTCATCTCCTAGGCTTTAGGGTTTAGGGTTTCTATGGTTCATGAGATTCTTAGAATAACAAATCTATATGGGTTTTAAGGGTTTAGGGTTCATCTTCTAGGATTTAGGTCATATGGTTTAGGGTTTAGGGTTTTTAGGGTTCATGATATGCTTACAATAATAGATATATATGGTTTAAGGGCTTATGGTTCATCTCCTAGGCTTTAGGTACTATGGTTTAGGGTTTAGGGTTTCTAGGGTTCATGAGATGCTTAGAATAACAAATATATATGGGTTAATGGTTTAGGGTTCATCTCCTAGGCTTTAGGTCATATGGTTTAGGGTCTAGGGTTTCTAGTGTTCATGAGATGCTTAGAATAACAAATATATGTGGGTTTTAAGGTCTTAGGGTTCATCTCCTAGGTTTAGGTCCTATGGTTTAGGGTTTAGGGTTTCTAGGGTTCATCAGATGCTTATAATAATAGATCTATATGGGTTTTAAGGGTTTAGGGTTCATCTCCTAGGATTTAGGTCCTATGGTTTAGGGTTTAGGGTTTCTAGGGTTCATGAGATGCATAGAATAACAAATCTATATGGGTTAATGGTTTAGGGTTCATCTCCTAGGTTTTAGATCATATGGTTTAGGGTTTAGGGTTTCTAGGGTCCATGAGATGCTTAGAATAACAAATATATATGGGTTTTAAGGGTTTAGGGTTCATCTCCTAGGCTTTAGGTCCTATGGTTTAGGGTTTCTAGTTTCTAGATTTCATGATATGCTTAGAATAATAGATCTATATGGGTTAAGGGTTTAGGGTTCATCTCCTAGGCTTTAGGCCCTGGTTTAGGCTTTAGGGTTTAGGGTTTCTAGGGTTCATGAAATGCTTAGAATAATAGATCCATATGGGTTTTAAGGGTTTAGGGTTCATCTCCTAGGCTTTAGTTCATATAGTTTATGGTTTAGGGTTTCTAGGATTCATGAGATGCTTAGAATAATATATCTATGGGTTAGGGTTTATGGATTCATGAGATGCTTAGAATAATATATCTATATGGGTTAATGGTTTAGGGTTCATCTCCTAGGATTTAGGTCCTATGGTTTAGTTTTTAGTGTTTCTAGGGTTCAAGATGCTATATATTAGGGTTTAGATGTTTAGGTCATATGGTTTAGGTTTTAGGGTTTCTAGGGTTCATGAGATGCTTAGAATAACATATCTCTCCTAGGCTCCCCTTTAATCCACCATCTTGCATCCCTTTTAAGTCATTCTATCAACTCCCCTTAATTCACCCCTCTTATATCCCTTTTGCACAAGTCATTCTATCAACTCCCCCTTAATCCACCCCTGCATCCCCTTAAGCTATCCTCAAAGTGCCCCAAGCCCATTCCTCTTACATCCTCTTAACTATAATTGCATCCCTTTAATTCACTTCTCATAATTCCCCTTAATCCATCCTCTTAGGACCCACATTAAGCCATATCCTAGGGTTCATGACATGCATCCCCTTGAATCACCCTCTTTACATCTCTAAGTCATTCTACCTAACTCCTTAATCCAATTCCTCTTTGCATCCCCTCTAGCCATCCTCTTAGTGACCCCTAAGTCATATCCTCTATATCCTTAATCCACAATCTTGTATCCCTTAAGTCACTCTCATAATTCCCATTAAGCCATCCTCTTAGGACCCATTAATCCATATCCTAGGGTTCATGACATGCATCCCATTAATCCACCCTCTTACATCCCTTTAAGTCATTCTATCAACTCCCCTTAATCCACCCTCTTGTATCCCCTTAATCCATCCTCTTAAAGGACACTTAAGTCATATCCTCTTACATCCCCTTAGTCCACCCTCTTGCATCCCTTAATTCACTCTAATAATTCCCCTTAAGCCATTCTCTTATGACCCGTTAAGCCATATCTTAGGGTTCATGACATGTATCCCCTTAATCCACCCTCTTACATCCCTTTAAGTCATTCTATCAACACCCCTTAATCCACCCTCTTACATCCCTTTAATTAATTATATTAACTCCCCTTAATCCACCCTCTTGCATCCCCTTAATTGATTCTCTTAACCCCCCTTGAGGAATTATCTTAGGACCCCCCCTTAAGCTATATCCTCTTAGGTCCCCTTAATTGATCCTACAACAAACATCACTTGAATTTGTAAGGAATTTATAAGATCAAATTTTCTAACTTTTACTCTATATTGTTCTTTTCTCACATGAATTATTTAGTTAAATGACTCATTAAAACTATAGTTACTTTACTTACATTAATTATTTTTGTAGGTTCTCATCAAGTCGTTCTACCATGTGATTGTCACTATAAAAAAAAATTATCAAGAGACTATAAATATCAATTTGAGGTCTTGACCTAAATTTGATATGCTTTAATTGTATCTACATGCACATATATGTTTCATCATGTTATATAGTTGTATTAAACATCAATATACATTATATATTTTCGTTTGATGTATGAACTTCAATGAACTTATTAGTCACTTTTTAAATATCTTGTTCCAATTTTATAGATTATACATTTCATGTCTTGTATTTACCACATTTTATACAAGGAGATAGATTTTTGTTTAATGATTCAAATATTTTCTAGAATTGGAAAATAGTTAAAATTACCTACCCTTAATTTATTATGAATATGATATAAACTATTTAAGGAATGTTTTAATTTGTCACCTAACCATGTGATAAATTATATATATGAAACTTGATTCTAGATAAGAATTTATATAGTGCATGTATTACTTGAAAATTAGATAAAGTATCTATACATACATGAGTGCATATAATCATCAAAATGAGCATAACATGATCTCATAATTGACTGCATATATAAGTTCATCATATTAAAGTCAATTGATATAAATAAACACAAACATGGTCATATTAATCGATATAATGTATGTGAAATGGTCCATGAAATAACATGTTCAAAATGTATATGTCAAGTCCAACACATATATTTAAATAAAACTAGAGATCTATAGTCCATAAAATTTAAAACAATCTAACTATCACGGCGATCAGTCAAATCAAGTCTCCTCTTTGCTCCACATGGACTAGATGTACATGTATCATGTTGTAAAAGAGTACAAGAAACTTGAAATTAGATTTAAAGTTATTTAGAAATTTTGAAATAATTTAACATATAAACTTGAAAATATAAACTCAAGATAAAAATAAATTTAATTAAATATCTAGTATATACAATAAAAATTGTTTTTAGTATGCATAAATTACCATGTGATCATGTGAATCTACTAGCACACTTTGCTCAATGGGTAGCATAATTGTCAATTGAGAAGGTCCAAACACTTGATCTACTATATCTTGCATATTCATATAAAGCAAACAATATGTGAAAACCTCGAATATATATATTTAAAAGGTCCCTAAAAATTGTATAGGAGATTTAATAAAGTTTACAACCTTGAATGATATGACCTCATGATCACGCACCTGAGATTTACCATGCATAAATGCTAACGATGTCTCAAGTGTGCCTGCCATGGGCATCACATGAAATCCCTACATATAGATACAACAATGTATAGATCATTCACACATGTGTACAAATTCAAATTAAATTAGATCTATGATGTGTATTTAATTTAAACTTAACAAAAATTTGAAATCACGCACTTGAGTTGATGATGACTCAGAAGCGCTCACCACAACTTGTGGTTGGTCGATACTTTGTATTGCATGACCTCCCTACATCTAGATATAATATATCATTTCACACATGTGTACAAATTCAAATTGAATTAGATATGTCCACATAAATTAAAATATATATTGGTTTGTACCTAACCAAAAGGTGATCCCAAATCTACAACACTCAAAATATAGACATGATCATATTGAGATTCAAGCATCGTGTGATCATGTATCTACACTAAACACTTCTTGAATTAATATTATATTATATATATAATTTGATGTTATTATGTACATGAATTTTGCACATTTCAAACAAATTATTTAAGTTCAAAAGATGAGCATACCTGTGTAGGATGGTCCTTAGAATATAGTAAATTCATATATGACTCCATCCTAGATACATGCGGGTCACCTGAAGTGGATGCCTGAGTATTTCCATAGCCTAAGCCTCCATATTCTCTATTTCCCACTTTAGCCACTGCATGTATAGTCTGATGAGTGAGATGTCCTAAAAGAGAAATCAATTCTCCTGATGTGGACAACACCATCTGTTGCTGAAATATAGTGGGAACACCAAGAGAAGGAGGAGGAACAATAGGAGCAATAGGAGCACATCGATGAGGATTGACACATGCTTCTAATCTATGTTGGGGGATGCCACGCCTAGCTCCCTGAAATGACCTCATATCAAAATGGTTTGGTTTTAAACCCAACTCAAACTCAGCCCATAACTTTCTCAAAAAGTATAGGGGCACCTCACAATTGCCATGTGGTGGAGTATCAAACACCATCCACCATCTATCCCAAAAATTTGTAGCTATTTGCGGGTGCCTACACCATTTAATTGAAATTCATTTTTTGGTGGGTGGAATTGGTTCGTTTTCTTGAGGGCTAAAAATGGATTGTTTGGTAATTTTAAGATCATTAATTTCTTTATAGGACAATCCATCTGCATAGAATTGTCTCCTCTCTTCTCTCCATTGATGGAACCTATCTAGGTCTACATCAATAGATCAAATATAATCGACAATAGTTTACATTGAAGATGCAAACCGTGCAAGATGGGGGGATATTAGACTAATTTTTAATCAGATCTATATTTTCCTAAATCACATTAAGGTTTTCTCTAATGCTTTCTCTTAACTAAGCCTGATCTACTACAGGGCGTGGGGGGGTTAGGAGGTGGAGAGTGTGGAGATGTGGGGTTTTGTTGTGGTGGCGGATTTGGATGTATGGGATCTTCAAGTTGTGCATCAGGTATAAAATCCTTTATGTTAAATTTAGGATCCATGTGAACAATTAAATGGCAATTTTATGTTAAACAATTAAAAAATATATATCGACAATCTAATTAAATAATGTACACAATTTAAAAGTTATTTAAATCACATTGAACATGCAAAAATTCAAAATATATTTCATTGAAGACGCATTCAATTTATAACATTTAAAAATCCATAACATAAAAATTCATAGCATGTACACATTAAATTATACAATTAATGTCATACATACATGTACCCTCAAGGTTAAACTTGAGCACTTTATTGTCTAGTAACCATATGGTTTCATTTTCCTTGCAAGGTTAAAATTGAGTGCTTGTGGTTGTTAATTTCAAATTATTGTATCATTCTATCTTAGACTAATGAATCTCATGCATTAGTGATGCTTTTTAGATGATTCTATGTATGTCCTAACCTATGCATTGATTGTTAATGAAAGATGCCTTTGAGGCATCATATCACTCATCAAAGTGGGAATAAAGGGAAGGCTAAGAACCCACCTACAAATCCTACTGGTGGTCCTCGAGTTATCGATCTCCTTCAAGATAGAATAGTAAGGGCCCCTCATCAAGAGGCATCTATGTGTGAGAATTTGTAAATTAATGTAATAAAGAAGGTGGATGTGAATCTATGTGTCGATTGAATGCATTTTTTATGGTGTTGTAATGGTAGAAATTGAGAGATTCTTAACATGTATTTGTGGGTAACTATAAAGTATTATATTTTATAGCAAAGAGGTACTATAAGACATTTGTAATAAATTGGTAGTATTACTACAAATCACTTGCAACATAAAGGTAACAATTTCTTGAAAAAAAGGGGCAATGGTACAATGGATGACTTATATCATAGAAAGGTTAGAGGCACTTGCAATTTTATTTAAGATTTAGATATTTATTAATTTAGATTTATTATGAGATGTAGATAGTAGGAGGTCAACTAATGTTTGTGTTTAGTTTGTTCAGTGGTAAAATAAATTGCATAAGTTAGTAGCACATTGTGGTTTCTATATCTACTATAATGACAAATTATGTTGTAGCTACTCTTATCTTTAAGGATTTTAGTTATATTTATAGCTTGTGTTTAGATGCTGGGTTGGATCATGTTGTAGTTAGAAATTAATACAATATTTAGTGTGCTATTAGCTTGGAAAATAACCTAAACTTTCATATATAAATGAAGCATGTTGATGTAAAGTATCATTTTGTTATGATGTGGTAGGTATGGGAGAGCGATGTTAGATAAATTTGATAATATGAAGAATGTTGCAAATATGTTAAAAAAGCTAATAAAAATAAATAGGTTTAGATAGTGCAATGAAACTATTAGTCTCACATCCCCCGGTAAATAGATCACAAAAATGATTGTCAATGGGAATAAGAAAGATAAGTATAATAAAAAGACAACAAATCTAGACATTATAAATATAATTTAGATTTAAGGTTTAGGGTTTAGGGTTTAGGGTTTAGGTCCTAGGATTAAGGGTTTTAGTTTTTAGCTCTATATTTTTTGGAACCTAGGGTTTAGGGTTTTGATTTCTAAGTTAAATGTGTCCAATTTAGGTTAAATTCTAGTTAATTTAGGTTTAGTTTTTATGGTTTTCAATTTACAATTTAACGTTTTTGGTTTCATTAATGTTTTTAGTTTTTTAAATACAATTCCAAATCTATAAAATATTGAACGTAAAACAAAAAAAAAAAAACTAAAACTAAATAACAATTACAAAACAAAAATGCAAGATAGAAAGAAAGAAAAAAGCAGAATTCAACCAACCTAGAGGTCGGTTGTGTCGATGGCAAGAGGTGGCAGTGAAAATTTGGTTGAATTGGGCCCATTGAAACACATACGTGATCTGTGTTGTCCCTCAAGCACACAACTAAAATGAATCACATAGTCGTCAATTTAAAAAATTAAATAGCTTTGCAAAACACGTACATGTTTTAAAATGTGTACGTGTTTGTTATGAAATAACTTGCACAATAGAAGAATATGATATGAAATATGTTGTAAATACTTGATAATAACTAAGAATAACAACTAAATAACAATATACTAATGATAATATGACTTAATAGAGAGTTAAGATAGCCATAAACCGACTATTCATAACCCGATGTATACTAATATTAAGGGCGTAGCATGCCCCCTTCTTCAAAGAAGCATTGTACTCAATGCTAATCAAGTTTGGATTCTTTTGAATGAACTCCTCATCCTCCCATGTGGCATATTCAACTGGTAATTTTTTTGTTGGATGAGATACTCAGTGAGAGTTATATTCCTTAGCTTCTTTGTGCATGTTTGATGAATGCACTCTAGTTCCAAAATGATTCTTCCTTCTTCATTGAGCTCTGGTTGTGTTGTTTGAGTGGGAATATTATGCTGAGTTACCTTCTTCAAATAGGAAACATGAAAAACAGGATGTATCTTTGTTTTTGGTGGAAACTCTAGCTTGTAGGCAACACTACTGATCTTTTGCATGATTTGGTATGGACCATAATACCTTGGAGACAACTTATTATTCTTTTTTTTGTTGCTTAAGTGAGATTTTCTTATAAGGCTGCAATCTCAAGAAGACCCAATCCCCAACTTCAAAACTTCTTTCACTATGATGTTGGTTTTCCTATTGTTTCATTCAATTTTGTGCCATGGCTAAATTCTCCTTGAGTCCTGAAAGTACTTGTTGTTGATGAAGCAAGTGGTCTTCTACTTCCTAAACTCTTGGTGACACCTTTATTGATGATGTGATGGAAGGAGGATGATATCCATAAAGTGCCCAAAATGGAGACATTTTTTATGAGCTATGAAAATAAGTGTTATACCACCATTCCGCAAGTGGTAGCCAATCTACCCATTGAGGTTGTTTCTCTAAATTGAAACAACATAGATATCATTCTAAAAACTTATTAACAACCTCAGTTTTCCCATCTGATTGAGGGTGGTATGAAGAGCTATGAGCCAATTGAGTACCCAAACATGAGAATAAACCTTTCCAGAAGTGACTAGTGAAGATAGGATCATGATCACTAATAATAACCTTAGGTGTACCATGTAGCTTTTGGATATTCTCCAAAAAATCTTTTGCCACTACACTTGTTGTAAAAGGATGTGATAATGCAATGAAATGTGCAATGACTAGAATAGGAAATTTATATTTAATGGTGTACATGTTGAGCACTCTACAATCTAGAAACATGCGCCAAGTATCATCCTTCTTACATACCATCACCATAGGTGAGGAGTAAGCACTTTGGCTATGCCTGATAATTCCTGCCTCTAGCATTTCCTCAACATTTTTTTCTATCTCACTCTTTTGTATGTGTGGATACTTGTAAGGCCTAATGTTTGGTGATTGGATCCTTGGAACTAACTGTATGGCATGATCATGATCTCTTTTAGGGGGAATTCCTTTAGGAATAACTCCAAGAACAACTGGGTGATGATCAATTATAGCTTGCAAATCTAGATGATTTGGAGCATTAGATTGAGAGACTTCTAATGAACATAATTGGGACACAAATCCATCCACTCCTTTATTAAGAAACTTTTGCATTTGATGAGAGCTTACCATTTGTGGGTATTTTTCCTTCAACCCCCTTAGCTCTACTACCCTTCCTTCTAATTGAAATCTCGTGAATAGTTCTTGGAAGTTCATCTCAACTATTCCCAATGTAGTAAGCCATTGCACTCCCAAAACAATATTTTCTCCACCCATGGATATCGCATACATTGGGGTATCAAGTTGATAATCCCCCATGGATAATTTAATGCTATGACACTTCCCTGAACAACTAACTGTGCCACCATCTACAATCAAAACCTAAAACTATGGAGTTGGATATATAAAACAATTAAGACGAGTAGCTAACTTTTTGTTGATGAAATTATGAGTACTACCTGAGTCGATCAACACTATTACCTTTGCTTCTTTAAGAACCCCACCACCTTGAGAGTTTGTGGAGCACTGAAACCTGAGAGTGCATGACAAGAAATGATTGGTTGAGAATCATGTGATTCCTCATTTGACTCCCTTTCATCCTCTAGTATGGGTTCCTCCTCTTCTTCCTCACTTGGACCTTCAATATAGAACAATTTATTTTCATTGCATTTATTTCCTCGACTGTATTTTCTATCACAATTGAAACACAACCCTTTTGCTCTTTTCTCCTCGATTTACTGTGGATTCAACCTAGTAGGTTGTGTTGAATATCCTTTCTCTATTTTCGCATTAGCCCCTTGCTTCTTAGGAATCAAATACTTCTCCTCTACCTCGCATGCTAAGATAAAAGACTCATTTATGGAGCTAGGGCTAAACATGCGTACCTCATGTTGAATGTGATCCTTGAGACCCCCCAAGAATAAATCATTCAATTTTTCCTCTATAGTTGTATCCACTCTTAAGGATAGATTTTGGAATTGTTGAATATAATCCTTAACTGATCATGTTTATTGAAGTTTAGCCAGCTGGCTAAAGAAGTTGTTTGTCATGCTATTACTATATTGTGCTTGGATTTCCTCCGTAAAAATTGACCATGAGACGGTGAGCCCCTTTTTCTTTTGATGAGTGCAAAGCCGACGATACCAAATGAATTTATCTAGTTCTAGATATAGGGAATCCATCGTGACCTTTTGTCCATTTGGGATTTGGTGTACTTCAAAAAAAATATCCATTTGGTTTATCCATGTTAGAGGATCCTTGCCATTGAACTTGCACATATCCACCTTTGGAAACAAATTCCTAGATCCCATTTGAGTACTAAAGATTGTGTCAATGGTATCTAACCTAGAATTTTCACCTTGGTCGTTTGAGAACTCCTTTCTTGGTTCAGCATGTAGGTGCTTAACATGTTTCGTATGTCTGATATATCTTCTCTTAGGTCACACATATCCATCTTCATTAAGGAAATTTCTTGAATGACCTTATTGATTTCCTTAGTAGGGGTAATATCCTCTATTGTTACCCCATCCTTATCAGGAGTCTTCCCCAGAGTGACAACATTCTTTTTGCCCCTTGTTGCAAGCCTCATCATGATGGGAACCACTAATTTTGAAATAAATCACACAAATGAAACTTAAATTCTCTAAAAATT
This sequence comes from Sequoia sempervirens, assembly GCA_007258455.2. NCBI lineage: Eukaryota > Viridiplantae > Streptophyta > Pinopsida > Cupressales > Cupressaceae > Sequoia > Sequoia sempervirens. The sequence continues at coordinate 361,791,179 of VDFB02271358.1, forward strand.
TTACTGTAACTTACTAGGGCCAAAATAACTCACCTATAAAAATCTCCAAGAAATAAGTAGATTTGCAGCGTGCAGAGTGATAATTGTGAAATTTTAATTTTTCAATAACTTGCTTATTTATACTCAAATTCCTCCAAATTTTTTATTGTAATCTCCTTTAGTATTTTTTTAAAAACCGAAAAAAAATAAGACTCCAATTCTACATTTTGTGCGAGATATGTAGATTCCAAAAAAAATGTGTAGAAACCCTAATTCTGCAATAATTCGCTTAATTCTACTCCAATTCTTCTAAAATTTGGACTGTAGCTTCTTTAATATGTTCTTCAAAAACCCTTTAAAAATTAGAAATAAAAATTCCAAAATATGAAATATATTCTCTTCCCAAAATCGCCTCCAAAATTAAGAAAAAACCTTACCTCTACGGTGCCAAGATCATGCTCTGATACCACTTGTTATGAAATAACTTTCACAATAGAAGAATATGATATGAAATATGTTGCAAATACTTGATAATAATTGAGAATAACAAGCCACTTTTAGGGTTCAAACCTCCAAATATCTCTAATGAGAACACACTTCACAACTTGATGATGAAATAAGACTCGCAACCTCCTATATATACCTATTTATGCCTAGGATATCACCTAGGCCAACTTAGACACATGTATATAAGTCTTAGGCTGACCTAAACAACTAAATAACAATATACTAATGATAATATGACTTAATAGAGAGTTAAGATATCCACAAGCCGACTATTCATAACCCGATGTACACTAATATTAAGGGTGTAGCAATGTTTTAAAATGCATATGTTTTTTAGGTTGCATACCCAAATCTAAACACATACGCATTCGGATTTAGGCTCGAGTACCCGATCCAATGTGTGTACGATTTTTTAAAAACGTGTACGTGTTTCCTACCATTTTTTTTGTTTTGGCCGAAACTACCCCTCTTGATGGACCCAACTTCCAACTTTTACTCTATGCATAGGAGGAGGAAGAGTAATTGAGTGGGATTTGAGAAGCCTCAACAAAATATGCTCTTTCTTAGATAAAGAATGAGGTGCAAGAATAAATCCTTTCTCTTGTGAAGAAAATTTTGACTACTCACAAGGAGAATACATAAGAACAACAAACAATGGAAGAGGGGATGGGGACAAAAGAGAAGGCTTGTAGCCTAAACCCCTCACAAAAGATAGAGGTGTCAATTCCAAAGGGACCTTAACTCCTTGTTCCATGTGACCAAGACCATTTCCTTTGTACCAATTCTTAAAAAGAATATTAAATCCAAATCCATAATGTGATTGCAACTCCTTAGAAAGGGGAGGATCAACATTCAAGACATTACAATTATTGTTCACATTATCCCATGTACAGAAGAATAATCATCTTTGATAGCGGTTGTGAATGATATTGTTGGGATGTCTAAGTGGATCAAGTCAAATTTATATTCTCCAATGAAGGATGATGTAAATTCTAGGGAACCCCAATCATCACCAATACATGCATTTTCTTGAGGAGTAGACTCATAATTTCCTACTTCAGGAGGACCTTCTTCAAGGACATTTGTCTCAAGAGTATCCTTTGTAATAGGTATTGTTGGAGTAGACACCAATGCATTGGAAGATACTGAAGGAACAAGACTTTTACAAGTAGGCACAAGCGAAGCTTGGTTGGCAACTACCATCTCACATAAGTGTATGGCATTAGGGTCATCCCTGATTGTGACTACTTAATTATTATGAATGAATTTGATAGATTTATGCAAGGTAGACATGGTTCCACCTTTAGCATGAATCCATGATATACCAAGAAGAATATTAAATGGTAATTTTCTAGACATAACATATACCAAGGTGGTATGGTAACAGGTCCAACCTTAAAGGAAATATTATCATTCCTAAGGCTTGTCAATCAACATTATTGTATCCACAAATATACAAAGACAAAGCAGCAAGAGAGGTTGAATCAATTTTAATTTTAGGCAATGGATCAATACTACATAAGTTGAGCGTTGAATAGGTGTCAACAAGAGTACCTATAATGCCAATATTGTTAATGCTAATTATTGTCATTAATCGATCTACCTGCTTTTGTACTTCTAGAGGTGGGAGCTCCTACAAATAGAAGGTAATATTCAATGAATCCAAACAAATATGATATCAATGCTTTAACATCCATCAGCCTAGTGGAAGAAGGTAAGAGAATCATTTGCAAGGCTTCCTGAAGAATTCCTTCATAAATCAGAGTAGTTTGAAGCAAGTCCTAAAGTGAGATCTTGGAAGGAATAACACAAAGTTTCTCGACAAGATCATACTCAGTCAGTTGCTTAGTTGCAAGTCTAGGTGCTTGAAGAAGGCTTGGTTGAGAAGGCAGTAAATAAGTAGGTTGATCAATATTTTGTTTATTCCTTCTAGTATTATAAGTGTGAGTTGTTGTAATATAAGAAGAAGGTGCAAGTGGAACACCATGAATAGAATAAATCCTTTTAGGAGAATGACCAGTTGGAGTCACATAAATGACTAGTATCTTAGGTATTTGAGGGGTGGTAGAGACTATGACTACATTTATGTATGCATCACGACTAATGGAGGAATTATTTGAAGAAATATGCCCAACATCTATCCTTGGAGGATCTAATGTGAGAGGAGCTTCATCATTCACTAATGCATTGTCTCTAGAAGAGAATGCATCGAAATGAAGAGAAGGTAGAGTAATGTTAAGAAAAGCATCAATAATTTCATCCCCTTGCACCAAAATATCCTTAGAAGGAATTTCAAGAGAGGGATCAACAAAGAATAATAAGAAAGGATAAAAGAACTCCCTTTCACAAAGTTGCAAGAGAAATTCTTAAAGTTTCTCAAAAGGATGGGAAAGGGATAGAAGGAAGAAAGATAGAAAGTTTATTTTGAAATAGAGATATATACAAGTCAATTGAAGGTCAGCATATATCCCTATTGATGTTTTGGATTTTTCCTTTTTTTTTTGTGAAAGGAGTGTTCATATCGAGTTCACCAAAATGTAGAGGAGGAAATTTTCTACCCTCCAGTCTCAAGACAAGCAAGAGTTTTAAAGGAGAAAATGGTCCTCAACTACCTCAAGACTACCTTAAGGAACAAAGCTCAAGTGGTGGGGTAAAAATCTAAGAGATCTAAAATTAGAAAGAGTAGGTCATAGAGATTTTTTGGACAAACTAACAAGCTCCCATCCAAAGGATGACAACGTGGCATGCTAGCATCCCAAAGGTGCTCTGGTATCTCGTACGGATCAAAAACCAAGAATATCACATAAAATAGTTGAAGCAACTACTTTTTTCTGACTATTAATAATTCTTAGAATGAAAAAAAATAACAAATTATAACCAAGAGTAAAATAAATTAAACTAAGTGAAATATAAATGATAAAGTGAGAGAATAAGAAATAGAAAATGCTCACAATAGACCAAGAAATGAAGCCTCTAGAAAATTAATATCTTTGATACCTACACACATAAGATCAAGGAAAATTATTGGGGTTTTTTAAGGGATTGTCTTAGTCAAACCCATGTTTTGGTGTTTTTACCTTCACAAATAACTAGATAGACATATAGAGAAAATAATAGATAATAAAATAGATAAATAGACAAGATAGACAAATGCATAGATAAGGGATGTGATAAATTCCAAGATGTTCAAAGACACAAGGAAAAAGATAGATATCACTTGCGAGGCTTGAGGAAGCCACAGAGAGAGAGAGAGAGATATTTGTGAGAGCCAAGAGTGTTGTAGAAGACAAGACAACTTTAGAGATTTGTAGCAAGCAAGACAGAAAGAGAGAGACAAAAGAATGTCCAAGAGAGGAGAGGAGAGACCAAGAGAGAAAGGTCAAGAGACCCAAATGAATTGAAAAGATGGATTTAAAAGAGAGAATAGGAGGGAAAAGAGGGTTCTCGAGCCATTACAAGGTATTCAGAGCCATTACCACAAACAAAGGTAGGTGACAAGTGGCAAGGTACTAAAAACAACCATTTGAACATTGAAATGTCACAGGATGCTAGTGTGGTGCATGGACGTCCATACGGCACACTAGTTTCCAGATAAATCATGCTACAAAATGGTGGGAAAAAGGAAGACTCAAGGTTCAATGCAAAGGTGGTTGTTGAAAGGGGACCCTGAGCATCCTAGGGGAAAAATGGCCAATGCAAGGGCTAAAATGAGCCTACACAAATACTAATGGATTGGATACTAAAGTGGATACAAAATTGTAGGTGAAATTGCAAAGGGGTGTAATTTTATGACACTTCACTTCCTTGTGGTGCATTTTCTTCCTTATGATGCACTTGGTTTCTAAATTAGTTTCCTTTTATTTATTTATGAAATATTTTATAAAATATTATATTAGACTAACCCCTTCTACATGTACTCAACAATTAATGGGAAAGCATCTTCTAGAACTCATATGAATAGTAATTCCTCTTGTCCTTCATTTCACTAATAATTTTTTTATAATTTTTATGCTACTACATGTGAGTCTATTTCTTATCATTTCATAGGAGTTGGAGCTAGAGAGTCATGCACATGGTACAAGTAATATTACTTAGCCTATGGAATAGAAATAGAAGAACAAGGGAAAGAGAAAGAACAAGAAAATCCAAAAAAAATGAAGAAAGATAAGGGGGAAACCATAATGGTTGAATCTAGTAAAGAACAATCTCTATTATTCTAGATATTAATGTACCTACATAAATCTCTCCAAATTTAGACATAGTGATGAAAATTAAATAGTTTTTTACTAAGAAAAAATATTTGAAACCTATGGTAACCTTAATACTATATTTATTTATACCTTTACCTTCCAAACCACAAGTAGATATAACAATGCTCTTCCCTATCCAGTAATTTTAGATAGGAGATATCATGCACAACACAAGGGAGAAACTATTGAAATAGTATTGGATATAAATGAGTCTATATATAAATCATTGAGAGAAGTACAAATAAACTTACCACAAATAAAAATAGATACTTCACTACCTTGAAATCCAAAAATACTATTAAGAACATGTGGAATTCTAATAGAACTCTAAGAAAATGGCTTTAAAATATAATATAGTAAGAACTATTGGAAAAATAGGGAATAAAATAATTGGAAGAATTAAGAAAGAAGTATGGACCACTACACAAATAAAAGTAGAGATAAATGTAAATAACATGCAAGGGACCTATAACAACATCAACACATTGTATCATGTTTACCTAGGTTAGCCCACATGTACAAATGTACTAAAGATTTAATTGGAAAATATCTAAAATTAGATCATGTATGTCTCTACATCCTATAATGCAATGAAGGACTTAGAGGGTAGCCTCAAGGTATAAATTGAAAACTTTTGCAATCAATACTAACAAGTACAAGATTAAAGGGAAAGTTGGAGGGTACAAATTAAATGATTAAGGGAAGTAATTAATTTGTAATCAACACACTTAATAGGGTTCCTAGTATATGCAAAGTAGATAGAAGAATCACTTTAGATCCCAACCTTTATCACCGTAGGTGGCTCCACATTAACTAAAATAAATGGGTATATCCGCCTATTGCATCAAGATATTTTCTAGTGGGATAACACATATACTTAAATAAGGGACATCTACAAGAACATTATTCTAGGAGGGGGAATTTTATAAAATTTTGATAAATGTATATTTTTTGAAGAATTTTTCTACTAGTCATCATTTTGAGGATAGCATGATAGATTCAACATGTCTTGAAGATAAGGCATAGGTTTCATTGAGGGATGATGTTAGTGGGAAAAATTCACATCACTCCCACTTTGTTGAAAACCCAAAAGATCAGCCTAATGGAGGCTAATGGTGAAAACCTGTAAGGGAGTCAAAGGCTAGAAACACAAGAAAAACATCCCATGCAATTTTTAAATAGATAAATTCATCACAATCCATTTTTGGCACATAAAATTAACCTACAACAAGACCAAAGAGGAACACCAAGGAAGAGAGATGTTAACATGAAGAGTCATTATCAAACTAGTTAGATTGTATCCTATCTAGGAGGGTCATACTCACACTACTCTTAAGCTCTCTTGGGAGACATATCACTTTTCATCTTACCTCATGTAGACTCATCAAGTGTCCCAACACCTGCTCATAGAGCCCTACACTCATTTAATTCTTTGATGGGTAGTCATATTTTCACTCCTACCTTCTCACCTCCTCATCCTTTCCTTTATTATTAAGGCTCTTTTGTACATTTTATAATGTTGCATATGGTATTTTATCATTTTGACTATTCTTGATTATGAATTATTTTTTTATTTTGCAAGTAGATATTGGCAACTCCAACATGGTATCAAATAAAGCTTGCAACTCCAATCCCTTTCTCTTGAATTTGTGAGCATCATGGGCATTAGATTTCAATCAATATATTAGAGCAAAATAGATGTTGTCATTATGTCTAAAGGCCCTAAGAAATGAAGGATTATCTTTCATTTCATTAAAAATTGTTACTTTTGGGGGGAGTCGCATACACCTTCTCTCTTTATCTCTCCTATGTGGGAAATATTTATGTTGATTACATTTTGTGAGATTCAAGTAATTATATAGAGCACTATGCACATTTTAGTAGTGTACTACAGGGCACTTGTGCATTGTTTGTTTGTGCTCCTTAACTATAGTACTATATACATAGTCAACTTCACAGAGTGTGTTTTTCTATTGCATCATCTATTTATTCATGATTGAGTAGTGTACTATAGGTTCACTTATGCAATACTTTGTATCTCCTATCTTGATATACATTCTTTGGAGGTTTATTGATTCCAGAAGACACAATCATCTACGACAAAGTTTGTAGATTTGACATGTTGTAGGAGTTCTTCATCTCTATGTTCATATCTTCATGGGACATATTTTTAGGAGGTATTTCCTTCTCATTTCTCTCTTTTGGAGAGAATTTTTATTCCAACTAGGTTTTCTCCTATTCTCCATTTATGAGAGATCTTTATTGTGCATGAGTACCTTATCAAGCCATGTTGTTAGGCTCATCTTTTCATTGTTTAGGTTTCTCCCTAGGTTTCACTCAAGGGGGGTGTTAGTGTGAAAAGATTCATTTTTGAACTAGTTAGATTGTATCCTATCTAGGAGGGTCCTATTCACACTACACTTAAGCTCACTTGGGAGACATCTCACTTTTTTTCTCACATCATGTAGACTCGCCAAGTGTCCCAACACTTTTCCATAAATTCCTACACTCATTTCATTCTTGGAGAGGTAATAAGAGTTTCACTCTCACCTCTACATCCTTTCCTTTATAAGCAAGGCTCTTTTGTTTATTTCACACAATGTTGCATATGATATTTTCTAATTTTTCCTATTGTTGATTGTGGATTATTTTATAGTTTGCAAGTAGATCTTAGCTACTCCAACATGGTATCAGAGAAAGTTGCAACTCCAATCCCTTTCTCTCTTGACTTTGTGAGGGCTATGAGAATTAGGTCTGGAACAATGTGTCTTGGAGAGAAACAAACATTGTCATTACATCTAAAAGGCTCGAGAAATGAAATATTACCTTTTTTTTCATCAAAAGTAAATTTTTGAGGGGTCACATAGACCTTCTCTCTTTATCTCTCCTTTGGGGGGACTAATTTTGTTGATCATATTTTGTGAGATTTTAGCACTTATGTAGAGCACCATGCATATTTTAGTAATATACTACAGGTAACTTGTGCATTGTTTGTTGGTGCTCCTTGATCATAGTTCTATCTGTGTATTCAACTTCACATAGTGCATTTTTCCTTTGTGCCATCTATATATTCATGGTTGAGTAGTATATTATAGTTTCACTCATGTAGTGCTTTGTGTCTCATATGTTGATCTATATTATTTGGAGTTTCATTGATTCCAGTAGACACCACAAACTTTGACAAAGTTTATAGCTTTGATATGCTTCGAGATTTCTTAAGTTCCTATTTTCATGGGACATCTTTTTAGGAGGAATTTCCTTCTCATTTCTCTCTTTTGGAGAGGATTTTGTTCCCATTAGGTCTTATCCTTTTCTCCATTTATGAGAGATCTTTTTTACATGAGTACCTTATAAGGGCATGTTGCCAAGACTCATCTTTTCAATGTTTAGATTTATCCCTAAGTTTCACTTAACGAGGGGTGTGAAAAGGTCCATTATCAAACTAGTTAGATTGTATCCTAACTAGGAGGTTCATATTCACAGTACTCTTAAGCTCACTTGGGAAACATCTCACTTTTTGTCTCACCTCATGTAGACTCACCAAGTATCCCAAAACTTTTCTATAGATCCCTACACTTGTTTTATTCTTGGAGGGGTAGTCATAGTTTCACTCCTGCCTTCTCACCTCCCCATACTTAACTTTGTAAGTGAAACCTTGAAAAATGGATCGTATTGTCCCAAGTGTTTAAGAAAATAGGAATCTAGGTGCCTTTTACTATAGCTTCATTAGAAAGAGAGAAGACCACAAAGGGATAGGATTGACTTTCAACCTTGAGGAAAGCTAACCCTATTTTGTGATCTTGGATCTCCTTATTTCTTATGATAGAAAATGACTAAAATGCACTTTTGGGAGATGAAAATAAAATACTTAATGAACTCAATTATATGATGTAAAACTTGAAATGCATGGTATTTAGATAGCATAAGTAGAAACAACAAATTTCAAGCAAATCTAAGAAGGGAAGATTGATGTGTACTTGGCACCAAAAGCAGGTTTTGAGTGTCCTACAAGGAGAGATTCGCCCTAGGGTGAATTGGTCTTTGTACAGGGGTCCAAAATTTGATTTCACTATCCTTCAATCTCGGAGCTGAGCTCTCAATTTCTCAAGATTCCACTGTTGGAAAGCTGAAAATAAATTCTATAAATGCTCATTTTTGTGGCTTAACAACAATGATGACAACTTTACAAAATTTCTCTTTTTATCAATCTTCAATCCTTCTTCACCTATAAATATGCACATACAGAGGGGAATTTTTTTTGTTTTTTGTGAATAGGGGTTTTCCTTAGTCAAACCTCAGTTTGGTAATTAAACCTTAATAATAAAATAATGACAAAATGATAGGAATTTGATGAATGAACAATGCTATGTCAAAACTCACCAAACCTTCAATGGCTGCCCTTAGAGGATTGAAGTCTAACACATCTCTCTAAGGTTTGGATCTTGCATGAAATGGCTTGATTGGATTTTTTATTTGACACTTGACTTGGTGCTTGAATTCTTGAAACCTACATCACAATGTTAGCTCTAAAAACATGACATGAACACACATGAACTTTGACATGATGATATGATCTTGATTTTTTTTGTAGATGATTGAAAAAAATGCTCTTGACAATAATATTTTCTCTTGTAAATTTTGAATTATGCATGTTCTTGCTTCTTGGTTTGAATTGATAAAATAATTGTATTTATAGGTGTTTACCTAATTTCCCAAAAACTAGATTCAAAAAGTTGACAATTGAAACTTGAATTTGAATCATTAAAAGGCCACCAAAAACATATTAAAAATTAGGTTTTGGCATTATAGGAGGACCCATTCACCCTTGGGTGAAAGGGTCCTAGGACCTAAATCCAGGACACAATTTCCAAGGCAATTAATTTAATGTTGGAAATTGTTTAATGTTAGTTTCCCTTTTAGAAAAAGGGAATAATAAGACTTTGGAATGCATAATTTGGTCAATTAGAAGCTTAATTAATTCCAATTAATTAAGGGACCCAAACATAGTGTGAAAATGTAAAGGTGTACATTTTTCTACACTACATTAGCCCCCACTTTAGTGAGAGGATGCGCCCTACGCTCAAACTCACACTAAAGTAGAAAAATAAGTCAAGAGAGGTCTAATTGTACAACTGTTGGAAAGATAAGATGGAAAGGATCAAGGAGGAGGATCAAGCCCCCAAGATATAAGATCCTAGGGAAAACCAACAAAGGCACAAAGAGACACATGTATGCAATAGCGACACAAGATACAACATCATACAATGTCAAAATCAATGCAACAAGATGAACTAGCAAGTTGCATCATGCCAAGTCCATCAAACATGCTCACATGGCACCACAAGCAAGCAAGTTGTTATGCTTAGTGGCCATGAAAAGCATGCTCACAAGTGTAGTTTGATATACACTCGATGAGCCTCAACAAGTGAGAAATGCATAAGGTCTAATGCAGTCTGATATACACTAGGGGTGTACCCACAAAATAAGTGGCAATGGGAAATTCATTCCAGGTCTATAGGTTCCCATACGTCAACCATACCAAAATTTATACTCCCTAATAACTTTGATAAGGAACAACATAAAAGGTCAAAGGTTTTCACAAGGCTAGCAAGTTGCATTATGTTAGCCACTCATGATATAAAGGCACAACTGGCGAGCAAGTTTTGTTATGCTCGATGGCCAAGGATTTTGTTTAAGGTCATAGGATAATCAAAGGGTTTTTGCTTAGTTCATGAAAGGTCTCAACTTATGGAACATCACACTTGACATCACTAAGAAAGGACTAGCCGAGGGATAAAATATTTGCACCTTAGGGAATGTAAGTCATTGCATTACCACTAAGAGGAATGTCATATGCGAAGAAAGGTCACACTCTTTAAGGACATCAAACCCAATGTAACCACCAATAAGATGCATCACACGAATTAAGAATACCACACTTTGAATGAGGTCAAATAAGCAAAAAAGCAGGATGTTGAATGGCCCCCAATTTAAAGAAATTGATAAACACCATGTTGTGAGAAATTACTTTAAAGTAGAAGAATGATAAATACCAATACATAACAGCTTTTTGGAAATCCCTTTTCAAAACATATGTTTCCAAGTAAGGCTACGTCATGAAAAGGAGATTTCCCCCCATATGCAATCCTAAGATAACACATAAGGGATCCATGGATTTGAGGTCAGTGCATGTCTTTGCTACAATGATATAATTGAGCTTAGAACCTTCATCATTCCCCAAATACTCATAGAAAGATGAACACAAAGGAGGAATGACACATAGAGAGCAAAAACAAAGGAAAAATTTTGGTTCAACATGGAAGAGACCTAAATGTATCAACTCCTTGTGTCATCACCTAAAGGAAAACACAAGACAAGTGATAAGATAATGGTTATGACAGATAGAAGAATGTCACAACAGATTCGCTTCCTATGTATCCTTGCACCAACAAAGTGACAAGGGTCATCCAAAGTAAGCTCACAAACATAAAGACACACTAAGTTGCACGATATGGGGGATCACATTACACACATGAAATTACATGAAGAACATAAAAAGAACACAAAGAAAAGACTAGTTTGGCACATGTGATCCAACCTAAAGCAAGTCATCTACATCCCAATCTTGTTCATCATATGCAGAAGGTGGATAACTAGCCAAAAGGGCAACAACGAGTGTTGTACTAGGACAAGGCTATCTAACCCCTTGCCCCCCAAGTGTAGAACAAGGATGAGCCAAGATAGGTGATGAGAATGTGCTCCTTGCAATATTGAAATGATGTGCATAAAATGTAATACATGTAATGGTGAGTATGCTAGGATTCTACAACCATCACATAGCAAAGAGAAAAATGCATGCATTCTATTCAATAATATGATCACATAGTTATTTAATAACACCAAATTCTTGAAATATCATGTCCAAGGCATGACATTCATTAGTAGTATGGCCAAAATTTATATGATATTGACAATGAAACTTGTTTGTACTTTTTCCTTTATGATTTTCTTTAAAAGGTGGTGATGTTATAAGTCATTGGTTAAGGAGTGTTTGCAAGGCTCTTTCCTTCTTAGACATGGGACAAGGAAATTTTAGCTTCATGAGTTTGTAGGGCATGTTTGTCTTACTTGATTGGGAAGCTTGTTGAGGTGGAGGGGGGAGAGGAGGATCTTGGTATCCTAATCCCTTGGTGTCTTTGGATGGTATTTGTTCTAGACATTGATGGATTACATGCTCTTTGGTTATGTCACATCCTTGTTTTCTTAAGATCTTAAAGCCTTGACCATCACTCTCTTCTAGGCTTATGGGTGTATTGGTAACTTGATGGGCATATGATAGAAGAGTATCACTATTGTCCTTATTAACAATTTCCATCATGATTGATGGTTGAGGCTTGCTTTGTGCTTCAATTTTAGGATCTAAAATATTGAACATATTGAGTGATGGAATGATAGGAGGTGTTTTCATGGATGAATAGAAGAATGTATTTTTCTCAAGGTTGTGTAAAGAGTCTTGTATGAATTGTTGCATGATATCTTCATTTGGCCTAAGATGTCCATCTCATGGGGACATTCATTAGGAAGTGAAGGTTCATGAATGTTATCAATTGCATTAAGATCATCTCCAAATATGCAAATTGAGACATCAACTAAAGATTTTAAGGACATCCATATATTTCCAATACACATATCCATGATGCAAGGATAAGGCTTTAATGCAAATTTTTAGGTCTAATATAAGGATTTTCTAATTTTATAATGCAAGAACCTGAAAATGATATCTTTTGAATGCAAGTTTTTATTTTGAACAATGCACTTGTTTTGACCAATTAACTTGAATGCAAACAATTTTATACAACTATAATTCCAAAAACTGAAACTAAGATATGAAAATAGCAAGATATAAAGCAGATAGAGGTGGATTTATGCTCATAAATTTGAAAAAAGACTTGTACAATGATATATTCTCCCTAGGGAAAATGGGTCTTTACACAGGGCTTGAAAAAATTAAAATATGGGTTTCCAAGTTGATATTTAAGGTCTCTGGTTTAGGTTGTAGACAAACACTTTTAGTCACGAATTTCAAAAAAATTATGATGAAATGCAAGTGAAATTTGATGACCATTAACAAGCAAAATGACAACTTTCTAGATGTAATTTTGTTTGAATATTTTGATGCAACTGATTAAAATACACTAGTATGTAGACTATTATGTAAAATGAATGCAATATGAATACAAAATTTTGGATTTTTGAGATTTTAAACAATACAAAATACAATTTTAGAACCCTAAATGAGATGGAAACTAATGAAAATTTGAAAACCCTAAATGAAATTCAATGCAAACTAATGCAAATCCTAGATCTAGGGTTTGAAAGATCTCCAATTTCAGAAAGCTTATAGTGCAAGAATGTCAAGTTCACCAAAATGAAACCTTTAAAAAGCGATCATATTGTCCCAAGTGTTTAAGAAAATAGGAATCTAGGTGCCTTTTTCTATAGCTTCATTAGAAAGAGAGAAGATCACAAATGGATAGGATTGGCTTTCAACCTCGAGGTGAGTCAACCCTATTTTGGGATCTTGGATCTCCTTCTTTCTTATGACAAAAAATGACTAAAAATGACTGAAATGCACTTTTGGGAGATGAAAATAAAATACTTAATGAACTCAATTATATGATTTAAAACTTGAAATGTAGAGTATTTCAATAGCATAAACAGAAACAACAACTTTTAGGCAGATCTAAGAAAAGAAAATTGATGTGTACCTGGCACCAAAATTGGGTTTTGAGTGTCCTACAAGGACAAATTTGACTTAGGGCGAATGGGTCTTTTTACATGGGTCCAAAAATTGATTTCACAGTCCTTCGATCCTAGATCTAAGATCCCAATTTCTCAAAATTTTGTTGTCCAAAAGCCAGAAATAAATTGTATAAATGATTTTTTGTGGCTTGACAACAATGATGACAACTTTGATAACTTTGTAAAATTGCTCTTTTGATCAATCTTCAATCCTTCTTCACCTGTAAATTTGCACATACAAAGAGAGGGAATTTTTTTTTTTGGTGAATAGGGGTTTGCCTTAGTCAAACCCCGGTTTGGTAATTAAACCTTCATAATGAAATAATGACAAAATGATAGGAATTGGATGAATGAACAATGTTATTGTTGGTTCTAAAAATCTGCACCCTGTTTGCAAAGCTTTTCCAATTGCACTCAGCAAATTTGGACCAGCATTGGAATGCTTTCAGGTTGTGGGTAACCTATTCAAAAGTAGACCTCCGGATTGTGCGCCTGCTTCCCTGTTTGATATCACTTAACTATTGAATTTCTAAGGTAAGGGTAAGAGTTGCATGAAATAAACCTAATGCTGGAAAGAACTAAAGTGATACACCAAACAATCTAGACTTGTTAATAGCTTATCATATTTGAATTAATATCACAAAGTTGGACTTACACAACTCACTTGATAATGTAGTTTACATAAACATTTCATAAGAAGGTCTATAAATAATGCTATTAAAAGGAAAAAAGATATTTCACAATTAACAACACCATTAACAACACAACTTACAACCTGCAAACATACACCTTCTGCTAAATAGATGCATAACATGAGAAAGCTTGCAAGGAAAAAATAGATTTCACAAAACAAGTTGATCAATCATTAATAGCATACATGAGAACCAGAAAATGAGAAGGTAAAAGTGCTCTACTTTATCAATTCAAAGTGCTTACTATATATTAATTCTATCTGAGTTACAATGCAGCTTCATAAAAAAAATAACTCCAAGATACTAGCTATCCTCCTGCTGAAAAAGAAAGAACTCCCTAAGAAGTTAAAAAATGAACATACTTAACCAATACCCACCAATACCTCCCACACATGTGCTTCTAGAAGATTATCTTCGGATAAAATAGAAATGGCTCCAAAAGAACCTTCTAGAAGTCACTAAAATGCCTTCTACATGGAGAAAAAACAAGCTAAGTCAATAGCCATCCCAAAAGTGAGACAAATATACCTTCGGTTGGCCTCATTCTTCAACAAAATAGTCTAAACAGCATCTCACACTTCCCACACCTTTGCAAGTAATAATTGGTCCTATTTCAACACTTGACTATATTTTTCATCATGCAGTATGTGTGTTTTGAAAACACATGGCTTCTAAAAGAATTAAATAGAGTGACTTTACAATTAGGCTCAAATAAAAAAGGGCCCACCATTTTCCTGTGTTACATTTGCATTAAAGGGCATAATAAAAGTGATTTTAAAATCAATTATATGATATCTAAAATGTAGCATCAAAAGCTATGACAAAAGCTTCCAAAAATTTTAAAGGCACTTTGGTTGTCAACTTACCACCCATAATCTGCATTCTTCCCACACATGTCATAATCACATGGTTTGCAAAGGCACATGGAATAATAGCACTTGGCCAATATGGCTGACTTCAAAACTCCTTGGAAAGCATATTCTAAACACATGATGTTGGGTCAAAAATACAAAGCACCATACTTGACCATGGCACACCTTAGCATAAGTCAAAATAGCACAACGCATAAAATGCCTGAGTGATAACACATGACATAATTAAGACTTAGCAAAGCTTTCAAAAATGGGAAATTTTATAAGGCATGAAATGCCTAAGGGAGAATACAAGTTCGTTGTCATCATATTCATCATGTGTTTGGTTTTTAAAATAAGGGATAAAAAATCCCATCGAATGGAAAATAGGGGTCAAACCCTAATGATAATGCCCAAAATGATGGAAAAAACATCATCATTTTGTCAGTTGCAAAACTGGAGCAAAGCTCTGCCACCATGGGGTTTCAAAGGCATCACTAGAAAATGCTTGGATGACTCGTTTTTGGTGATTCACATGATGGAAACACATAAATTAACAGGTATTTCTATTTTTTAGAACAAAAAATTAGTATTTTCATCCTTTTGAAGGCCATTTATGCATTCAGGCTGAGGTCATGAACACATTCCTAGCGTAATTTGTGTGTGTGGCTCCTTCTTTGTGGTTATTCTATTGTCTTCTGCCACCATCGATGAAGTTTGTTTGAAGCTTTCATGGACATTTAGCTGGTGATGCGAGCTAGGTAAGCCTTTTGTGAACAAAAACTCGCACTCTCTGAAACTGATGATAAGCAATTGTATTGGGTTCGGCCTCCATTATGCAACTAGGTTTTTCATTTCTAGATGTCAAAATCGTGCCCCTTTCATGTATCATTCTGCACACTTTCCTCTGGGTTTACCCTAAACTCATGGCTCCATTTCTTGAAAAAGAAACTCTGCAATTGTCTGCTTCAAACGAACCGTGATGGATTTCTATGACTTTTGTGAAGAATACTCTCTTATGTCGTGGCTGTAGATATTGCATTTGGGTTTCTTGTATTTCGTTGTCTTAGCATTCTTCAAAACCTATTGAGGTTGTTGGAAGTATCATTTTTGTGAACTCTGAAATTCTATAATTTTTATCTTTTCTCTCAAAACCTTGGAGATAATGAGATATGTTCCCCTACCCCAAGCTTCTTTATAAACAAGCATGATGTTTATGTTTTGTGTTGCATTGGATCTGACACCACCATTTTTCCTTACATTCATTGCCACAATTGTTGACTCATGTTCAGTTGTTGTAGATGCTCTTGTTGTTCTTGTTGTAATTACTACATCATTTTCATTGTAAATTGGAAGCATACACAGCTCTTAGCAAATGACCTTCAATTTCAATCAATTGTTTTTTGAAACTCTAAATCCTTAAATTCATTAGCAGTTACCAGAAGTTGTGATGATGCAACGCCCAACATTTACTTTATTCTCATCTTCATAATTTTTAGGATTTGTCCTAGCATTTCCCATAGCCATAGTAGTTATATCTATCATTGCTCTCTCACTGGTCTCCTAAGATATTCCATTTCATACTCGTTTCAGCTTTACAAAGCAAGAAGTCCTAAGCAAATCCCTGTTTACTGTCAGAATTTATGCTACCATGCATTTGATGCTCAAGTGAATTTTTTCTTTACTAATCATTGATGAATAAAATGGCCATATAAAATCAGTTGCCTTTTGAATATTTTTCTTGATAGTTGGCATACAACTTTTTGTTGATCTGGAGTAGCATGTGGTGTCTTCTGATTATCAGACGAGGGCACTACTATTTGAATTACAACTTGAAATGGATGCATTCCACTGCCCTAGGACTGCCACTCTCTTGTAGACTGCCCCTCTATGAGTCATTGAAACCTTCTAGAGACATTGTCTTTGTTTCACTATAGAGAAGATCACTGTACAGTCATCAATTCCTCTCCAAATTATTGATGAACTTGAATCATTCCAAACAACCCTACATTCATTGTGATCAAACACTTGTTCGTGCTCATATAAATCTACACCATTCACTGTGTGGGTTGATAAACATTATTCTTGTCTCCATGGACAGTTCCATGAACCTTCAAAACTGTCTTCATACACTGTCCTTTGCAATTCATTAGACTGTGTCTTCAAGGCAGCAATGTATGACTATCCATAGCCTGTGGTTCTGCACCCATCTCTATATCCACATACTTCAACTTTAATGGATGTTCCAGTTTTTCCTCTACTTTGGGAACTTTTGCAAGTGTTGAAACCTACTGTACAATCACAAACACTACTCTAGCCACCACCATTACTACAAAAGCAATGCAAAGACCTAATAACAGGGTCTCATATGAATCATCTTTTGAACTTGAAACTCTTAGAAGAGGCCTATGAGCTTGGACATGGCAAGTTGATACTAAAAAAACACATAATACACCAGTGGCTTCTCCATGATTCCTTTACTTTACTTTTTTATTGGCACACAAGATTGTTATTTCCCATTGACTGTTCACCTTTTATGATTTCCTTGATGGCTATTTAGACTTTTCTCACAGTCTTGCAAAGTCATTAACATTGTGACTTGGGCATAGTACAATCCTTGAGAATGTTGGCAGCCTTGATCTCACTCATTGACATAATATGATGGGCCAATATAGAGAGTAGAGGACCTATGTTCCTTCTCAATTTCAAGACTTTCAAATTTGTGAATCCTTTTGTCATCAACATTTCATAAGCAATGTCCTCCTCCAATGATATTTCACACTTCATAACTCTGCTCCTTGTCATGGTTCTTCAAGACATCTATGATTGATGTCTCTTCCAAATATATTGACAAGGTCACATTGGGTTTTGCTTATTCCTTATCAACTCTACCATGAGCAATAATGACACAACTCACCTACACCCCAAACACCTTATGACAAGCACACCACTCAGGCTACTAAGACATAATCATGAAGGATTTGTCCCTACCACAAGATTGCATCCAAAAGGACTGCTTTAGTGACATATCATGGATTTTACCTTTGAGTTGCTATTGTATGCACATGACCTTCCACTACAAGAAACCTATCTTCATACATTGTTGCTTTTAGTGAGTTCTCATGCAATTATCAGGTAACTGTAAACTATTGTAGATGGCTATCTCATTTTAATGCAATCTTGGACATGCAAGGAATATTGTGTTGACTAATTTTTCAACTGACTGACATGTCAAGAATACACTAGTACATCTTGTTGCATTTTTACTTCATTATAGTTTGAGCATTCAATGATTTGTCATGTATCGAAGTCACTATTTTTAATGTAAAGGGACCTACTATGCTTTACAAGTACAAACTAGATTGAATGCACTTACCTTTCCTTTAATTTCTGTCATGTGACTCCTTACAACAATTTAGCCCATGTTGCTTGATTACATGCTTATTTACATGTATTGTCTCCTTCATAGCTCATGTTTGATCCTTGCCCCTTGTCAAATAGAATCATGATCTTGGTAGACTGCTTGAATAGTGATTGTTATTTCTTTTGATTGTCTATGTACGGATCCCCATTCATTTGATGACTATTGATGGTTGTGCTTAGTCATTATGACAGTGAGCAGACTTATTACTATGACTGTCTTAGAACTATCACTAAGAGATATCAATCCCCTGGTCTTGCACAGAAACCTTGGACTCCTTTTGGCTATCTTATGTGATTTTCACATTTATTGCTAGCTGGAAAACCTATTGTCTAATGTTGGTTGAGAAGGCCTTGAACTCAGCCTTGTACAACTTCAAATTTTGTCTTTAGTTGTTGTCCTTATCTTTCATGTTCAAAATGTGTTCAATCATGTCATGCTCTCAATCTCAAGGACATCATATTCATCTAACTCATTGGGTAGGGAATTAGATGGCCATGTTTCTCTGCCATGAATACAGTTATGCTTTGTTTTGGATACCCTTCATGCCTTTTGACCTTGTAAGCTCCTGCAAAGGTGTTGTCCTTACAATTGTACCATGACCATGAGTCAACCATTACTCCTATTGCTATCAAATGTGATAAGCATGCATAGTCTCTTCATTCTAACTTTATTTGACAACCACATGTCACATATGTGGGTGAGCTAGCAGCTTACTTTCCTGTGTGATGAGTGACTGCCCAATAGGGTCGTGGTGAGAGGGGCTTGACAACAATCTGAAATGTTTCCTCATTATTAAATAGATGCATAATTGAACTTGATTCATCTTCAAAACACTTCTGATGCATAATTGAACTTGATGCATCTTTGAAGACACCTGAGGCATAATTGAACTTGATGCATCTTCAAAAAAAAATCCTTTTATAAAATGGATCAAGGGTCCACTTAGGAAGATTGAAAGACATATCAGCACAGTATGATGCATCTTTTGAATATGATAATGAATGTTGATCAACTAGTATGATTCCCTATTGATTTAATGCATTATAAGAGATAAATCTTTGATCAAGTTGCTCAATTTCCTTTTCTTTGAAAGCACGCTGAGCTCTACCCTTGTGGGAGCCACATTTACCCCACATGTTGCATTTGATCTAATAATGAAACAATAATCATGCTTTTCCTAAGTCTACACATGAAGCAAATAGTTAGAAATTAATGCATATGTTGAATGTTCTTTTGTTTGATGCATTTATGGATAAGATTATACATACATAGGTAGGTGTGTATGCAAGGATTGAATCATTCATTGCTTAGAGCCTCGCTCTAACACCATGTTTTCTTTAGATGTAGGGTGAGGAGTGCTACGGAGCTGGGAGGGACACAAGCGGTTCGGGACAGCAATAGGGCAACTTGTAACTAGTCATTCATAGGCAATGACTAGTTCCATTCTTACATGCACATTCTCTCTTTCTTTTACTTATTCATGTATAATTTGTTTCATATTTTCATTTGAATAAGAAAGCTATTGCCTTGGCTTGTGAGGGACATGTACCTTAATGATTATCAATAAAAGAAATTACATTTGAATACATGATTCTCTTTCTCATTTGTTGTAATGCACCACTAAAATGGAAAAATGTAATCTGATTCATTTGAAAATCACTCCTTCATGCATATTGAAACTAGCAGTTTTATGGTTTATCTTTAAATGTTTAAACAACATGAAAAGAACAACACTAAATTACCTGATTTCAGCTGAATGCTAAAAATCAGATAACATTTATGGTGACATCTTCTATATGTTTTCCTACTAAACATGAGACCAACTACCTTTTGTGTTATCCATTGGGCATGGGGTCACTTAGAAAACCAACACTACTTGAAAACAGCATTGCAAATAGTTGTAACTCATAGCACCAGTACGAAACACTTTGAAAACTTATTGAAAAATCCCAACACTACAGAAGGAAAACTAACACCTAACTGTGTTGAAAATAACTTAGGGAAAACTAGAAATGCATCTGAAATGAGACTGCACTACCTACTCTAACTAGCAAGGAAGTTGGTCAAACAAAACCATTGACAGGTTTTGTGAAGTAACGCCCCTTTTTAATCAACAACTGATGCATTACATGATTATACATTGCTAAAATAACATGAAACATATGCAGATATTCAATAGACTATTACATTGTTTCATAAAAAATGCAAATAAACTTACTTGCACCTTGAAAACGATCATGCATATTGTTGTCCTAAACTGGACAGGTGAGCTGAATTGGATCACCTTCAGCTACAACTCCAAAATCAGCTTCTTCATCAATTGCATCCTCAAAATTGGGTGCAAGCATGATCTCTGGTACTTAAGTGGCCTTCGAACTGGCCAAATATCTAATGGGGCAGCCTCTTGAAAGGACAAAGCTTGAACTGCCATTGGTGATCTCCTATTTTTCAAACAAGCAAGGCACCTGATCACCCACTTGCTTTACATACTATTGTCCCAAATGATCACTCATCTCTTCACTAGAGAACAATGAAATGGCTTCCTCCAATACACTTTCAAACAATACATCAGCCTCTACCTCTTTTATACACCAAAAAGGAAGCTAGCTATAATTCTCATTACTATTCAAAGAAAGATGCTCCAAATCAGGCTTGTCTTCTTCTATGGAAGCAGGCAAGTGTTCAAATAGTGAAGGGTTCTCCTAAAACGAACTCTCAGCTGATAAATTAGCTTCAAGCTATGTTGTATAGTAGAAAGGAAGCTCATGAGACCATATAAGACATTGTGCAGTAGGTTCATGAGAAGCCTTTTGTTCAAACTTATGAATTTGTTGTTGAATTCTTGCATGAGTGCCAAACTCCTCTAGCAGATATGATTTCTTGACCTCCAATTTTGAACAAAAGTGTTCAATTATATCAGCGTACACTTCATATAACTCAATATCATCTTTCTCATGCATAACATGCTCAAAAGTATCAAATCCATTTGTACACTGCTCCTCCTCAACCTCATGTTGCTGACTTCTGACCATATTTATGCTCTCCCCATCATGCTCAATAAATCATGGAAGATTATCAAACGAAGTTGTGAAATCATAGCTTGCATCACCCTTTTTAGCCTCTTCAGGTTGTTGTCTTGATCCTTGAACCTGTAGCTGCTTGATGTCTTCTTGTTGTTCTAAAATAGCATTTAGAGTGGGAAAATTCACACCTTCTTCATTCCAAACTGTACATTGCTCTTCTTGGTCAGCCTTTTCCACCATTTCACCTTGCTGTCTTGTTGGAACATTTTCACCATCTTGGAGAACAATGGGAGGATCATCAGTTAAAACATTGCAAGAAACATTTTGAGAATTCCTCTCCTGTTCAACTTTTTGCGGTTGTATTCTGTATTCCTCCATTGCTAAATGCAACAAGTTCACACTTCTATTCTCCACCATGTTGATTGTGTTGTGCGGGCCAAGGGTCTGTTCTTCATCTACAGCCTCGTTTGGATCCATTATCACATTTGATTTGTCATTCCCAAGCTCTTGTTCAAACATAACGGAAGCTAAAAGATTTGTTTCTTCCTCTACAAGCATCTCTTATTTAGGTTGCTCTAGAACATAAGGGTTTGGTTAAGCCTCCCTAATGGGTTCTTCACAAGGATCCCTTTGTTCAATAAAGGGCTCTTGAACAGAAGGAGAGCTCCTAAAACTTGGGAAAGTAAATTCCCTAGGCTTCTCCATAGGTTGAGCTTGCTTAAGGACATGTTCTTGAGTTGAAACAAGATTTCTAAAACTTGGGGACTCAAATCTAGCAAGTTGAAGATTTTCAACTTGCTTGAAGCTTGGAAAATTGGAGTTGGGAACTCCTTTATTGACAGGATTGTTCAATATTATAGGAAGAGCTAGGTTGAGACTAGAACTAGAAGTTTCATACCTTAATTGGCATTGATAATCAAAATAAGCTTGACTACTTTGCACCTGAGCAGATAGAGAATTGATTTTCTCCTCTTTAGTAGCTATCTCTCCTTCCAGGCTTTCCTCAAACTGCCTTCTTTTTGTCACCCGCTCTTGATCATAAATAAAGGATTGATCAGCCAACTCTTGCTGTTGTGAGATGATCCCTTTCTACTTCTTGATGTCAACCAACATCCAATACATATGTGAGAACACCTTACTAGCATAACTAATCTTCATATGTTCAAGTTTTTGGCTTAAAGCCCACAACACATGGTCAAGATTTTGAATTAGATCCAATACATTCTCGTAAGGGTGCTCTTGAGGCTGATTATGCAGATAATCATGTTGGTTGGCATCAAAGACCTCTTCATTGGGTTTATTTTGATCATAGATTGGTTGATATTGAGATTGAGCGGGGATGGGAGGGTGGAAAACATGATAGGACTGTTGGTAGTCTACTATTACAGGGACATTTGGAATAAGACCAGCCCGCTGCTCTGTGTGAGATGGTTGGTAAGAGGGCACACATGCATGGTCCTCATGAAATGGTGGGTAATATGACATATTTCCATAAAATGCAGACATATTTTTTCATTCAAGAGATTGGAAATTCATTGGAATTTCTGGTAAAGCAAGAAACCAGGTCTATTTTTTCATAACACTTTGTCTGCTTGAAAGCATTTGATATCCTTCTAGATTCACCAAGTGTGTTGAAAACTTGCCTCAAAAAGGTTGCAACTGCTGCTATACACACCAACAACAGCAATAAAATGCATACATATGAACTAAGAAGCAGTTCGCAGTCCCACCGGGCATGCCAAAACTGTTGGTTCTACATATCTGGAGCCTATTTGCTAAGCTTTTCCAATTGTACTCAGCAGATTTGGACCAACATTTGAATTCTTTTAGGTTGTGGGTAACATATTCGAAAGCAGACCTCAGGAGTGTGGGTTGGCTTCCCCATTTGATATCACTTAACTATTGAATTTCAAAGGTAAGGGTAAGAGTTGCATGAAATAAACCTAATGCTGGAAAGAACTAAAGTGATACACCAAACAATCTAGACCTGCTAACAACTTATCATATTTGAATTAATATCACAAAGCTGGACTTACACAACTCACTTGATAATGCAATTTACATAAATATTTCATAAGAAGGTCTATAAATAATGCTATTAAAAGGAAAACAGAGATTTCACAATTAACAGCACCATTAACAACACAACTTACAACCTGCAAACATACACCTTCTGCTAAATAGATGCATAACATGAGACAAGCTTGCAAGGAAAAAATAGATTTCACAAAACAAGTTGATCAATCATTAACAACATACATGAGAAATAGAAAATGAGAAGGTAAAAGTGCTCTACTTTATCAATTCAAAGTGCTTACTGTATATTAAGTCTATCTGAGTTACAATGCAGCTTCATTAAAAAAATAACTCCAAGATAGTAGCTATCCTCCTACTGAAAAAGAAAGAACTCCCTAAAAAGTTCAAAAATGAACATACTTAACCAATAGCCACCAAAACCTCCCACACATGTGCTTCTAGAAGATTATCCTTGGAGAAAACAGAAATGGCTCCAAAACAACCTTCTAAAAGACTCTAAAATGCCTTCTACATGAAGAAAAAACAAGCTAAGTCAATAGCCATTCCAAAAGTGTGACAAATATACCTCTAGTTGGCCTCATTCTTCAACAAAATAGTCTAAACAACTTCTCACACTTCCCACACCTCTGCAAGTCATAATTGGTCCTATTTCAACACTTGACCATATTCTTCATCATGCAGTACATGTGTTTTGAAAACACATGGCTTCTAAAAGCATTAAATATAGTGACTTTGTTAAGTGATTTATAAAACATCAATTAACAAGTCACTTTACAATTAGGCTCAAATCAAAAAGAGCCCACCATTTTCCTGTGTTACATTTGCATTAAAGGGCATAATACAAGTGATTTTAAAATCACTTACATGATATCTAAAATGTAGCATCAAAAGCTATGAAAAAGCTTCCAAAAGTCTTAAAGGCACTTTGACTATCAACTTACCACCCATATTTTGCATTCTTCCCACACATGTCATAATCACATGGTTTGCAAAGGCACATGGCATAATAGCACTTGGCCAATATGGCTGACTTCCAAACTCCTTGGAAAGCATATTCTAAACACATGATGTTGGGTCAAAAAGACAAGCACCATACTTAACCATGCGCACCTCAGCATAAGTCAAAATAGCACAAGGTATAAATGCCTAAGTGATAACACATGACATAATTAAGACTTAGCAAAGCTTTCAAAAATGGGAAAGTTTATATAGCATGAAATGCCTAAGGGAGAATACAAGTTTGTTGCCATCATATTTATCATGTGTTTGGTTTTTAAAATAAGGGATAAAAAATCCCATCGAATGGAAAATAGGGGTCAAACCCTAATGATAATGCCCAAAATGATGGAAAAAACATCATCATTTTGTCGGTTGGAAAACTAGAGCAAAGCTTTGCTGCTATGGGGTTTCAAGGGCATCACTGGAAAATGCTTGGCTAAATGGATTTTGGTGATTCACCTAATGGAAACACGGAAATTAATAGGTATTTCTATTTTTTAGAACAAAAAATCAGTATTTTCATCCTTTTCAAGGCCATTTATGCACTCACGTCGCGGCCATGAACACATTCCTGAAGTAATTTTTGTGTGTGGCTCCTTCTCTGTGGTTATTCTATTGTCTTCTGCCACCATCGATGAAGTTTGTTTGAAGCTTTCATGGAAGTTTAGCTGGTGACGCGAGCTAGGTAAGCCTTTTGTGCACAAAAACTTGCACTCTCTGAAACTGATGATAAGCAATTGTATTGGGTTCGGCCTCCATTGTGCAACTGGGCTTTTCATTTCTGGATGTCAAAATCGTGCCCCTTTCATGTATCATTTTGCACAATTTCCTTTGGGTTTACCCTAAACTCGTGGCTCCATTTCTTGAAAAAGAAACTCTGCAATTGTCTGCTTCAAATGAACCGTGATGGGTTTCTATGACTTTTGTGAAGAAAACTCTCTTATGTCATGGCTGAAGATATTGCATTTGGGTTTCTTGTATTTCGTTGTCTTAGCGTTCTTCAGAACCTATTGAGGTTGTTGGAAGTATCATTTTTGTGAACTCTGAAATTCTATAATTTTTATCTTTCTCTCAAAACCTTGGAGATAATGAGATATGTTCCCCTACCCCAAGCTTCTTTATAAACAAGCATGATGTTTATGTTTCGTGTTGCACTGGATCTGACACCACCATTTTTCCTTACATTCATTGCCATAATTGTTGACTCATGTTCAGTTGTTGTAGATGTTCTTGTTGTTCTTGTTGTTCTTGTTGTAATAACTACATCATTTTCATTGTAAATTGGAACCATACACAGCTCTTAGCAAATGACCTTCAATTTCACTCAATTGTTTTATGAAACTCTGAATCCTGTAATTCATTAGCAGTTACCAGAAGTTGTGATGATGCAACGCCCAACATTTACTTTATTCTCATCTTCATAATTTGTAGGATTTTTCCTAGCATTTCCCATAGCCATAGGAGTTATATCTATTGTTGCTCTCTCACTGGTCTCCTAAGATATTCCATTTCATACTCGTTTCAACTTTACAAAGCAAGAAGTCCTAAGCAAATCCTTGTTTACTATTAGAATTTATGCTACCATGCATCTAATGCTCAAGTGATTTTTTTCTTTACTAATCATTGATGAATAAAATGGCCATGTAAAATCAGTTGCCTTTTGAATATTTTTCTTGATAGTTGGCATACAACTTTTTGTTGATCTGGAGCAGCATGTGGTGTCTTCTAATTATCAGACGAGGGCACTACTATTTGAATTACAACTTGAAATGGATGCATTCCACTGCCCTAGGACTGCCACTCTCTTGTAGACTGCCCCTTTATGAGTCATTGAAACCTTCTAGAGACATTGTCTTTGTTTCAATATAGAGAAGATCACTACACAGTCATCAATTCCTCTCCAAATCACTGATGAACTTGAATCATTCCAAACAACCCTACATTCAATGTGATCAAACACTTGCTCATGCTCATATAACTCTACCCCATTCACTATGTGGATTGATAAACATTATTTTTGTCTCCATGGACAGTTCCATGAACCTTCAAAATTGTCTTCATACACTGTCCTTTGCAATTCATTAAACTGTGTCTTCAAGGCAGCAATGTATGACTATCCACAGCCTATGGTTCTGCACCCATCTCTATATCCACAGACTTCAACTTTAATGGATGTTTCAGTTTTTCCTCTACTTTGGGAACTTTTGCAAGTGCTGAAACCTATTGTACAATCTCAAACACTACTCTAGCCACCACCATTACTACAAAAGCAATGCAAAGACCTAATAACAGGGTCTCATATGAATCATTTGAACTTGAAACTCTTAGAAGAGGCCTATGAGCTTGGACATGGCAAGTTGATACTAAAAAAAACACATAATACACCAGTGGCTTCTCCATGATTCTTTTACTTTACTTTTTTATTGGCACATAAGATTGGTATTGCCCATTGATTGTTCACCTTTTATGATTTCCTTGATGGCTATTTAGACTTTTCTCACAGTCTTGCACAGTCATTAACATTGTGACTTGGGTATAGTACAGTCCTTGAGACTATTGGAAGCCTTGATCTCACTCACTGACATAATATGATGGCCCAGTATAGAGAGTAGAGGACCCCTGTTCCTTCTCAATTTCAAGACTTTCAAATTTGTGAATCCTTTTGTCATCAACATTTCATAAGCAATGTCCTTCTCCAATGATATTGCACACTTCATAACTCTGCTCGTTGTCATGGTTCTTCAAGACATCTATGATTGATGTCTCTTCCAAATATATTGACAAGGTCACATTGGATTTTGCTTATTCCTTATCAACTCTACCATAAGCAATAATGACACAACTCACCTACACCCCAAACACCTTATGGCAAGCAAACCACTCAAGCTACTAAGACATAATCATGAAGGATTTGTCCCTACCACGAGATTGCATCCAAAAGGACTGCTCTAGTGACATATCATGGATTTTAGCTTCGAGTTGCTACTATATGCACATGACCTTCCACTACAAGAAACTTGTCTTCATACATTGCTGCTTTTAGTGAGTTCTCATGCAATTATCAGGTGACTGTAAATTATTGTAGATGGCTATCTCATTTTAATGCAATCTTGGACATGCAAGGACTGTTGTGGTGACTATGTTTTCAACTGATTGACATGTCAAGAATACAAGAGTACATCTTGTTGCATGTTTATAGTTTGAGCATTCAATGATTTTTTCATGTAACGAAGTCACTATTTTTAATGTAAAAGGACCTACTGTGCTTTACAAGTACAAACTAGATTGAATGCACTTACCTTTCTTTTAATTTCTATCATGTGACTCCTTATAGATATTTAGTCCATGTTGCTTGATTACATGCTTATTTAAATGTATGGTCTCCTTCATAGCTCATGTCTAATCCTTGCCCCTTGTGAAATAGAATCATGATCTTGGTAGACTGCTTGAATGGTGACTGCCATTTCTTTGGATTGTCTATGTACTAATCCCCATTCATTTGATGAGTATTGATGGTTGTGCTTAGTCATTATGATAGTGAGCAGACTTATTATACTATGACTGTCTTGGAACTATCACTAAGAGATATCAATCCCCTGGTCTTGCACAAAAACCTTGGACTCCTTTTGGCTGTCTTATGTGATTTTCACATTTATTGCTAGTTGGAAAACCTGTTGTCTAATGTTGGTTGAGAAGGCCTTGAACTCAGCCTTGTACAACTTCAGATTTTGTCTTTAGTTGTTGTCCTTATCTTTCATGTTTAGAATGTGTTCAATCATGTCATGCTATCAATCTCAAGTACATCATATTCATCTAACTCATTGGGAAAGGAATTAGATGGCCATGTTTCTCTACCATGAATATAGTTATGCTTTGTTTTGGATACCCTTCATGCCTATTGACCTTGTAAGCTCTTGCAAAGGTGTTGTCCTTACACTTGTACCATGACCATGAGTCAACCATTACTCCTGCTGCTGTCATATGTGACAAACATGCATAGTCTCTTCATTCTAACTCTATTTGACAACCACCTGTCACATATGTGGGTGAGCTAGTAGCTTACTTTCCTATGTGATGAGTGACTGCCCAATAGGGTCGTGGTGAGAGGGGCTTGGCAACAATCTAAAATGTTTCCTCATTATTAAATAGATGCATAATTGAACTTGATGCATCTTCAAAACACTTATGATGCATAATTGAACTTGATGCATCTTTGAAGACACCTGGGGCATAATTGAACTTGATGCATCTTCAAAAACACTTCCTTTTATAAAATGGATCAAGGGTCCACTTAAGAAGATTGAAAGACATATCAGCACAGTATGATGCATCTTTTGAATTTGATAATGAAAGTTGATCAACTAGTATGATTCCATATTGATTTAATGCATTGATAAGAGATAAATCTTTGATCAAGTTGCTCAATTTCCTTTTCTTTGAAAGCACGCTGAGCTCTACCCTTGTGGGAGCCACATTTACCCCACATGTTGCATTTGATCTGATAATGAAACAATAATCAGGCTTGTCCTAAATCTGCACATGAAGCAAACAGTTAGAAAATAAATCCATATGTTGAATGTTCTTTTGTTTGATGCATTTATGGATCAGCTTATACATGCATAGGTAGGTGTGTATGCAAGGATTGAATCATTCATTGCTTAGAGCCTCGCTCTAACACCATGTTTTCTTCATATGCAGGGTGAGGAGTGCTACGGAGCTGGGAGGGACACAAGCGATTCGGGACAGTAGCAGGGCAACTTGTAACCAGTCATTCACAAGCAATGACTGGTTCCATTCTTACATGCACATTCTCTCTTTCTTTTACTTATTCATGTATAAGTTGTTTCATATTTTCAATTGAATAAGAAAGATATTCCCTTGGCTTGTGAGGAACATGTACCTTAATGATTATCAATAAAAGAAGTTACATTTGAATACATGATTCTCTTTCTCATTTGTTGTAATGCACCATTGAAATGGAAAAATGTAATCTGATTCATTTGACAATCACTCCTTCATGCATATTGAAACTTGTAGTTTTATGGTTTATCTTTAAATGTTTAAACAACATGAAAAGAACAACACTAATTTACCTGATTTCAACTGAAAGCTAAAAATCACATAACAATTATGTCACAACACACCAAACCCTCAATGGTTGCCCTTAGAGGACTAAATTCTAACACATATCTCTAAGGTTTGGATCTTTCATGAAATTTCTTGATTGGATGCTTGATTTGACACTTGATTTGATGCTTGAATTCTTGAAACCTACATCACAATGTTAGCTCCAAAAACATGACATGAACACACATGAACTTTGACATGATGATATGATCTTGATTGTTGTTGTAGATGAATGAGAAATTTTCTCTTCAATGCTCTTATGAATTTTGAATTATGCATGTTCTTGCTTCTTGGTTTGAATTGATAAAATAACTGTATTTATAGGTGTTTATCTAATTTCCCAAAAACTAGATTCCAAAAGCCAACAATTGAAACTTGAGTTTGAATCATTAAAAGGCCGCCAAAAACATATTGAAAATTGGGTTTTTGCATTTAAGGAAGACCCATTCACCCTTTGGCAAACAAGTCTAGGGACCTAAATCTAGGACACACAATTTTCAAGGCAATTAATTTAATGTTGGAATTTGTTTAATGTTAGTTTCCCTTTTAGACAATGTGAATAATAAGGCTTTGGAATGCATAATTTGGTCAATTAAAAGCTTACTTAAGTCCAATTAATTAAGGGACCCAAACATAGTGTAAAAATGTAAAGGTGTACATTTTTCTACAATACAATAAGCAAGGCTCTTTTGAACATTTCACACAATTTTGCCTAGGATATTTTCTTGTTTTTCCTATTCTTGATTATGGATTATTTTTTAGTTTAAAATTAGATATTCGCAAGCTTGCAACTACAATCCCTTCCTCTTGAATTTTTATGAGGGTCATGAGCATTATATTTCAAACAATGAATCTTGGAGAAAAATGCATGTTATCATTGCATTTGAAAGGCCTAAGAAATGAAAATTTACCTTTTGTTTCCTCAAAAAAAAAAATAGGGGTTTCACATAGACACTCTCTCTTTATCTCTCTTATAGGGGAATATTTTGATTAATCATATTTTGTGAGATTTGATACTTATGTAGAGCATGAATTCATATTTTAGTAGTGTAGGTCACTCGTACATTATGTATTTGTGCTCCATAATCATATTACTATCTACATATTCAAATTCACAAAGTGTTTTTTACATTTATTTCATGCATTCATGGTTGATTAGTGTATTACAGGTTCACTCATGGAATGATTTGTATCTTCTACCTTGATCTACATTCTTTCAAGGTTCATTGATTCCAACATACACTAGATCATCTCTGAAAAAATTTATAGCTTCAACATGCTACAAGATTTCTTCTTCTACATGTTCCATTCTTCATGGGGCATATTTTCAAGAGGTCTTTCCTTCTCATTTCTCTCTTTTGCAGAGGATTTTTGTTCCCACTAGGTTTTCTCCTTTTCTCTATTTTTTAGAGATATTTATTGTAATCGACCACCTTATCATGCCATGTTTTTGGGCTTCATCTTTTTAATGCTTATTTTTGTCCCTAAGTTTCACTTAAGGGGGGTGTTAGTGTGAAAAAAGTCATTGTCAAACTAGTTATATTTTATCCTATCTAGGAGGGTCCTATTCACACTACTCTTAAACTTGCTTGGAATACATCTCACTTTTTATTTCACTGAGCATGTAGACTCACCAAGTGTCCCAACACTTTTCCATAGTGTTCCACACTTATTTCATTCTTGGAGGGATAGTAAGATTTTCACTCCTACCTTCTCACCTCCTAATCCTTGACTTTATAAGAAAGGATCTTGTATACATTTCACATAATGTTTCATATGATATTTTCCCATTTTGTCTATTGTTGATTGAGGATTGTTTTTGAGTTTACAAGTAGATCTTGGTTGCTCCAACAAGGGACATGTCCCTAAGTACATAATAATGTTCATATGTATCACACATATAGAACATAGATAGGACATGGATATAGATGAAAATATAGATAGATATAGATAGGGATATAAGAGAATATAGAAATAAATATAGGAGGTATAAATAGATAGATAGATAGATAGATAGAGATATGGGATAATTTAGAAATAAATATAAGAGAGAATACAATAGATATGTCAGATAAATTATATATAATTGACAAAATGCTATATAAGAGAGGAAGATCTTGAAATGTTGATGATTTTCTACTACAAATTGGTATAATGGATATTTCATGGTTCATACTATATGTTATATGAATGTGATGAATGTATGTGCATTTACATACTTTATTGCTTTGGTCTATTTTCCACCAAACATATTTGTAATCCACCTCACAAGTTTTAACATTCTTCTTACCCCTTAATGCTAGGGTATAAATACAGCTTGAAAGAGCATATTCCCAATTCATTAATTTTCCCCCTCTTTCACTAACACTAGCATAGCATCTCATTGTATCCACAACATATTTTTTGTTTTTAATAGTCTTGTGAAGTTATCTATGTATCTTTCCTACGCTTTATCTCCTCAATTTCAAATATTGTTATTAGTATCTATCATCCATATTTTTACCTTATTCTTATATAATACATCCTACAACATGTATAAAATTATTTGGTTTTTCGACACCTAATCTTTCTTATTTCCATAATTTAGAATTCAATCTTTCTTGTTTATCTTGGAGGCTCCTAGGTGAACCTTCCTAGTTGTTTCCCATTATAAGTTTGATCTTGAGGATTCTATCCCACTATGAACTACATTAATAAAAGGAGCATCATGAACTATTCAATTCAATTAAAATTACTCTCACCTTCTCTATTCTTTGAAAATATGAGCCCTTGCATCTTCTTGGTTACTTGGGGATAATGGTACAAGAATCTCTTAGAACTAACCTAACTCTAGTATGTCCTCTTGTCCTTGATTTCACTAATCATTTTTACTTGCCTTGGTACTATGTGTGATTTTGTTTCTTATCATTTTCTAGGAGTTGGAGTTGGAGAGCCATGCATATGGTACAAGTAATATTAAATAGCCTAGTGAATATGGTGAGTTTCTCCCTATCTCCTTTTAGTGTTTTTGGAATTTTTAAAACTTTCATGATATTGTCAATGATTTTTTCCCTATTTTCTTTGCAAATGGATAATGAGACAACAACACATTACCACGGTACAAGGTACATGTAAGTGTGGGTTTACAACCACTACACACATGTTTTAGAAGATGATAATTTCCTAGTCATACAACTCACTAATTCTAGGGGAAATATGTAAGTACCCTTTTTTGCACTATGTTCCATTGAATCAACATGTTCATATGTTTTATATTTCCACAAAAATTATTTATTGTGCATGCAAGATATATCAATTACTTCTCCATCTCATAGTTTTCCATGATCTTAGGTTGCTTCTTATTCATTGTCAATGTAGACTCTTATATTTAACTAGCTACTAACATCACGTAACATTATATTTTAACACCATGTCACATCCTAGTCACAACCTATTCCCATTCCTAGTCCCCTTCTAATTGCCCTTTTCATTTTCTCATCATTAATAAATTAAAAATCTATAAAATATTCACTATTTATTTCAAATAAGTAATAAAATACAAAAATATATTCATAACCCTCTTTATTATTCCTCCTCTATTTTATCCCATGCGCCCTTATTTATCCAAAATAAATAAAAAATAAAGATAATTATCCTTACCTAGTAGTAACTCCCTTGACTATTCTTATTTGGTGAGGATTCCCCACTCCTCTCTTTCAATCTTAGTTATCCACTAAGATTGAACCTCCACCATTCATGTTCCTATTGTTATAAATCAACCCCTTCATTTCCATATGCATGAATGATCTATTTGTAGGTACATGTTGTCAATTTGAACATCTAAATCTCAATATCACAAGAGCACATCTACATTGGATCGTACAACTCAATTTTGGCAAGGCAAATAGGGGTAACACAATTAGTGCCCTTACTAATTCCCCATACATTCTTGGCCTTATTTTCAAACTCTTTCAATGGTTGTAACTTTTTGTCAAAATTATTAAGGACATCATCATATTTGTACAAGATACCAACATAGTTGATAAAATAGCCATGTCTGTATGGTAAATAGCACACAAGATTGGGCATCACCACTCATGATCCTATACCTGATTACATGATGCCAAATTACAAAAAACATATCCTAATTCCAATAGTGCCCCCTATCTCTATACTCTTCTCTAGTTGTCATTGTCTACTTCAAAACACATTCTCTTTCCTCTTTCATTGTTTGCATTTTATTTTCTATTTATTGCTCAATCTCGAACTCATTCTCAACTCAATCTTTCTTTACCTTAAAATTTATGATAAATAAATTTATCATGTTACTATGGTTTTAATTAGACTATGAAGGGAAAGTACGCAGTAATTAAAAGTAGATCTAAAAAAACTATGTTTATTTTACACCATTCTTCAAGCTCCTAGTTTTTAAAACCATGTCTTGCATAATATTTATATTATTATTATATACGAATGGTGTTCAAATAATATGTGTGTATATATGTATGCATGTTTTCACTACTTTATTTAAATATCATTGGTCAAACAATTGATAGCAATTTTACATCTCATCTAAACTAAAAAATAATAAATAAATATTCTACTTAAATAATTAGTCAAAATTTGTCTTTATCTATTAAATCAAATAATATTAAAATATATACATAAATATTTAGATTATATGAATTACTTTATTTAGATATCATTATTCAAACAATTGATAACATGTCATCCACACTAAAAATACATAAATAATCATTTTATTATTATTAACCAAAATTTATTCTTCAACTATAAAATCAAATAACATTTAAAAACAGTATATTCCCATTTTCTTTTAATACACATCCACTGACTTTCAGTTGGAATCCAAGCTTATCACCACCATCTATATTCCCATTTAGATTTAATACATATCCACTTTCAGTTACAATCCAATCTTATCCCTACCATCCATTTCAAACATATTAAATTATGGCTGCCTCATCTTGAAAATGTCAAAGATTTTGTCAAAGATAATTATTTATTGGCCTGTACAAGTCCATAAAGATTGCTTCAAACCAAGAAATAAAAGCATTCACTACCATATTGTATATTTTAAAACAACTTGTTCAAAGCATGGAACATTGTATTAGCTGTTTTAAATAGCTGTGATATTGAGTGTACTCTTTAAAGTCAAAAAAATCACCTTTGTATTTATTATGTTGAAGATTAAAATAACATTTCACAAATGAATAAAAGATTTATTTTTCATCAAAAGTTGTAAATCTGATATTAAAAATAGTAAATTTTTGGATAAAATTGTGTATATTTTTTGTTTGACTTTCGGATCAGGATCACGTTCAGTGATCCATAATTAGAAAGAGGAAAATGATAGATCAATGAATGTGATCTGAAACATTGAACCAAAAATATACACAATTTTATCTAGAAGTTTACTATTCTTCTTAATAGACTGTGGAAAATTAATACCAACTAATCCTATATTAATAAGCAATTCAATTAAAAACTGAAAGTGGAGAAAAACCAGACAAATGTGTTAAAAAGTCGGCCTTTTAGGAGGTGGTGGAGGAGACCTTATGGGACAGGCTGAATTGTATAGCATATGGCAAAATGTCAACACCCTTTATACAAGTTATTCTTGCTTTTTCATGTCACTTTATTTACGTGCAAGTTGTCTATTGTGTGTAGATATTGCCTGGAAGGTTTGACAAACATTATGACTGTCCTCTGTATGACTGTTTAGCAGGTTTAAGAACTGCCTGGTCAGCAATTTGTTTGATTCTGTTCAGAAACTTGGTGGTTGCCTGGCACTTCTCTTTCTGTACTGTTACTTATATTAGTCTGATTAACCAGCAACCTAAAAGTTAGGTGAATCCTCTGAAATTTAAATTTGAATTTGTCTTTTGAATTGAAAAGATTTTCTACTATTTATTATTAATGGTTTATTTTTTTGTGAATAAGAAAATTGATTACAATATTTCATTATCTTTATTTAAATAGAGAATTTGACATGATACATATTATTTTCATTGCTAAGTGGGGGTAGAATGAAAGTTGTCCTCACTCTTGGTTCTGTTTGGATGGACAGCGCTTGTTTTAATTGTCTCAATCTATTCTTTTGTCTTTGTCTTTGTTTCTTATTAGAGGAGAGGATCCAATAGTTGAGCACCCTAACTTCTCGCCTACAATAATTCACTGTGATGAGCCCTGCTGGCTCCCAACCGAAACACCTGTATTTTTGCTTATCTTTTTATGTTTTTTAGTTTTTTAGAGAAATTTCTAGAGAGAAGTAGAAGGGGCGATTTCACATAAATGCTCATAAAACTCAAATCTAAGCTAAAATTAATAGAATGGAAGTGCAGAAGGTATTAAATAACTGAAACAAAGAGATTACAAGTTACAAACATACCCGAAATGCTCCAGATTATTTAAATAAGAAATTATTCCAATTTTCCAGCCAAGAAAGGTGAAAACTGACAAATCCAAGCATAGAAGACTACAAGATGATTTCTCCAGCCTGGAAACTGAGGCAAACGAATTGTGGAAGCTAGGCGCCAAGGGTGCAAGAAAGAAACAGCCAAAAATGAAGGCGTTTTAGCCTGTAGGAGAATCACGCCTTCCCAAAGGAGTACGCCAAGCAAGAACAAAGTATGACTTTTTGAAGATCCTGAGAGTCCTTTTTGAATCAAACCTTCTGCAAAAGAATGGCATCCAAAAGTGAAGCCTACTGCCTTATTTCAAATTGGAAATTGTTGAAAAGAAATCTGATGAAGCACAAATGAACTTCTGGATGAAGCTCTCATAGGTAATCATTCAACTGGTATTTCACAGCCTCACAATTACAGATTCAATGAAGAATTGACGCTCTCCAATGAAGGTTTTCCTGAAACCCTTGTCCTCAGAAAGAATAAATTATGAAAAGTCAAATGATCAAAGATGAGTTTGATTTGCAATTTCTCCCTTTTATGCAAAAAGGCACACACTTCTTGAAGAGCAACGCACTTTTGGTCATTTAAAAAAATGTATTTAAATACCTTTTCAATAGTTATAAATTAAATCTTTGAAGTGGGCACACCTTTTGAGTCACTTAAGTGATTTAATTTATCACTTTATAAACCTTAAGTCACTTTTAAATTTATTTAAGTGATTTTTTTTTAATCTTTTTATAAAATCAAATTGACTTTATAATATTCCATTTAAGTTAAATAATTAACTTAACCACTTAAATAATCATAACTCTCTCCAAACTCAGTATTTTTTTGTGCCGTTAGAAGCTGGCGAACATTGTGCTACAGATGCCTGCACTGAATCCACTACTGGAATGAAAGAGTGGGAACGTCAATTACCCACCAAATGGCCACTGACTCCCTAACCAAGAATTGTCAGCCTACGAGAATCTGAGTAATAGGCTAACAATCATCAACCAAGATCATGCTGAAAAAGGGGACATTACATTTCATTATCTCTATTTAAATTGAGAATTTGACATGGTACACATCATTTTCATTGTTAATAAGTGGGGGCAGCATGAAAGTTGTCCTCACTTTTGGCTCTGCTTGGATGGACAGCGCTTGTTTTAATTGTCTCAGCTTCTTTTGTCTTTGTCTTTGTTTTTGTTTCTTATTAGGGGAGAGGATCCGATAGTTGAGCACCCTAACTTCTCACCTCTCAAAATTCTACATGACAATTTCAAATCACTTCTAGTTTTTACAGCAGTTTACTTGGCAAATCCCCTACCTTGTAACTAAGGTATCAAGGCCACATGAACATGTTTTTTGTTGAGGTTTCCAAGAAGACTGTAAAAAAATTATATACGTAGTTGTGCACTAAGTCATATTTTACTAGTACATTGATTTGGCATCACATGATTTGTTGTTTTTTAGATCCAAGGAATGCATTTTAGTCAATTATGAGAACTCATGATCAACATTAACAACTTTAAAGTCACAACTATTAGTTCTATATTATTAAAAATATGGGCATTAAATTAGCAAATCCGAACACAATTATTGGAACATGCTCATCTATTGAGTCATTTCTCCAATGTCATGCTAGGGTGCTTCTACAACTAGATTTTGCTCTAGCCAATTGAATAAACTGTTGTTCCTCCAATCTACTAATTTCTAATTTTAATTACTAGTTATTATAAATCTACCTATTTTCAATGAAATTTAATTATATCAAAGAGTTGTTCAATTTGTGGAGTACAATTGATGAGCCGCATGATATGTTTGTTGATTACAACATCCACCAAGACTCAAATTCCTAATTGTATGGTATAAGGGATGAGACCGACATTGTTGTCCTAATCAACTTTGACAAAATAGATACCCATCAATCTATATCTCTTGATCGAAAAAATATCAATCATATCAAATAACAAAACAAACTCACAAATGATACAAAATAAATAAGTAGAAACCACTGAAGTTATAATAATCAAATATATTGAGATCAAATTTACAGTCAGTCTTTTAGGAGGTGGAGGAGACCTTATTGGACAGACTGAATTGCATAGCATATGGCAAAATGTAAACCAGCCTTTACACAAGTGATTCTTGCTTTTTCATATCAGTTTACATTTTACGTGCAAGTTGTCTATTGTGTGTAGATATTGCCATGGCGGTTTGACAAACATTATGGCTGTCCTCTGTATGACTGTTTAGCAGGTTTAAGAACTGCCTGGTCAGCAATTTGTTTGATGCTGTTCAGAAATTTGGTGGTTGTCTGGCACGTCTCTTTCTGTACTGTTACTTATATTAGTCAGATTAACCAGCAACCTAAAAGTTACTAAATCCTCTGAAATTTGAATTTGAATTTGTCTTTTAAATTGGTAAGATTTTGAACTTGAATTTGTCTTTTAAATTGATAAGATTTTCTACTATTTTGAATGGTTGGTTTTTTTTTTTTTTTTGTGAATAAGAAAATTGATTATAATATTTCATTATCTCTATATTCAAATTGAGAATTTGATATGATATCAGTAGGGGCAGGATGAAAGTTGTCCTCACTATTGGCTCTGTTTGGATAGGCAGATTTGTTTTAGCTCCTTCAACCTCTTCCTTTGTCCTTCAACCTCTTTTTTTGTCTTTGTCTTTGTGTCTTACTAATGGAGGGAAAGGATCCAATAATTGAGCACTCTAACATCACACCTCTCAAAATTCTACATGGCAATTTCAAATCACTTCTAATTTTTACAGCAGCTTACTTGAAAAGTCCTCTACCATATAACTAAGGTATCACGACCACATGAGCATGTTTTTTATTGAGGTTTCAAAGAAAACCCCAAAAAAAGTTAGACCAATAGTTGTACATTAAGTCATATTTTACTGTTGTGTTGATGTGGCATCACACGATTTGTTGCTTTTTATCTAAGGAATACATTTTATATTCTAGACTGTTTCTTTAAGTGTTTCTGATGTAGCAGCATTATGTACTGCTGTTATACTTGCTGCTGTAATTCCTAATTTGTAATTATTTTGCTTCTATCAATAATAATTAAAAAAAAAACCTAAAAGGTCACAACTATTAGTTTTACACTATTAAAAATATTGGGTATTAAATCAGCAAATGCAATCACAATTATTGGAACATGCTCAACTATTGAGTCTTTTCTCCAATATCATGCTAGGGTGCTTCTACAACTAGATTTTGCTCTAGTCAACAAAGTGTTGTTCCTAATCTACTAAATTTCTAATTTTAATTATTAGTTATTATCAATCTACCTATTTTCAATAAAATTTAACTATATAAAAGAACTGTTCAATTTGTGGAGCACAATTGATGAGCGTGATGATATGTTTGTTGATTACAACATCCACCAAGATTCAAACCCCTAATTGTATGGTATAAGGGATGAGGCCGACATTGTAGTCCTTATCGACTCTGACAAAATAGATACCCATCAATACATAACTCTTGACCGAAAAAACATCAATCTCATATCAAATTACAAAACAACTCATGAATGATACAAATAGATAAGTAAGAGGTATTTTCCACATGTCAAATTATAATATTACTATCAAGATTCAACCCTGTAACTTTCTGAACCAAAATCATTAAAAAATTTACTAAAATACTGAAACACAGATTTGAAAGCGTCAACCAGTTCCCACGCCCATTAATGCTTTTCAACTTTGTTGTAGCCAAGGGTGATCTGCATTTCCAGTCATTAAATGCAGTAACCCATCATGTTATTCTCTATCAGATTTTACGCATAAAACATCATGCTGAAGATTTCTGAAGGGCGTAACCCGGAATAATGTTGTGTGGGTGGGCCATGCTCTGTCACATCATGCTAGACTGTTCGATAAGAAAGGTCTCTCGACACTTAATTCTGATACACGTAATCTCAGGAGATGTGATCGATGAATACAGACAGTAATCTACAAGTATCGATGCGATGCAAGCTGCCAACGACGTGATCCACAGGCAAAATGCCACAAATCAAAATCAAAATCATAAATTGATTTGCCGAATAAACAGATTTCCAGATCCGGGAGTGGAATGCGTGGAATGCAGACAAGAGAAGGTACGACAATACTTTTTCGCAAGCACTGGAAGATACCTTCACACGTGATATGAGACCTCATTGGAGGGACTGAATGGGATTGCCCGGATTTGTCAAAATATCAACACCCACCCACACGGGTGAATCGTTCTTTCCTCCCACAAGGTCAAAGACTTTGGGTAGTCGTTATCACTCTGTTTACGTGTAACTTGTGAATTCTCTGTAAATATCTGCCATGGCGGTTTGACAAACATAATGTCTGTGCTCATTCATTGCAGTTTGAAAGTTAGGCTGGTCAGCTATTTGTTTGAGGCTGTTGAACAGTCGGTTTGTTGTCTGTGCACGTTTCTTTATGTGTTGTTACTTGTTACAAGTAATTTTATTGTTTACTTTTTATTTTACTTGATTGGGATGATGAATTAGGGAATCTGATTTGATCTGTGAATGGTTTTTATGGAAACAAATCAGATGTCAGCATTTTTGTTTTTATATACCGAATTATAACTATTTGAATAGGCATAGGGGAGAGGATCCAGTACTTCAATAGTTGTGATACCTAGTACCTAATTGTTTAGGGGAGAGGACCCTCTTGTTGAACATGTTTCAATAGTTGTGATAGTAATTGTTTATATAATGCCCAATAGTTGTGATAGTAGTTGTTTATATAATGTCCAATAGTTGTGACTTGGCGGTACACTACGGGAATAATTTACCGCATGGCATGTGGATGCCATCTACCATCCACCGTTTCTCTGCCCTTAAGTGCAACCTGGGTTGTCCCTCACTTGCGTCTCACCTTCTCTTGGTTTAGGTGCTGTTTTGATTTTGGGAGGTTTATTATTAGCCGCCCTTTGCAATATATAATATTAAAATTATATAAGTTACAGCGCTGGAAATTTTTACAGTTTTTTTAATTTTTAATTTTTTTAAAATTTATTTATTTTTATTATCATTTCTATCTATATTATTTAACTATAATTTTAAAATTATAAAAAATATTTAAAATATTAATAAAATTTTATTTTAAAGTAAAATAAGTATAAATACATAGTATAAAAAGTATTTAAATTTAAAAAAAAATTTATTAAATTAATTTAAATATTAAATTTTGATATTTTTAATATAAATCAATACTATAAATTTTAATAAAAAATAAGTTTTAATTTTTAATTTTTAAATTTTATTAGTAAATATTTAAGATAAAATAAGATTGAAAGTAAAAATATTTAAATTTAATATTAAATAAGAATCTTGTATATATTGTTTCTATTAATTTATTTTAAATATTAGATGTTAATGTGTTTACTATAATTTGATATTTTAAATTTTGATTAAAAAAAATTAATTTCTAAATTTTTAATTTGAAAGATAATAAATCAACAAAGAATGTATTTAAGAATGTCATAATTAATTAACTCATTGCAACTTTAATTGAATGATAAACTAATTAACACCAAACCCTAATTGAACTCTAACCCTAATTGGAACCCTTATTCTAACCCCAAGTTTTATCTGAGATAACCCTAACCTTAATTTAATTCTAACCCGAAACTTTGTCCTAGAATTCTAACTCTAACTCTAACCCTAAACCTAAGTAAACCCTAACCCTAATCCTAATTAAAAGTTCAATCCTAACTGTAATACTAATTTTAACCCTAATTGAACTCTAACCCTAATTGGACATAAAACTTAGTCACCCATAAATCACTTTAACTTAGTCACTCTGATTTTTTAAACAATAGTAGAAGATAATTCCAATTGACATGTAGCCTCAAGAAAGATCTTTAGAATATCTTCTTGTTCTATCAATATTACCAATAAAGAAAATACCACTTTGACTTAGTCACTCCCAACACCTACTTCCTAAATGGTCACTAGGATGCACAAATATTAAATTACACATAGATAAACAATAAATTACACATAGTTAAACATGCCACACACTTCTATATTAAACATGCCACTTGTGGCATGTTTAATATAGAACTATGTGTAATTTATTGTTTATCTATGTGTAATTTAATATTTGTGCATCCTAGTGACCATTTAGGAAGTAGGTGTTGGGAGTGACTAAGTCAAAGTGGTATTTTCTTTATTGGTAATATTGATAGAACAAGAAGATATTCTAAAGATCTTTCTTGAGGCTACATGTCAATTGGAATTATCTTCTACTATTGTTTAAAAAATCAGAGTGACTAAGTTAAAGTGATTTTTGGGTGACTAAGTTTTATGTCCAATTAGGGTTAGAGTTCAATTAGGGTTAAAATTAGTATTATAGTTAGGATTGAACTTTTAATTAGGATTAGGGTTAGGGTTTACTTAGGTTTAGGGTTAGAGTTAGAGTTAGAATTCTAGGACAAAGTTTCGGGTTAGAATTAAATTAAGGTTAGGGTTATCTCAGATAAAACTTGGGGTTAGAATAAGGGTTCCAATTAGGGTTAGAGTTCAATTAGGGTTTGGTGTTAATTAGTTTATCGTTCAATTAAAGTTGCAATGAGTTAATTAATTATGACATTCTTAAATACATTCTTTGTTGATTTATTATCTTTCAAATTAAAAATTTAGAAATTAATTTTTTTTAATCAAAATTTAAAATATCAAATTATAGTAAACACATTAACATCTAATATTTAAAATAAATTAATAGAAACAATATATACAAGATTCTTATTTAATATTAAATTTAAATATTTTTACTTTCAATCTTATTTTATCTTAAATATTTACTAATAAAATTTAAAAATTAAAAATTAAAACTTATTTTTTATTAAAATTTATAGTATTGATTTATATTAAAAATATCAAAATTTAATATTTAAATTAATTTAATAAAAAAAAATTTGAAAATTTAAATACTTTTTATACTATGTATTTATACTTATTTTACTTTAAAATAAAATTTTATTAATATTTTAAATATTTTTTATAATTTTAAAATTATAGTTAAATAATATAGATAGAAATGATAATAAAAATAAATAAATTTTAAAAAAATTAAAAATTAAAAAAAAACTGTAAAAATTTCCAGCGCTGTAACTTATATAATTTTAATATTATATATTGCAAAGGGCGGCGGCACAAACCCCAAAACTGGGGCACGGCAAAACACAGCACGAAACCGTTAGTTGCAGGACAGGGAGGACAGGTCTGTGTTGCACGAGGGCGAGAGAAACGAGGGATGGCAGCGGATGGGCATCCATGCCATGCGGTGCAAATTATCTCCCGTGATAGACACCGCCCGACGTGACTCTGTATACTGCTTTGGGGAACGTTAATCTGGTACCTTATCCATAAGGTCACTTCCCAAGAAACCCATGGAAGTTTGGAACTAGAACTTACAAGTTACAACTTAAATACTTGTGGGTTAGTTTGATTTGATTAACAAGGGATATTTTTTATTTTTTATTTTATCGAGAAAATGCAAAGTACACAAGGTCTATGCATGTTGTTTGATTTTTAGATTAGATATTTAGTAGCAAAGTGCTACTTTTTTTAGTAATAGATGTAAAAAAAAATCAAATGTATTAAATATGATTTTGTAAAAAATAATTTTAAAATATTAAATATCGTATTTTCTAACCAAGGGTACATTATTTAATTCATTAAAGGTCCCCGCACATGACTCAAAACCAAAACATCGTCTTAATTTAATTTTTGCACATGCTTTCTAATTTTCACTGCTTTTATCAATTGAGACTTGGAATAATGGCTCCCTATTGTGATGTTTTTTGACCCCTTCAATGTAAATGGCATGCTTGGGTTTAAAGCACCACTTTACTAAAACTAAAATTTCTTCTTTTTTTTTTCAAATAGATGTCAACGTATGTTCTTTTACCTTAGCTCGTGCATATATTCACATTTTGCAAATGTGCATAGCCCCACAACATTCAATCATATCAATCCACTATTCAAACTTAATTTAAGTGATCTTTTGTCAATCTTAAACCTTTTCAACTTATTTTTTAATATGAACAATATTTTAATGTTTTCTACCTCGAGATTCATTAAATCTTGTCCAAGTTTATTTAATATAGGGAAAATATGTTGGGTCACATATTAAAAACATAGGCTTACCTCTTACATTGTCATCTCTAACTTATTTAAAATTCCTTGAAATATAATCACCGATGGAGTCATTCATCTTAAACGCCAATTCTAACTATTTAGCTTATTGCTCTAAATGGTTTATATCACAACTCCAAAGGCATTCCTAACAATTATCTTTAAAATACTTTATGTTTAGGGAAATGATGTAATGACACATGCAAATAGAGACTCTTGTGGGTGGATAGATTTTCTATAGACATTGCAAGCAAGAGATCCATCAATGTTTCAAGTGAGGACATTTGAAAAGGGCAGTAGTTTACTTCCTCATCATTTCTAGTGAGATTTATTCTCTTAACTAAATTGTTGATGTCTCAATGGATTTATTCAAGTTCTTCCTTGTCATATTCCCAACATAAATTGTGTTATACCTCGTTTCTTAGTTACCAAGTTACTTTTACTTTCATGAGTAAAAATGATGATAAATGTAAATCGTGACTTTAATATGTTTAATAGTTGAATGAAATACTTAAATATGCATTAAGATGTTATTGCTTTTTAAGGTATGATTATGTTTTGTATATACTAATGGAAAATATGATGAAGGAATATGTATTTCAATATGATTACTTTAATGCTTTGATGATGTAAATGAATTTCATGTGAATAGATAACTACCTTTGTGGT
The DNA here is from genome assembly GCA_007258455.2 of Sequoia sempervirens. NCBI lineage: Eukaryota > Viridiplantae > Streptophyta > Pinopsida > Cupressales > Cupressaceae > Sequoia > Sequoia sempervirens. The sequence goes on from VDFB02271358.1 coordinate 361,836,096, forward strand.
GCACTAAGTTGGATGTAGGAATAAATCGAGCCCTCAGGTAAGAGAGCGGGAGTATCACTCAAGGGAGGATATTGGTTTGGTAACTCTAATGTGCCTATTTGAGCTATCACACACTCACACCCTAGTTTGGTTAAGATGAGTCAAGTTAGTTGGGAATTGGTAAGTAAACCTTCGATCATTGTTTGGAAATGATTTGAAATAGGTTTTGGTTTTGATCTTTGATTTCTTGATTGATTCTTATGTTTTAATTATGTGATTAAATCTTTGTATTGAGTTTGAGTTCTTCTTTGTGTATTTATGTATATATATTAATCAATGATTATATACATAGAATGTATCTATGTATATATGTATGTGAAACGATAAACTCGTGCATGTGAGTGTATACGTGCATGCATATACATAAGTAGAAATACTTGCATGTACCCATGGATGGATATATCATATGCATGAGGATACTGACTGGACATAAAGAATATATATATGTATACATTATGTATATATATGTCGATCAATGAATATGTAAATGCATCTGTATATATGCATATTAATATAATGATATATGTAAAATATATATATATATATATATAATCGTTAGCATTGGCAAATAATGATTAAATAAACGAGTATATATATAATATAAGAATGGATGCCATATTACATATATATTAATAATATATATATTTAAAATTATTTTGAAATATTTTAAAGTAAACATGGACACATATATGGTGCAACCCATATTAAAGAGCAAGGCTTAAATAAAAGCTAGCATAGTAATGACTATATGATGTGCCCATCACAAGTGCATGAGAAGGAAAATAACTCAAAGCGCATAAGTATATAGTGTTAAGTATATGCAGATTGAATGATTTAAATATTGCTACAAATAAAGCACCAAACCTATGTTAATATGAAGGCACACATTTCATTTAAGAGTTGTTGATTATATAAGAATCAATGCACATCATAAAGATGTGGAACGTTTAATGCCATAATTGGTGGAACAAAGCAAATAGAAGTCTAAAATACCAACTTATAGCTTAAATAAAGCATAGAGACTTTGTCAAATAGAGTTGGTTGTAGTTTATGAAGGTAGTCGACTTGTTTACCAAATAGGAAACCTGTAGGTGTGCATTTTTTAGTTTGACTTAGTAAAATGAATCATTGTTGTCACTTGAATAGGGGTGACTCATCCATTCTAAGGACTGGAAACATTTGGACTGTTTATGTGTTGCATATTGAGAGTTTGAAGTAGCCACATTTCATTCTAAATGACTGAGTTGATGCATTGTTAGTTGTTGTTGTAGTGGTGGAAAAAAGGAGAGAAAAGGTGGCAGACTTAGTAGCTTATTTGTAGCATTGAGTTTTTCATATTTTGGTATAAATAGAGGTAGCTTCTCTACCTTTTGTTACATTCATCCATTATGATTTCTTCTTATTCATTTATAATTCTACACTAGTTTTCTGTGTGAGAGAGAAGTTGACTGCTTAGTGAGGAAAGAGAGTTAATTTTAGAGTATTTGCAATTTGTTGAGAGCTTTGTGAGAGGCTAGGTTTGGAGATAGGTTGATTTTAGAAGGAGAAGAAAGCGTGATTCTGGGATTGAGCTTGGGAAGTGATATATTTGTTGGGAGCTATAAAATCCAAGCATGTTGATTTTACTTCTCTATTTGTTTTATGTTGAATCATATTTCATTGCAAGTACTCGTGGAAAGATGAATTATCTATTTTGTTCAACTTTCTTGTTTAATCTTTCAATCATTCTTATTTAAGGAACTTGCATGATCTTTGGGTGATTTATTATGAGATCTTATTGATTGAGACTATATATATACATATCTATTCCAATAGTTGAAACTGTGTGGTTATATAAGATAATCTTAGTATATTAGCTTAAATACCTAAATTGTCATAGACTATATACATATACTACATAGGTTGTGAAGTATGGGAATTATTATTACATTGAAGTGTTATCTTGAAGTTGTTAGCTTATGAACCTACGTAAAGCTTTGTGGATAATGAGGTTGGAAATACAATGAGAATGATAGCATGATAGACATGTTGATAGGTTGTGATGTTATGCAAACCATGTCAATAATCTATACTTGTTTGATTATATAAGAACCCTCCTGTTCTCCAAGTACTGAATGTTATGCAATTGGATGCATTTTAATTTGGTTTTGTTTGATTTACAAAATGTTTGGGTTTTGATGCTCAAGTGATATCTTTCCAGGTAACTTAAGAAATGCAAATTTATACATAAATTCTCAAGATGGAAGTAATGATAACTATTTTCTTTCAAAACTACTTTTGAAGCAAACCCTTATTTCATTTATTTCAAATTAGATTTATTGATCCATTATTCCATACAAGTCAATTACAAAAACAAAAGTACAAATATCAAAATATTCAAAGTACAACAATTTGATATAATTTTTAGCTTGTCAGGACAAGTACTGGGAACCACTAAAATGCTCACCAAATCCACATCGAGTACCTGAATGATGACAAATCAAATGCAAATGTATCCTCTGGCCTAGGCGACCAACATCCAACACTGAAACCCTACTGAGGATGGCATATTAATTTATGCACACATCCCAATGCATGTGCTAGGAGTGGCGCACTTCCCAAGGAGGGAAATTTGATGTATAAAATTGAAGACTTCACCAAAACCCACGGAAATGTAGGTGTAGGGGTGCCCTAGGGTGAGGAATGGAATGATCAAATACCTAGAACAAAAAAGTTTCGTGACTCTCTAATGTGAATGAAACTATGTTTCAACAATACAAAATCTAGCAACACAAAATTGATGGAAACCCACTAAAATCACCCCAAAATTTCAAAATACTGCTTACCCATCAAAACTTTGCAAAAAGGAACATCAACTAAAATCTCAAATCTCCAATAAAGCTCAATATTCACCCTTGAATGAAGCCAATCCATGAGGGAAATCTTCAGTTGGTATTTCACAACCTCAAAATGCAAGAATTAGAGAGATTAAAGGTTCTCAATGACCAACAATTGTAGAAATGGCAGAAACCCTAGGTTTCTTCTTCTCCACAGTGAAACTCTTCAAAAGCCAAATATCCAAATCATGAATGAATACCAAATAACTTTGGTTGATGCTTTATATGTTTTTCCAAGAAGAGGTCAATCCTCTAGAAGGATATTTTTAATCATTTAAAATAATATTAAATGTGCATTTTATAACTTTATAATAATTTCTCATAAATGGGCACCCAAATCAAAATATCATTTAATGTACTTTAAGTCATTAAATGGCCCTCTTTAGACATAAAGTTATAATATAACTTTATGATGCACCTTTTGATTAAATAATTAATTATTATTATTTATATTAACTTTAATAATAATTAAAATTTTCATATCTCCCTTAATAAACATATTCTTTCCATGCCGTTTGAACTAGGAGATCGAATACTGCACCACAACACGTTCATATGCCTTTCCACAAATAGCAATACTGGGCTTCAACCTCAAGGTGACTTACTATAAATAGTAAGTGTGTGAAACTAAGTCTTGAACCACCAAACGAAGGAATATCCTAAACCAAACTGAGCTCTGGAGAAGAAAACACTCAAATAACTACCAAACAGGACCCTCTAACCAACTGCATTAGCCTACGAGGACCAAATAATAGGCTAATCTACCAAGAAGCTGAAACAAACTAAAAAGGGGACATTACAATCTTCCCTCCCTAAAATTGCTTGTCCCCAAGCAATCTCAACTACCAAAAGAAAACCCTCTAAAGGATCATACCACCTAGGTCCCAAGGGAAGAACTATGTAATGTCCCTAATATCACTAACCAACTCCTGCAACACCAACATCAAAACAACTGACAAATCACTATGAACCACGTCCACCTCTATATCAGGTGTCTCAGGAGTATGAACCTCAAGGGAAAGTGACTTAGAATGATGACAAAGTTTGCTTCCCATAGTTACGCAAGGTAAGATATCATACCAGCTGTCCACCACTTGTGCATCAGAACTGTTCATCTGAAACAAAGCATGTATAGGTGAATAAAAAAAACTATAGGCACTCCTCACCACGTACACCCTACAAAACTTCTCAATGAGCCCGGTCTGGAAACTTGATGCACTAGAAGGATCCCAAACATTGCAATTATCACCCAACTCTATACTGGTACCTAAGGGAAGATTAGCATCAAGCTCGAAGAGTGGATTGTCATAAACAAATCCAACATCAACCTCGAATAATGGATTATCCACAAATTGCACAACTACTCCATGTTGATTTGAGTCATCCCTATCCAAACCGCTGGAGCAATGAGTAGAATCAAACTCCTGCACTGACTTGCATGCCTCCTCCTGTACCACCTCCTTCTCTCCCCTTTCGCTCTTCTCTCTGCAAAGAGAGATAGAATGCAAGCTCCCATCTACAATTCCCCTCAACACATAACCTCTACCATTCATTTTGAACTTCATCTCCATTTTAGGTACGTTGAGGGTAAATCCTCCAACATCTTGGAGCCATTTCATGCCCAACACAATGTTCATCTCATCCATGTTGACCACATAGAAGTCAGCTTGTAACTCAGTCATTCAATAACAGAGTGAGATTACATATCTGCCTGGTGCAAGTGAGGGTATATCCATCGGAAAATCTAACTCTAAACCCAACAGAGTCCTCTGTCTAGAGTCTATAATTGGCCACAAACCCCTCATCAATAAAATTATGTGTTGCTCCAGTGTCAAGTATAGCAATGCAATGTTGTCCATTAATCATTCCATTGATTCTGAATGAAGTCGCTTCCTGTATATTAGCAAATAAGGCCAGGGGAGACAAATTTGCATCAAGTCCAAACTTTGTAGAGGCTTTTCCAACCTCCTCATCCTCTGAAGCAACTTGCTAATCTGAATTTTCAGAATTGAAATCCTCATAATAAACCCACATCATATGGTTGGCCTTGCCTTTAGGCCTCAAAGGATAGTCTTGCTCTTTGTTGTAGGGCCCTTTGCACCAGTAACACAATTACTTCTTCCTTAATTCCTCCCGTGACTCCTCATCCACCTTGGTTGTTGATTTATTTTTCTTATCAACAGGTTGTTGAGGACTCTCGTTGTTGGAAGAAGTAATCTCTTTAGTAGTAAGCTTCCTTTTTAGGGCATCCAACTCTATACTTCGCACCTTCTTCCTTTTCTCCTATAATGAAGGGGGATCAAAAGCCTTGATCCATCCTCTCATTGGTTTAGATAAGCCTTTTGCAAACAAAATGACCAACCTCCTTTCAAATATGGTAGGGACCATAACTGAAAGCCTATGAAATTCACTAATATACACCTCCAAACTCCCCACTTGCTAGAGTTGAGCAAGCTCTCTAAAATATAATTTTGGGTCTTTCTTGTCAAAGCGCTTAATCAACCTATTAGTGAATTCCTGGTAAGTGGTGATGAGGTGATACTGCAAGGTGACCATCCCATGGTGCCACCAATCATGAGCTATCCCATCTAGGTGCAAAGTGGCAAGCTTGATTGCATCATCCTCTACCATAGGTCGAAGAGTCAAGAAGGTATCAACTTGTGAATCCAAGCTTTTATTGTGATCTTCCCGCTACCATCAAATGTTGGAAGTGTGGGCTTACTTGTGGCATGTTTTAGGTCCCTATTTTGGTTCCTTGGTCTCCTATCTTGCCTTGTTCTGTTGTGCTCCCTCCTTTGACTCATGTATCAGTCAAAGGTCAAATGCTCCTTTATTGTGGTGGTAACAAATCCCATTCATCGTGCATTGACATGACATTATCTGTGAATGATGCATCTTCATTTTCTTCAGCATTCTCTTCTTTTGGTTCATTCCTCAAAAATGTAGGATGCAAAGGTCTATCAGTGGTATGAGCAGGTGCTCTTTGTGCTCTTGGAATCCTAACAACACTTCCATTGTCTTCTTGCTCGTGATTTTGTCTTCTATATGTATTCATTTGTTCTATAGTTGTTGTAAGTTGTTGCAAAACATCTGCTACATGTTGGTGCCCTACTAAAGGACCTATCATGATGTATCTTGCTTCTCTTTCTTCATTATTTCCTTCATGTCTTGGTGGATTTCCACCTCTTCTATCACCCATTATGTCCTATTGTGTATCTGCAATTGGATTTTCTTGTTGATCTGCTCTTCTACGAGTATAATACATGTCTGGACCAACTTCTTGTGGTTGCATATGATACTTTAACCCTCCAGGCTGGCAGGATCAAAGCTCTCATACCACTGTAAGAACCCTCATGTTCTCCAAGTATTGAATGCTATGCAATTGGATATATTTTAATTTGGTTTTGTTTGATTTAAAAAATGTTTGGGTTTTGATGCTCAAGTGATATCTTTTCAGGTAACTTAAGAAATGAAAATTCATACATAAATTCTCAAGATGGAAGTAATGATAACTATTTCCTTTCAAAACTACTGCTGAAGCAAACCCTCATTTCATTTATTTCAAATTAGATTTATTGATCCATTATTTGATGCAAGTCAATTACAAAAACAAAAGTACAAATATCAAAATATTCAAAGTACAACAATCTGATATAATTTTCAGCCTGTTAGGATAAGTGTTGGGAACTACTAAAATGCTCACCAAATCCACATCAAGTCTCTGGATGATGCCAAATCAAACAAAAATGTCTCCTCTGGCCTAGGTGACCAACATCCAACACTGAAACCCTACTGAAGATAACAGTTATATATATATATATATATGCATGCATCCCAATGCATGTGCCACGAGTGGCACACTTCCTAAGGAGGGCGATTTGATGTGTAAAATTTAAGACTTCACCAAAACCCATGAAAATGTAGGTGTAGGGGCGCCCTGGGGTGAGGAATGGAATGATCAAATACCCAAAACAAAAAAATTCTCTAATTCTCTATTGTGAATGAAACTTTGTTTCAACAATACAAAATCTAGCAACACATAATTGACGGAAACCCACTGAAATCGCCCCAAAATTGAAAGATACCGATTACCCATCAAAACTCTACAAAAAGGAACATCATCTGAAATCTCAAATTTCCAATAAAGCTCAGTGTTGACTCCTAAATAAAGCCAATCCACGAGGGAAATATTTAGTTGGTATTTCACAACCTCAGAATGCAAGAATCAGAGAGATACAAGGTTGTCAATGACCAATAATTGCAGAAATGGCATAAACCCTAGGTTTCTTCTTCTCCACAGCGAAACTCTTCAAAAGCCAAATATCCAAATCATGAATGAATACCAAATAACTTTGATTGATGCTTTATCTATTTTTCCAAGAAGAGGTTGATCCTCTAGAAGGCTCTTTTTAATCATTTAAAATAATATTAAATGTGCATTTTATAACTTTATAATAATTCCTCATAAATGGGCACCCAAATAAAAATATCATTTAATGTACTTTAAGTCATTAAATGCCCCCCTTTAGACATAAAGTTATAATATAACTTTATGAAGCACCTTTTGATTAAATAATTAATTATTATTAAAGATTAACTTTAAAAATAATTTAAAATATCATATCTCCCTTAATAAACATTTTTTTCCATGTCGTCGAAACTAGGGGATCGAATAATGCATCCACAACACATTCAAGTGCCTTTCCACAAATAGCAATACTAGGCTTCAACCTCAAGGTAACTTACTATAAATAGTAAGTGTGTGAAACTGAGTCCTGAACCACCAAACGAAGGCCTATCCTAAACCAAACTGAGCTCTAGAGAAGAAAACACTCATATAACTGCCAAACAAGACCCTCTAACCAACTACATTAGCCTACGAGGTCCAAATAATAGGTTAATCTACCAAGAAGCTGGAACGAGCTAAAAAGGGGACATTATAGATTGCTCATATCACCTTGAAGGTAGGAGAAAAGTATTTTCCCTAGGGCTAGGGTGTATACTTGATTATTATATCAATATTCAACATTAGGGTTGAAAAACATATATATTTTGATTATGCTATTTTCTTATTCCTGACTAAGAGTCTATTCCTATTCACGAAATTCTAGAAGAGGACTCACATTCTAGCAACCCATAGTCATAATATGAGAGGACTAAAAGAGTGAAGAAGCACAACCTCCTCTCTAGCTGAAATGTCCTCTAGATTAGATATGAATTTAGCGTACATTGTACACATGTGAATATTCAGGCATATCGAAAGAGAGCTTTTATGATTTTTTATGATCACTTGATTGTTACATCACTTTTGATTGAAACCGTAGGTTCGGATTAACCTATCTAGTCAAATTATTCACCCGATTATTGCATTATTTTTTTATTAAAGCAATATGTTGGAATTAACTTATATGATCTGATCATTTGATTGTTGATTATACTTTATGGAGTCATTTATTGTTGAGATTATAATTTTGGATTGGATTTGTTTATTGCTGAGATTATACTCTTGAATGAAGTCATTTATTGTTGGGATTATACTTTTCAAGTGGAGTCATTTAGTATTGTGACATTATTTTTACCCGTGTGGTTAGTTTGGTTATTCCTAGGGTTAGGATAATCCATGAGAAAGGGAGTAACCTAGTTAGTCAGTTTGTTATGTCATCACCTTTTAGATTGAATGTATGTTATGATTATGAATGTTCAAATACCAAATTGAGCTAAGGGTGTGTGAACGTATGACCTACACTCAAAGTACTGGGTGTTGAATTATTTGGCCAAAGTAGTGTAAGTAGCCAATGTTTACACTGTTAGTTCATTGTAATACAGGATTGCATACTAGGTAGGAAACATCATACATGTAGGTTGTAGCCAATGTATGGTAGCTCTAGATATGTAGGACACAACACCATGCTCAAGAAGGCTAGTATATGAGGTTATCAAACCAATATCTTCATCGAATGGTAGGGCCATCTTACCGGTTAGGTAGATGTGTAGGGGACCGCAGTAAGTCTATGGTTGGCAGAAAAGCACTTGAGTGATGCTCTCCCTCATACAGTTGGCAACCAAGATTTGAGGATGTAAGTTCCAGTTTTGGGGACACCTAGAATGTATGCACTGGTATGGGGACATCTAGGAGGTATGCACCAACATTGGGGACATATGGATCATCATAATTTATTTGTATCTTTGTTTCATTAAGCTTATGGAAGCTATGTATGTAATCATGTATCTCAATTCTCATTGAGAAATTGTAAATGGAAAATGTTATCATGAAATTATGTAATACTGATTCGTTACTTGGAATTTAGTAATTTTTCTTTGTAATGCAATGGGAAAGTTTTAAATGAGATTGTTTCAAATGTGCATCGTGTTAATCGATTAGAAAAGAAAAAATTTATTGCCTAAATGTTAGTATCATAAACTATTCACATGTGGGTAAAACATATTAAAATCAATGGGTAGAACAATGGGCATGTTACAAATTGGAAATGTCAATATACCTCTCCCACCACTTTAGTTTAAATGGAAAGGGGTTGGCATCCCTTTATTCAAAATTTTCCATAAAGAGGTTGAAAACCACTAGTAATTGTAGAAAGTCCATTGATATCATGTTATTTTCTCAAAACTAACAATATTAAAAAAGAAGAAAGTGGATCTTGAACAAAATGTTATTAAACTTAGAATTTCCTTATTAATGCATGATTTGACTACCCTCACACCATCAAGAATAAGAAACTTGATGAAGAGTGAAACTATGTCAAACATGTAGTAGATGAGTCCATTAATAGTTAACTAACTTGTAGCAAAAGGTTTTTCATAGGCTATGGTTTTGATCACAATAAAAAAAAAATCTAATAGCGAAGATGATTTATATTAATATTGTACTCTCCTTTACTACAACACAAGGATGAGAGTTCCATCAAATGATTACAAAAAATTCCTTCTTACATGGATACTTGATCAAAGAAATATCGTCCCAACCTCCAGTGTCTATCAATAGCGAAAACTCCAATTATGTGCACGTAGAATAAAAATGTCCTTTTATAGATTTGAAATAAGATCCCCAAGCTTACTATGAAAGTATTGACATGTTTCTCATTAATTTTGGTTTTACATGGATTCCCTCTAACCCTATAGACTACACATAAAAAGTAGATGGGTAACTTTGGTAGTTCTTGTGAAAATTTTTTCTCTATGAAATTTCCAATCCTTTTAGATATCTAAGTTCCCTCTTATTTGTAAAGGTTGACAAGTAAACTGCATTAGGGTTTTAAAACCCTACTCGTGGCCCTTGCACTTTTTCTTTTTGAACAATGAATGTCTGCCTTGGTTACTTTGTCCCTTAAGTTGTGTTTTTAAGGCCCTCACTTCATTTTATAACCGGCCTCATTCGCCTAAGTATTGGTTAAGCTTGTTCCCTTTATACGCTTTTAAACTACCACTTAACCCTTTATTCTTTATTAGGCCCCACTTGACACATGAATTTTTTTTGCATACTTTCTTCAATTCGTGAGCATTTTCCATTTTGTTATTATCTCCCTATGAATATGTGAAATAATATTTTGCTTCCCCTCACTGTTGACTTGTAAGGGTCCTCCACCTATAAAATCACAAGTTTTTATCCCTTCGGTTCTTTTCAGTTTGTAACCTACTCTTTAGGTTCCCAGTGTGTTAAGTTGTCCCACAAGGTCTCTTAAATCATGCCTTAATCGACCCCTTTTCTAGTGGCCCAAGTCATTTTAGTTACTACACGTGCTATTAAAACCCTTAAGTTATTAAGTTTCGAGCTTGTCGTGTGGTCCCCACTTAAATCTTTGTCAACATCATTTGCTAGTGCTTCATTGAGCCACACTAGGTATTTTCTTCGTAGAGCCTTATGTTTTAAAGTTTTATTTCCGCAAATGAGCATTTGAAATAGTTTTGTCTGTGATTAGTCGAGGGTAGCATTAATGCACCACATTCATTCCAAGGATGAGGTCTCTCGTTTGTGGCCTCACCTAGCTTAGACCAATATATGTATATGTCTTCATCCTACCATTATTTTTTCCAAATTTAAAAATAAGAATTAAAACTTGTATATTATGTTTCAAGAAGAAGATAGACAAATAAATAAAATAATAAAAAGTTGATAGAATAACATAGAAAAAATATTCCTATTTTTTATTGATTTTACAGGTGTATTACAAAAAATAGATCTTTAAAAATAAATTAGTTGAAATAGTCTTGTTTCTTTTTTCCATCTATTAAATAATCTATTTGTTTACTTGTATTAGCTTAAACTTATACATCTCTTATCTATGGAGTCCAACTTATTTTCAATAAAAAATTCTTTAAAAAATAAAAAAATAATATAATCTGTGAAATAAAATAACATTTAAATTTTGACATATTGACATAAAATACTTTATGTTTAGGGAAATGATGCAATGACACATGCAAATAGAGACTCTTGTGGGTGAATCTAATCTATAGACATTGCCAGCAAGAGATACATCAATGTTTCAAGTGAGGACATTTGAAAAGGGTTATAATTTACTTCCTCATCCTTTCTAGTGAGATTGATTCTCTTAACTAAATTGTTGATGTCTCAATGGATTTCTTCAAGTCCTTCCTTGTCATATTCCCAACATAAATTGTGTTACACCTCGTTTATTAGTTACCAAGTTACTTTTACTTTCATGAGTAAAAATGATGATAAATGTAAATCGCGACTTTAATATGTTTAATAGGTGAATGGAATACTTAAATATGCATTAAGATGTTATTGTTTTTTAAGGTATGATTATGTTTTGTATATACTAATGGAAAATATGATGAAGGAATATGTATTGCAAGATGATTACTTTAATGCTTTGATGATGCAAATGAATTTCATGTGAACGGATAACTACCATTGTGGTGCACTAAGTTGGATGTAGGAATAAATAGAGCCCTCAGGTAAGAGAGGGGGAGTATCACTTCGGAGAGGAGATTGGTTTGGTAACCCTAATGTGTCTATTTGAGCTATCACACACTCACACCCTAGTTTGGTTAAGATGAGTCAAGTTAGTCAAGAATTGGTATGTAAACCTTCAGTCATTGTTTGGAGATGATTGGAAATAGGTTTTGTTTTTTATCTTTGATTTCTTGATTGATTCTTATGTTTGAGTTATGTGAGTAAATCTTTGTATTGTATTTGAGTTCTTCTTCGTGTATTTATGTATATATATTAATTGATGATTGTATACATAGAATGTATATATGTATATATGTATGTGAAACGATAAATTCGTGCATGTGAGCGTACATACATGCATGCATATATGTAAGCAAAAATACTTACACGTACCCATGGATGGATATATGATATGCATGAGGATACCGATTGGACATAAATAATATATATGTATATATTATGTTTACCGATCAATGAATATGTAAATGCATGTGTATATATGGATATTAAGATAACGATATATGTATATATATAATCATTAGCATTGGCAAATAATGATTAAATAAACAAGTATATATATATATTAATATAAGAATGGATGTTATATTACATATATATTAATAATAAATCTGTTAAAATACATTTAAAAGTATTTTAAAATGTTTTAAAGTAAATGTGGGTGCATATATGGTGTGGCCCACAATAAAGAGCAAGGCTTAAATAAAATCTAGCATAGTAATTTGAGTATATGATACACCCATCATAAGCGCATGAGAAGGAAAATAACTCAAAGCGCATAAGTATATAGTGTTAAGTATATGCCGATTGAATGATTTTAATATTAATGTAGATAAAGCACCAAACCTGTGCTAATATGAAGGCATACATTCCATTTAAGAGTTGTTGATAATATAAGAATCAACATACATCATAAAGATGTAGAAATTTCAACACCATAATTGGTGAAACAAAGAAAATAAAAGTCTAAAATACCAATGTATAACTTAAATAAAGCATAGAGACTTTTTCAAGTAGAGCTGGATGTAGTTTATGAAGGTAGTCGACTTGTTTACCAAATAGGAAACCTGTAGGTGTGCATTTTTTAGTTTGACTCAGTAGAATTAATCATTGTTGTCACTTGAATAGGGGCGACTCATCCATTCTAAGGAGCTAGAAATATTTGGACTGTTTATGTGTTGCATATTGAGAGTTTGAAGCAACCACATTTCATTCTAAATGACTGAGTCAATGCATTGTTATTTGTTGTAGTGGTGGAAGAAAGGAGAGAAAAGGTGGTGGATTTAGTAGCTTGTTTGTAGCATTGAGTTTCTCATATTTTGGTATAAATAGAGGCAACTTCTCTACCTTTTGTCACATTCATGCATTATGATTTCTTCTTATTCATTCATAATTCTGCTGTAGTTTTTTGTGTGAGAGAGAAGTTGAGTGCTTAGTGAGGAAAGAGAATTAATTTTAGAGTATTTGCAATTTTTTGAGAGCTTTGTGAGAGGCTAAGTTTGGAGATAGGTTGATTTCAAAAGGAGAAGAAAGCATGACTGAAGGATTGAGTTCGAGAAGTGATATCTTCATTGGGGGCTATAAAATCTAGGCATGTTGATTTTACTTCTCTATTTGTTTTATATTGAATCATATTTGATTGCAAGCGCTTGTGGAAAGATGAATTATCTATTTTGTTGAACTTGCTTGTTTGATCTTTCAATCATTCTTATTTAAGGAACTTGCATGATCTTTGGGTGATTTATTATGAGATCTTATTGGTTGAGACTATATATATACATATCTATTCCAATTGTTGAAATTGTGTGGTTATATAAGATAATCTTAGTGTATTAGATTAAATACCTAAATTTTCATAAACCATATACATATAATTGATAGGTTGTGAAGTATGGGAATTAATATTACATTGAAGTGCTATCTTGAATTTGTTAGCTTATGAAGTTGGGAAAAACTTTGTGGATAATGAGGTTAGCAATACAATGGGAATGATAGCATGATAGTCGGCATGTCATCATTGATAGGTTGTGATGTTATGCAAACCATGTCAATAATCTATACTCATTTGATTACTCATATCACCTTCAAGGTAGGAGAAAATTCTTATCCCTAGGGTTAGGGTGTATACTTGATTATTATATCAATATTCAACATTAGGGTTGAAAAACATATATTTTGATTATGCTATTTTCTTATTCCTGACTAAGAGTCTATTCTTATTCATGTAATTCTAGAAGAGGACTCACGTTCCAACAACCCTTTAGCTATAATATGAGAGGGCTAAAAGAGTGCAAAAGCACAACCTCCTCTCTAGCTGAAATGTCCTCTAGATTAGATATGAATTTAGTATTCCTTGTACACATGTGAATATTAAGGCATATTGAAAGAGAGGTTTTATGATTTTTTTATGATCAATTGATTGTTGCATCACTTTTTATTGAAACCCTAGGTTGGGATTAACCTACATGGTCAGATTTTTCACTTGATTATTGCATTATTTTTTATTGAAGTAATATATTGGAATTAACCTATATGATCTAATTGATCATTTAATTGTTGATTATACTTTATGGATTCATTTATTGTTGATATTATACTCTTGAATGGAGTCATTTATTGTTGGGATTATAATTTTGAAATGAATTCATTTAATATTGTGACGTTATGTTTACTTGTGTGGTTAATTTGGTTATTCCTGTGGTTAGGATAATACGTGGAAAAGGGAGTAACCTAGTTAGTCAGTTTGTTATGTCATCACCTTTTAAACTAAATGTATCTTATGATAATGAATGGTCAAATACCAAATTGAGCTAAGGGTGGGTGAACGTCCGACCTACACTCGAAGTATTGGGTGTTGAATTCTTTGGCCAAAGTAGTGTAAGTAGCCATTGTTTACATTGTCAGTTCACTGTGATTCAGGATTGCATACTAGGTAGGGAACATCATACATGTAGTCTATAGCCAATGTAGGGTAGCTCTAGATATGTAGGACACAACACCATGCTTAGGAAGGCTAGTATTATGAGGTTATCAAACCAATCTCTTCGTTAAAGGGTAGGGCCATCTTACCAATTAGGTAGATGTGCGAGGGACCATAGTAAGTCCATGGTTGGCAGAAAATCACTTGAGTGATGCTCACCCTCATATAGTTGGCAATCAATATTTGAGGCTATAAGCAGCAGTTTTGGGGACACCTAGAATGTATGCACCAATATGGGGACATCTAGAAGGTATGCACCAACATTGGGGATGTCTGGATCATTATAATTTGTTTGTACCTTTGTTTCAATAAGCTTATGGAAGCTATGTACATGTAATCATGTATCTCAATTCTTATTGAGAAATTGTAAATGGAAAATGTTATCATGAAATTATGTAATATGGATTCGTTACTTGGAATTTAGTAATGTTTCTTTGTAATGCAATGGGAAAGTTTGAAATGATATTGTTTCAAATGTGCATCTTGTTAATCGATTAGAAAAGAAAAAAATGATTGCCTAAATGTTAGTATCATAAACTATTCACATGTGGGTAAAACATATTAAAAATCAATGGGTAGAACAATAGGAATGTTACAAATTGGCAATGACAATATACCTCTCCCACCACTTTGGTTTAAATGGAAAGGGGCTGACATCCCTTTATTCAATTTTTTCCATAAAGAGGTTGAAAACTACTGGTAATTGTAGAAAGTCCATTGATATCATGTTATTTTCTCAAAAATAGCAATGTTAAAAAAGAAGAAAGTGGATCTTGAACAAAATGTTATTAAACTTAGAATTTCCTAATTAATGCATGATTTGACTACCCCCACACCATCAAGAATAAGAAACTTGATGAAGAGTGAAACTATGTCAAACATGTAGTAGATGAGTCCATTAATAGTTAAATATACTAACTTGTAGCAAAATAATTTTCATAGGCTAAAGGTGTTGATCACAATAAAAAAATCTCTAATAGCCAAGATGATTTCTATTAATATTGTACTCTCCTTTACTACAACACAAGGATGGGAGTTCCATCAAATGATTACAAAAATTTCCTTCTTACATGGATACTTGATCAAAGAAATATTGTCCCAACCTCTAGTGTCTATCAATAGCAAAAACTCCAATTATGTGCACGTAGAATAAAAATGCCCTTGTATAGATTTGAAATAAGATCCCCAAGCTTACTATGAAAGTATTGACATATTTCTCATTAATTTTGGTTTTACATGGATTCCCTCTAACCCTATAGACTACACACAGAAAGATGGGTAACTCTAGTAGTTCTTATGAAAATTTTCGCTCTATGAAATTTCCAATCCTTTGAGATATCTAAATTTCCTCTTATTTGTAAGGGCTGACAAGTAAACTGCATTAGGGTTTTAAAACCCTAGTCATGGCCCTTGCACTTTTTCTTTTTGAGCATTGAATGTATGCCTTGGTTACTTGGTCCCTTAAGTTATGTTTTTAAGGCCCTCACTTCATTTTATGACCGGCCTTGTTTGCCTAAGTATTGGTTAAGCCCATTCCCTTTATACGCTTTTAAACTACCACTTAACCCTTTATACTTTATTAAGCCCCACTTGACACATGGCATTTTTTTGCATACTTTCTTCAATTTGTGAGCATTTTCCATTTTGTTATTATCTCCCTGTGAACATGTGAAATAACATTTTGCTTCCCTTCACTGTTGACTTGTACAGGTCCTCCACCTATCAAATCATAAGTTTTTCTCCCTTTGGTTCTTTTCAATCTGTAACTTGCTCTTTAGGTTCCCGGTGTGTTAAGTTGTCCTACAAGGTCTCTTAAATCATGCCTTAATCGACCCCATTTCGTAGTCACCCAAGTCATTTCGATTACTACACGTCCTATTAAAACCTTTAGGTTATTAAGTGTCCAACTTGTTGTGTGGTCCCCACTTAAATCTCAATCAGCACCATTTACCAACATTTCATTGACCCACACTAGCTATTTTCTTCATAGAGCCTTATGTTTTGAAAGTTTTATTTCCACAAATGAGCAAAATAGTTTTGTTTGTGCTTGGTCGAGGGTAGCATTAATGCACCACATTCATTTGAAGGATGAGGTCCCTCATTTTTTGCCTCACCTAACTTAGACCAAGCTAAAAAATCTCATGTAATATATATATATATATATACATCTCTTATTTATGTAATCCAACTTATTTGTTTGTGTGTGTCTTCATTCTACCATTATTTTTTCTAGATTTAAAAATAAAAATAATATAGAAAAAATATTCCTATTTTTTATTGATTTTACAAGTCTATTACAAAAAATAGATCTTAAAAAATAAATTAGTTGAAATAGTCTTGTTTCTCTTTTACTTGTATTAGTTTAAACTTATACATCTCTTATTTATGTAATCCAACTTATTTTCATATATATATATATATATATATATATATATATATAGAAATAAAATAACATCTAATTTTGACATATTGACATGAATAATAATTTATTAGAGTTTTAAATATATTTATTTTGAAAAACACTAAAACACTATTAAAAAAATATATACCTATAACATCTATTAAATAGATGTTTTAGATATAAAATATATAGAAATAGACTAGTATAAATTAAAAATATCTCATTTATTTTATGATTGGGTAGATTCCATAGTTAAGAATTGTGATTCATTAAATGTAGACATTTTGTCGTCCTCTAGAAGGGGTCACTCAATCTATATGGGTCCCACCCCATGTTATTACCAAAATACTAAACTAGCACTTGCAGCGGGGAGCTGCAAGGAATACGCCGATAGTTTTTATAATTTGCTGAATATTATTGTGTGTTTGCAGTTTTTTTTTTGGGAGAACTAAAATTCCAAATGCAGGGTCTACTGGTCACCCTCCAAAACTGTAGATGTCGCTTTTCGTTCACCTTGAGAATGTAGGCATACTCTGCATAAACAAATACACCATATTCTTTTTCAATAAAGACTTAGAAAATAAGTTATTCAACTAATCAACTAATCTAATATTTTTTAACTGTAAATCAAACAAACAAATTGTAAATGAGATAAACAAATACACCATATTCTTTTTCAATAAAGACTTAGAAAATAAGTTATTCAACTAATCAACTAATCTAATATTTTTTAACTGTGTAAATCAAACAAACAAATTGTAAATGAGATAAACAAATACACCATATTCTTTTTCAATAAAGACTTAGAAAATAAGTTATTCAACTAATCAACTAATCTAATATTTTTTAACTGTGTAAATCAAACAAACAAATTGTAAATGAGGCAAACTGATGATAAACCATGCAGCTTGCTTCAAATTTACATTAAATACCTCTACAGAACAGAGATGAACTTATAATTTCAAAGTAAAAGTATCCTTTTCTGTACAGCTTACACATTTATAAAATCAATTAATACGTTATAAATATTATAAACTATAATATGGTTTTTTTATAGACTTGGATGAGATTTGTAGGTTCATGGAGAAGATGAAGCCGGATGAAAAAGTGAGTCTGCTGGAGAAAGAAATGCGTGAAGTCAAGACCATTTATTATTCATTTTTCTATCAGTAGAACTAATATATGACAATGTGCCACCAGTATAAGGATGCTCTAGGAATGCCTTAGATCCTAGGTCTTGAGTGGACAGGTCGGCTCTAGTGCTAGGATTCGTGGTTGAAGAATCAAGAAGAAGGTCCAGGAGGTGGATGGCACATAATTTGCTGAAAAACATCTTGATTTTTTGAAAGAGGAATGGGAGACTGTTGTGGCCTTTCTTCTCTTCTGTGTGCTTGCTGTCTAATTTGGTGCTGCATTTTGGGCCTCGTGGCCTTGGTTGTGGCCTTCTCTCTGGGGGTCTGTTTTGCTAGTGCTTTACTGGTGCAATGTTATTGTTTTGCTACTTGTTTCTTTGTCTCGTGGTTTTGATCTTGTAAAAGGGACAGGTCTTCTTTGAAAATCCTTCTATACCATTAATAAAAACAAAAGTAGTCTTTTGTAGATGATATAGTTGTTGGTTGTATAGGGGCCCACACCTATAGGAAAAAAATGATTACAAAAGGGATATAAGTCTAAATTTACGATATAAAAGATGACACACTATTATGGATCTCGGATATAGATATTGGACAAACAAAAACCAAGTAGAAGAAAGGATTGCTAACTAGAAAAGAGCAGGGACCAATGCAACATCAACTCTGTCCACTATCATCATATCAGTTTGTATAAAAATACCTATGACTGCTCTTACTATAGCATCATTCGAAATTGAGGGGAGCATGAACAAGATCAATAACTCTAGATTTACATTTCTAAGAATTACCCTTTGGTTATCAACATAAAGAGCCAAAACAAGGCAGAATGTTTCAACATCCACCAATTTTTTGTCAGAAGGAACCATAGAATTTTTCATTTAAGCTACCATGAGATACCGAATGCTTCATCTCATGAACAGACAGCTAGACAACATTGTCTGAGCTCTCATCTACAAAATTCACTTTAGAGGAAGTATATACAGTTTGGACGATCTGCTACACTTCAAGTTTGGATCCAAAGTCTGCAACAATGGAAACTCTGGAGCGCAAAATCCTTGTGTTCTCAAGCTTGTCAGTACCCAACACATCTTTCAAAAAGTCTAAGATAACATAATTATTGATGTTGAAGGTACACTTCAGATGCTAGTTCCAAACATCCCTGTACACATTGTTGTGCCCATGATTACCTCTTGACATACTGTAGAGCATTAGGGACCTTACAAATTACCCCTGAATAGCACCACAGGCC
The DNA here is from genome assembly GCA_007258455.2 of Sequoia sempervirens. Taxonomy (NCBI): domain Eukaryota; kingdom Viridiplantae; phylum Streptophyta; class Pinopsida; order Cupressales; family Cupressaceae; genus Sequoia; species Sequoia sempervirens. The sequence continues at coordinate 361,855,727 of VDFB02271358.1, forward strand.
TTATGTATTAAATTCTATTTTCCACTTTTCGAATATCTATGCTTGTCAGATTTTTTTTTGATATACTACAATGTCAATATGCTATAATGGATCATACTATTTTGATCTCAAGGCCAAAGTTTGCAGAGACCCTTATGTGACTGCATTGTTGTTTCTAATTTTGACCAATATGATGCACGCAATCAATCAGCAACATGGCATGATCTATCTTACATATTTTTATTCATTGCAGAAATATACTGAATTAAAAATGGACTTGAACATAACAGAACAACACTTGATAGAGGAGATGGGATTTATTTGCCATGTTGAACATCCACATAAATTCATTTTGAACTATCTGTGTACAAGGCAGGATGAAATTAGCCAGTAATAAGAAGATGGCCCAATTCTCCATCCCAGTTGCCAATTGCTGCAAGAAGGCATTTACCAGCTTCCATTGTGGAAAACAGACTAAAGTAGTAGTTTATGAGGACACTGTGTTCAAAAGCATAAGGATAAAGTATCTCCACAAAAATCATTTAAGTGTAGGCTAGTATATGGTAAAACAAGCTTTCTAAATCATCGTAGTGGGTGCTCTAAGTTTCCTGCTCAACTAAGATTTTATTTTTTTGCTTCTTTTTGATTCTTAAGAGGTTTCATGAAAGGTTCTTGAGTACCTCCTTTTCACATTTCTTGAATGACTATTGATCATTCAGGCAAATTTACCTCATCAATTACTCAATTTTAAATCTAACATCTTGGTCATCCTTTCAAGTACGTCTAACTATTTTGAGTTGATCTGTCTGATAAAGTGCTTCTCCTTACAATGGCATGTCTGCATTTAGTGGTTCTTAAATACTATCTTAGTTTGAAATGTGATGTATGAATTATCTTCAAAATTGCATTTAGCTTTGCTTGGTTAAGAAAAACCAATAACACAGTTTGAAAATGTAATTTATTAATCATCTCCTAGATTGCATTTTACTTATGCGTTAAAGCAAATTTTAGTGTCATGGTTTCAAAATGTAATATCTGACAATTTGAAAATCAATTTATGTTAGGCGTTACTACCTTCAGGAAGTTTGAATTTTTTCATGTACTGAATACGTGAGAGCTTTTCTATGGGAACTTGTTAGTAGATTGTATTGTATTCCTACCATAAGTTGTGTCAGGAAAGGGACGTCTAGATGTAGAGCATTTTCACTTAATTGATCGTATACACATTTATTGTCTTTGTTAACTTGCATTTCGTTTTCCTTCGTGTTTCTGCAGAAGTAGGAGTAGCTACAGACAGGTTAGTGATCCTTAGTTTCAGTTGGAGCATTTTGATGAAAAATTAAGCAGATTGCAATGTAGTCTTTATATTTGAAATTAAGCTATATAAGGATCAAAAAATGATGTATTTTAAAACAGGAAGGCCTTGTCAATATGTATAGTGAGCCTGCATAGTGTGCCAGCAGGCTCAGCTGGAGCAGAAATTATGCCCCAAAAGAGATAAAATTTGGGGAGTTACTTTGAGATATGATTTTGGAGCAATCACTTCCCAACCCCTGCATATTGGTGATAACGGTAGTGTCAAAGTTGAAGGACCAAGAGAAAATCATCTGTGAAAATCATCTGCAAACACAAGGTCAATAATGTTCAGGAAATTATATAAAACTATCAGTATCGGCGTATTCCTTACAGCTCCCCCAGCTGCATCTTTTGCAGAAAATTGCAGTCTCTATATTATAATGAACTTGCATGCTAAAATACTCCCATTAATGTGATGGGGATCAGAAATCGGGGGAGATGGCCAAAAACATAGAATTTTTAACATTCAATAATATCACTAATCTGCCAGGCTTTGAATCAATGCAAGCCTTCACAGAGAAGGGAAATTGAACAATTCTGACATTTGCCAATCTATCTACTATCCTATTGCTCTCTCTGAAATAACAATTAAAATGAATATCTTGAAAACCCCCCCTGGAGCCTAACTTCTTCAATGTTACTTTTGAGATTTTAATCTCTAAGATAATCACTGATGCACCCAGTAATTATAACTTGAGAGACCTGGGTTCCTGGCTTCTTCCTAGGATATGCCAGCCTGGCCCCTTCAGTCTATGACATACACTAAGCATTCTAAGATCCTTCTTTGGCCATTTAGTGGGGATAGAGGATGATGCTTTTGATTATTTTTTCCTAAGTTTTATTACAGATGGTCTGCCGCTTGATTATCATTAGGTTCACTGTTCTTTTAGTGTCTCTTCCCTTGTAAGGCTATTTTTATGTCACCATATCTTCCTGTGGATTTAACTACTTTAGGCTTACCTTTTTCTTGTTTTATTCATTTTTGTTTTGTACATTTGTTTATTTGGTTTTCATCCTGAGTGCCCTAGTAGTCTTAATTTGACACTTTTTGGGTCCCATTGACCTATTTTGGTCAGTCTTGGTCAGTCTTGGATACTTAAATAATTTCTCTTTCTTTAACTCAAATGAGAAGCCACTATCAAAGCTACGAAAGAGTCAAATCTTTCACATAATATGAAGTTCTAAAGAATTCTAAAAAAATTAGTTTTATTATTACATTCAGATCTAGAGTTCAGTAGATTTGTCAGAGCCTGTGTGTATATGGATCTCTCAAGCACAATTCCCCACTGTCTGAACTTGCAATCCTCCCTTGGCTTTTGGTTACCATAAGTGGATTTTGAAGGATTGCCTTTGAGATCCTTTGGCTGCAATCAGATTGGTCATAAAAGACCTTACTGCTCTTCTCCTCAGCAGGCTCCTTAGAGAAATAAGGTTTTATTGCAGAAATGGGTTCCTAAACAAGGGACGCCCAATGAGGATTTTATTTGGAGGAATCATGGATATTTTCTATCTAGCTGATATGAAGTTTCATCTGGTTTCCATCTAAGGAGCCAGAGGTTTGATTGGTAAAGGAAACTCCTCCTGTTTTGGATGGAAATCTCTATCTGGATTCTTTGACGGATCAACTCTAGGCATCAGATATGAATTAGGGTTTTAGCTCAGTTGGAAAAAGATTATTTGCTTCAGGATTTCTCGTCGAAACATATTGTGATGGATTGCTTATGGGGCATCACATCAACATGGAATTTGTTGCCAGCTAGCTCTTATAAGACAAGGAGGGGTCACAAGATAGACACTGATAACTTCAGTTGGAGGCTCAAGAGAGAATTGTGATGAAGGAGCATCCAATGGTATGACAAAAATAATTTTTGTCTTTATTTTATAACGAGTAAACTGATATTTAGTTCCCAATTTTTTGGTGACTTTTTCTGCTTAAAACCCTCTGCAGTCCTTAATTTGTTCCCTGAATTCACCTACCTGCGGTCACTTGATTTGACAAAGTTAAGCTGTTTTGGATTTCAAAACAGGATTTCAAAGGTCACAATTTGAGGGTTTTCTCCAAATGGCCATTCAAATACACAGAGCCTCAAACAGGTCTAATTTAGCAAGAATGGCATGAGGGATTCAAATCGGAATTTGACTGGTAGACATTATGTGACCTCAAACAGGAACAAAATCTTACCGAATTTCGTTCAAACAGGGTCGTTGAATTTATGTGAGCCTGCATAGGATTTCGGTTTTTGCACATTCGAGAGAAATTGTGGAGAATATGGGGCTCTCTCAATAGTATCGGACAGGACGCTCTCTGATGGGTCATTTCCCTGCAATTGACGGATATTTGTCGGGTAGGCTACGCGGTCTGATGGGTCATTTCCCGGCAATTGACGGATATTTGCCGGGTTCGGTGCGCGGATAGAAACATTCAGTAAAACTCTCTCTGTGCAACGAGGGCGAAGTTTCATGGAAGTTATTTTTACTTTTTTCCTTTGAAAGGTGACAGAGGTAATTATTGCTGGAAACATCCAAAGACAGGAGCTCCTCCAGCTTAGATATCTCTTGTGGAATGAAACATATGCAATCTATATCCGGGGAAATGGGCAGAGTTTGCAGAAAAACTATTACGAAACCCTACAAAAGCAGAATTTTGTTTTAAATGAGACGAACCGAAACCAATCTCGCTACAACTACTATTTCAATCTATTCACAGTAAACGAAACCCAAAACGTTACCTCCAGATTCTGCACAAATTGCGACGTGCTGTGAACGATGGCCGTGAGCGGGAACGGGCAGAGTTTGCTTTCAGGCGTGGGGCGACGAATGATCATCGTCTGAACCAGATTTATAATAAATATTGGCCGTCTTGAAGTAGCTCCGTAGCAGGTTGACCGCAAACATTGGCGGTGTTCAAGCAGCTCTGTAGCACATTCACCGTGCAAGAGGTGGGTTTACAGATACCCGACACCGAGGTTAAAAATAGGATTAAAAAACACTATTTTTAACCTCGTCGACGGTCCTGTTTTCTGGCCATTTTTCCCGGCGTGAGACAATTTACCGGCGTGAGACAAATTCACGACGGCAATCTCACACTATATATAGCCTATCGGCTAAATAATTTGAATGCCGGCATTATTAGATATAAGGGGTTTGTTTTTCCTTAAAGATTTTTTTTAAGGTTTGTTGATGTTTCGTGTGGGTCCCATGCGAATGTTAAGCTGCTTTCTTCAATATAATCTTAACGAGGCTAATAATTAAGAGTAGTTTAAAAAGTATCTAGTCAAATCACTAACAACTTAATTTAAAAGTTTTCATAGATTTCATGCAAACTTTGGTTTAGTTTTTGTTAGTCTTTTATCTTTTCATATATGCATTTTTTTATATATTTAGTTTTATTTATTCTTTGTCTGTATATATTTATATTCATTATTTATATACCCTATCTTTATATAGTCATTAGTCTCAAATTATTTTTTATAGTTGAATATGATTTGTCTTTTTTTTTAAAATAAAAAAATAAAATTTGATTGATTAATTTGTTTTATTTTTTTATCTTGAATTGACTAAACACATATTTAACATAATTTGATGTGATGTGCTAGTATTTAAAGATATTAAATATGTTCATTCTAATGATCAAAGTATCAATCTCATATACACATGTTCTCCCATCATAAAGCGTGGAAGGAGCAATTAATAGTGGGCCATTTCTATTTGGCAATTTAAAAGGAGTGAAGAATTCACATACATCATTATAGGACATTTGTCTATTGTTTTTTATTCTTTGTATACATTTATGGAGGTTGACCTAGGGGAACCACTCTCCTTGTAATACAACAATTGACTTGTCAAGAAATTCTTAAATATTGCCAACATCATGAATATTAGAAAAAGGCAAAGGAAATAAAGGTGCACCTGGCAAATAGAAGAGTAGAATTTTACTTTGCACAAAGATGAATTTAAACTTAGAGGACTAGTCTGTGACCACAAACTTGTCCCAAACTTACATTTTTTTCTTTAATAGAACACAAATCAAACATAAAATTAGTGGCATTCATCTAATAGAGAGATGCATCATTTTTTGAGCATATTTGGTCTGACATCAAAATATTTGTTATTAACATACACCATTTGATTATAAAGGTAAGTACCACCCTCTATTCCATTTACTTTTTAAAAGCAACTCTTGTATATTATCAAATTATCAATCCCAACTAGCCCGAACGGGTAGTTGAGTTGGCTTGGGCATTGGGTTTGCTCCCCATTGGTCTCGAGTTCAACTCCACTCCTAGGTTTAAGAGGTGGGACTTCTTGTGGGTGGGGGATCTCACCCGCAAGGGACTAGTCTCGTCCCAGCTCGCCCTAGGTGCCCAAGATACGAGTCATTGGGTTGGGTCGTGGGGACACCCTTGTAGTAACAAAAACAAAAAAGAAACAAAAAAAAAATTATCAATCCCAACTATCATAATTTATTCTAGGCTAATTTATGCTTATGTGTATACATCTTGTTGAATTAGCCTATTTTAAAATATTAGGAAAAAAATATTTTCCTTTATATGTTTAGTGAATCCATTTGATCCTACATGAACTAGTTTGTTTCCTAAGATATTTTACTACATTAGGGATTTCATTTATGTAAGTGTCTAGGTTTACATTCTATTTTCATATCTAAGATTAATTTACATATCTAAGATGTTAGCATATGAATGCATGCTTATCGTAGATAGTAAAATTTGAATCATATGGTTCATTTAATAGAGTATAATGGGTAGAAAAAATATGGCTTAAGAAAATTTATCCAAATTGTTCGCCTCCTCTAATGGTTCAATAACTAAGCCCTAGAGTTTTGACTTAGAGATTAGACATCTACACTGAGTAGCTATCTTACTCATCATGAAGGTGCATTTCATTGTCAACCCAGGGATGTAAACTTGAAATGGGTCAACACTGTATGTACACTAGGACTCCACTGCAATCATCCTTAAACTAGGAAACAAACAGTACTGAAAGTAAAATGCTGGAAAGAAATTAACATAAGTACTGAGCATGAATCAACAACTACACTGAGCATCAACAATTGGACTGGAAATGGATGACAAAAATAGAAATCTCAACAAACAGACAGGAAACTACTATGTCTGCCTTGGCTACAGGAACAGTCACATAACAGAGTTCCAGTGGGTGCAGGAATAGACAATTGTTGAAACCGAAACTAATTGTTGAACAGAAAAATAACTTTGAACTAAATGGGTGGAATTCTCACCAAGTTGGCCCCCTTGAGTGAGTCTCCCTCAAGCTAACTCAGATGCAACAAATCAAAATATCATTTTATTTCTTGAAAACATGATTACAACATATCAACAATATGACTGTATTACTAAAACTGGAAAATGCAAGTACAATATCAGAACATCCAACCTTATGAAAAGGGGCATCTAACCATTATTTATAGAGGGAAAAACTTCTAACTAACCCTAACTACCTAGGTAGTCGACTCCAACAAAAAAGGAGGATGCCATTTATAGAAAGCATAGAAACGAGAGGGAGGAAGTTATGCATGCACAAAATTTGGTTAAAGCAGACTTGCTCTAACAAGAATCCAGCACAACACACTCCCTAAATTCGCTCAACTAACAAATATGACCATTAAAAGGTAGTTATAATCTTTCATTCAAACTAGGAATTTCCCTCCATTGAGAGTTTTCCCTCCTTTGACCTCTTAATGACCATCTTCTTGACTTTCTTAGCAACTAACCAACTGGCAGGAGTTTCTTCCACTTTGCAAGCTTCGTTTACATCAGCATCTTAATGTGAACGTGCATGATGTCATTGGCATGCATAAACAATTGCATATCCAAAATTACCTTAAAGTAACATCCATTCAACCACATGTAAAATTAACATAGATAATTGATATAGCATGTTAATGGCATCAAAGGTCACAAGGATAATTTTATGTCCAAGGTTTATAAATCTAAGGAAATAACATGGAGAATGTCAACAACCAGGTGCCAAAGTCTATAATAATAAAAAATATATGATAAACCCTATCAAAATTGAGTCATTAATTGGACTCATCATCTCCCCCCAACCTAATGTTTTGTTGGTCCTCCAGCAGAGGGAGTGTTATTCCTTTGCCTAGTCAATGCTCTGAAGTCACCAACTGCCAATTGTCCCAAATCAGTCTCTGTAGTATCTAAATTGGGATCCCAATAGAATCCTTGCTTGTTTTCCAATCTGCTCCATCTTTTCCTTTTTGTAGCTCTGTCATACTGATAATATATGTAGTCTAGTACATGCCATAATAGAGTAGGTGGCTGAAATGTTAATGGAAGCCAATATTGTTGCCTCATCCTTCCAATTTGTATGTACCTAGGACACTGTTTACATGCTGCAACATAATTTTGAAAAGAGTTGGGTTCGGCTTGTTTCAACTGATCTGTCAAACTATTCCACCTCTGTGATAGGTACTCCATTACTGTTTTCCCTATAGTGTCAACTACCTTCTCGTATTCCTGATATGCTTCTTCTCTAACATGCATGATTCTATTTTTGTAGCTTGGGCGATAAAGAATTCTATGCCATGTATAATAAATATCTAAGGGGTTACTGGATTCCACAATGAGAAACAGAGGGGTATGAAGTTCCCTTTCCCTATAAGTTCTAAACTGCTTCCCCCAGCTAATTTCATTCTAGATCCATGACATAAATGCCCTTAAATGGATATCTCCAATGTATAGTAATGGGTTCCAATCATGATCATTAGGCAAAACATAATTATGCAGGTATAGTTCACACAATAGATTTTTAACTTCAGGAGGGGAAGATTAGTAGGTTTGGAAAAATTCGTGTGGAGTGTCAATAGAAGGGCTTAATCCTAAAATAACCCTTGACAACTTGAAGGAAATATATCGCTCCTTCAAATGTAGTGCATATACTCTGGGAGGAGTTTTGCATGCCATCATCTAGGGTACTAAAGCTACCACATTATCTACCTTATTCTTCAAGGCAGTAATCTCAGCATTAATTTCTTCAATTTCTGCATTTTTCTTTTTAACTTCTTACGGTAGCTTGCATTTTTCCTTTTTCCACTCCTCCTCTTTCCTTTGCATTTCACTCCATAAGTTCAGAGCTACAAGATTCCATGAAAAAGTGGGAGGTTTATGTTTCCCTACCCAAAATATTTCCTCGTGTCAGTTCTTACTGTTTAAATGACACCAATTGCAATGATTCTTGTTCAGATTGTAGTGGTTCTTGATTTTCAACATGCTTTGCAATAGCAGCAAGCTCTGCTAATCTTATGTTTTCTTGTTCTTCAAAAATATATTTTTCAACATTTACCTGCCCCATAGGGGCTTTTGTCGCTTTCCTAGGTGTTCTTCTGAATCTAGGGCTTCTCTTTGGAGGCATATCAATAGCTGGCCCAGCTAGTTTTGATTTCTTAGGAGGGATTTTATGTTTTTCTCCAACTACAGGAAGACCAGTGTCATCAGCCTTTTGTTTCCTAGGGCTTGGTGTTACTTTTGCTGGCATTGACTTCTTGGCCTTCCCTTTCCTACTTTCTGCCTCTCTCATTTGTGCTTCTTCTTTTCTAATGGCAACACTAGTTTGAATTGGGGTTTTGGGAAGAACATTAGCATCAGGGTCTAAGGATGAACTTTCTTCATCTGAATATTCTGACTCAGAGGAGCCAATTTCTATTGTTGCTTTGATTGTAGGAGGGTTTGAGCCAGAGGTTGAAGCTCCAGAAGTGGTTTTAGCAACCCTCTCACCCCTACTAACCCTACAAGCTTGAGGCTGACCTCTAGGACGCACATTATCTAGTCTGAACTGATCAATGTTTACAAAATTTTCCCATTTCATACCAGACACTTCTTGTAAAGATTTTTCTACTAGCAATTTTATCAAAGAGTGGTGAGAAACATAATTGTCCCTACCTTTATGTGTTTCAGCTACCATGATTGCAAGGAGGTTATGCAACACATTGGGCACGTTGATCCTTCTTCCATGTCTCATATGGTTCAAGAGCTTAAAATGCATAGAATGGAGGCATGACTGACGACCCTCAAAAGTAATATACTTCACAATGTAGACAACTACTTGTTTCCACTTCTCTGGCAGAGAAGTTCTCCTCATTCCTTGCTTATCTACAACTAGCGGAGGGTCACTAGGTTCAGTGAATTTTTCCCTAGCTAACCTCATGTCCTTGGAAGCAGGGTATGACTCTCCATCGACAGGAAAGCCCGTTACCTCTCCAATTCTCTCCTCAGTGGCTATCACTTCTATCCCTTTTACCATTTCCTTCCCATCAGAGAGTGTTTGTGCAAATTCTAGCACAATGTCCTCATCGAAGCTGTCAAGTTTCAGGAAGTAGTTCAACCATCCACAATTCCTAAACTCGTCCAATGAAAGTGCATCCTACAATATCACATCGTGAACTGTATGTTCATTCCTAATCAACTGATCGCCCATTTTTTTTCCACATTCAAGCAAACGCTTCTATGAAATTTCCTTTCCTGCTATCCTTCTCTAAAAACCCAATTTATTCTTCTTCCTGCAACTCCTCTATAGTGCTAACACCAATGTCATATGAAATTTACCTTTTTGGTGACATTTAAGATTATGACTAAGGAAATAAAGAATCATAAATGAAGGGTATCATCAAGAAAAATGGTAGCGGTTCAGTGTCATGTCACACATGCAAGCCATCATTTCAAATATTTCATTCAAATTGACTCATTTCAAATTTGCTGACATGTAAGACACGTGGACATGTGGGTTGACACTCTCCCCCAACCTAAATTAGAGCATGTGTCCTCATAGGCTGGGTGGTAATTATGATGTGACAGGGCAGAGTACAAATATATTGTATGTGAAATATCAACATTAATATACAGTAATTAAATAAATGCACTTAAATATAATTAAGATATAACTGATTGTCACACACGTACCAAAAAATTTGGAGTTTTATTTGCAAAGAATGTGGAAAGGAGTATGGGTTACTTTAAAAGTACAGTTGAACAATTAATTGAAGTGGTGATGGAATGAAGTGATGGTGAAGTGAAGTGATGGTGGAGTTATGGAAGAGAGAGAAAAGATGGAGATGGATGGGTGGATGAATTTATTGATGGAGAAATGGATTCCCACAAAAGTGGAGATCTTTATTATGATGTGATTGCATGCATACCTTGACTAGTTAGTCAGAAGGAGGGACACTAGGTCCACATCCTTCGGCTACAGGAAGTTCAGAGGTTTGGTGTTGAATAAATTGCTGCATAAATTCTTGTTTGGAAGTCGGTTTATGATATAACCTAAGGTGGTGACCGTTGACCAAGAGCTTGAATTTGATAGGGTCAATGGTTGTGAGTTGAACAACACCATTGGGAAAGACTTTTGCAACTTCATATGGTCCCAACCACGTAGCCTGCAACTTGCCTGCATTATCTTGAAACCTAGAGTCATAAAGGAGTTCCCATTCACCTGGCTGGAACTTCTTTTTCTTTATGTATTTGTCATTCCATTTGACCCTCTTATTTTAGACTATCTCAGTATGATGAAGGGCTAACTTTATCATCTCATCCAAAGCATTTAGGTGCATGATTATGTCGTTCTATGCCTCAGATATATTTATCCCAAGATCTATTGTTGTCTTAAGAGTTTTATGCTCAAACTTTATGGGCATTTTGGTTGTTTTCCCATACAGTAATTCAAAAGGAGTGAAACCAGTGGTTGTCTTCCAAGTGGTTATGTAAGCCCAAACAACTTCTGGAAATTTGTTTTCCCAATCCTTCCTGTGAATTGCCATTGTTTTTTGTCAAAATAGCCTCTATTTCCCTATTTGTCACCTCCACCTAGCCATTGGCTTGACCGTGATAGGGGGTAGATTTCTTGTGCCTTACATTATATTCATTGACCAATGTTGTGACAAGGGTTTATGTAAATTGAGCCCCTTGATTTGTCACTATCTCTCTTGGAACCCCATAATGTGTGTGTGAATGCTTAGCTTAGACCTGCTCAAACATGAACAAACAAGTGATCATTAGTCACTAAACAAGTGTAAACCAAACATTCCCTATGAAATTCTTTGAACATATGAATATGGAAACAAAGCAAAATATCTTAAACTATGCAAATAAATCACAAATGAAACTCTATTCTAATGCTCAAACCAACATCCCATAGGGGGATTGGTGCTTCTTTGATGTGGAAAGAAGCCCTTTCCCAATCCCTTGATAAGCTTGATGATGGATGTGTGATGAAAAAGATGACTTTGATGCAAAATTCCAATAACCTAGCTATGATGGAGAAATTCTATGCTAACTTGGATGAAATTTTGGATAATAAACTTGCATAAACTTCTCTCTCTCAAATTAATAGAGAAGGCCTCTATTTATAAGGAAGAAGGATGGAGGATTGAAGAATAGGAGGAATGTGGGATTAAGAAAGGACCAATGACATTGTGCCACTTGTCAACATGCTAATGAAGGAGAGTGAAGCACACTTTGAACAATGTGCATGTGAAATGCATGTAGGTGGAATTTGAAATTCAAAAGATGGCTTGTGCAAGAAGAGTTGTAAGAGGAGTTAATGCCAAGTTGGCTCAAGGAGAGAACACGTAAGAACTTTTAATGCAAAGGTGGAGGACATAAGTCCTTTGAGAGGGAAAATTCAAATGGGTGGGATATTCCAAGAATATTCCATATTTAAATGAAAATAGGGGGAATTAGTAAATCAAATAAATTGATTTACATGTGCAGCTTGCAAAAGCTAGAGGGATAGAGGATTAGTGTTAGGAGTTAATTAATTTAGTATTAACTAACTTAGGTGGAATTAGTTAATTGTGACATTTAATTTAAATATTTTGATTTTATTTAAATCAAATGAGAAGATGTTGGGAGATTAACAATTTAATTAAATAAAAAATGATTTATTTAATTAAAATAGATTACTTTAGGATTTAATTAAATAAAGTTGATTTTTTTAATTAAAGGAGATGACTTTAGGATTTAATTAAATAAAGTTGATTTGTTTAATTAAAGGAGATGACTTTAGGATTTAATTAAATAAAGTTGATTTATTTAATTAAAGGAAGAACCTTCAGGATTTTAATTTAATTAAAGGAAGAACATGATGAAATAATCTGATAAAGTGTATTATCCGATTAAGGAGGAATTTTGAAGAATTTAATTAAATAAAGATTATTCAATTAAATGGTTAGTGTGGAAGTGATTAAGGAAGAATTGGTGTTAGTTGAATCAGGATCGAGTGCATGACATCAATCAGGATATTTTGAGTGTCTACAGTGTGAAGATTTCCTCATAGAGGAATTTTGCAACTTTATTATCTCTAGCATGTTTCATAGCTTTAACCTCAACCCACATGGTCGCATAGTCAGTGCAAACCAAGATGTAGGATTTTCCATTTGATGGTGGATCAATGGGTCCTACAAAATCAAGTCCCCATTTATCAAATGGTGTGATGACTACCTGGGGGTATAGAGGCATCTCATCAGATTTTGTTTGTCGGCCCATCCTCTGAAATCTATCACACATCATAGTATACTTTCCTGCATCCTTATGAAGTGTGGGCCAGTAATATCCTATATTAAGAATCTTCATTGTTCTCCTCTTAGCTACAAAATTCCCTCCACATGGTTCATTGTGACATCCATGCAATATATCATATGTTTCATCTTCCCTTACACATCTCCTCATTACATGATCTGGTCCAGTGTGGAATAAACATCTTGCAATCCACGAGAAAGGAAAAGTTTTCTTAATAAGCATCCTTCTCTCTTTTGGAGAGAAATGAGGAGGAACTCTCCCTGTAACTAGATAATTGGCTATAGCATACCAAGGTGTTTGCACACTAATAGAAAACAAATGTTCATCAGGGAAAGAATCATCAATGACTTGAGTGTCCTCTAATGCAGTCAATCTGGAGAGAAAGTCTGCTACAACATTTTACTTTCCTAGATTTTGAACAATCGTGATGTCAAATTTTTGCATCAACAACAACCACCAGGTTGCTAGCCTACATAAAATCAAGGGCTTATTCATGAGGTGTCTTATGGCTGCATAGTCTATATGAACAAAGATCTGATATCCTATTATGTAATTCTTGAACTTGTTAAGGGCATAGATGACTATCAACATCTCCTTCTTTGTCACTATGTAGTTAAACTCAGCTCCTTGTAGGTTCTTGCTGACAAAGTAGATTGCATTCTCAATTGCTCCCTCTTTCTATCCCAAGACAGCTCCTATAGCATAATCATATGCATCTGTGTGAATATGAAAAGGGAGTTCCCAATTAGGGCCTTTGAGTATAGGAGCACGGGTTAAGGCTGCTTTCAACTTAGAGAATGCTTTGTCACAATCCTCTGTCCACTAGAACTCAACATCTTTAGTTAGAAGATTGTACAGTGGTAATGCCATCTTATTGAAATATTTGATTCAAAGCGCCTATAGTATCCTCCATGTCCAAGGAAACTTTTAACATCTTTTTTCTTGGTGGGAATAGGAAGATTGGTAATCACCTCAATCTTGGCTAGGTCCATTTGAATTCCTTTTTGAGAGATGTAGTGGCCAAGGACTACTCCTTCCTGCATCATCATGAATCATTTCTCACTGTTCAAGGATAGATTATGGTCTTCATATCTCTGTAAAACTTTCCTTAGATTTTCTAATGCTTCTGTAAAATCAACACCATAGGTAGTAAAATCATCCATGTAGATCTCCATACAATCATGTGAGATATCTGAAAATATACTAATGACTGCTCTTTTAAAGGTTGTAGGTGCATTACATAAACCAAATGGAAGTACCGAATAGGAATAAGTCCCCCAAGGACAGGTAAAGGTTGTCTTATCTTGATCCTCAGGTGCAATTTGTATATGATTATAACCACTGAATCCATCTAGGAAAGAAAAATATTTCTCACCTGCAAGAGATTCCAATAGTTGGTCTATGAAAGGAAATGGAAAATGATCCTTTTTGGTGGTAGAGTTTAGTTCTTTGTTGTCAACACAAACTCTCCATTTATCTCCATTTTTAGGCACAATTACCAATGAGGACACCCATTGGTTGTCTGAGATAGGGTAGATAAATCTTGCATCCAATCATTTATGTAATTCCCCATTTACAATCTCCCTCAACACATGGTTGATTCTCCTTTGTGGTTGCCTTACTGGTGTGCAGTCATCTCTGATATATATCCTATGAGTACAGAGCTTGGGATCCAATCCTTTCATGTCATGGTAATCCCATGCAAATGCATGTTGATGGGTCTTCAACAGGTTTGTCAAGGACAACTATTGTTCTTTATTCAACTTGCTATTAATATTCAGATGTTTCCCTTCTGACACTTGCACTTGTTTCGTTAACTCAATCATGGTTGCTTCACTAATTCTTGGCATTTTTAACTCATGTGACAAAAATGTATGAAGAAATTTTTTTGCTGCAGGAGGTTCAGTTGTAGGAGGAGCAGACAAAAGTGTCTTCACTGGACTTGCAGAACCAAATTCATGAGTGGATGATTCTTCATGCACCTAACAATGGTTTTGAATTATGTGGGAAAATACTTCATCTTCTTCCTGGAGCTACATAAAAGGACTTATGCTATCATCATGAGTTGTGCCACTGAATTGACTTCCTCAGCCTCTTCTCCAACATGTGGCCATATGGGGTTATCCATATCATGGGATGATTGAGTAGGAGGGTAGAGAACAAGCTTTTCAGTGCTTCTTCCATCAGAAATAGTCATGTCCCCAGACTGACATCCAATGTAAGCATCTATTGTGGCTAACCACGACCTTCCAAGAATAATGGGATGCCCTCCTAGTGTAGCTTTAGGGGAGAGGATAGTGAAATATGTTGGGTACTCCCAAGAGTCTAGAATTACAACAAGGTCTTCTACTATGTCATATGATTTGACAATGGAACTGTCAGCAAGTTGCAGGATAGTAGGAGTAGGCCTCATATTTGCAACATTCAGTTGTTGCAGTATGTCCTTAGTCATCACATTTATTGTTGCTTTTAAGTCAATTAGAGCATCCTTTATTTGGATTTCATTTATAATAACTCCTACCACAGGACTACTTGGGTCAGTGTATTTAGGAACATTAACTTTCCCAAGCATGATATCTGCCAACTGTCCCACCACATGAATGGTAGTGGGGTCTTTCTTTTTCCCCCTTGGCTTTTTGAGACATGCTTCCTTGATTTCTTTGCTATATATGGGGACATCTTTTATGGCCCAAAAAAAAGGTTATCTTAACGCATATGTGTTTCAACTGATCCAAAATGTCAAAGGTTGTTTCCTCCTTCTCTTCCTTATGTTTAACAACTTCTAACCTTTGAGGAAATGGTGGGTCTTGATTAGTCCATTGAACCGGTTCATGATTTTTAGGCACACTTGGTTGAATAGGGACATTCTGATGCTCCTCTTCTTCCATAGGATGCTCAGTAATGATAGGAGTAGAAGGAGCTGGCAAAGTGGTTCCTGAATGCAGATGAATATCACTCGCACTCACACTCACAACATATGCAGGAAATTGATTAGGATCTGCATACTAGATTGGTTGATGTTGTGGTTTTTTTTTTGGGTTAGGTGTGGGTTGAGCTAGTAACTGAGTAGGTCTAGGTGTGCTAGAACTTGAGCTAGTATCATGAGGCATTATGACAGGTTTTTGAGGCTGTGGAGGTGGTTGCATGTAACTAGTTGTTTTGTTTGGCCATTGATGTCCTCCCCTCCATTGGGATGTTTGTTTCTAGTTTCTTGGAGGTGGCTGCCAATTCCCCTAGAATTGTTGCCACTAGGGTGGAGAGTTTTGGGGTTTGGGCCAAGTGTTTTGAGGGTTTCTCCAAGGCTGAGGTGGATATCCCCCATAGTTGGATGGGTATGGGAGTTGCCATTGATTACCAAATGAAAAGGAATTGAAATAAGGCCCAGTAAAAGATAATGGATCCGGTGGCATACCTTTCCTTGGGGCCCATGGTCTCCTTTGTGCAATGTAGTAGACTTGATCATCATCACCCTATATTGGCTTGAACTCGGGTGGAATCTACTTGATGTCAATGTTGGTTACCATCTTGCATTTGCAATCCTTCTTCTTTTGTCTACAATGAGGGCAATATTTTGCCACCATTGTCTATGCCTCCTCATGTTTCTTCTTTGCTTGAAGTGTATCTAGCTGAGTAGCCAAATTGTTTATGATTTCTTGCTTGAAATCTACCAACAAGTGAGTAATCTCCATCCTTGAAACTCCATTGGTGGATGACTTACACATAGAGGATTGGTAACCTCTTCCTTTCTTTGAAGTTGCACTAGAGTAATTCTGACACATCTTTTTAATATCATCCCAAGGAACTTAGGTGATATCACCCCCTCCCATTAGGTCCATAGAATCAATGCAATTCTCATTGATTCCTCTGAAGAAGAGAAACTTGAGACTCTTCATTGAGTGTATGATGTGGAGATTTTTGCAGGAAAAATAGAAACCTTGAAATGTAGTCTTTCAAACTCTCATCTTCCTTCTACTGCATCCTAAAAATATCATCTCCTCTCATATCACTTCCCCTACAGTATTCTTTCTACTTCTCAAGAAACTTTATTTTCATATCACACCAAGTCTCCACAGTATTCTGACCTAAGCTCATAAACTATCTTAATGCAACTTCTTTCAAGGTGGTAGGAAACAACTTAAGCCTATGAGCATCAGTAATATAGTCATAGCTTTTGCAAAGGATGTCAAACTCAAACAAGAAGTTGTGAGGGTCTTTCATTCTTGAGATTATCAACTTCATTCTGATAAGCGATAGGGAATGGAAAAGATGGTTGGTTGGGTCTGTTTCGATTTGCATTAGCCATACGTGCTTGATGGAGTTATAAAGAAAATGGATTCACAATCAAGTTTTGGGTAGCTTGGTCTTCAGATGAAGTTTTAGAACTAGTCAAATTGGGAAATGTGTCAGAAAAAGGATTTTCCTCTTCTTCTTCTTCGTCCCTTGGCAGATTTTGAAGCTCAACTAGCTGAAATGGGTCATTAGGAAGGAATCTCCCATAAGCATCTCTTCTCCTTCCTCTATGCATGTGTTATCAACTCAGTATCAGCCAACTCACATAAAGAATTGGTAAAAGAATAGCAGGTCATTACTTTTCTAAATGAGGGGTATGTTAAGAACAAAATTCAGAGATACTAAAGCAAGGAAAAATGAGAAATGACTCCAAAGAACTTCCTAGTTTGACACCATCCCCGACAACGGCACAAAAAATGTTGGCCTCCTCTAATGGTTCAATAACTAAGCCCTAGAGTTGTGACTTAGAGATTCTACATCTGCACTAAGTAGCTATCTTACTCATCATGAAGGTGCATTTCATTGTCAACCTAGGGACGTAAACTTGAAATGGGTTAGCACTGTATGTGCACTAGGACTCCACTGCAATCATCTTTAAACTAGGAAACAAACAGTACTGAAAGTAAAATGCTGGAAATAAATTAACATAAGTATTGAGCATGAATCAACAACTACACTAAGCATCAACAACTAGACTGGAAATGGATGACAAAAATAGAAATCTCAGCAAACAGACAAGAAACTACTATGTCTTCCTTGGTTGTAGGAACAGTCATAGAATAGAGTTTCAATGGTTGTAGGAATAGACAACTGTTGAAATTGAAACTAATTATTGAACAGAAAATAGACTTTATCTAATGAGAATCTAGCACAACACACTCCCTAGATTCGCTTGATTAACAAACATGACCATTAAAAGGTAGTTGCAATATTTCATTCGAACTAGGAATTTCCCTCCATTGAGAGTTTTCCCTCCTATGACCTCTTAATGACCATCTTCTTAATGTTCTTAGCAACCAGCCAGCTGGCAGGAGTTTCTTCCACTTTGCAAGCTTCGTTTACATCAACATCTTAATGTGAACCTGGCTGATGTCATTAGCATGCACAAACAATTGCATATCCAAAATTACCTTAGAGTAACATCCATTCAACCACATGTAAAATTAACATAGATAATTCACATAGCATGTTAATGTCATCAAAGGTCACAAGGATAATTTTATGTCCAAGGTTTATAAATCTAAGGAAATAATATGGAGAATGTCAACAACCAGGTGCCAAATTCTATAATAACAACAAAAAATATATGATAAACCCAATCAAAATTGAGCCATTAATTGACTCATCACAAATTATACGATTCAACTAGTAATCCTCATGTATTTGGGCAAACCAAACATGATGACAATGTCATATATAACCAAAATTGCTTTGAAATCAACATGACCTATAAAAAATACAAGTAACTCCCAAATCTAAACCCTTGTGGATTTGGATCTTGATGTTTGATTTGGACCAAAAAAAGGTAAATTTTTTTTATCTCAAATTCTTTGGACATAATAGTGATATAAAAATTCCACCATTCACCTAAGTAAACCGACAAAATTATCTCTTGAAACCCTTGATCCTCAATGGAGATGGGCTAGCCTTTGATAAAGAAAAATTGATACCATGTAAGTGTTGTCATGAGGATTGCAACCTAACCGAGTGTAAAAAACAACTATCCCATGAAACATGGGATCATCTTCAACCTGTGGGTCACTTATGGTGAAAATGAACCTCCAGAGAGGGTTGGTTCCCTTGGTGAACCTCCTAAAAACTATTGCCTTGATCAAGAAAATGGATAGAAGAACTGAAACCAAAAAGATTTTTGATCCTAGGAGGTGATATACCAAAAATCTTAGACTTATACCTGTTGTTTCAACTCACAACTTCTCTCAAAAAAATAGCTTTACCCTATGCACAACTCATTTTTCACAAGCTCACACAATAATATTTCATAAGAAGGTTTTTTTCACATTTTTTGAAGAATAATTGAAATTTTATCATAACTAAAATTGTTGAAAGAGATAATGCAACCTATGACCTATATATGTCTTGCTTATTCTAGTATAAAATGCTTTGCAATGAGACATAATTTAAGGATATTGCATTCATAATCACAAAAATTAGATCAAATCATCCATAAAACACTTAACAAAATAATTTAGAGAAGGAGAATATTCTACTTTTATTAAAATAATAGAAGCTTTTGCTGATATAAATTTGAAAATACTATTTGAGAATATATAAAATACTACTCTATATCTCTCAAGAGGAGTTACAATCTCATCTTTTTTGCATAAGGTGGAAAGAGGAAAGGAATAACTGCTCTAAAAAGAGTTGAATGCTTGGTCTTATAGAAGACATGTTCAGCGAACTGAGGTTGAACCTTGTGGAAGATGTGAAGCTTGCATGATTTGATGAACTGGATGTGAAACTAGAAGTGAAATCATGCAAGCTTTAGTGAAGAGGAGTTAACTTGAACTATTGGCTTGTTGACCTTTGCATGATGTATGAAGTGTGCTCCAACTCAAATTGAACTGATCTTCTTGAAAAATCATGAAATTGATTGGAACTTATGTCATCAATCAATTTGCATGAAACTTTCAATTGTTGGGCATACAAGGCAAAAATGCCTCTATTTCAAGACTGCAAACTACCCCAAATTGCATGCTTTAGGCTCAAACTCCCCATAACTTCAATTACAACCATAAAGATTTCTAGAAAAGGCTTAAACTACCTGTAAGTGCACCAAGTTTCAGTTTTTCTTCCTCCACTCATGAAGCATGAGTTCTAGGGTTTTTTTTGTTTTCATTGAGGAGGCTTCTTTGAAGTTAATAGGAGCATGAAACAAGCAATTGTTTTTTCAAAGTTCACCCATGTTGCAGTACAAAATCATGGCATGAGTCAAGGGGAGGAAATACTTTTTCAAGGGTTACAACAGCTCATCATGCAAGAAAAGGAGGAGTTTTTCCACATTTCCATAAGTTTGTTGCAAATTTAAGAGGTTGAGCACCACGTTGCAAAGACCAATCATGAAGAATATGGCACGTTGTTGGAAGATAGGAGAGGTTTTAGGGCTTCATTTGCACCTGCCACTTAATCAATGATTCAAAACACTATACTAGAGAGAAAACGTGGTGATTCAGTCTTCTTTAAAACACCCAGCCTTGATTTTCTCTAGGTGTGCGATGTGAACTTATTGGTTGTTCACTTCCATTTACTGGTTTTGTTAGCTTCAAAAGAATTATTGTGAAGTAGTTGAGCGTAAAAGGGCATGAATGATTTAAACTAAGGAAAAGTGAGAAATACTATTTGGTCCTAAACGACCATTAGTTTTCCATTGTTTTGAAGGATAATCCTTGTAATTCCACAAAGAACTTGCCAAAATTTGTCATATTTTCTCCATTTGTGTTATTCCCTACATGTGTGTATATAAAGATTCAATTTCATCTTCTTTTGAGAGTTTGTATTGCATGATCTATTCAAGAGAAGAGATAAGAAAAAACAACATGCAAGTAAAACAGCTATAAATACTATTATATTACTTTCATGAAGCCAAAAGGTGTTATTGTGTATGAAATCAACAGAGTAGACTGTGTGTGAATGGGTGGATATGAAATCATAACTCTCCCATAAGGAAGGAAAACATAAGTACTCATTCTTGTGCAAATTCTTTTGAATTAGCTACTATATTATTAGACAATGTTGATGAAGCTGCTAATGAGCGGTATTGTTGAATGTGAATCTTTAGTTAATGGCTTGCAACAAGCTATGAAAGCATAATTTTCATGGTATAGGATAGAGGTGAAGTGTCTTTGGCAGTAGTAAAATAACATAGGTTTAAGTGACTTGAAAGGAAAGTTCATAAAGGGTGAAATGGTGATTTAAGATACATTTGGAAGGATGTCAAGTGCCAAGAGGACTACTTTTTTTCGTAAAATATTCTTTGTGCTTGCCCATGATGCATTACATCAAGTTTATATTACAATTTTTTGAAACATCCATCACAATATTTTGATATATGTATGTTTGGAGATGGTATCTTGCCCTCATATTCATCATGAAGATTATTATTCGATGGGCATAAGGTACATAAAATATGACAATTTAAATGAAAATCCTTTGAATTCAAAGTAAGAAAATCCATGCATAAGTGCATGACAATCTATGATAGCGGAGATAGTGAAGTTGTACAGTCATAAGACATGATGACAGTGAGCAATAAGAGTTTAAAGGACAACTAGTAGTTGATTCAAATGCTCTATCAAATGGGCAGTCACAGTCAGAGGATAGTTACAGAGGGACAAAGATCAAGAATAGAAGACAATGTTGAGCTTGCAAAAAATAGTGGATTTCAATCAATTGATAGTCCCTTCACAAGGGAAATGGCCTAGATTTTTGTGTTAATCATTCTAAGTAGATAATAGTGTTATTTTTAAGAGGGATGAGTATGGTTCGAAATCAAAAACATTGAAGGACGGCAGCTTGGTTGCTTGAAAACTCATTGCAAGTATGGTAGTGTTGCATGGTGGTGTAGAGAACAATTCATAGTTAAAGGTATGATTGAATAGTGAAATTAATGTCATATCACAAAGCCAAAAGGATGGTTCTATTGTTGTGAAAATAACTCATGAAAAGTGACAGTCATCTTCAGATGCAAGGAAGGATAGTCATGGCTCTGTCATAACTTTGGGGGCTATTATGGTTCCATGAGTTAGGGGACAGTCTTGAGAAAAAGAGCATCTCAAGGGAAATTTTGATAGCCTTAAATTAGTGTAGGATATAATGATAGAGAAGAACAATCTTGTCATGAGACAAAATCATTCCATTCATGTAGTTGCAAACAACAAGATTCCTGTAGATAACAGTGCTAGGGGATTGTGTTCACAAGATGGAGGTGTTGCTTTAAGTGCAAAGATAATTAATGAGAATTTGACTTCAAATAATGTGAATGACAATCTTAGCATCAAGGATAAGGCATGCATCATAAAGTCAAAAATTTGCTAAGATTTAAGGTGTATGATAGTGAAAATTTTTTGAAGGACATTGTATGTAGGCCTACTATGATGGTAGCATCCAAAGAGAAGATAAAGTGGTCTACTACAATAAAATAGTTGTTGACAAGAAAAGTGAGTTGTTTAAATTTTCTCATGCCATGATGCATGGTTTGATTGCTCAATATGTCTCCTTTGCCTATGATCATACAACATCACACCTTGATAGCATTCCATATGCTCATTTGTGAATATTCTCTAGTGTTGCTCTATATCCCAGTGAATACCTAACCCTTAGCTACAAGTTGTAGCAACAAAGATAATGAAGTCTCAGTCCTGATATAGGAAGTTAATCACAATGAATCCGTGATAAAGGGTAGTGGTTGAAGGGTGAATATGTGCTCTGGGTTTTGTTTCCATCAAGGAGAGTAATGGTGGGTCTTTGTGAGAGATCAATACTATCATTTACCAAAGGTAAAAGTCCCCAGGAAATCCAAAGGGCTAGAGATAGTAATCTTAAAACCCTGTGGGAACTGAATAGTAGATATTTTGCAAGATAGCTTGACAATGGGTAGTCATTACACCATGATGGATATACAACATGAAGATAGAAGCCCAGGGAGGACTCAAAGAAAATGTCTTTATAGTACAATAGTGGGCAACAGGTATTATTTTAAAATGGGGTAGTCTTAAAGAACAACCAAGATGGCAGTCTTTAATGAAGACATAACAATCCATAGCCTACCAAAAGGAAGTCAAGGATCAATAGGGCAATCATTTAGAGGAAAAGACACTAGAGACCATAGTCTTTCAGTTGCACAACAAAACAAGGGTAGTTTGGAAGAAATAATGGACATAATGAAGACAGTCCATAAAAAACTCATTTATGTTAGTGACATAAGACAAAGAAAACAGTCATCCTCCATCAAAAAGGTAGTGATCTTGCAAGGGACTGTGAGTTAAAAAGTAAGTCAAATCTAATATGGAATTCAACATAACAGTAGAGAATAGTGTCATTATCCTAAGGACAGCCACTAACAAAGCCAATCATTAAAGACAAAGCACCAAAGACCAGGAAAAGGTAAAATTCCAATGACAATGACTTTCAGACTAGAAGGATTAGTTTGCAGATGACAATTTTTTTTATACTACAAGAAACAAGGTTGGCATGAAGGAAACTGATGGTGTTTGCTTTGTAACAAGAAATGGATATTGCAGAGTTGCAGTAGGTGGATTATTTTAGTCTTTAAAACTTATTAATGGATTTTGATGTCTAAGTTTTACCTCCATATTTTAATTGTCATGAGTGAAATTAAGGTTATGAGGGTCAACACATGAAAATTAGACAATGTGACTGAGTTTAATACAGAGGGATAGTCTAGTCATCATAGAGGCAGTTTTAAAAGTGCAGTCCATAATGTCATGACAGTCAAGTATACACCAGGAATCATGAAAGCTACAAAGTACAATGGAAAAGAACAGTTCAACCATACCATCAAAGACTAGGTCTTTGAAAGTAATGAAGGACATATGCGTAGTTAAGGGACAACAATCCAGGGTTACAAAGACAAATGCATTGGAGTAGTATATGATGCAAATAAAGTATAGTAATAGTGCATTCTAAAAACTATTGTGACAAGGAAAGGATAGAGACTGAAATCAACATTAAAGGGTTTTAGGACATATAAAACATGTGTCATTTTCAACCCTTGAAGATCTCATAGATGTCTCGTTAGCTAGTTTGATAAGGTCAAAGACAGTTTGATTGGAATAGTGAGCACTTATGATCAATTGGAGAGCATCTAGGAAGTTGAATGAGTTGTACAACTGGTTGAGAAGATATAGGGGGCAATTTTGACCCATTTTTTAGGCATTTCCAAGCATTTAAGAGCTGTTTTAAGTGCTTTAATGGTAGAAGAGGGCAAGGGATGACTTTTTCATTATTCCAACACCTTTTTGGAGTAGTTTAAGGGGCTGCAAAGTAGAGGAAAAGGTTTTGGACTACTAAAGGAGTCTTGACCTAGCAAGCTCAAGCAAACACTTGTCTTCTTTCTCAAGCACATGCTCCTATTCTTGGGAAACTATGGAGTAGCATATAAGCAAGCTTTAGGAGTAGATTTCAATTAGTTCGTTTTCTCTCTCAGCAATGTATTGTAACTTTCTTGAGTTCTTTCATGCTAGAGCAGCAAATGTAACTCTTATTTTCAGACAAATACAACTATGCAAACACTTCTTTTGATCAATAAAAGACAAGTAATTTTCCTTCTCCAATATGTATTTTATGTGCAAGTATGAATGATAGATGTATTTTTCATGATTTGATATAAATCCTTTATGTATGTCTCATTCTTTAAGCACCTTTTTGCATAAATATGCATGCCTTATGCAGGTCATAGGTTATGATAATAGTTTTTGGAAACTTCTAATTATGAAGATAGTTGCTTTTCCTTTTAGAATTGAAAAAATACCTCATCTTTCCTATGAAATACTTATGTGTAAGCATGTAGAAACCTGAGTTGTGCATGAAAAAACTTGTTCATTTTGGTCATATTGTAAGTCCAAACAGCAGTGTAGGTTTGAAAAAATCATTTGGTGTATCACCTTTTAGAGTTTAGGTTTCATTTTCATGTTATCCTTCTCTCTTTTCCTTGCAAGCATTAGTTCAGTTAGTTTAGGTGATAGTTCCAAGGGAACCAACCCTCTCTGGAGGTTCTCTTCCATCATAGGTGACCCACAAGCCAAGAAGAGATCCAATGTTTCACCATTAAGATAAGTTTCTACAACTTAGCAGGGGTGCATACTTAGGTGATAATAGTTATATTTTGAGAACCCTGAATCATCTTGAGCCTTAACCATGACCCCTAGGTCTTAATTTTTTGTCCTCTACGCATATGAACTACTCCTGAACCCTATCACGTGCCCGACCTAAAAAATGTAATTTTTTTGGCCAACCTCTCGAGGGGCAACCCAACATCCTATCATCCTTCCGCTGACCATCGGGGCACAACCAGGGCATATTAATTTTTTTTAATCTTGATCCGAGTATACAATTCTTTAAAATAATGCAACTACATTGTGTCAAAGAGGGGCAAAATGTAAACATGTAAAAATGACTGACACATGTCACACATCCTGAAACTGCATTTTTCTATTATTAGCTTCATTTTACTTCATTTGCATCATCAATCCCCTTTTAACATTATTTCTATCATTTAACCCTATTTCCCTCTTAATTAAATAATTTTGAATTGTTTAATTAATTCACTATTTCATCATTAATTTAATCTCATTCCTCTTGATTAATTAAATAAACACTAATTATTTAATTATGTCGCTATCTTCACTTATTCCTCTATTTTGATTAAATAATTACCAATAATTATTTAATTAAACATTCACCATCATGCATAAATTAAATGATTATCTTTAATTATTTAATTGACCTTTTCCACCATGCATAAATTAAATAATCTTTATTATTTAATTCTTCTGTTTTATCTCAAACATCATCCATTAATAAATAAACATTTTATTTATTAATCAATCTTATCTTGCATGTTCCTCTAATAATTAATTAATTATATCATGCATTATTTCCTCAAAACTTAACTGACACTCTCTCTCAGTCAACTGATATTTATTGACCACTCTTCTGAAAAATCAATTCTCTTAACTCCCACTCACTTGGAGTCTTTTGATCAATCAATTGACTTAATACTTCAATCAATATCTTATGCAGCTAGTTAACTAGAATCTTGTAGCTAGTTGCAGTAAGTTAATAGGTCAATCAATTCGTCTCATTCATTCGCAAACTTTGATATCAAATCAACACCCCTTAATTCATATTGTTGATCTAATTTCCTAAAATCTATAAAATAACCCTTCATCCTTCACATTCATCGCCTAGAATTTTCATAGCTAAGTCATGTCCATTTTAATGAGAGCATTTATCATGGCATCTAGGTCATCACACATCAAGATTTTGCAAGTTATCATGCAGGATTTGTGTTGAAGCAATCCAACATTTCGAACAACACAAGTTACTCCACAATGGGATGGTAAGATTGTTTATTGTTTGTGATTTAATATGTTTGATTTGATTTTCTAACATCTTGTGATTGATTTCATAGCAATAGCATAATTAAATTTCATTGGTATGTGGGTTTTTATCTTTTGTTTTGATTTTATTGATTGAATTCATTGTTAATAATCCATTCATTGGTATGCACATTATGTTTATGATCACAGATTCATGATATGCTATGAAATGATGATGCCATGATGATTATGATACATTTTTGTATTTTCTGATGCTTTTTATATGATGTGTATAATGTGGATGATCTATGATGATATAAGTATGGAATGAATGATGTTATATAATATGATGTTCTATGATAGATATGATATGCACTGATGAGTTTTTGGATGCAAGATGCAAGTGGTACAAATGATGTTGTGATGCAGGATGGATATGTTAGTCAAAAGAAATGTTTGTAGGATTAGAGGATAGAATAAATTTGATTATTTTGATCTAATTGCTGACAGTCCATAGATTATGATTAATTGATGTGGATGCATTGATGATAATGAAGGATAATGATTTGATGATTTGTAAAACTTGATGAGTTTGCTTTTGCTTCATGGAGAGACTAAGTATAGCAATCCTTATTAATGTAGCAAATAGACACGATGCACCAGGGTATTAATGACCAAGGAGGCTTTGTATCTATTGTGTGGACTTTGACTCCACAAACAAGGAGTATTCTTGCTCATACCAAACATACAAAAAACTTGCAAGAGTCTACGAGTGAAAAGTTCAAAACATTTCAAACCAATGCACAAAGAGGTATGAGGAACCTAACATGTGATAGTTAAACAATTTTCCTAAAATGATTTCCACACACACACACACAAGGAAAGTATACACCATGGTAGTATTGCAAAAATATCCAACAAATAGAGAATAAGAAATCGATGATCAGTGCCCCATTCCTTCCTCTCTAAATCCTTATGGACATCCTTGAGAGATCATGTGAATCAGACAATAAGATAAATCAAAAGATAAGACCAAAAAAGATAAACAATATTGTATCACTTGCCATAGATGTTTTGATGTTTCAGGAGATTATCCATCAATAATGTCTATTGTAGGAACGATTTATCCATTAAGGCACATGTCAGGATGTTGATGATGATTTCAATAGGCAGTTAGTTAACACTTAGGCATTGTTTTAATCTAATAGTGATCAAGTCTTTATGACTTTTTCTTGGATGTTTTGGATTTTAATGTGTGATTTACTTGTTGATTGCTTTGTCAAAGGGTGAAGGTGATGATTTGTTTATTATGGATAGAGAGTTTATTGCAAACAAGCGATAATGAAAATATGATTTTTGAGGCTTTTCTAGATGTTTTTGTGATTTTGAGATTATTTGAGGCTATTTTTTATGTTTTCAGGATATTTGGATTTTTTGGTATTTTTAAGAGATTTAGAGACCAAGAGGGGAACCTAAGGGGACTGACCTAGTTCCTTAGGGGTTCATTAGTTGATGGCCTTGCCTACGTTATACATGCAGAGACATCGTAGTTTGATTTTATTGGACTCAAGGCGACTCGTACAAAGACGAACAATGATATTTTTTGGATTTTGATGTTTTTACCATTTGTTTGGATTTTGATAGTTTTTTGGATGTTTTTTGGATTTTTTTTTAGATTTTTGATAGTTTATGCAAATGATGGGATGAACAAGGATCGAATCCATTTACCAAGTTCAAGAAGTTGCCCCTAGTTTGGAATTGGATTTTATTTATTATGGATAGGTGGATAAGGTGATAGAAGATAGTGCAACAAGGTTCAACACTTAACCATTTATCGAGCCATGGTTGGGTGCACATTTATTATGCTATCGATGGAATGAATTGATACAATAATAGTATGGATAGTTTAGATAGACGAGGATGTAGGAATTATTCAAACATATTGCCTATTTACCAGAATCTCGCAATGGTACCTTTCCTAGAAGTGCCACAGGGTGGTTTTCACCTAAAGGATGATATATTTCTCTTTACTATTTCTCTTGATTTTTTTGTTTTGTTTTGTTTTGTTTTTTTTCTTAGGATATTATGATGTGTTAGGTGTAGAAATTTTTGAGATGGCTACTGGTGAGTGGTTTTTCTAAGGGTTCACATTTTGGAGTAGCCAATTGATAAGTGCCAAAGTCGTAGCTTAATGTGATGACAAAGGGACATAGCTAGTTTGGCTCAAATTTACCTTTCCCATCCTCGTTAAGCTAAATCTTTTGATTTTATCTCAAAACTAAGTCACCAACTTGAAAGCTCTTCTTATTTATTACCTTTTTATACCTTCATTTGAGATGGTTTTGATATGATTGGAGATGGTTTAGAGCACTCAAAAGTCTTTCGTCTAGCAGCTCAAGTTCATGGAGTCTGGATATTCAATATTCTTCATTACTGACAAGATCTTTCAAGGATACCCTTAGGAATGGAATCTTGACCTCTATAGGCAAGATGGCTTTGGATCCATATACAAGGGAAAAGGGTGTTGTGCCTTTGCGTGTGCAGATGCTATTTCTATAGACCCACAAAGTAGGGTTTGAAACTAAAGGTGTCAGTTACGATCGATGTCATTAATAATCTTCTTAAGGAGCTTGAGAATCATTTTCTTAGATGCATCCACCTAACCATTTCCCTGGGGTTAATACGGGGTAGAGAAGTGATTTTGCATGGAGAATCTAGTGCAAAGATCACATACTTCTTGATTTTTGAACAAAGTTCTATTGTTAGTAATGATAGTTTGAGGAATACCATAACAACAAATCAAATAGTTAAGGATAAACTTCGCTATTTGTTTGTCAGTGATGTAGGTTAGGGGTATAGCTTCTATCCACTTGTGAAATACTCTGTGGTAGTTATGATAAACTTATGTCAATTGGATGAAGTAAGGGATATCTTGCCTATAAGGTCGAGTCCCCATTGTGAGAATGGCCAAGGTGTAGTGATTGGATGTAGCTCTTATGCAGGTGCATGAACAAGATCACCATGTTGATGATACTAAAGGCACTTCTTTGAATAATGTATAGCTTCTTGTTCCATTGATGACCAGTAGTATCTAGTTCTTAGCAACTTCTTGACTAGAATAGGCTCGTTAGAATGAGACCCACAAAAACCTTCATGTACCTCTTGTAAAGCAACTTGAGCTTCTTCCACATTGAGACATTAGAGTAATGTTCCATCAAGGATTCGTTGATATAAAGTATCTCTAAGGATAGTAAAGCGTGTAGTTTGACAGATGAAAGTTTTCTTTTGATTACTTGTAATGTGAGGTGGTATGGTTTTTTGTTGGATATAGGTGTAGGTGTCTTGGTAGCAAGGTGAATCAGGACAAAAAACATCACACACAAGTTCAAATTCTAGGATATTGAACGTTGGTATAAACAATTGTTCCACGAGGAATTCAAACCTAGGAATGTTTTGTGATATATCAAGAAGTGAACTAATGGTTTCCATGGCATTGGAAGCTCTGTTGTTGACTCTCAGGACTTATACAAAGAAGATGACCAGAAAGTACTCCTTAAAACTATCCACCATTCTCTTATAAAGCATCAACTTATCGTCATTAGTTTGATATTCATCGTTCACTTGTCTGATGACCAACTATGAATCATTATAAACCTATAGCTCTTTGATTTTCAATTCAATGACCATTTTTAACCTAGTGATTAGTGCTTCATATTCGGCTATATTATTTGTGCAAGGAAAGGAAATTATGTATGCTTTAGGTATGCTATCTCCTTGAGGTGTGAGAAAAAGGATACCGGCCCCTGATCCATGTTGAGTATGAGATTTGTCAAATTATAGTGTCCAATAGTTTACTTGAGTTGTCACAAGGATTCCCTCATTGAGAAATTCTAATATCAATGGCTAATGATCTTCTATAGGTACTTCAGCTAATTGATTTTCTATTACTTGTCCTTTGATTTCTTTTCTGTCCACATATTCTATGTTGAATTCACTAAGAATCATGACCCATTTCGCCATTCTTCCCATGAGTTGCTTTAGTGAATAGATATATCAAGGGATCAACTTTAGATATTAGCTTGATCTGTTGGTTCAACATATAATGTCTAAGCTTCTAGGATGTAAAGACAAATGTTAAACAAGCTCATTCAATAGGTGTATAGTTGAGTTCATAACCAACCATGGTACGAATGATGTAGTACATCGCTCTTTCTCTATTATTCTCATCAAGCTATGCTAACAAAGATCCTAAATATGGTGACGTCACTGATACATACAAGATTGAATAGATTTTTCCTACATAGGAGGCATCAAAACAGGAGGAGTTCCCAAATAGTCTTTGACCTACTAAAAGGCTTGTTCACATTTCTCGTCCCATTTGAAGGTTACATCCTTATGGAGCAAGTGTGTAAAAGGATGGAATTTATCTACTAACTGGGCTATGAATCTTTGGATTCATTGAAATTTTCCATGTAAGCTACGCAACTATTTAAATATCTTTGGGGGAGGCATTTCCATGATAGCTTGAACTTTCACGGGATCTACCTCGATGCCTCTTTGGGATACAAGATAACCCAATAGTTTTCTTGATGTCATGCCAAAAACACACTTCTTTGGATTTAGGCACAAGTTGTACTCTTCTAATTTGTCAAATATGCCTACCAGATTACCTAGATGTCCTATTCTTGTGATAGATTTTTCCAAAAGATCATCTACATAGTCTTCCATGGTTATGTGAAACATTTCATGAAATATGGTATTCATCGCCCTTTGGTAGGTAGCTCTTGTGTTCTTTAGGCCAAATAGAATGACGTTCCAACAAAAATTTCCCCAGGGACAAGTAAATTTTGTTTTATGTTGGTCGTCAAGTGCTATCAAGTCATTTGGTTATATCCAAAGAAGTCATCTATAAGAGAAAGCATTTCATGACTGATAAACAAATCCACTATTATGTCGATGCTCGAGAGGGGAAAATCATCCTTCATGCATGTTTTGTTGAGGTCTCTAAAATTAGTGCAGATCCTTATGCCCCCAGTGGGTTTTTACATTGGTACCAGGTTTGACACCCACTCAAGATAATCAATAGGTCTAAGGAATCTGACATCAAGCAATTTTTGAAGTTCTTGCACTTTGACTAGGAGCATTATCTGAGAGTGCGTCTTACGAAGCTTTTGTTTCATCACTTTAGCTCCAAGAAAAATTGTAAGATGATGAACCACTAAAGTTGGATCCAAACAAGCATGTCTGCATAAGTCCAGACAAAATTGATCTTTCATGCTTTTATGAAAGTTGTGAAATTCTTTCTTTCTTCAGAATCGAGAACGGCTACATGATAGGTTATCTTTGGTGCCTCTGTTGTTCCCACATTTATGGGTTTAGATTCTTCAACCAAAACTACTGAACTTTCTTGATACCTTGTGATAGATATATTGAATCCTCCATCCTTGAGCACCTCAAGGAGGTTTTCACCCTTGGATATGTCCTTTATTTTTTCTTTTTCATGATCTGATAGGGCCACATTGTACTAGGCTATGCAGTTTTGATGTTTAGATTATCATTTTTAGTTTTGCAACTAGAGGATACAATCTCCTTACCAAAATATGCTTCTTGTCCTAGCTTAATATCAAATCCAATCTTGTGGTCTGCAAGTGGTATACCTGTAGACACTAAAAATATACTGATTGATCCTATACGCCTGATCCTTATCTTACTAAAACCAATTCGTCCTGAATCATCTCCCCTGCTTGTCATTTAATTAAATTCATCACATTTCATCTCTTAATTAAATAAATCATTTTTTATCTGATTAAGTCATCATCTCTTATTAATTAAATAAATCACTTTGTTTAATTAATCCTATAGTCCATCTTTTAACTAAATAATTCATTTTATTCAATTAATCTCTAAAGTCGTCTCATTTAAATTAAATAAATTAATCTTTATTTGATTTAAATCTAACACCATCCTCTTTAATTAAATAAATCAAAATCTTTATTTAATTAAGTCTAAATCATTTTCCTCTCATTTTGATTTATTTCAATCCAAAAATCTAAATCAAATGGTCAAATAAGCTAATCCCTCATTAAATTAATCAAATCCTGATTAATTTAATCCTAATCCATCAAATCCTCTAGCTTTTGCCACTTGCTCATGAAAATCAATTTATCAATTTATTAAATCATCTATTTTCATTCAAAAAAGGCATCAAAGATGGAATATTCCTCAAATTTGAAATCTCCCCCCAAAAGGTCTTGTCCTCCAAACATGGCATTTAACATCTCTTACAAGTCATTTTCTCGAGCCAGGTGACATTCACTTCACCTTTCACCTCATCCTTCAAGCCATCTTTTGAATTTCAAATCTCCCCCTCTTTGGCATATTCATCAAAATGTGCACATCCTTCATCCATTCATCTCTTGACAAGTGGCACATTGTCATTGGTTGAATGTTAGTCCCACATTGCTTCATTTTGGGAATTTCTCCAACTTTTCATTCTTTAAATAAGAGGCTTCATTTCTCATTTTATCATCCACAATTTGAGCAAAGTTATTATACTCAAATCCATAAGCAATCTTCATCCATTTCATCAAATCTTAGCTAGGTTATGCAAATTTTTATCTTGGAGCACGCTTCAACCTTCAACAAAGTGGATCATATCTTCGTCAAATCATCAAACCTTGCATAGGAGTTGGGAAAGGGCCAATTTCCACATCAAATTGGCACCCAACTCCCCCAAGCAATCAATATTTTGCATTGCATTTGAATAGGATTTAATATCTTTGGTTTATGCTTGTTTATGTTCTTCATTTCATTTCCTTTCTTTTGCAATTTAAATGGATTTCTAGGGGAATCATGATACTAACTTGCATTTGATCTAATATGGTGTCTGTTTCTTGTGTTTGCGCAGGTTGGGAATCTTGGTTCACAATACCATTTCGAAGTCCCATAAACTCAACAATGGTTTCATCATTTTAGAATATTTTCACAATAGGTGGTTGATGTTGCTGATCCCAATCAATTAATTATGGGTAAACGGGTTGGAGTTCATGTGTTTGGGGTGATGGATTAAAGGAAAGGGTGGTAATGGTGTTTATGCAAGTGTCTCCAAATAGGTCTGTGATGTAGAGATCATCATCAATAGGATCATATTCATCTGATGTCTCAACCACGATAGAAGAAGAACCTTCCTCACAAGAGGCATTTTTAGTGTTAGGAGTAACAATATCTAACGAACCATAGCCTAGTACTTGATTTTTCTTGAATTTTTTCATGATGGTAGGCTATCTCATACCTTGTTCATTCAAACCAAGGGCACCTATTCTAGTGAATCCCATTTCTTTAGATAGTTGATAACCTTTACTATCTAGATGTATAGGGATTGGAGGTAGTTGTTTTTCTTCCTCTTCTTCCTCTTTGTAGAGCCATGTAGAGATATCTTCTTCAAACACATCTTCCTATTTCATGTCTCCCCATTTAGTGAATACTATAGGTTTGAATTTTATAGTGGCAGGTTTAGTTTTGTTTATTTCCTTCAGTTCTCCATAGGTTTTTGGTAATGGAGGAAGCTTTCCAATGCAAAAAGATTGTTTAAAGTGATAGTCTTTGCAACCATTGTCAAGTACTTAGTTCTTGAGGTCGGATTGAGGTGGATTGGATGATGAAGATGGAGTGGAGGATGATGAAGGTTGTGAAGATGATGTGAGGGATGATGGATCAATGTAGGAAAATGAATGAAAAGATGTATCATTACTGGGAACTTTGAAGTTTTTGTTTGTATTTTTCTTCCAAGCTCTTATAGTAATGAAAGGGTTATGGATCAACATATATAGTAAATTCCTTGTCATTATAAGGAAATTTTAGGAGTTGATGGAATGTAGAGGGGATAGCTTGCATAGCGTGGATCCAAGGGCATCCCAAGAGAAGGTTGTATGGTAGTTCAATATCTAGTACTAGACAGGTTGTTTCTTCTATTACCGATCCCACCTGGACCGAAAGTCTAATGGTACCTTCAAAATTTCTCTCGTTATCATCATAAGCTCTTATAGTGATACTTTTTCTTTTCTCAATAACGTCATCAAAATATCCAAGTTGTTTTACCATTTCAAGGTACAAATGTTTAAGCTTGCACCACCGTCTATTAGGACTCTTTTTATTTTATGCTTGTGGATACAAACTTCCATATATAAAGCTTGGTTATGGAATGATTTTCTAGGAAGGTATCTTTCGAAAAAGACCAAGTGATGTGTAGAGGCAATGTGCCCAACCATAGCTTGAAACTGATTTGTGTTGATATCATTAGGTATAGAAGATTCAAGGAGAGTTTTCTCCAAAATCTCTTTATGTGCGAGGGATAGCTTAAGAAGCTCAAGGGTAAAGATTTGGGATAGAGTTTTCTTTAGTTGATCAATAAGATTATAGTCATTTGAAGGTTGGATGGAAACTTTCGATTGGAGGGGGAATCCTTGGACGGTAATCTTCCCTCCTCGTGTAGTAATGTTACACTCGGGATTCTTACCAGCTATTGTTACAACATGGATATTGCTATCAGTTTCACTGATGGTTCCTACAACAATGTCATAGGTGTAAGCAACTTTTCAGTAATCTCCATTACTTTTGTCATTCCCTTTAGAATGGTAAGGGATTGGATCCTTGTAGATACCCATGATGTCATTATTTTTGGAGGTTCCAAGATGATTCTCGATATCAACCTCTCCTTTTTCAATCAAGTCTTGGATGAGATTATTTAGTTTGATACATTTTTTGTCTTATGACCCTTGATTCAGTGGAATTCACATTGATCATTCTCATTATACCATGGGGGTTTAAATTGCGGCTCTTTGTAATTTATTTGATCAAGAAGTTTCATGAGATTTGATTGAATTATCTTTCACATAACCACCTCAAGAGGTTCTCCCAATGGAGTGTACTTTCTTCTCCTTTGGTTATCTTGTCTTGGTAGTTTTCTTTGAAAGTTTTGAGTTTGATTTGTTTGTTGATTGTTCTAAGGGTAAGTAAGTTGATTGTTTTGAAGATTATTTATTTGATTGGCTTGGACATTGTTTTTGGGATTGTTAGGAGGTGGTTGTATGTTTTGAACAAACTTAGCGTCAACCTCTCCATCATTTGTGATTTTTTATTCTTTTCCCAAATGCGAGGTTTATGGTTTGAACTAGATGTTTGATCTGTGTCATTGTAAATTTTGATGGCACATTTCACGATGAGAGTTATTTCAATAACTAAAAATTTCTCAATGATCTCTTCAAAGGTATTGGGACATAACATAGTCAACTAATAGCTTATGTCAGTTTGAATATTTGCAATAAAGATTTCAACAAGTTAATTCTCAAGAACGAGCCATTTGCATTTACTCACTTTATGTCTCCATCGTTGCAAGTAAGAGGAAAATGACTCCCCCTTGGTTTTTCTTTATCTTATACAAATTAGGAACTATAACGTCTTGTTCAATGTTATATGAAAAGTGATTGATAAATTTCTTGGATATCTCATCGAAAGTTTTAATTCCATGTGGTAGATGAGAGAACCATTCAATAGTTGTAGCTTCTAGACTTCTTGGGAAAAGTCTCAATAGATAAGAGTCATTGTTAGCAATCTCCATGCAAGCGATGAAAAATTCTTGCACATGTTCAATTGGGTCCCCTCTTCCTTTGTATTTATCAAATTTAGGAATTTCAAAGCTTTTTGGAAAGGGGATCATTGATATGTTGTGATCAAACAGATATGGATGTATGTCTTGCAATGCATAGCTCTTCTTTGGTTTCCAAAGTTGTATATCCGATATAAGGTTTTGTATTTTTAAGGTTATATCATTACTTGGTGTGTTTGTTTGAGGATTAATCAAGTTGCATCCTTGTTGTCCCATATATGACGGGTTTTGTGTATAAAAAGGAGGGGGTCCTTATTGTGTGTTATATGTATATTTTTATTTAGGAACACCTTGTTGTAGAGGGACACCATGTTGTTGAGGGACACCTTTTTGTTGAGGAATACCTTGTTGTTGAGGAATAACTTGTTGAGGGACACCTTATTGTTGAGGAACACCTTGTTGATATTGTGCATTGTATGAAGGGTCATAGTACAAGGGTTGTTGTTGCATGTATTGTGTTTGTGTTTGATCTTGAGTATTTGTTTGATACATGTTTTGATCTTGAGGGTTGTGAGTATATGTTGTTTGTTGAAGAGGAGGTTGTTGTCTATGAAGGGGTGGATTGTTTTGATTAGGTCTAGTATGAATGGGTGATGGCATGTGTTATGATTATGGAGGCATGTTGGCATGAAGTTGTGGTTGAGTTTTGGGTTGTTGATTTGATGTTTGATATTGTGGCCTAGGTGGAAGGTTATCCATATTTTGTATGTTAACACTTGGTCCATGTTGCGGGGGATTGTTTGATATGATGTTCCTCCTAGGTTTCTTGATATGTTAGGCTTCCATGTATTTGTTGACACATCAAATCTTACAAGTGGTGTAGAGAACGGATTGGTTAATTGTTGAGGCATCAAAGAGCACAATATTTTTCTTGCAAGTGGAAATTACAACTGCACTAAGTGTAAAGTGTGAATCATATTTTCTTATTGATTTGATGGGGAATGTGTATATTTTTGCATTTTCTTTTGTTGGAATAATCTACATTGAGGAAAATAGCATGGGTATATCAAGTCATCATTTAGTTATTCAATCCAAAAGAAGGAACTATAATTCTTGTCGAGATGGTATGATGAAACATTTCAAATGGCTTAACTTGCATTACTATTAAAAAATGTTTTGGGCTTTGATTTGTAAATTATGTTAAAATGCTTTTCACAAATGACTCTACTTGAATTACTATTAACAACTAGCAATCAAATATTTTTGAACTATTATGGTCTATTTTCTAGGGTTATCCCTTAGCCCTTGCACTTTACATGCTTACTTTTGAAGGATTTAGATATCTTTTGACCCATGCAAACTCATAGAAGCATGTCAATGACATTGCCTTTCCTAATTCATCTAAACAACTTTATGGAAAATTCATGTCTTCAATTGAGAAAAACCATAATGTCAAAAAGGACCTCTATTATTTTAACATATTCTACAAGGCCTTACATTCAAGTATTCAATAACAAAAGATTCAATGTTGTTGACAATCTTTCTTACTAAATTTAGATAGTTAGATTTATTTTGATTATAAATGGATTGATTATATGAAGGTATTCTTGACATCCACTTTGTGTTTCAAAGATCTCCTATTATTTTATGACAAGTTAATATTTTCAAAATTGAAAAAAAAAGTTAGGTTACTCTTTCTCTAGTTTATAAGTTTTGAAGTGTTCTATTTCCTTTCCTCAAAGAATTTTACAACAAAACCTTTTACCTTATGGATTGAGAATTTTAATATCCCTCTCATGATGTTTGGGGTCTAGACTTGCTCGCAATCCATTACTCTTGTTCTTTGTATCAAATGGGTTAAAAAATTTCTCATTTAGTATTATATTTCACCCTTAAGTAAGTTTGAGTAGTTGTAATATCATCTTGTGTATTGTAACTTTTCTTAAGTATTGATTATTTCTCTTTAATATGCCACAATGTGTAGTATGTTCAATTGAGAGATTTTCCACTAAAAAATTAGTATCTATATTACAAATAAATTAACTACTAGACTACTAGATTCAATGGTTCAAACTTTGTTAATTAAATACACATTATTGCTTAAGAATGTATTGATGTTACTAATGTTATAGATCCAATCCATTAAGTATCGCATAAATGTGTAGGAGCTCATTACAAGAGTGTAGGAATCTAAGATACTCTACAATTTTTCATTACAATCAAAATAGATTAAAAGAAGATGCATTAAATTTTAAATGAAAGAAAATACAACACTCCAAAATAATAAATATTTAAAGTTTATTTAATTTATTTTTATAATGTGAAGCAGAATGTAAGATGCAAATATAAATATTTAATAACAAAAAACACAATTATAATTGTTCAAAATTCATTTTTATAATGTGTAAAAAGATGTGAGTAGATATATTGTCATCTTGATTCTATCATACAAAATATAAAATATGTGTACATAGTAAATATTTAATTGCAGAGAATGAGATGAGAAGCTCTCGAGGTGTTTCCCTCTTGCAAAAGCAATTGCTCAGAAAATTAAAAAAAATTGGTGAAGTGAAATAATTAGGGCAATCTGTGAGATATATACAATTAATTTTGACTGCCATCATAAAATCAGATATATTTACAATTAATTTTGACTGCCATCATAAAATCAGGTATAATAGTTAATATGGTTGGAATAGTCTCTGCTTGGACAACCACCTTCAAATCCCATCCAATCTTCCCATTGATCAAACCCCATGTAGCCCTCATCACCATAATACTCCTCTTCCTTATTTACCTCCATTAAAGTAGACATCACAATCTGCACCATCACCATAAAGGAAGAATAATGAAAAAAATTAGCAATCCCATGCTACAGACAGAAAATATTGCAGAGGATCATAAAAAAGTTCCAAGATACATCACAGAATTCAATGTTAAGGGTTACCTGATAGGCCTCATTGATCTTGTGAAATGTTACACCACAATTCTGTCCTTTACACACATCAGGATGATACTGCAAAATAACAACACACAATAAGATCATCCTCTGAAAGTATAATCTGACTGTAAAAACAAAATTAATGAGTTACTTAAAAACACACTACATAATAATCAGAGATCTTCCAACTTTGTCTTGGAAAGCTCAACTCAAACAAACACCCTTTGCTTATGTTTTTAAGGAAAATCTTTTGATCTTCCATAAACCGCTCAGAAATCTAACCAGATGGGACACAAACTCTAAGCCTCATTTGAAATGGGCATGATTTTTCCCCAATATTTCATTTTAATCCTTGAAATTTACTTTACAAATCTGTCATATGTGAATCCTGAATCCTGAATCATGATCAAATCTCCACCCTAAAAATCTGTTTACTGAGATTAAACAGTTAAAAGCTAAAAAATTCTGATTATATATCTTTTTTTTTTATCACATTCTCTGGTTCATCATCAGAAAAAGGGGATTACACAATTTTACTTCCCTGCTTCCAAAATCTAAAAACTTGCCATACACACCCATATACCCTGTTCTTTTACCATGTTCTTTCAATAAAAACAGGATGCAAGAATTCACATCAAAACTAACTGAATATTTCAGTACCTGCAAGGCAAGCCGTCGCTAAGCTTTCTTGACTTCCTTTTCGCTGGCATTGGGTTTCAATCTAAGTAACTTATACTCCTCTTTCAGCTTCCCACAACTAACAGAGGCCATCGCCCTAACATTTCTGCTATGCCCCAACTTTCTGTCTTCCCCATCTTTTCTTCTAAACATGGGATTGGAATTCCCATTGGCACCCACAAACTTTCCAACTGCAACAGCCATGGCCGATTCCAAACCCAACTGCAAAAGAAAAACCAGAGCTCCCAAATTTTACACCCTGCCTGAACCAAAGATAATCTCCAATCCAGGCCTCAAAAATACACAAGAGAGGACCAAACTGCTGCGAGGAAAACGTGGGTATCAATAACAACTGCGGGTTACAAATAAATAAGAATATAGGTATTCCAAAATTTCTGTGGGCAAGAATAAGTCGCCAAAAAAACCAGAGCACGCATAACATGGAACTTTTGAAACGATGGAGCTTTAAATAGAGTTCACTAGCGAATGAAGACAAGGCAGATAGGATTAAAAAAGCCAATCACAAAAATATGATGGATAAGGATGAAAACGTGACGTGGTATCCCAAACCACTGTCATGATGGCGACCATTGGACTGGCAGCGGGAAGAATATGCTTCGCACAACTTGTTATCCGACTGTTCAAACTATTATTCCGGTGTACGGAACAGTTTCGATTTCTTCCACGTGTATGCATGAGCTATTTTCATGTATTTAAGTAATTCCGAGAATAAGGATAAGTTTTATTATAAGGGCTCATTCTTTGTGCTTATCCGCTGTGTGTTTGGGGACATTATTGATCTTTGTCCCTTATCCATTAGGTCACTTCCAAGAAACCCATGGAACTCAAAGCTTACAGCTAAATACTTGTGGGTTAGTTTGATTTGATTAACAAGGGTTATGCATGTTGTTGATTGATTTTTCAATTAGATATTTGGTAACAAAGTGTTATTTTTGTAATTTGAATTGTATTAAAAAGATCAAGTTATATATGAATATTGAGATTGGATCAAGAATTACAAATTTGTGAATTCCAGTTTGTATTATATTAGTAAGATTAAGCTATATGTGGGTATATAACCATAAGATAAGAATTAAGAATTAAAAATTTGTGAATTTGAATTCATAAGAAAAAACAAAGCAAGGAATTCATTTTTAAGGATTTTGTATCATATTAATGGAAGTAAGTATGTGAGATACAAATAGACACCACATCAATATATCAAAATGCATAACCTAAAGAATTCACATTAAAATATTAACTTAAAATATTCCTTAAAGGAGCTCACTTTTGAAGACTTTGTATCATACCAATAGGAATAAGATTTTGTGAATGGTGGTGTATATTGACATGTAGGTAGGAGGGGAACTTCATACCCACCTAAGATGTCAAGATCATTGCCCAAAGCCTTGCCCATTCATGTAGGTAAATCTTTTTGTTGGGTATGTTGAATGGTAGGCTAAACCATCTTCGAGAGATAATTATAATCACAAAAAGATCTCTACAAACTCGTCTTTAATGTAAAGTAATAGATGTAAAATAAAGATCAAATGTATTAATATGATTTTACAAAAACTAATTTTAAAATATTAAATGTCGTATTTTCTAACTAAGGGTACATTATTTAATTCATTAAAGGTCCCCACGCATGACTCAAAACCAAAACATCATCTTAATTTAATTTTTGTACATGCTTTCTAATTTTCACTATCTTTTTCAATCGACACTTGGAATAATGGCTCCATATTGTGATGTCTTTGACCCCTTCAATGTAAATGGCATGCTTCGGTTTAAAGCACTACTTTACTAAAACTAAATTTTTAATTTTTTTTCAAATAGATGTCAACATCATGTTCTTGGGTTTAAAACACTACTTTACTAAAACTATTTAATTTTTTTTCAAATAGATGTCAGCATCATGTTCTTCTACCCTAGCTCATACATGTATTCACATTTTGCAAATGTACATAGCCCCACAACAACATTCAATCATATCAATCCACTATTCAAACTTGATTTAAGTGATCTTTTGTCAATCTTAAACCTTTTTCAACTTATTTTTTAATATGAACAATATTTTAATGTTTTCTACCTCAAGATTCATTAAATCTTGTCCAAATTTATTTAATATAGGGAATAAAATATGTTGGGTCACATAGGCTTAACTATTAGCATTGTCATCTCTAACTTATTTAAAATCCCTTGAAATCTAATCATTGATAGAGTCATTCATCTTAAACACCAATTTTAGTTATTTAACTTATTGCTCTAAATGGTCTATATCACAACTCCAAAGGCATTCCTAACAATTATCTTTAAAATACTTTATGTTTAGGGAAATGATGTAATGACACATGCAAATAGAGACTCTTGTGGGTGGATCT
Organism: Sequoia sempervirens; assembly: GCA_007258455.2. NCBI lineage: Eukaryota > Viridiplantae > Streptophyta > Pinopsida > Cupressales > Cupressaceae > Sequoia > Sequoia sempervirens. The sequence goes on from VDFB02271358.1 coordinate 361,897,597, forward strand.
TTTCTATAGACATTGCCAGCAAGAGATCCATCAATGTTTCAAGTGAGGACATTTGAAAAGGGTTATAATTTACTTCCTCATCCTTTCTAGTGAGATTTCTCTTAACTAAATTGTTGATGTCTCAATGGATTTCTTCAAGTTCTTCCTTGTCATATTCCCAACATAAATTATGTTACACCTTGTTTCTTAGTTACCAAGTTACTTTTACTTTTCACAAGTAAAAATGATGATAAACGTAAATCATGACTTTAATATGTTTAATAGGTGAATGGAATACTTAAATATGCATTAAGATGTTATTTCTTTTTAAGGTATGATTATGTTTTGTATATACTAATGGAAAATATGATGAAGGAATATGTATTGCAGGATGATTACTTTAATGATTTGATGATGCAAATGAATTTCATGTGAGCGGATAACTACCTTTGTGGTGCACTAAGTTGGAGGTAGGAATAAATCGAGCCCTCAAGTAAGAGAGGGAGAGTATCACTCAGGAGAGGAGATTGGTTTGGTAACCCTAATGTGCCTATTTGAGTTATCACACACTCACACCCTAGTTTGGTTAAGATGAGTCAAGTTAGTCAGGAATTGGTATGTAAACCTTCAACCATTATTTGGAGAAGATTTGAAATAGGTTTTGATCTTTGACTTCTTGATTGATTCTTATGTTTGAATTATGTGATTAAATCTTTGTATTGAGTTTGAGTTCTTCTTCGTGTATTAATGTATTTATATTAATCGATGATTATATACATAGAATGTATATATGTATGTGAAACGATAAACACATGCATGTGAGCGTACATACATGCATGCATATATGTATGCAAAAATACTTATGTGTACCCATGGATGAATATATCATATGCATGAGGATACCTATTGGACATAAATAATATATATGTATACATTATGTATATATACCGATCAATGAATATGTAAATGCATGTGTATATATGGATATTAAGATAATGATATATGTATATATATATATATATATATATAATTGTTAGCATTGGAAAATAATGATTAAATAAACGAGTATATATATATATATATTAATATAAGAATGGATGTTATATTACATATATATTAATAATAAATATGTTAATATATAATTAAAAGTATTTTGAAATGTTTTAAAGTAAACATGGGCACATATATGGTGCGACCCATATTAAAGAGCAAGGCTTAAATAAAAGCCAACATAGTAATTTGAGTATATGATACGCCCATCACAAGTGCATGAGAAGGAAAATAACTCAAAGCGCATAAGTATATAGTGTTAAGTATAAGCAGATTGAATGATTTAAATATTGTTGCAAATAAAGCACCAAACTTGTGCTAATATGAAGGCATACATTTCATTTAAGAGTTGTTGATAATATAAGAATCAACATACATCATAAAGATGTAGAAAGTTCAACGCCATAATTGGTGGAAAAAAGCAAATAAAAGTCTAAAAGACCAATGTATAACTTAAATAAAGCATAGAGACTTTGTCAAATACAGTTGGCTGTAGTTTATGAAGGTAGTCGACTTGTTTACCAAATAGGAAACTTGTAGGTGTTCATTTCTAAGTTTGACTCAATAAAATGAATCATTGTTGTCACTTGAATAGGGGCGACTCATCCATTGTAAGGAGCTAGAAATATTTGGACTGTTTATGTGTTGCATATTGAGAGTTTGAAGTAGCCACATTTCTTTCTAAATGATTGAGTCGATGCATTGTTAGTTGTTGTTGTAGTGGTGGCAGAAAGGAGAGAAAAGGTGGTGGATTTAGTAGCTTGTTTGTAGCATTGAGTTTCTCATATTTTGGTATAAATAGAGGCAACTTCTCTACCTTTTGTCACATTCATGCATTCTAATTTCTTCTTATTCATTCATAATTTTGCTATAGTTTTTTGTGTGAGAGAGAAGTTGAGTGCTTAGAGAGGAAAGAGAGTTAATTTGAGACTATTTGCAATTTGTTGAGAGCTTTGTGAGAGGCTAGATTTGGAGATAGGTTGATTTTAGAAGGAGGAGAAAGCGTGACTATGGGATTGAGCTCAGGAAGCGATATCTTTGTTGGGAGCTATAAAATCTAGGCATGTTGATTTTACTTCTCTATTTTTTTTATGTTGAATCATATTTGATTGCAAGCGCTTGTGGAAAGATGAATTATCTATTTTGTTGAACTTGCTTGTTTGATCTTTCAATCATTCTTATTTAAGGAACTTGCATGATCTTTGGGTGATTTATTATGAGATATTATTGATTGAAACTATATATATACATGTCTATTCTAATTGTTAAAATTGTTTGGTTATATAAGACAATATTAGTGTATTAGATTAAATACCTAAATTTTCATAGACTATATACATATACTTCATAGGTTGTGAAGTATGGGAATTAATATTACATTGAAGTGCTATCTCAAATTTGTCAGCTTATGAAGTTGGGAAAACCTTTGTGGACAATGAGGTTAGCAATACAATGGGAATGATAGCATGATAGTCGACATGTCATCATTGATAGGTTTTGATGTTATGCAAACCATGTCAATAATCTATACTTGTTTGATTACTCATATCACCTTCAAGGTAGGAGAAAATTCTTTTCCCTAGGGTTAGGGTGTATACTTGATTATTATATCAATATTTAGGGTTGACAAACATATATTTTGATTATGCTATTTTCTTATTCCTAACTAAGAGTATATTCCTATTCACATAATTCTAGAAGAGGACTCACGTTCCAGCAACCCATAGCTATAATATGAGAGGACTAAAAGAGTGCAGAAGCACAACCTCCTCTCTAGCTGAAATGTCCTCTAGATTATATATGAATTTAGTATACATTGTACACATGTGAATATTAAGGCATATTGAAAGAGAGGTTTTGTGATTTGTTTATGATCGCTTGATTGTTGCATCACTTTTGATTGAAACCCTAGGTTGGGATTAACCTATCTGGTCAAATTGTTCACTTGATTATTGCATTATTTTTTATTGAAGTGATATATTGGAATTAACCTGTATGATTTGATTGATCATTTAATTTTTTTTTTTATCAGAAATAAGATTTATTTTATTAATATTAAGATAAATTCATTACATGCAAAAATAAAAGGTCACTACATCGCCCGACTCTGGTAGACCAAAAACTACAACCACCCAAAATCATCCATCTTTCTAAATGTTGCATAGAGCATCAACTTCCTAACCACCCAATATTTCATCTAATAGAAATCTAAATTCTCCAAGAACTAACTCCTACTTTCTTACATCCATGTCATTTCTTATAGGGCATTACACCAATAGATCTATCCTATAATTTCATACAAATTTATAATTTTTACAATCAACTGCCCTCGCTTTCTTGGAAGATAATAGCCATCCAGACTCTGCATTATTTGTCTTCACCTTCCATCCTTCTACCTTGTTTTTTCATGTCATTCATTTAAAAAGAGGCTTTTCATTGTGTTTAGCAAAAAGTAGCAAAAAGCTTATTAGCACCATCTGCTACCACAACCCCTACCGACCATTTCTGGTCACCTTTGCGCCTCGACGTCCACCCCTCCTCACCAAACGCTTCTTTCATAGAATTTGTTGGGGAGTTCTTGATGATTCATGTCAATTGGAAACTTCTTGGCATCGCAACACCAATTTCAGGTTCTCCCACGCCATCAAAATATCCAATTTGTAAGCTTCTCTACCAGTTATCCTCTGCCACCTTATAAATGGAATCAAGCCTTCCTCAGTAGCTTCGTCCATGTCTTCTATGCCTTCCGACACATTAAAACCCACACCCAACACCGCCCATTCAAGATATGATTCCATCCTTCCCAACAAATCTTCTTCAAACAGCATGAGCATTGCCCATTTAATTACTTTAACATCCTCATCCAACTCTAAATCCTAAGCAAAAATCATCGACGTTATGTCTGCATTCAAGCGTCCTCTATGTGTTGCTTCCTGAAAGTGTGGTCCCAAAATTTCCAGCACAGCTTCCACAACTTCATCCTGTGAATATTTCAACAACTGCTTAAGGCGTAGAATTGACAGAGGGCCAAAGAAGCCTTTTTGTTGTTTCTTGGTTGAAAAACCCCACATAGCCTCCATCTAAGAAAGCCGCTAATTCCACCAACCCAACGAAGTAGCTTTGCTAAAAAAGGGAAAATCATCGCTCAACCTGCATTTAAAAGCCTATCCAGCCAAACTATTAAAGTCACCGTACTATATCCACCTACCATCGTCATAAATATTACTTCCATCTTCGCCGCAACCTTACAACATTAGATGGTTTACATGTTTTGAGAATTTTTTTCAGATCCTCCCATGAGCTAGCCATGTCACTCTCGTCCTTCACTTTATACTTCCCACCTGTCATCGTCCTGCTATCCGCTTGACAAGACTTCAGCTTGAAATTATGAAAATTCATGGTGATCATATCCGTTATCCCGTCAACCTTCCATGATACACCACCTTATTCATATTAACTCCACCCAACCGCCTCACAAAAAAACACTATGCCAGGGCCTTGGAGCCTGTGTTATCCATACAAATTGGCCATCAAAAAGACTAGCCGTTATTAAACTTACTATATTCTAACATCCCTAAGATCTTTGATCACTAAATTTATAGCATCATTAAATGTGACTGCCCACTTGGAGAGTCTGTTTGCCTTCGTATTCCCCGCCCGCCTTATATGATTGACATTAAAATCTTCAAAAGATTCTAATTCTTGTAAAATTGCTCTAATAAAACTATGCAAATGCCAAGCCTTTCCCCGAATCAATTATTGCTTGGGTTATAATTAAAGATTCTACTTCCAGATGGATTTTCCTTATGCCAGCCGATCTAGCTAATTTAACAGCTAATAAAGCTGCTTTAGCTTTAGCCACATTATTGGTCCCTATCTCTATTTTCTTTGTTGCAATAGCGAATGTATTTTCGTGGTGATCTCTAATGATGACACCTACACCAAACGGGCCAGGGTTACCTGGCAGCCCCGTCAAAATTAACCTTGTGCCAACCTTCAAGAGGTTTTTCCTAGACAACCTATCTTCAATAGCTTTTTTTGAAGTTACATTCACTAACCCTAAATTGGCTCTGATCTGAATGCCCAACCAAGCTCTTCGTAATTTGCTATCATCCAAAGAGAAAGGGAAGCACATATTCTATGGATGTGAAGCTGTAGAAATCACCACTTCTTCAATACTATGATCAATTCGATTAAGCAATATGTTCAAAGGTTCACACTTCTCCAAGAAGATTCTCCTATTTCTTTCTTTCCAAATCTCCCAAATGACCAAAGAAGGCATAACAATCCATATACATGACAAAAAATATTTCTTCTGAAACTTTGGCCAACTTTCAAAAACCTCTTTTAAAGTATTTTGGAAAGGGCTATGCCAGCCCAACTTTTGTCTCAGGTGATTCCAACAACTCTCTACCATTTCACATTGAATAAGCAAGCGATGAATCGATTCATCTACCTTATTACAAAAAACACGCTTCGAAGGGCCAGCAAATCCTAAACGTTTCCTCCTTTCCCCTCTTAGGATTCTACCATTTACTGCTAACCACACAAAGGTGCCTGCCTTTGGTAGGCAATTCTTGTTCCAAAAAATATTTTTTTCCCAAAAATTGTCCCTCTCCATGGAGTCCAATAGTTGATACCTAATTTTAACCGAATAACAACTATTGGAAGATCCACACCAGACGATCTTATCCTCAAACTCTGAAAGAAAGACTTTCTGATTCTGAAAAATCCTTTTTGTTCTTTGAATTTGTTGATTTGATAACCCATCTTCAGGAACCTCCTTCCACCCCCACTCTTGGCCAAAAGGACCTTGTTTTAAAACCATATAATCTCTCACCTTGGTTCCCCATCTTTGTGAGAAATGGTTTTTAAGAAACTGCACGTCAAGCTCTTCACACAGGTTTGGCAACCCATCCTAAGAGTCCTCCAAAAATTTAGCCTTTAAACCATTACCAATCTGCCAAGATAGATGATTTAGAATCACCGGTCTACAAGAAACAATGAAGTTCCAAATTGTCAAGCCTTTGGGAGGGTTGCGAATTGTAAAAATCCTATGGTCCTCATTAGAATCCAGATATTTTTCTTTTAAAATTTTCACCCACAACAAATCTAGATTGGCATACATACTCCATACCAACTTCACACCAAGAGCTTCATTCATTAGCTGCCAATTCCTCAAACCAACCCCACCTTTATCCTTTGCTCGGCATATCTTGTCCCAGGAAAGCAACGAAATTTTATCTTCCTCACTAGCCCCATTCCAAAAGAATTTTTTCATACGCTTCCCAATTCAGTTGTTCACTTTCTTTGGGATCTTTAAGCACATCATTGAGTAAATTGGAATCGTAGAAATAATAGATTTGAGCATTAGAATTCTACCAATAGAAGTTAACCATTTACTCTTCCATCCATCCATTTGATTTAGACATGAATCCACAAGATCTTTCCAAAGGCCTGCCCTATTGGCACCCCCAAACAAAGGAATTCCCAAATATTTATTTGGGAAATTTCCAACCCTCATGCCAAGGATCTTGCAAATATCCACTTGTTTTTGGATTGGGGTGTTAAAAAAGAATATTTCAAACTTATGCCAATTAATGCATTGTCTTGAAGCCCAACCATATTTTTCTAGAGAGCTTTTCATCACCCAGGCTTCTCTCAAGGAAGATTTCCCCAACAAAAAAGTGTCATCAACAAACTGGAGGTGTGAAATAGGATCTATTCCTTCAATAATTTTAATGCCTTTCCACTGACCAGCCCTACATTTTTGAGAAATTAGTCTTCCCAGCACCTTTGCAAGGATTATAAAGAGAAAAGGTGATATAGGATCACCTTGTCTGATCCCCTTAGAAGACTCAAAAAAACCTTGGGGGCTTCCATTTACCAAAACAAAAAAGAAAGGCATGCTAATACAACTTTCAATCCATGTTCGCCACGCTTGACCAAAGCCAAATTTCTCAAGCACCTTTAGCAAAAAGCTCCTATTTACCTCATCATATGCTCTTCTTATGTCAAGTTTAACCATCATTCTCTCAGATTTTTCCAACCAGACTGAATGAATGGTTTCATGTGCTACTATGACACCTTCAAAGATCGATCTATTTGGAGAGGAACCACTCTATTCTATAGAAATCACAGATCCCAAAACCTTTTTCAATCTGTTTGCAATGAATTTTGAAATGATTTTATAGACAATATTACATAATGAAATAGGTCTAAAATCCTCAAAAGTATTTGTCACCCATATTTTTGGAATGAGGGCTATGAAAGTGTTGTTTAGATCTTTGAGAATGAAACTGCCCCTCCTAGATTCCTCAAAAACCTCCCACAAATCGTTAGCAAAGATATCCCAGAATTTTTGGAAAAAGATTGTTGGGAACCCATCTAGACCAGGGGCTTTATCCCCTCCTAAATCAAATAAATCTCTTTTAACTTCCTTCAATGAAACCTCCTCCATTAGCATGGAATTTTGGTCCTTAGAGATGCAACACGGAATGACATCCAAAATATTAGAATCTTGATTCAAACCATCAGAAGCTGAACTAAAGCTCTCAAAAAAAAACCTCACAGCCTCCTTATTGATTTGGGCAGCATTGTCCAAAATTTCACCATTACAGTCCTTAATTGAAAGAATTTTGTTTAGAGACCTACGAACCTTTACAGAGTTATGAAAAAACTTGGAATTCCTATCACCATCTTTCAACCATGTTTCCTGGGATTTTTGTCTCCAAAAGATTTCTTCCTAGGCAAGGGCTTCAAAATATTCCTTATTTATCTTTTTCTCCATAACAAAATCATCTTTAGTCATCCCTTGCTCTATTACTTTCAAATGCAAAGCATTTAAATCTTCCTCCAATCTAAGTTTTTCAACAAAGATATTTTTAAAGAATTCTTGATTCCAAGTTTTCAGCTGCACTTTAAGGAATTGTAGATTTTTTAAAAAGATGAAGGCTTTATTACCAGTTCACCTTGGGGCATTCTTCCACCAATTATTCACCAAATCCTTGAAACCTTTCGCCTTGAACCAAATCGTTTCAAACTTGAAAGGACATCTATCCAGGGTAGACTCCTATTGGATTCTCAAACCAATCAGATAGTGATCTGATCCAATTATTGGGAGAATCTCTGCCTCACACGTCCATTTTTGCACCACCCAATTTCCTGCTAGAAACAACGTGTCTAGTTTTTTTGCAATATTTAGGAAACTAGCCCTTCAATTTGTCCAGGTAAACTCACCTTTTTTAAAGGGAACTTCTATCAGGCCATTATTCACTACAAAATCACAAAAATCTTGTTGGCTTTGTCCAGACCAGCACACACCCCCAAATTTATCTGAGGGTCTCATTATCGCATTAAAGTGCCATCCAAGAGGAACATCCTTCCCTCTTCCTCACTTAAAATTCCAAATAGCTCTTTCCATAGCAAATTTTTCTGTGTTGATTTATTTGGACCATATATGTTGAGGATAAAAAATCTTGTTCATAGTTGTTTTGACTCCACCCTAAACCATTGCCAACATCTTTCCTATCTGATAACTTGAACATCCACAACTGAATCATTCCAAAGAAATCCCAAACCACCAGATGCACCAATGGCCCCTGACCGAGAACAATTCCAACGATTAAAACACTTTGAGAATGAAGCAAAATCAAATTCCTTAATATTAATTTCTTGTAACAAGACCAAGGTTGATCTCGTTTGATCAAACGAATCTTGTTAGGGGCATTGCAGCCCCTGACATTCCACAAAAGATCCTCATGGCTATCGGGAAAATGCATAGCCTTTTCCCGATATCAATTTTCTTTGTCCAGCTATTTCAAGCCGCATCCTATTGGTTTTAGGCCCTCTCCTCTTCTTCTCGCCAACCTTAGCCTTACTGATTAAGGCTAAAGATTGATCAATGGTTCTCTTCTCAATAATACCAACATTATCCTGTAAACTGAGGACATCTTCACCCCTTGTTCTTCGTCTAATTCTGACTCTGAAGTTTAATCCTCCATATTACCACCACTATCTTTAACCCCTTCAAAGGCACTATCTAAGTTTTTGATAAGAGATATGGGTATTTCCTTGAAAACGGGTTCTTCATTCTCATCCCCTCGTCCATCCTCCTGAGACAAATTTCCTATGACTACCTCTTGCTCTTTGCAAAATTGAGAATCTTGATCCCATTTTTCATCAGGCTTTTCCACTCTATTCTGTAAAAAACAAATATCTCTTGAAGAAACCTCCTTTGACAGTGACTTCAAATTGCTAGGCTGAAAATGAAGAGGGTTCATTCATTCTTCTCCAGAGTGAGAACTTTGTTCAAGGAGAGAATCTATTTCATTTAGTGGTAATTCATTTTTCCACTCCTTATGTCATCCAAGCCAATAGGTTTCCAAAGCATATTTTCCCCCTCACTCCCCACCTTTTCATTAGGGGTTACCCTAGTAGCTTTTCCTTGAATAAAATTATGATCCTTCCACAACTAGGAGAGATTCTCATAACCACTTGCAAATAAAGAGTCTATTTCTTTCTTCTGGACTCCATCCCAAAATATTTCAACTTCCTTTGACCTTTGAAGTTCATTTGAACTTTGAGAACCCCATTCTTGAGTATTCCAAAGATCCTCCCATTGGACAACCTCAGATAATTTCACTATTTCCTCAACTAAAGAGTTTTGAATCAAAATCTTTCCCTTTTTCATAGGAGCGCATTGGCCTTCAGAATACTCCTTCCCAATGCAACTTGAGCAGGTAAAAATTGCATCCTCTATCTCTAGTTTTTGGCACCAAATACCTTCCCTAGTCTTAAGTTCTAACATTTCTAGCAAGGGATAAATCACCTACCTCAAAATGAAAATCCTAGGGAAGATGCTAAATTATAACTTATCAATAGCCTCTTTCGACTTCACAAAGGTCCCAAACTTATTTCCAATCTTTCTCAAGGTTTCCTAATCCCAATATTCTTGAGGGAGATTTTTCAATCTAATCCACACAGGGACTTCCTCAACCGTTGTTTCATTGGGGTCAAAATTTGGGGCCCAATATTTAATGAAAATACCTATTCCCTCCATCACAAAAGGACCACTATTGAGGATCCACTCCTTATCCTGAGTAGTTTTGCAAGTCACAAGATAAAAACAAAAACCATTTTCAAGGGTTTTTAGATCACAATCTTTCCCCCAATGTTTATCACACCAAGCCCTTATCTTAGAGAATGCAGGCCATTTCCCACCCCATTTCAAGAAAAAAGCCCTAGCTTTTAGAAAACTGACTGAATCACTCCATTCTTTATTTTCCAGAAGCAAAGTAGTCATGGTTGCATAAGAAATGCTAGGCATTACCTTGCTTGGTCCAACTTTTTCCGCTTGTTGTTTCAAGTGCCAAAACTTTCCTTCCACCTGTTTGAAGTCCACCTTCTCTGTTAAATTCCATGTCTTAAATCATTCACCCTTCTGCGACTACGTTCTCACTCTTCGCCCACCTACATCCAAATCACCAGCCCTAGCATACTGGTTAGCTAGAGCCTGCCATGCCTAATTTTTTGTCTACTCTTCTAGGGTTGTTGTAGTTACGACCCCTTCTTTTATTGAAAGGCCAACGTGCCTACGTACCGTCGCCATATTGAAAATCCTTGTGCCTCCAAAAACCCTACCTATGTCATCGCTCTGCCATTCCAATACCCGAAAACCTAAATTTTCCAATTACCAATTGATCATTTAATTGTTGATTATACTTTATGGAGTCATTTATTGTTGAGATTATACTTTTGAATTCGAGTCATTTATTTTTGAGATTATACTCTTGAATGGAGTCATTTATTGTTGGGATTATACTTTTGAAATGGAGTCATTTAATATTGTGATGTTATGTTTACCCATGTGGTTAATTTGGTTATTCTTGGGGTTAGGATAATCTGTAGGAAAGGGAAAAGGGATGATCTAGTTAGTCAGTTTGTTATGTCATCACCTTTTAAACTAAATGTATGTTATGGTAATGAATGGTCAAATACCAAATTGAGCTAAGGGTGGGTGAACATACGACCTACACTCAAAGTATTGGGTGTTGAATTCTTTGACCAAAGTAGTGTAAGTAGCCACTGTTTACACTGTTGGTTCATTATGATCCAAGATTGCATACTAGGTAGGGAACATCATACATGTAGGTTGTAGCCAATGTATGGTAGCTCTAGATATGTAGGACACAACACCATGCTTAGGAAGGCTAGTATTATGAGGTTATCAAACCAATCTCTTCATTGAAGGGTAGGGAAATCTTACCAATTAGGTAGATGTGTGAGGGATTGCAGCAAGTCCATGGTTGGAAGAAAAGAACTTGAGTGATGCTCTCCCTCATATAGTTGGCAATCAAGATTTGAGGATATAAGCACCAGTTTTGGGGACACCTAGAATGTATGCACTAGTATGGGGACATCTAGGAGGTATGCACCAACATTGGGGACGTCTGGATCATTATAATTTGTTTGTACCTTTGTTTTATTAAGCTTATGGAAGCTATGTATGTAATCATGTATCTCAATTCTTATTGAGAAATTATAAATGCAAAAAGTTATCATGAAATTATGTAATATGGATTCGTTACTTGGAATTTAGTAATGTTTCTTTGTAATGCAATGTGAAAGTTTGAAATGAGATTGTTTCAAATGTGCATCTTGTTAATCAATTAGAAAATTAAAAAAATCATTGCCTAAATGTTAGTATCATAAACTATTCACATGTTGGTAAAACATAGTAAAAATAAATGGGTAGAACAATGGGCATGTTACAAATTGGCAATGACAATATACCTCTCCCACCACTTTGGTTTAAATGGAAAGGGGTTGGCATCCCTTTATTCAATTTTTTCCATAAAGAGGTTGAAAACTACTGGTAATTGTAGAAAGTCCATTGATATCATGTTATTTTCTCAAAAATAGCAATGTTAAAAAAGAAGAAAGTGGATCTTGAACAAAATGTTATTAAACTTGGAATTTCCTAATTAATGCATGATTTGACTACCCCCACACCATCGAGAATAAGAAACTTGATGAAGAGTGAAACTATGTCAAACATGTAGTAGATGATTCCATTAATAGTTAAATATACTAACTTGTAGCAAAAAAAAATTCCTAGGCTAAAGGTGTTGATCACAATAAAAAAAATCTCTAATAGCCAAGATGATTTCTATTAATATTGTAATCTCCTTTACTACAACACAAGGATGAGAGTTCCATCAAATGATTACAAAACTTTCCTTCTTATATGGATACTTGATCAAAGAAATATTGTCCCAACCTCCAGTGTCTATCAATAGCGAAAACTCCAATTATGTGCACGTAGAATAAAAATGTCCTTGTATAGATTTGAAATAAGATCCCCAAGCTTACTATGAAAGTATTGACATATTTGGGTAAAAGCACAAACCTATGTCACACTTTCGACCAAAAAACTAATTCCGAGCGAATTACTTTCGGCCAACACGTTTTCGGTTGATAGGGTTTCAGCTGAAGCCACGGGGTAGTGACATGGAACCTACATGGCAACACATTTTCGACTGAGTAGCTTTCGACCGAAAGTTACATGGTCGAACATGTACAGACTGAAACGTGTGAAATTAAAAAAAGAAGACCACAACCCGACCATTTTACATGCTCGGGCGAAAGGTTTTGGGATAAGAGGTTGTCAGTTGAGGTTAAGATCACCAGCTCCACTAAATACTAGGTTCTTCATTCATTTGCTCCATTCTACATTTGATTTGGTAGCCTCTGGGATGCATGGTGTTTGGGAGCTCTATTGGAGTTAGGGTTTGTTTTATTGGTGAAAATAAATTCGACTAGTTCAATGTTATTGGTTGAATGTGTTACAAATCTCTGATGTTTTTGAATTACATGAATGAAATGCATATATGTTGTGATTTGATGTCAATTTTTGTTGTTTAAATCGTGTAATTTTCTTTGTGGACTAGAAATTTGGGGTTTTTAATTTGGGGTTTCTTAGCTAATCTGTACACAGACCCATCAAAAAGAAGAAGAGAAATGAAAATAACCAACTTCACAAATGAAGCTTCACATTGACATAATCAGAAATTATCAATTAATCATCTTACTCCATGCATTGGAAATGACATTCAAAAATCCTAAAACTATTTGAAAGTTTCTAAAAGCTTTTTAACAAATCCATTTTCTGCATTTCTTTCAATAATGCAACTTATGAGACCAAATTTCATTGAGGCATTCTACCAAATAGGTCATTGCCTTGTCTAGCTTCTAGATTTTATGAACATGTGATATTTGACATGAAATCTCTTTTCCATTATGCTTCGATGGAAATGGTGCAGAGGTGAGTAGTTGACGACAATGATATTTTATGGTTGTAATTGGAGTATGGAAAATGCATAGTGTTAATCAAACATAGAAATCCCCCTTCCATTAAGCATCTATTTTGATGCAGACAGAGAGGATGTAAATCAGAACTGCTTATAATTCAGCTAGAGCAACCTACAATGTGATGCAGAGAAAATCTAAATCATCTTACGAGTGTAGAAGCTAAATCATCCTATGATTCTAGAATAAGATGAAAATTTCTTAATTAAACTAGCTGAAAAATCACATTGCATGTACGATGCTAAACAAATGAAATTTATACTTGATAGGCTTTATATTTTATTAGCTCTTTTAGCTTGTCTACTACAAAGACATAGCCTTCACTATCGATATAACATACATCTCTCGTATGCAGCCAACCATTTATGTCTAGAATTGAACCAGTAGCTTTTGGATTGCTGAAGTAGCCTGCCATTGAAGAGTATAAGTTATAATTATTGTGATCGTAGCTATTATAGAAAATGATATTTCATATTTATCCAAAATTCATATCTGTAAAACATTTCAGTATTCAAAAGATGCAATTCTAAGTGTTTGAATTAAGTTTGACACTTGATAGCTGACTTTGACAAGGTAATTTCTACAATGTATTGAAATTATGATTTTTGTATCAGAATTCAACTGTGTAGTCTTTGAGTCAGACTCATTGATCTATATTGATCTATATTTTATGAGTAGTTATTTACACAAACCTATCTCTCATGAAAATGAATGATCCACATAACACTCATTTCATCTAAGTGATGCTCATACAGATGAGGCATCAAGACTTCCCAGGAGGTCACCCATCACAGTGCTCTCTAACTTAAGATGGCTAGATTTTGGAGGAAATTTGATGGTTAAACGTGCTTGAATTGGATTAGTACTAGGATAGGTGACCTCCCAAGAAGCTTCAATGTTTCACCCCTGTGAGCATCACCTAAATGCAATGAGTGTTGAGTGGTCCATTCATTCTCATAAAAGATAGATTAATGTGAACCACTACTCAGAAATTATAGATCAATAAGTTAAAAATAAAAATAAAAAGGAAAATGGGAAATAAACAAACAATTATGTATAAGTAGGAACATTCATATTCAGACATTTTAAATTTCACACAAGTATATATGCATTTTAAAATGCTAGTCTACACTTCCAAACTTGGCTTGGATGATTTCAAAACATTTCGGAGCACTGTATCAGAGGTCATTGTTTGAGTCATGGGACTGGCACATAGATGGGATCTTGGCAATGGATCAGGCACTATTGTTTTGAACTAGGCTTTAGTCATTGTCATGCCAATATATATATATATGTTTTCTGGGAATTTTTCAACCAATCTAATTTAACTACTGGCATAATCTGCAATTATTGCATCTCAAAACACTCAGATTCCCTATCAAAAAAATTTAAACATGGGTGAAATTTATTGCATCTCAAAACACTCAGATTCCCTGTCAAAAAAAGTTAAACATGGGTGAAATGTGTTTTAGTAGTGACCCTAATTTGTATACATATCTAATTAATAGAGTTGATTGCTGCAAATAAATGAAATTTCATGTCTATTGGGTGGGGAGAGGGAAAACATCCAGTTGAAATTAGAGCCCAATAAATGAATTTGTATGTTATAATCAACCTATAATGAGATTACAATCCTGAAGCAAACACCCACCATTAGAGGCTTCAAGCTTCTGCAATCCACCATGTTCACAAGAAATGAAGATTTGTAGCTTTTTTTTTAATTCATGGTGAATGTTCAAAACTAATAATTGTGACTGTGAATCATGAAGCTCATGTGTTGTATCATTCAACAGATTTGAGACATCTTTTAAGAGGGGAATACAGGGATTTACATGTAGGAACATATTAGAACCTTAGCAATCAATACATCAGTCCCCTTTTAGAAGGTTAGATTGTTGTTGATAGATGACAAATAAGCTCTTATATTTTTTTCATATAAGGTCATATTTTTTCCTTAAATGTTTCATTTTAATATATTACAATCAATTAACTTATTCTTAGTTATTAGCATCGTTAGCCACAACTTATTTTAATATATCATCAAACTCAAAGAACTAACAAACTACTGCCTTGATTATAAATCCTAACTCATAACATCAAATATACTTTTCACCTTACATGTATGTATGTGTGTATATACATGTACATATATACATTTATGTATGTATATGTGTACATGTATGTGTATGTACTTTAGTGTACATACATGTACATGTACATGCAT
Organism: Sequoia sempervirens; assembly: GCA_007258455.2. Taxonomy (NCBI): domain Eukaryota; kingdom Viridiplantae; phylum Streptophyta; class Pinopsida; order Cupressales; family Cupressaceae; genus Sequoia; species Sequoia sempervirens. The sequence continues at coordinate 361,913,219 of VDFB02271358.1, forward strand.
TTTTCCTAAATTTACATTTCTATAAACCCAAAATTGAAAACCCCAAATTTCTAGTTCACCATGCGTACATGTACATGTATACATATGCGTATGTACATGTGTGTATGTGTACATATATGTACATGTGTGTACATGTGTACATGTATGTATTATATACATATGTGTATGTGTGTATGCATGTATGTGTATGTGTATGTGTGTACATGCATGTATGTATGCATATATACATGTGTATGTGTGTATGTATGTACATGTGCATATATGTGTATGTGTGTATGCATGTATGTATGTCTTATACATGTATGTGTATGGGTATGTGTGTACATGCATGTATGTATGCATATATACATGTGTATGTGTGTATGTATGTATATGTATGTGTGCATGTACATATATATATTTATGCATACATATTTATGTATATACATATATATACATATATGCATATGTCATGTACATGTGTACATGTATGTACATATATACATACATGTACGTATGTATGTATGTATGTATATGTACATACACATGTACACATGCACACGTATATATATATATATACGTACATGTATTGAAAGTCTCTTTGGAGTTGTCAAATTTCTTATGTTATCTAAGTTGTTACATGAACTATCAAACATGGAGATAGATATAAAGTTTGAACTATCTCATTCTAGATATATTTAAAGTTAAAAATGTTTTGAGTTTTGAAACTTGAAAATTATGTTTAATTTAAATATATATTTGTTTAAATAGTTTTGAAATTTTCAATTTACATTTGTTTAACATCATGTATATTTTGTTTTAATGATATGCAAATCTCTATCTATTTACATATACAAATATATATGATGGCCGATGAGGGATCTCATCGTTCCCCTCGTTCTGAGCAAGATGCTCAAACTAGATCAAATTTATTTCAGGATAGTATTGCTAGATTAGACAATGCTCTAAACTGTTTAGAGCAAACAATTCACAACTCCCCCAATTTGGCTAATTGAGATAGATTAGTCACTATTAGACAAGAGATTTATAAAATGATTGAGACAATTCGATCATACAATCCTTCTGATGAAATCAGCATTGAGCAATTTTATTTGTCTCTTGCCAGGAGTGTTACTGGCATAGTGAAACATAGAGAAGTTTCCAAATTAGTTTCAGGTGAAAATGTGTTATCCATATTCCCATTTTATAGAGGAAAAAATAAAATTAGAGGATATGTGGTTACGAGGTGTGTAGATCCTCTTGTTGTGCCATTCATATACCCTAGATGGTTGGCAAGGCATCATAGATGGCCTTACAATGATGAGCTGCCACAATATTTTGTCAAACAGTTATATGCAAAATTTCATTTACATATAGAGGTGGACTACACATCTTATCCTCAGCATACTAGCCAAGGTAAAGGTCATTTTTCTGACAAACCATAGTTTAGACGTGTAGATTTTCTACCACCTGTGGACAAGAGGACATTAGTTGGCCCAAACCTTTTGGTTTTACCAAATTATTTGGAATTGCCAGCAGCAGGGGAGGCAACAACAGGCTCCACTCAGGGGCAGATTTTTTATAACATTACCTCTATTACGAAGCAGATTGATCAGATTTCATCTAATCAAGTTGGAAAATACTTATTACGCTCATGGATCAACCTTCCTCCCATTGAGGCTACATCTGCATCGTATGATCCATTTATTCGTGTTGATCTACCTACTCTTTCAGATGTCGAGAAGATGACCCACACGACTCTTTGTATTATGTGTAGAGTCTCAGTTTTGGATTTACTAGTAGCATATCAAGTTATCAGTGAGGACCATGGGATCGCTCTTGACCAGGTACATGACTTTATTAGAAGGTGATATCCTGGTACACATACGAGCCATGGGGTGGAAAATGCAGAGGATATTCCACATCAGCCTATAGGATCCCATGCGCATCATGTTTCTATCGATCCTTTAGCTTGTCCAGGTAGTTGTTAGGATGTTACAGGTCATGTTGAGGCTACTGCGACGCCTGATCTTGTCCATGGGACATATGGTTAGCTTTCTTTTGGCACTGATATTGTGCGTGTTATAGGTTCCCCTATGATGTCTTTACATTCTCATGATCTTAGTGACATTGGTAGAGCCATTGATCAAGCACGACAAGTACTTGAATATAATTTATACATATAAAATTGTGTTCTAAAAAATTATGTAATGCATTTTTTAAAGTCTAGTTGTTTAACTCCTGATTGAAATTGTGTACTTGAAAATTTTAAGCCAGTATGGTGATTTGTCAAACTTTGGAAATTTGGAGCATGATAGTGATCCCGCACAATATGCAGCTAAGGTACATCTAAATTTAATAAAAAAATTAATTACTTGATGTACAAGTTTGAACACATTGAACCAAGTACATTGTACAATTTTAGATAAATTTACATATATGTACACATATATATACATGTATTAAAAATTAAATTTAAACATGTGTACATACTTGAACACATGTAGGGGTTGGGATGAGGCTTAGGACATAGATTAGGAGATCTTGGATCGAGACATGGATCCACACATCTTGGATCAGCAGAGGGATCAGTCCATGGATCGAGGGAGATATCAGGCCATGGATCGAGGGATAGATTGGGCCAGAGATCTGATGATTCTATTCATACCAAACATACCTCTCTTTGAGATCTGTTTTACAATATTACATGTTTGAGATCAGATTATTATGTTGGAGACACTTTTTATGATTTATGTATTGAACATTTGCATGTATTGTACTTATGTTTTATGGTACATATACTTGTTATGATTTACATCACATTCATACATTTATGTGTTATGGTTTGAATAGGTTTGTTATATACGTGCATTATTATGGTTTGAACACTTACATTACATCCATAAATACATCGTGCATTATTAATTTATGGTTTTACACTTAAGGTCAAGTACCTTTATTTAAATTTATTATGGTTTGTTCAAATTCACTTCGTGTACATCTATTTACATTGTGAAATCAAAATGTTACATCTACTATCTAATGGTTGCTATTTCTAAATTTAAAAAGATGGACATGTACAATTAATTTAAATAAATAGAATGAATTTGTCTTTAATAAATAGGTCAAGAAATAGAAAAATTTGAATGCAAATATGCTTGAGATTAATGCTATATTTAAAAGTGGAATATAAAAATGCAATTTTGGAAATAGATGATAACTTGAATTCTTAGCTCTAAATGTTGATTTTTAAAGTCACTCTAGGTTAAATACATAAATTGTGCATATATCATGCTATACATGAACTTAAGAATTCCATATAATCTAATACACACGTTCATTTGAATGTGCATGCAAAGAATTCTTGAACTAGATGATGAGCTATACTTGTGTCCAATTGAATGTAAATGAAATCAAATATATTGTTGAGTGAACTTAAGAATTTCATATAATCGAGAGTAATGTGATTAGATTTACATTTGATTTACTCTAGGCTAAATGAACGTAAATGAATTTGATTATGCATGCAAATAAAGTTCAATCTAGATGGTCCATGAGCTATAAGTGGACTTGAATGTAAATGAAATAAAATTTCTATTCTGGAAAGTTCAAGAATTCCATGGAACATTTTAAATATATGCAATTGGAAATTGAAATATTTAAATCTCAAGTTATGCACATAATATTTAAGTATCTAGATCTTCCTGGATGATAGTTCTATATAAATTAAAACAATCCATATATAATTAGGTCAAAGATGGACCATTACATACATGGTATTAAGCTATACATGGTACAAACAAAGTTAAATTGATGCCAAAATGTAGCTATCTCAAGCACCCTAAACACCATCACTATGATTCACTACAATGTTCATATATTCCAATGCACCTTGAGGTGAACAAGAAAGACCAATCCAAGAGAACCTGGATACAATCTAACATTCACAAAATGGATTTGATAACTATAATTAAGATAGGCTAATGTTCTTAAGCAAATTTGGATTAAAGATGAAATCAAATTTTACAGGACCTTGATTTTTTATTAGGAGATTGGATTTGAAATGGATGATAGTCCAGATTAAGGATAAGGTCCCTAGATGTTGAAAGCTTTGGTGATGACGAAAGGACAATATGATGTATGGACTAGATTGAGACCTTAACCAAATTTTGATGTTCAAGTGATGATTTTTTATTAAGGATGGAGAATGGATGTATGGTTGAGATGGATCTAGATGGATAATTTAAATGATTATATTTTGGATGAGGATAGATGGATTAGATTCTAGTCCATTTGATTAGGATGATATTAGGTTGATAATGTGATTAGAACATGATAATGTGATTAGGTCTGAAGGGATGATTCTAGGATGATTATGGTTAAATGGGTTATTACCTGATAAGGTGATCTTAGCTTGATGATTAGGATGGGGGATGCTTACCTGATGAAAATAATGATTAGGATACATGAAAAATCTAGATGATCATTTAAAATTATTGAATGTCACATTAAATTAACATATAAAAAATAAAGTTCAAACTAGAGACAACATGTATGTCTAGATTCTTCACCACTCAAACACCAAATCAACTATAATATACTTGTGGAGTTGAATGTTCAAATGAAATGAAAAATTCATGAACTTAAGAGTTCCATGGAACATAGATTTAAATGCAAAATTGGAACATAAACTAGGTTTTGTACAAATTGCACACATGTGTATATTCAATCTAGCTCATATATAAGTGGAGTTGAACAAATATTTATTCAAATCTATTTGAAAGTGAAAGTTTAACAATTCCATGTCAACCATAAAAAATACAATCAAGGAATCTAGACGATTTAAAGGAATTTAGGCAAAATGTGAACTTTTTAATTTAGTCAAGTTAGGTAAATCAAGTAAATTGTGCATGCACATATATATGTATGATCTAATATTCAACAAATGAAATCAAAGATTTTTGAGTGAACTTAAAAAAAATTCATGTCCAACATAAAAATGCAATTGGAAATAGATGATTAAAAAGGAATTTAGGAAAAATGTAAATGAAAACATTTTTAAAGTCACTAGGTTTTGTATCAAGCATATATGATCTAACATACATGTATTTAAGTGGAGTTTCAAATATAAATTATGATTTATCAAAGATTAGATTGAACTACATTAAGAATTCCACATGGAACAAATTTATTTAAATACAATTCCAAAAATAAATGACCAAGCCTTTGAAAAAAACCCATTCTAAATCATGTCGCATGTCCAATCAATATAAATATATTATAGATCTCTAGATCTATAATTTAAGTTTGAATATATATATATATATATATATCCAGTCATACACATGTACATATATCCAAAAAACAACTTAAAGCTCCTGGTACATAAAATATGGATCCTCTCTATCTTTAATTATCTCTAAAATCTTTTCATGATCTTCAATAGGAAACCTCCACTTTTGTTTGGCACACCCTCTTTCAGGTAAAGTTTCTAAATTTATTTTTGTTGCCAAAACTAAGTGACTGTAATGTAGAACCTTTTGTCCTAGCCTATAAGATCAACAAATACAATACCATTTTTATCTATCTTTATTTGTTGATAATATGTGCCTTCAATAACGACTAATCCAATGGGATACTCTTGTCCATCACCATCTGTAATTGATTCCACCAATTTGCTTTTTGGTTGCATACATCTTAGTAGATAGTAATCTACACCTTCCACATTTTCAGGATCTGCAACTACAGCAAAAATATCTCCTATACACACACCACATATACATAAATTAAATACATAAATAAGTTGTAAATATATTTTTAATATATATTTAAATTTATATATATAAACATGCTTGAAACTTACTTAAACATAGAATATATATTTAAATCTTGATTTTAACTAAATTAATCAATTTCCATACCTGTAACAACTAAATCAGATACACGTTCATAATCAGTTGAATATAGTGGATCGTAGACATCGACATTGTCATCTTCAGCAAAAGGAGGCATTGATATTAATTGTTTAATTTCCCATTGTGAAACATTCCCATCTCTAATATTCTCACATTGATCAATATTTGTATTGTCTAATATGCAATCAACACAAAAAAATGATTTTTCTCTCACATAAATTGCATAAGGCCTACTACTCCCCATTGTCATGATTTGATGCAGACTTCTAATACCATGAATTGGTTGACAATTATAAGGATTTTATCGATCAATATCTATAAATTCAAACTTGAAATTTCAATTTAAAATCATGTATGTACTTGAACTTTGAAATTCAATTTTTTAACAAATTTTGACTAGATGTACCTGTAACTTCCCAAAAATATTGTGTGTTGTATGTTGAGTCACGAGCGGAAAAATGACTTTTGCACCATTCAACAATTTTGTTTGCATTTCGTATGGCATTACCTACAAGTACACAAGTTGGCACAATTTGTCACCTATTACTTTCAAGAAACTTAAAAGAATTTAATTTAGTTTTTAAATATATATATAATCTTTTAAAAAATATCAAGCTAGATTCCATATATATATATATATGGTGAAAGTTACATACCAGCAAGTTCATGTTGACGAAGTGCACGCTTCACACATGCTCTTGCTCCATCGTGCTCTCCTTTTCCATGTCCACTCTCATAAAAATTCCACAAAAATTTGGTGTTGCATCTAGCATGTTGACTGCTTAACCAAACAAAATCTTTTGCAGACTTAAATTGTCCTGTGAAGTTACAAATAATTAAACACTCAAACCAAATTAGCTTCAAAAAAGTAATTATATATATAAGCAATTAAACAATTTAAGTCTCAAAGTTAAAAGTAAATATATAAAAATTAAAAAAAAAAAAAAAATTTAAAAACAATGTACTTGCCAACACATCCATCAGACCATATCCAGTGTTGTTCTTGATTTATGCCACGTCATCTCAAGTCTTCAAAAACATTTTGAAACAATGAGCTACATAGCTTCTATCATGATTTGTATCATCACTGATATAAAAGTGAACCTCTTTGATGATAATTCGATCATCTTTTCTACTTTGTATTCCATCGATCGCTAACTCTGCATGCCTATAGCAAACTTGCACAAAAATTGCAACTTGCTCTAAATGATAATATTGACTTTGGATCTCAATTTGAGGACTAAATGTATAGTTCTCAAAGAAATCTAAAATAGAGAGAATACAACCTAGTGGAAAGCAATTATTTGAATCATGAAATTGCTTAGTTTGCCATCTTGCACCATGACAATGCTGGATATGTGGATATATGATATTGTGAAATTTACTCATGAATTCATTGTAAGACAATCCACTCTCTTTGAGAACATTTTTTTTGACCTCAACTCTTGACTTCGTTAAGTATGTCGCATATTCAAATCTCTTCCAAGTAACTTGCATTTCATTATTGTCAACATATAAAAGATTCTTCAAATCTCCACAATCATTACATACATTTTTTATACATTGAACATTGAATTCATCTGAATCTTCTAATTTTTCGCATAGAAGAGACTTCACAAATTGTGTTGTGCTTCCAAGGATGGCTATATTTCAATCAATTGCTGCCATAGCTTTTCTATATGTTTGTAGGTGTAGATCAATTTCAACATGATTTCGACAACAACAAGTTTCACGTACTTTATTTATACATACAAATGATGGTTGTAGTGTTTCAAACATCCTTTGAAAAATCTTCACATTTGAAAATTCTTGTTTAAATGCGTCAAAAAGTTCACTTTGTGTTGTATCTATAAAATGTTTTGGATGAGAAATTTTTGTACCATCATCACCTATTATTTGTATAGTATCCCTTCTATTGGAAGAAACACGAAAGTGGGTGGTCCAATATTCAACCACCTGTTTCTTTACATCTTCTAAAATTCTATCTTTTCGAGGAACCCTACAAATATTTACCCATTTTTTCTCAATTTTTCCATCTATTTCATTTCTCTTTTCAATATACCTTTGAGCAGTTCTCCTAGAAACATTATTAATTTAGAAATTGCTTGAACTTGTCTTCTATGTGATAATTTCTTACTAGAAATTACAGTCATCAACGCTCTACGTGCAACACTTAAATCACTAGATCGACTCTTCTTTTCAATACATTCCAATGCTTCTTGCAAGTTTTCAACAATTGTTTGTTTTAAATCTGATGACATTTTCCTATTATCAACCCCTAACAACTCCAAAATAGGGGTCATTTCTTTTCGTCTAAATAACTTTACAACTAATTGTGCTCTTCCAATTAGAGATTTTTCTTCAAAAAATTCATCCCATATTTTTTTAGAGTGTAATTTTAATGTGCTTTTAGATAACATATCTTTAGATGAAATATTATTGAAAAGAGAATCCTCATCCATCTCCATCATATTTTTCATACCATAGTCCAAAAAAATTATATGACTAGGTTCAGTTTGTTCTTGTCCCTGTACATCACCTTGATCATCAATATTTTCCATGGGTTGTTGTTCAGTAGATGTTCCTTCATCCACTTTTCTCTTTCTTTATCTTACTCGTGTTCGATCATACTTCCTTGATCTAATCCTTGAATTTTCCATCACAAATTGCACTCAAATTTGAATTCACCTACATACAAATTTGTACACACATGAGCTTTCAGTGAAACATGTACAATTAATATAGCATAAATATTTTAAAAAGCTTGTAACTAGATGCAAAACATAAACATAAAATATTTAAACAAAAGTCTAATAAACATAAACATGCAAACCATAAAATATTTAATTTAATAATATATACATGTATAAAAGATAAGTCCAAGTTGGAAATAAAAGTAAAGGCAAAGGTAAATTTAATAAAACATAGGTATTTAAGGAGGACATGTAAGAAAAAGAATGGAAGAACATAGAATTGGTGATCAATAATAATGAAATCTAAGAATTTAAATAGTGAAAACAACAAATGCATTCATGTTCAAACACTTTTTAAATAAATAAAATAATTGTTCAATAAATAATATAAATAAAATAAAATAATCTCTTTTCTATATAATTCTTTATAAATATATAATTTTACATAAGAGGCACTTAGAATTATATATAATTCTCAAATAAATAAATAAAAAATAAACTTCTCGATAATGATATTTTGATGTTTTTTATATAAATTTTACTAAACATAAGTATGCTAATTTTATGTATATATAAAAGTAATTATCAAATTATCTAATATGTACACACACTTGTGAATGATAACAAATAAATGATAATAGTTAAATATTATAGAGATGTAACTTTTATTTTAATTTTTTACAAATATTTATTTGATGTTAATATTTTAATAAAAAAAAAATAGTGAAAACAAACTTCAAATGCATTCATGAAAATAAAGACATAATCAATTAAATAAGTTGAAGATCAATACATACCTTCAAAAATAGCTCTCCTATTGTCCAAATGTGTTTTCTTTTGTCGAAATAAGTCTTCTAAATTTTTGAAATTATAAACCTTCTAAAATGTCGAAATAAACCTTCTTTGATCGAAAATAGTTTTCCCTGTCGAAAGAATCAAAATATTTGTTTTTTTTATTTTCTTATGTTGAAAAATTAAAAGAATTTTTTTTTATATCGACTAATTTCGACCGAGTTCTTATCAACTGGTAAAATTTTGATTGATTCGTTTTCGGCCTTATTTTTATCGGTTGAGAGAGTTTCGGTCGAAATTTGCTCGGCCGAAACCCTCTCGGCCGAGAATGTCTAGTTGACATCCTACATGGCAGCCAACTCATCATTTTTTTAGACTTTTCTGAAACATTCAACTTTGACAAAATATTTCTCTAGTCAGAATGATCTTTCTGCAAAAAATAAAAATACCCTTTTGTAGAGCTCAGAGTGGAGAATCCAAATATATAATTTTTTTAATATTTTGATTAGTTTTAATATATTTTATTTTTAAAATAATGCAAGTAGGTTTTAAAAATTAAAAAGAGGTTGATTAGAAATTTAAAAAAAGATAGTAAAACTTATTAAATTTTTTAAAATCTTATATGGGGCACAAGAGGAGAGAGTCTTCTTCAAAAGGGTATATTTTGTTTTTTGAAAATGTTAAAAAAATCAAAATAGTTGACGGTCTGTGAAAATTGTCAAATTCTGACATGTTTGACTTTAAAACGTTATTACGAGAAAAATATACATCAAAATTTTAAAAAAAAATTCCATGCACAAGATATTGAAGTTACCTATTTGAAAAAAAAAAATAGGGAGAAATAAAGTTTTTTTTCAATTTGTTTCTTGACGACCCGTCAAGTCACTCTTTTCTGAAATTTTTAGCATTCCAAAATTTGTCCTTAAATTGATAAAAACATAATGAAAACATTTTTTTTTTTAAATTTAAAAATTACAAGAATAAACTAAATCAAAAGTTCTACATTTCATTAGTTTACACCATTTTGAAATTCAAAACATAAAAACCACTTTTATGTGGTCGAAGTTCAAAAAAAAAATTTGTTGTTGGTCGATTCCTTTATAAAGTGTGACACAAGTTTGTGCTTTTACCCATTTCTCATTAATTTTGGTAATACATGGATTCCCTCTAACCCTATAGACTACACATAGAAAGATGGGTAACTCTGGTAGTTCTTATGAAAATTTTGGCTCTATGAAATTTCCAATCCTTTGAGATATCTAAGTTTCCTCTTATTTGTAAGGGCTGACAAGTAAACTGCATCAGGGTTTTAAAACCCTAGTCGTGGCCCTTGCACTTTTTCTTTTTGAACATTAAATGTCTGCCTTGGTTACTTGGTCCCTTAAGTTGTGTTTTTAAGGCCCTCACTTCATTTTATGACCAACCCCATTCACCTAATTAGCACATTCCCTTTATATGCTTTTAAACTACCACTTAACCATTTATACTTTATTAGGTCCCACTTGACACATGGCATTTTTTTGCATACTTTCTTCAATTCATGAGCATTTTCCATTTTGTTATTATTTCCTTGTGAACATGTGAAATAACATTCTTCTTCCCCTCACTATCGACTTGTACGGATCCTCCACCTATCAAATCATATTTTTTTCTCCCTTTAGTTCTTTTCAGTTTGTAACCTGCTCTTTACGTTCCCAATGTGTTAAGTTGTACCGCAAGGTCTCTTAAATCATGTGTTAATCGACCCCATTTCCTAGTGACCCAAGTCATTTTGATTACTGCACGTGCTATTAAAACCCTTAAGTTATTAAGCGTCCAACTTGTTGTATGGTCCCTACTTAAATCTCAGTCAACGCCATTTGTCAACACTTCATTGAGCCACACTAGCTATTTTCTCAGTAGAACCTTATGTTTTGAAAGTTTTATTTCCGCAAATGAGCAAAATAGTTTTGTTTGTGCTTAGTCGAGGGTAGCATTAATGCACCACTTTCATTCCAACGATGAGGTCCCTCGTTTGTGGCCTCACCTAGCTTAGACCAAGCTAAAAAATCTCATGTAGTGTGTGTGTGTATCCTACCATTATTTTTTTCCAAATTTACAAATAAAATAAAAACTTGTATATTATGTTTCAAGAAGAAGATAGACAAATAAATAAAATAATAAGATGATTATAGAATAACATTGAAAAAAATATTCTTATTTTTTATTGATTTTACAAATATATTAAAAAAATAGATCTTTAAAAATAAATTAGTTGAAATAGTCTTGTTTCTTTTTTTCCATCTATTTGTTTGCTTGTATTAGTTTAAACTTATACATCTCTTATCTATATAATCCAACTTATTTTCATAAAAAAATTATTTAAAAAATAAAAAATAATATATTATGTGAAATAAAATAACATGTAAATTTTGACATATTGACATGAAAAATAATTTATTAGAGTTTTTAATATATTTATTTTAAAAAACACTAAAAATCTATATATACGTATACCATCTATTAAATAGATATTTTAGATATAAAATATCTAGAAATAGACTAGTATAATTTTAAAATTGTGATTGGCTAAATTCCATAGTTAAGAATGAGATGGAATTGTGATTGATTAAATGTAGACATTTTGTCGTCCTCTAGAATCTTGAAATTGTAGGGGTCACTCAATCTATGTGGGTCCCGCCTCGTATTACCAAATCACTAATTAATTTGAATGCCGGCATTATTATTAGGGATTTGTTTTTCCTTAGAAGATTTTTTTAAGGTTGTTGGTGTTTCGTGTGGGTCCCATGCGAATGTCAAGCTGCTTTCTTACAGATATCTTAATTTAAAAGTTTTCATAGATTTCATGCAAAGTTTGGTTTATTTTTTTAGTCTTTATCTTTTTATATATGCATTTTTTATATATTTAGTTTTATTTATTTTTTGACTGTAGATATTTATATTCATTGATTTATATACCTATCTTTATATAGTCATTAGTTTCAAATTATTATTATTATTTTTTTAAATAATAATAAAAATTGGTCGATTTATTTCTTTAATTTTCTTATTTTAAATTGACTAAACATATGTTTAACATAATTTGATGCTATGTGCTAGTATTTAAAGATATTAAATGTGTTCATTCTAATGATCAAATTATCAATCTCATATACACATGTTCTCTCATCATAAAGCATGGAAGGAGCAATTAATAGTGGACCATTTCTATTTGACAATTTAAAAGGAGTGAAGAATTTGCATACATCATTCTAGGACCCTTGCCTATTATTTTTTATTCTTTGTATACATTTATGGGAGTTGACCTAGGAGAACCTCTCTCCTTGTAATACAACAATTGACTTATCAAGGAATTCTTAAATATTGCCAACCTCATGAATATTAGAAAAAGGTTGAGGAAATAGAGGTGCACCACTCAAATAGAAGAGTAGAATTTTACTTTGCACAAGGATGAATTTAAACTTAGAGGACTAGTCTATGACCACAAACTTGTCCCAAACATACAATTTTTTTCTATAATAGAACACAATTAAACATATAATTAGTGGCATTCATTTGATAGAGAGGTACACCATTTTTTGAGCACATTTTGGTCTGATATCAAAATCTTTGTTATTAACATACACTATTTGATTATAAAGGTAAGTACCACCTTCTATTCCATTTACTTTTTAAAAGCAACTATTGTGTATTTTCAAATTATCAATCCCAACTATCATAATTTATTCTAGGTTAGTTTATGCTTATGTGTATACATCTTATTGAATTAGCCTATATCAAAACATTAGGAAAAATTTATTTTCCTTTATATGTTTGGTGAATCCATTTGATCCTACATGAGCTAGTTTTCTACCTAAGATCTTTTACTACACTAGGGTTTTCATATATGTAAGTGTCTAGGTTTACATTCTATTTTCATATATGAACTTCCTTTTTCATCCTTGTGCCTCATCGAGATGTCTTTTTTAGGGTTTGGTGATTATTCATACTTCCTATGTATGAACCATCTTACTCACCCTTGTAGTGGTTGTAGGGATTGTGTTTCTCACTTTTTCAGATCTAATTTGTCTAATCTAAGATTAACTTACATTTTTCATATTATGAATTATGCTTAGAATGAGTGCTCATTTAAACTTGAATATGTTTTCCCATTATGATAATAATGATACCATTAATGGTGGTCATATTAAGATAAGCATAGGTGACCACGAGGATTATGACCATGATACACATGGGACTCGACAAAATATTCAACATAGAAAGTTTTGTTAGACATATTACAACAAGCTAAATCCCATTATTAATTAAAAAGTATCTTCTATATGACATTAATAGATTATCATCATGGCACATAAATTTTACAAGATTTTGCATCCTTAATAAGTATTTATAATGGTGTATCCTCCAACCCATCTTCCTCTTTCAACCCCAATTGTACCACTTCCATAGCTACTACCACCACTAACCCTAGTGTCACCCTTAAAAACCTCCATTATCCCTATCATTCCTTTTTGGCTCTAATCCCCAATGTGACCTTAAAAATTGCACTCCATTTTTCATCACCTCACTACTTCCATTCCCTCTAGTGTTCCACCCATATCTACCCATATGTTAGAAACAACTCAATCAAAAGTGATAGATGGTCTAGATGCACAAAATTGGTATAACACTTCTATAGTCAATTAACTTTATAGAATTACACCCATCATTGGATAATTATATCAATGACCAAAAAAATATGTAGAGATGACAATAAGGATAATGCATATGTTAGCATATGAATGCATGCTTTTTGGAGATAGTAAAATTTGAATCATATGGTTCATTTAATAGAGTATAGTGGGTAGAAAAAATATGGCTTAAGAAAATTATCCAAACCACACAATTTAACAAGTAATCCTCATGTGTTTGGGCAAACCAAACATGATGACAATGTCATATTTGACCAAAATTGCTCTAAAAACCAACATGACCTATAAAAAATACAAGTAACTCCCAAATGTAAACCCTTGTGGATTTGGATCTTGATGTGTGATTTGGACCCAAAAAAGGTAAAACAAATTATCTCAAATCCTTTGGACATAATAGTGATATATAAATTCATCCTCCATTCACCCAAGTAAACCTACAAAATTATCTCTTGAAACCCTTGATCCTTAATGTAGATGGGCTAGCCTTTGATAAAAAAAATTGATACCATGTAAGTGTTGTCATGAGGATTGCACCCTAACTGAGTGTAAAACTTAGCTATCCCATGAAACATGGGATCTTTTTCAATGTGGGTCACTTATGGTGAAGATGAACCTCCAGAGAGGGTTGGTTCCCTTGGTGAACCTCATAAAAACTATTGTCTTGATCAAGAAAAGGGATAGAAGAACTGAAACTAAAAAGTTAGTTTATCCTAGGAGGTGATGCACCAAAAATCTTAGACTTATACCTGTTGTTTCAACTCACAACTTCTCTCAAAAAATTAGCTTTACCCTATGCACAACTCGGTTTTCACAAGCTCACAAAATAATATTTCATAAGAAGGTTTTTTTTCACGTTTTTTGTAGGAAAACTAATTTTTTTTCACAACTAAAACTATTGAAAGAGATAACACAACCTATGACATGTATAAGTTTTGCTTATTCTAGTATAAAATGCTTTGCAATGAGACATAATCTAAGGATCTTGCATTCATAATTACAAAATTCAGATCAAATCATCCATAAAACACTTAACAAAAGAATTTAGAGAAGGAAAATATGCTACTTTTATTGAAATAATAAAAGCTTCTACTGATATAAATATGAAAATACTATTTGAGTATATAAAATATTGCTCTATATCTCTCAAAAGGAGTTACAATCTCATCTCTTTTGTGTAAGGCAGAAAGAGGAAAGGAAGAACTGCTCTAAAAAGAGTTGAATACTTGGCCTTATAGAAGACATGTTCAACTAACTAAGGTTGAACCTTGTGGAAGATGTGAAGCTTGCATGATTTGATGAACTAAATGTGAACCTGCAAGTGAAATCATGCAACCTTTGGTGAAGAGGAGTTAACTTGAACTGTTGGCTTGTTAACCTTTGCATGATCCTTGAAGTGTGCCCCAACTCAACTTGAACTCATCTTCTTGAAGTGTGAATCAATTTGCACGAAACTTTCAGTTGTTGGGAATACACGGCAAAAAAGCCTATATTTTAGTACTTCAAACTACCCCAAATTGCATGATTTTAGGCTCAAACTCACCATAACTTCAGTTACAACCATAAGGTTTTCTAAAAAAGGCTTAAACTACCTGTAAGTGCACCAAAAATGAGCATGAAAGGTAGTTAACTTGTTGCTAGCTCATGAAAATTCTTGTGCATGATGATAAGCATGTGAGTAACTTGTAGATAATTAGGTATTCAATAAAATTTTGAAACTCCGCTTTAGTAAGGTTAACATAGTTCATATCAATAGGGATTTCCTTTCATGGATAAGACATTTATTTGGGACCGTCTTTTGGCATTTGATAACTTCGCCTCAAAACACAATGAAAAACTAATTGTTATACATTAGGTTACAACTATACATAGTTATAAGTTTATTGGAAAAACCCATACCACAGTTACTACCAACATTTAACAATTATCAGGTTCTTGATGTCATAGATTTCATGGTCCTTATGTCTCATTAAAATTCTTCATTCACTATCCACCTTTCTTTGCACATAGAACTATCCTTGACAATGATTGTCATTGCATTTGTTTAAACTCCATGGTTGTCATATATTGCAATTGATTGTGCCTTATGAACTTGTTTGCACAATCCTTCACTTTGCACTACCTTGAAGACTTGACCTTTATTCATTATTACTTGTCCTTTGATTTCACCTTCAAGTAGTTAATCAATCAATTCTTGCAGACGTTCCAGGCTAACATCAAGTTGAAGGTCACATTCATTGACCTCGCCCACTGCAAGAAGGGAGCTCATGAGAGAGTGATTTACTTCATTGCTCATTATCAATCCCTATTTTCTTAGATCCCCTATGCACTGCCCGATTCTGATGTTCAATATGTTGAAACATAGGGAAAAGGGTCCCTACAAGGGTTTTAATGGTTGGATTGTTCATAAAACCTTAGGGGTCTTTAATAAGTGCCTTTCCCCATAAATTTCATTAGGAAAGTGACCACAAGGTGTAAAGATTGACTTTCAACCTCAATGGTGAGTCAATCAGACCTGGATGTTAGTCCTTAGGACAATAGGACAGATCTAAAACCAATCTGAAATGATTTGAAACATTCAAACTAAATGAGCAATAAGACCTAATACCTAGAATGCAGATTCCTAAAAGTAAAAAGACTGTTACAGAACTTTGTAGACAGATATGAGAAGGGTCTAAACACATGCACCTATCACCATGATTTTTTTTTTAGGAGTGCAAAGGAACTCATTTTCCCCTAGGCGAATGGGTCTTAGGCTAGGGCTCCAGAATAAGTTTTGGTAGTCCTCTGATGGTGGATCTTGGCTTCAATTGACACAAGTCCCACTATTAGAAATTTAGAAATAAAGTACACAACTTAGTTTCTCTAGCTTGACAACAATGATGACAACTTATGTAACAATGTAAATTTACTCTTCAAGATCTTTAATTGTTCATCAACGTATGATTTGTAGATACACAAAGAGGAAAAAATGTTTTGTTTTATATGGGGTTTTCCTTGGTCAAACCCCAAGTTTGGTAATTAAACCTTGATAGAAATATAATGAAAAGGAGAAGGAAATGATGAATGAATAATGCTTGCGACAACTCACTAGCCTTCATTGGCTTCCTTTAGAGGACTGAAGACACACATCACTCCAAGGAACTTGATCTTGCTTTGCCTGATAGTTTAGATACTTGAAATTCTTGATTGCTTTAGGATCAACAGTGCATGTTAGCCTTCACAAGACAACATGAACACACACAATCTTTGACATGATGTTAGGATCTTGATTATTGTAACAAATGAGTGATAAATATGCTCTTGAATTCTCTTTAAAATGATATTTACTCATAGGATTTCTCTCATAAAGTGTGTTATCAAGATCCTTAGATTTCAAATGATAAAAATACTATTTTTATAGGTGTTTGTCCAATTTCCTGAAAATTAGATTCTAAAAGCCAACAATTGCAAATTGAATTTGAATCATTAAAATACCACCAAAAAGATATTTAAAAATGGGTCTTAAGACTTAAAGGGGACCCATTTTCCCATGGGTGAATGGGTCCTAGCCTATAAATCCAAAACACTCATATTCCATGATTAAAATATTAAATGCATTAACTAAATGTTGGTTCCCATTTCAGAAAATGGTAAAAATATGGCTTTCGAATACATAATTTGGCAAATTAGAAGATTAATTAAGTCCAATAAAATAAGGGACCCAAACATAGTGTGAAATTGTAAAGGTATACAATTTTCTACACTAAATGCATGTTCATGGGGAATCTGTAGCCAACACTTCAAGAAAAATTCCTCTTGATGAAATACCCATCCTTCACTCATCTGTATACTACACTTAGGGATTATTAGTAGACAGTGATGTAGTACGGGGGTTCATCCTCATCCTATTTTCTTGATAATCGAAAACTATTTCTGTATACACATAAAAATGGTCATGTCTATAATCCTGGCAATTAATTAGATATTTACTATTTAATTAATTTATCTAAAAATCCTCTACATATGATTAAATTTAATTAATTTAATTATATTGTTCATTCATCTTATTCTTCTTTCGTAATTAAATAAATTTAGTTTATTTAATTATTTTCATATGTCCACTTAATTAATTAAATAAATACATTTTATTTATTTAAATTAATTATCATTGTTTGAATTTAAATTAAATCTTTCGATTTAATTAAGTTTAAATATTTCCCGTTCTTCTATTTTTAAATTCTTCTTCTAATTAATTAAATGTTTCATTTAATTAATTTCATAAAAGTGATTTAATTAAATAAATCTTATTTAATTAAAGATCTTGTGCTTTCTTTCTAAATCACAATTAGATATTTTATTTAATTGTGAAATCTTCTGTTTTCTTCTCATATCATAATTAAATATTTTATTTAAATATGAGATCTTCTGCTTTCTTCAAAAACCCTAATTAAAGCTTTATTCTTATCACAAACTTTCTTCTGCTTTAAAAGCTCAATTAAATATTTCATTTAATTAAGAAAAAGCTGAATTTCATCCACAAATAAATAATTGAATTTTTAATTCATTATTTATCAGCTTTTAAATCTTTCTTTTATTCTTTTAAAGAAAGATGATTTCTTATCTTCTTATCTTTTCCTCTTTCATAAAAATAGAAAAATCTTGTTTTCAAGTTTTCTTCTATTTTCTCTTCAGTTTCATCCTTCTTCAGCCATTCGATGTGCCAGGAACTATCACAACCGTCAATTAAGACAGCCAATCAGAATCATTCGAAAAACTCTATAAATACCTATGTGAATCCAAGCATTGGTAATAGGCAATTAATTAGAGTACATGCATTTAATTCATTTAGTATTCTCATATCATAGCATCATGTTTATTTCAATCATCTTAATCTTATTTCATATCATAGCTTAATCTTGCATCATGCATCACATTTAAATCTCGTTCTTTAGGAAGACAGTTTGTTGAGCCTAGCCTACAAATCTGAGAGCAAAAGTTGGAATCAACAAAAACACTGAAGATAGAGGACAATATGACGACAATCGAAGCGGAATATTGAGTTTGTAGTTACTTACCTTTTATGTTCTGCTTTGATACAATGTTTTATTGGTGTGCTTGAATATTATTTACTTAATTTCATTATGCATATTTTTGATCACACAATTTCTATCTCGAGAGAGCCTAGAAAGAATAAAGTAGTAGCAAACATTAATTTTGTTCCTAATGAAAAGAACACTACAGGGCATAACAAGATTTTTACAAAATTATTTGAGTCCTATGCTAGTGTTCTTCAAAAACTACTAAAATATAATTTAATTTCTCTTCCTGAGGTTAGACCGCTACCCGATGATAAACCATACCCTAGTTGGTATGATGCGTAAAAGTTTTGTCAATACCACTGGGTTCCAGGTTATGATACTAAACATTGTGTACGTCTCTGACATGTAGTCCAAGGACACATAGATATCGGTTCCATCTACCTCGGTGATAGAAAATAAAATTCAAACAAATATGTAGCTAAGGCTAATATCTAATTGCAAATTTACACAGATCCCTTTCCCATCCCATTCTGCTAACTTGATCACTATTGCTTCCACCTCTCTTGAACTTGGTCATTGTGAGCATGTGAACACGGTCTCATTCACTCCTATTCCTCCTGGGGGTTGTGTGGATAAGATTATTGACATAAATTTCACACCAAACAACCTTCCCCTCAATAGGGAACCTTCTCCTCTTTACATCCCTGCTCAAGTCAATGGTAACATTGTAACTGGTGTTATGGTTAACCCTACTAGTAGGGTAAATGTTATCATGGAGGAGACACTCTTCAATAACAATTTACATAAGGAGAAATATGAGTAATCAAAGGCTACAATTTGTACTCACAATGGCCTTTCTATACCACCCATTGGTTATATCTTCTTGATGTTCCTCATTGGACCTAAGTCCATTGATGTTCCTTTTGTCGTGATTCCCAAATTTGACCTATTTAGAGTAAGACTAGACATTCCATGGCTAGTCTCCATGAATGTGGTCACATCGGTATTCCACACGTGTCTAAAGTTCCCTCATGATGGAGCAATGCACACTATCCATGACACTGGATACAAGCCAGCATCGAGGCTTTTCATTAGATCATTTTTGGCCTGCTCTTGTTGGACCTTTACCGCCTCATAGAGACTTGTTCTATAGGGATTATTTTAGATACAATACTGGAGCCTTAGACTCTAATGCTACCTTTCCTCCTTCATCTCATGCCATTTCCATGAAGGGATTTATGTGTATGCAACAATGTGTTTCATCCTTTGGGCCTTCTTCCTTGAGGGATATAGACAAGTGCACTCTTGTAGGAAGGCCTTATTTTGTTACGATTTAACAACTTCCAGTGGTGTCCTTTGTTCCTTCTATTGTGCCTAGCACGAGAAAAGGAAAGGTGCCATTGTTGATGAAATATAAATCTCAAGTTTTTCAACCCCTGGTTTTTCCTATGATCCCCCGCCGTAGCTTGTATGGTAAGGGGAAGCATGCAACCAAAGCCAGTTCTTCTCATGCCACTCCTATGTCTCAGCACCTGAGGCCTCCTCCTGTTCCTCCACCTATTGCCAAAGAAGAGAAAGGAAAGGAGTTCATGATTGAGAATCATATCTCTATTTTTGTGGCATCTCTTATTCATCCTAAGGAACCTACTCTTTCACCGACAACGGTTTTGACGATTGCTCCTTCGGTGGAACAAGAGACCTTAGATTCATCTCAGGTTCCTATTCCTGGTATTCATAACCATTGGAACTAACTTTCACATGAGCATAAAATTTTCCAATGAGTATTTGCTCGAGAGAGTGATACCTTGCAAAAGACCGAGGGTGAGCCGTTTGCCTCTATTTCTATTTTTGTCTCTAATTCTATTGGTTCTATTTTTGTTCATGTTCCTGTCACTTCATTTTTGTTTCCAACTTCCTCAATAGATCTTGATGAACCTCACCCTAAGCGGGTACAAGTGTTAATTGCTCCCTCTTTGGAGCCTCCCTTGATCACTTCTCTACCTAATCTTCCTCCTTTTTTAAAGACCATGGATATGCCTCACACGAAGGTCGTATCTACTATGGCTCCTTTTGTATCTTCCCTCTCTCTCACACTTTTGATGTGAGGATTTTGTATCCTCCTCTTAAGCATAAATTAGAGTACATCCTTGTTCTGAAGGACAATCGTAAGAATTCTTCTTAATCTTCTTCATATCATTCTAGTTTGGTTTGTTCCATTCATATGAAGGAAGAGTCCCCTTCTTCCCTAGAGTTTATCACTGTCCCTCCTTTGGAGGTCAACAATGACTCTCTGATTCATCCACCTTCTATTTAGTCACTACACTGTATTCCAAAGAAGTACATGCTTGACTTGATGGAGGAAATCCCAACTCTATCATCCATATTTGCTAAGTCAATGACGTTAGCCTTGCGAGAGATTATAGATGAGGATGTTTAGATGGCCTCCTTCTTGGCTCTTGTTGTAGTTGAGTCACTCAGTTTTTCCCTTGTTTTCCTCTGTTTGCAAGCTTGTCTTCCCTCCCCTTACAATGATCTAGATTGGGAGCAGGATGAATTGTTAGAGATGCTTGACTACAGAAGTACCTCTTCTTATCTTAGATTAGATTTGCATGTTTGTTTGTGTCCCCTTGTACTTGTCTATTTATGCTTGTGCTCTCCTTTGGAGGACTCTTGATACCCTTGTAGGTACTTGGATACAAGAGAGAAAATCTATTGTAACTTCTTCTATTTATTTCATCATTCTTCTATTTTTCATAAATTAATTTACTTTTTCACCGGAGATGATGCAAAGCGTCGGGGCATTTAGGCCTCTTCCATGTTGACCTAGATTTGTATTTGTCTACATGTGCTCTTCTTCTCGTTCTAACCTATTTGGGGGGATGACAGTTCATACAATTTACACTACATATATATATACATTTATGATCATTTCTAACCTTGAATACTTGGACCCCCCATTGCTTTCAATCTCTTTATCTTTGCTTTTTCTTGATGTTGTGGATTCTATGTGTTATCCCTTGCATGATAATATTTCATCGATACATCTCGCTATGTATTTCATGACATAAAATCTCTATGTACTTCTTCTCCTTAGAATGAGTTGTGCTCCTCTGTGTAGCACATATCATTCTAAGGGGGGATATTATATCAGATTATTTTTAATTTTCAAAAATATGTCTTAAAAATCGTGATGTCTCATGATCTCGTCGTCTAGCTTGGGGGCAACCTGACTAGATATGTTTTTTTGTGACTTTCTTGTAACGTATTTTGCAGTAGCCACATGCCTATCCACTTTTCATACGGTCTCTAGCATAACACAACTTGCTATCCATACTTATCAATGCCATCTTTATATTTGATCAAATTTATCACGTCTATTTTTCTTTTTTTTTCATCTAACGTGTTTGTTTGCAACTAACATGTTTGTGGTGAATTTTTAGTCACCTTTGTAGGATAGAAGACCCATGTCCTCTTCATGTCATGTCTCAGCTTTACAATCGCATATATAGGATCAAAGACTTGCATCCTCTTCATCTTGGTATATGCTCTCCAACCTCTTTCTCTCTCTACTTTAGCTCACATATGTTAGAATGCATATGCTCACTAAAGTGGGGGGAAATAATGTAGTAAATTGTATCCTATGTAATTTCACATTTCATAAGCCTTCCCTTTAGCTAAATTAAAGATAGTAATGCAATATTTCTTTTATCTTTTAATTTACTTCTTAATTACTTAACCTGCTCATTTCCTAAATTGTTAAGGAAGATTTATGTCACAAACAAACATGCACCATTTAGATGTCTATGCATCATGTAGATGTCTATGTGCCACATGAATGTCCTGAATAGATTCTTGACTACAGTGGCCATTGAGACAATATGTTTCCCACCTACCAACGAATGTAATGCCTCTGCTAGCTCATAGACATGTTGGGTCCACCCTTGTATGTATATGCTTTCATAAAACACTTCATTTCCTTGATTCTTTCACCTATCATACATTCAATCTATCCATCTATCACTCTTCTTTATCATTTTTCTACTCCTTGCTCATTCTTGTTTTATCATTCTTACAATGAAACTCTGCTAACTTGTTCTCTCTCAAGCTTGTCACATTCATCAACTCATGAAGAGAATCACATGCTATTGGTAACTCTCTCTTTTTTTCATGCAATCTTGTCTTTATAATCTCATATCCATTTATCTACATTTGTGATAGGAGTTTTCCTCCTTTGCGGGGTTTGTTTCTATCACACATCTTTATTTTGTATGGTTTATCTACCTCAATTCTACTTGGCTATTTGTGGAGGTGAAAACACTGAAATGAGGGTTTGACTAAGGCAAGCCTTTAAATAGCCCCAATGTTTTCTCTTAGTCTTATGCGTGCAAGTGTTAAAACCATCTCTTTGCTAAAGGCTTCATTGTTTGGTTCATTGTGAGTGTTTTCTTTCTTTTTCTCTCATTTTATTCTTCACATTCCTTTTAGTTTACATAACTTCAGTTCTATTACTTTTTGTCATTTTCCCTGCATCTCAAAGTTCCTAGCAATTAAAATAGTAGTAGTCACTTTGCTATTTGTTGGCATGTTCTCAGTCTTCAATTTGTACGAGAGGCTAACGCGTCATGGGGATGTCCACACACCGCACTACCATTCTTGGTCGAGAGCTCATCAAAATTTCCAAGAGACTTTTGTTACATGCTCTTTTCGCTTCTGAAACTTTCACCTTTTAATTTTACATAAAACACAGATAAGAAAAGTTCATCATCTTATCCCGTCACCTAAGCTTTATCTTTGAGGTAGTTTACGACTATTTTCTCCTTGGGACTTCATCATCTTGGGGGTAGAAAATATCCTCCTCTACAAGATCAAATAAAATAACAATTATGCCTTGGTGTGCAATGGGTATGCTGAAAAGTGTGGGAAGTCAATTAGGAAAAAAGGGTCTATTATATATATATATATATTTACACAATATGTGAGGTCAATTGGTAGGTCATTTAAAAAATGATTTTGTTTGTGCAAAAACAGTCTTAATGGAGAAGAGATGGATTTAAATCAAGTATGCATCGACTTACAAGGATCCATACAATATTAAAATAAAACCTCTAGATCAAGAAGATAATCAGGCTTCATTACCAAGAGAGTCATGTTATGTTTCAATAGGGAGAGAGAGGGAGAGATAGGGATAGAAAGAGGGAGAGATAGAGAGGGGAAGAGTGCATGAGAGAGAGAGGGATAAGGATATAGAGATAGAGAGGAAGATAGAGATAGAGATGGATATGGATATGGAGAAGAAGAGGGATTTGGAGAGAAGGAGAAGGAAAGATAAAGAGATAGAGGAGAGAGGGATAGATAGAGATGAAAGAGATACATACCTAGAGATGGAGAGAGAGATAGAAATTTAAAGATAGAGATAGGAAGTGATATACAAAGAGAAGTAGAGAGAGGGAGAGATATAGTGAGAGAGATGAAGAGATATCAAGATAGATATAGAGAGAGATGCAAGAAGAAATATGGAGAGATAGAGTTAGAGAGGCAAAGTGATATAGATGTAGAGGTATAGGAAGACAGAAAGGGGGAGAAAGAGAGAGAGAGATATGGATGGATAGTGAGAGGGAAACATGTCTAGATATAAAGGAGGAGAAAGGAAGATAAAGGTAAAGATGAAGATAGAGAAAAGGAGGGAGAAGAGAAATAAACAAAGAGATAGAGAGAGGTAGAGAGAGAGAGAAGGATATACAGAGAGGGGGAGAGGGAGAGAGAGAGAGATAAAGAGAAAAAATAGAGAGAAGTAGATGTAGATAAATATAGATGGAGTGAGGGAGAAAAATAAGGAGACAGAGAGAGAGATAGAGATATATGGGAAGAGAAAGAGATAGATATAAACATATGGGAAGATGAAAGGAGAGAGAGGTAGAGATAAATCGATAGATATAGGGATAGGGAGGGAGTGAGGGATGAAGAGATAGGTTGAAAAATAGAGAGAGGAGAGAGAAGTAGAGAGATATAGAAAGAGGGAGTGATAGGGAGAAAGGGAGAGGGGAAGAGATAAGAATAGAAAGAGGGAGATATGGGATGATAAAGATAGAGGGGGCAAGAGTAAGAGATAAAGGAGATGATATAGATAAGTGATAGAGAGAGGAAGAGAGGTATAGATAAAGACAAGGAGAGAGAAATAAGGAGTGTGTGTGTGTGAGAGAGAGAGAGAGAGATATAGAGAGGGCAAACCAGGGAGTGTGTGTGTATGAGTGAGATAGAGAGGGAAAGAAAGATATATAAAGATAGAGAGAATAAGAGAGAGGGAGAGAAATAGAGAGAGGATAGAAGTAGAGAGATATATTAAGAGGGAGTGATAGGGAGAGAGGGAGAGAGAGGGAGAGGAAGAGATAGAGAGAGATAGATACATATATTGGGAAAGATAGGGGAAGAGAGATGTACTTGAAGAGGTAAGGAGATAGAGATAGGGGAGAGAGATAGAAAGGAAGATAGAGATAGATATGGAGATGGAGGTGGAGATGGAGATAGGAATTAATAAATAGAGGGAGAGGTAGAGATGGAAGGAGATAAGATGGTGAGGAAGAAAGAGGGATAGAAAGAGGGAGAGACAATGAGAGACAAAATGAGAGAGAGAGAGAGATGGAGGGATAACAAAAAAGAGATATGAAATGATATATAGAGGTAGAGGGAGATAAAGATGGAGAGAGGGGGAGAGAGGGGGAGATAAATAGGGATAGAAAAAAAGAGTAAGGGAGAGATAGGGAGAGGAAAAGAGAGAAAGAAGGGAAGACAAATATAGAGAGAAATAGGGGAGAGAGGAAGAGATATATTGAGAGATAATGAAAAACATAAAGATAGAGAGGGATACAAAAATATAAAGAGCTCCCTCTCTTTTTGTTCCCATCTCTCTCTCTCTCTATATATATATATATATATATCTTCTTATCTCTATCTCTCTTTATATATATCTTCCTTTCTTTCTCTTTTTATCGGTTTGCCTCTCTCTCTATATATCTTATCTCTTTCTCTCCCTTCTCTCTCCCTCTCTCTTTTATCTCTATCTATTTCATCCTAAAGTGTGCAATGGGTACATTGAAGAGGTCTTAAAGGTGAATTATTATATCCTTAATTAAATGGCATGCTACCTTGAGCATAACTCCCTAGGGACACATGTTATCCTTTGATTGTTGGCATGAAATGAGTGATCAAAAGTTAGTTTCTCTCTCTTACATTTAATTTAGATTTTAGATTTTAAATTTATTTATTATATAAATAAAAATAAAAATTTAAAATATATTATTCTACAATAATTAAAATTTTAATTAGAGAATTAATTACAAATTAAATTAATTCTAATAACTATTAATTATCTTTTGTAATTTTATAAAAAGACATAAATAATTAAAATAAATTTAAAAATTAGGTTTATAGTTATGGATAGTGTTACGATCATGGTTAGGCTTAAAGATAGGTCTAGGATTAAGATAATGGTTTAAAATATAATGTTAGGGTTAGAGTTAAGGATAGGGTTAGGATTAAAGTTAGTGATAGAATTAGAGTTAGGGTATGAGTTAGGGTTAGTGTTAGGTCATTAAAATAACTAATTAACAATACTAAAACACTATAATTAAGAAAACTTACAATTATTTTTATTCACATTAATAAAACTTACATTTATTTTTTTATCAAATCTAAAAATCAATAATTACAATACTATTAAGACAAGTACTAGCCACTACATGACACTTGTTCATAATACTCTTTCACTTTGATTCTATGTAAATAATCATTGAGCCCCACATGGAACACCTTATATAAAGTATAGAATGCAATTATGAGTGAGCAAATTTATATTATTATTGAGTTGGCCTAATGGTGGAGAACTTGTACTCTTGAAAGAGAGGTTACAAGTTCAAATCCTGCAGGGGGTAAGGTATGTACACCTCGTATTGTGGAGCACGAGTTAGGTGCCTCCCTCAATATTGGGAGTACGAGGAGTCCCATATTGCTGTAGGCCATCTGTAGACCCAAAAACAGATTGCCTGGTATCGTGGACTATAAAATAATATTAATTATTAATTTTTTTTGAGAATCAAAATAAAATCTTTTATTGGTAGGGCAATTTTTACATGGGAACAATATAATAAAAGCTTTTTATACGGACAATTCTCTTGAAATAAAGGATACTCATTAAATCTATTACATAGACAAATATAAAATGAAATTAATTGTGTCGAAATTTTATTTAATTATGTAACTATTAATCCTAAATATAAATCACCTGTCCCTCTAAGCAATTTAATGATTGAAGAACTTGCCCTTTGGTTTCCCGAAAGGCTTACGTGGGAAGTTATTACTCTTGACCAAACGGATAAGCGACAAATTTGAACATGACTAGTGGATTCTCTTCTTCCAAAAGATCCGCTGGAGTACACGTGGAAGATATTATGATGACGTGGAACTTTAGGGTACGGCACCGGATAAGAACAAAGGAGTCCTAAACTTGTAGAAAAGTCAATTTATATAAACCGTTTCCTAATATTTGCGCCAATTAAGACAGTCGGAAAAAAATATAATTGAGAATCTAGCCTAATGGACCACATTTTGAATATTAAATTATCGGATTCTTCCATTTATTTATATTTTAATTAGCAAATCACTTTTCATGATGGTGTAAATGTTCAATAAATGAGTGGGGCCCAGTGGTCGTTACCAAAAGAGTAGTTAGTGACATCACATGACGTCATCCTCACGTTTTCACCATTCCTTTCTTATCACGTTTTCGGTTTTAGTGATTGGCCGGGGCCCTCTTTGGTATAGAATATCATTTCTTATCTGTCTGGTCTCTTGTCTGTTCTTTTCAACTTTTTTTAGGGTTCCCAGTTGCTTGGGCAGGCCAATAATTCAGCGGTTTTACAGCAGACCGCTGGTATTGACCACAGAAATTTTGCTATATATGTGGGCTTTATCTCCTTATCTCTATGAAGCATTTGATACGCCATTTTTTTCTGCAGCATTCTGCTCGTCTGGTGTCTATAGTGTAAGATTGTCTTCTGAGCCGGTTGGGGTGATAGCTGGTAGATCTGTTTATTTTTCCAGGTGGGTTTTTTCTGGGGAGAACTCCATCATGGCCGTAACGGTTGGAAGGGTTGTGGGTGCCAAGGGGAACTCCAATCCCTTATTTAGACGAAAAAATGGGGATTTGTCGCACAGGAGAAATGTCAGAGCGATGGCCTCTGTTACCTATGGCAGGCTGAAAGAAGAGTATAAATTGCTCAGTTTGAAACCCAATGCCACGGAAAATGAAGTGAAAAAGGCGTATCGTCGTCTTGCCTTGCAGGTACTGAAATATCCATTTTTTAGTTTAATTGGTAATTCGTGGAGGAAAACAGGGGAATGGGTTTTGTTTGTGAAGTAGTTTTTCAAATTTGAAAGAGTGAAAGCAAAATTATAAAATTTTAACCCACCCACAAAAATTAGATAGTGTCAATCCCATAATGAAAATTCTAGCAAACTATGTAGGAGCCTCTGGGAAATCTGGTTTTCTGTTCAGAGTGGAATTTTTTGGTAAATGGTCCAGAACAAGTGGGTAGGTAAACAGTATCATGTGGAATAGGATGTTTATACAGAAGATTGATTCTGGAGTCATGTTCTTTCTGATGATGGAGATGATTTGAAATATGAATTAATAACATATACAATTTATTTCCGAAGCAATCTTTTAGGTACTGCATGAAATTTTCAAAAATCATGTCAACTAAAAAATTTGTAGGTAATTGGTTCAGGATTTTTGTGACGCTCATTGAAAATATTAAAATGGAAAATCTGCTTAAAGTTATGCCCTTCTCAAATATTGACTAAGATTTTTGAGAACCCATTTGAAAAGATTTCTGGCCCATATTAGGAATTGACCCCAAAAAATTATTTCATAACATGAATGGAAAAAGGGTACGTGTGCTTTAGCTCATAGGATCTTGTCAAAGTTTCTGAGATTTGTTTTGTTTATTTCTCTTTTCAATTTTGTTAGTTCCTTTTTGACTGCTTGTGGAGTGAGCTGTGTAAACAACTGTTCTGAAAAAGCTTATAATGCTCACATGGTGATCCTCTCTGTTTTCAGTATCATCCTGATGTCTGTAAAGGAGACAACTGCGGTGTGAGGTTTAATAAGATCAATGAGGCCTATCAGGTACATAAAATCAAAAATCAAAATTTATGATGTATCTGTCAAATTTTGTGTCTGATCTCCCTGCTTATTGGACTGTTATAATTTCTATCTTAGAAGGGGATTTGCTGTGTTTTTCCTTTTCTAAATCTTTTCTGATGATGGTCCAGACTGTGATGTCTACTCTGGTGGAGGCAAATGAGGAAGAGGAGGAGTATTATGCTGATGAGAATTACATGGGTTTCGATCAATGGGAAGACTGGATGGGATTTGAAGGTGGTTTGCCAAGCCGAGATTATTCAAATCATATTAACTATTATGTCTAATTATAATCAATTTATAATGGCAGATTCCATGAATGGTCTCTGCCAAGAGTACAGTCTAATTATTTAACTCAGCAATAGCTCCTGTCATTTGAGCAACTGCTTTGGTGTCTTTCATTCTTCTCATTTCATCTACCCCTGAAGAAATGTTGTCTTTACAATGTACATACAGCATGATCCTCCATTAATATCCAGGAATCAGGATTTCATGATCCACACTACCAAACCATTGTTACTGTGTCTTCCCTAATTATGATTTCTTATATACTACTCTGTACAAAGATCTTGTATATTCCCATTATCTGTAACTTTGAAGCCCCTGCTCTACAATGAAGATAACCAGCATCATTCTGTGCTGGTATTAATCCTCAAAAGTCAATAGAAATTGTTCCACTCCTTAAAATTCAATGCCTCTTGATCCACTGGCTTGAAGGAATTTTGTAAGGATTTGTGGGTCGCTTTTCTAAATGTAGAGCTGCAAATTATTCTCTCAGCACTTGTATTGCTCCTCAATATCAATAAAAAAATGATATTAATGTCAACAAGCTGACATTCTTCTGCACTATAATCTTTTTTAATTATTTTATGTGGCTTTTAAGAAAAAATAAACTTATAATAGTCAATACCAGTTTTTATGTTTTTAAATTCTAACAGGATTAATTTTTTTAACATCAACATTTACATAATCTAATTGACTAAATTTTAATGTACATCATACAGCTTGCAGAAATATGTACATAGGAAAAAAATAGCATGACAGAATTTATCAATTAAAGAAAGAGAAGATAAAACCCTAATTAAACTAGAGAAGACTATAACTACCATATGAAACTAATAACACCATTTATTAGATTCTACCAATCAAACAAGGTCACTCCTTTTAGCGGTGGCTTAGTATTCAATGACTTCCTTGGAGGTCATTGATTGCAACACTACTTAACATTAATTACATCTAAGCAATGCTCATAAGATTAAAATTTGGGGCTTCCTAGGAGGTAACTTATCCCAATGCTACGACTTAAAACTTAAATACATCTAAGCAATGCTCATAAGATTAAAGCATTTGGGGCTTCCTAGGAGGTAACTTATCCCAATACTACATCTTAAGCTTGCTCGCCTATTTACTCCTTGGGGGAAATTGTGACTTAAGTGCTCTCAAATTAGAGTAGTACTACAATGCTAGCAAGTCAAAGTCAAGCATCATCCATATTCTATTAGGCTCAACTATTTGAACAAGCCCTCAAAAGTAAAGGTACCTTGTCTAGTGTTGATCCCTAGCCCACCTTTCTAAATATGGGAGTTGGTACTTTAACTTTGTTGTAGGAAGAATTTCACTTTTTTTGAACTATAATTGGCTCAATTGAACACAAGTTTGCAAAGTCTTGAATAATAGAGTCAAATTGTCTTTGAACCCCCCTAAAGCTAGAGGGTCTTCAATGTTGGAATTGGAGGGAGATTGCTTGGAGCTAACAACCCTCTCTATCTTTGAAATAGAAGAGCTTTTAACAAGGGAAGGAGTAGTTTCAAAACTCATTTAGAGGAAATTGGTAGCTTAGATTAGCCCCTTTCTCCTAGTTAGCATGTTTCATTCATTCAATCCTTTTACCCTCAAAGGGGTATTTTAGGTTGAGATTTGCTAAATGGCTAGTGGCAAAACACATTCTACATTAGAAGTCAATTCCCTCATTATACAATTGTTTCTTCCTTAAACAATAACCCACTCAAAGCCAAACTTCTTCAAATAATGTTCTAGAAAAATCTAACTTCACAAAAATTCAAGCATAGGTGAAATGAGAACAAAGCTTTGAAATATAAATAACTATAAGAATATTACTAATAGAGTTTTGGGGGGAGGATATGATATCCTTGCCTCAACTATAAGGGGAAATTTGGTAGACTAACCCAAACCAAGGTTACCAAGAAGGTTCTAGTGAGGAAATAAAATTTTGGATACCATGCTTTCAAACATAGATGAATTGCCTCATGACCATGGTTCCCCTTGGAGAAGCTTATTCTTATAATTAGTAGAATCACAAATAATAAGGACAAACTCCTTTGCATAGGGAAAAAAAAAATTCCTCTTTCAAAAGAGGCTTCCAAGTATCCATAATCCACTTGTTTAAATTCACAAAACTTTGCCAAAGA
The DNA here is from genome assembly GCA_007258455.2 of Sequoia sempervirens. Taxonomy (NCBI): domain Eukaryota; kingdom Viridiplantae; phylum Streptophyta; class Pinopsida; order Cupressales; family Cupressaceae; genus Sequoia; species Sequoia sempervirens. The sequence continues at coordinate 361,944,934 of VDFB02271358.1, forward strand.
TTATGACACTTGCATTTATCTATAAGAGATTTTTTTTTTCATTTTTTTTTTCCAAAATATCCTTCCTAAAACCTACAATTGAAATCAACTCAAGGGAAGCCTCAATACTTAAGAGAGAAGATTTAGACTAGTCATAGTAATCTGACCTAGTTTTAATGCTCTTGCAAAATCTATCCTTAACCTATTTTTTATGGACAAGAACACATAGGATTGTCCACTCTAGGAGAATTACAACCCATATGAGCCACAAGGTAATTTGATTTACCAACTTGAAGGGTATCAGAGAAAGAATCCTATGATAGGTAATTACACAAATTGTTGGAGGGAAGAATTTCTTAAGCTATGACACCCATTAAAAGAGATCCCCTATGAAGAATTGTTTATGAGCTTTTAGCCTTAACACCAATATTGGAGTCATAGTTATGGCCTTTTTCTAATTGGTTTGTGAAGTGTTCTTTAGTATCAACCTATTATCAAGGACTCTTATCCTTGTCTAAAGGAGACAAATTGATAGAGTGTATAGGATCAAGAGGATTTTTGGAAGACATTAGGGAAAAAGTCACATTTCTATAAAAAATGTCATAAAATACACACAAATTTTTAATTTCATAATGATTAAATCTAAATTACAATGTTGAAGAAAACCTTTACCAACATAAACATAAATATATGATGGTATACAATTGTAAAGATATAACTTTCTACATAAATCTTAGGGTAAATCAATTAAATAAACATCAATATAAACAAATAGTTTAGGAATTAGAGTTGAGTTCAATAAAGATATTGAATTTAATGTTCAAAATTTAAACAAATAAAAAGGTGCCTAGTTCTTAGTTTGATGTATAATATAACTCTACTAGGTGATCCAAGTTGATTCATTTCTACAATAAAATATTGGGATATGTTAGTCGAGTACATAAAAATTAGAAACATTTTCCTTCTTTACCAAGGTCACTTCAATAAAATGCTCTACAAAACTAAAAAATTAATCTTGCAATCATGAATGTGACCCTTCTATGTGAATTTGATCTATGACAGTCCCAAATCTTGGAAATTATTCTCCTTTGTTTCTAAACTTGCACAAAAACATAGTTGTCTAGTTGAGACTTCGGATGTGATAGGGATAGTATCTCCCATGTGTCAAACCTTGTAAGGATGCCTAGTCAATGATTTTGAACATGATCAAGGACAAGTTTTCATGCAAAATGCCTTAGAATGTTTATGCAATGCTAGTGTCACTAGATAATTCTTTTAATGTTCTTTGAGATGTGTAAGAGATGTTCATTCCATGGATTCACAATATGTTTTAAATGAATCAGGGTTAGTCCTTAAATATCATTCCATGGATGCAAGTAAACAATTAGGTGGAGGTAAAACAAACATGCCTCCAATTTTTATTTTTATTTTAAATATAAGATTTTTTATAATTATACATCTAATAGGATCATTTGTACTATTGTTGATCTAACCCTAGACAATAAAATGTGAACTAAGTATCAAAAGCAATTCCTAGGAATGATTGTAGCTAGAAATATGTATGGATTAGGTAATGTACCAATTATTAGCAAAAAGTGTGTCACATGACACTTGACATTACATAATGGATAACCTAGCCAAAGTCAGTTTAAAACAAAGAGGAAAGTTGCAAGGTATGTAAGTTTTACTATCAAAATTTTCTCCCATTTTGACTTTCATGTAAACTACCATATTAAGAATGTTTTGAAATGAAATTGGCAACCAACAAAAAAAGTATATATTTAGGACATCATAAAATGGTATAATTATGTTTATAAATATATTTTTGGTACTTACTACTTTATAATGAGCACTACATCTAAAAACCTCTAAACATGAAAGAGAGACATTAATTATTAACATTTTTCCAAAGCATCTAAAATAATCATAAAATTAATTGGTAACTATGTGTGGAAAAGTAAAATATATTTCTTAACAATAGTTGACATGATGTTGCATAAGCAACTAAAGTGATATTACACTCGATAACTTTTTAGGATATTGTTAAGGTGTTAGTGATAGGATACCTCATAATGATAAATAACATGATATCACATAAGTAGATAAAGTGATACTACCCTTAACAACTATAAAGTTGAACAAACTTGTGATAGTCCCTGTGATTAAATATAAGAGAATGACATTAACAATGTTGTATACAAAAAAATTAATAATTTTGGAGCAAAGAAAATAAGAAGATAATATATCATGTAGGTGACCCTACTATAAGATAATATGGCATGCATTGAAAGAACAAAGAGAGTTAACCATAAATTTTGGATGGAATATATTGAAAATACATATGTAAGATATCAGTACGATAAGCATTAAGAAAAGCCATATTCATCTTGAAAATTTATGCATAAAATATAAGCATGGGTAACATAACCATGAAAAATTAGATTCAAGCATTTTAATGGATGAAGATCTTATAATCATTATGGGAAAATATCATCATTGATACAACATGTGAGAAAAATATTGATGATAGTTATGAAAAAAATATTGAATAAAGTAGATACGATGTTTCAACTTGTAGGAATACCCATGAGACTAATCCATATGCATGAGACTAATCCATACCCATATGTTCTTGTACAATGATTTCAAAAGAAGTTTAGTTTAGAACAAGAAATAAATTCATGCTAAATGTGTGTCTAATTATAAATGTGAACATAGAATCCCCCTATAAATAGATAATGCCAATATACCATAGATGGTAAACCATGTGTAAGGACACGAGGCTTGTACCCTATTTTATAAAAAATAACCCATGTAGTTAATGTAGGTATATGTGATACTACAATTATGTTGGGACAATGCCACATGTTATGACAAACATGGATATCATCATAAAGATTAATAGCATGTATGGCATGCTGGTTGTCAAGTAAAATATGAGAAATTTTGAAACTTAGTATAGTCCCATTGTATATAAATAGGGGGTAAAGGGGCAAAGAGTAATTCATTTTCACTATCACCCTTGAGAGAAAGCTATCTAGGAGAAGCATCATGATGAAATTCCGAAGCCATTTTGCACATTAGTTGGTCATCAAGGAGCTCCTTGTCTCAATGTCAAAAAAATTCCTTGTTTTAATAAGTTTTCAAATTTATCCAAAATGTTTAAAAGTACATAAAAAATTGTTTTTTTATAATTTTTTGATTCTATAAGAGAGAATAATTATATTATATCAAACAATGCAAATGCATACTATGTGTACACGAAAATGAATGATAATGGATTACAATGGGAATGCCTTGGTTATATAGGTCAAGGTGAGATATAGGACTACACTAGACTATGGCATAAAATGATAATGCCAAAAGAATTCCCCAACTAAACTAGTGTGAATAAGACCTAATAGGGAAACCGACTAGGTAATTTACCCTTTTCACACCAAAAAGACCCCCCCTTAAATGAAACTTAGAGAGAAAGTCCAAGATGCAAAGATGGGTTCCAATTATGAGGCTATGTTAGGTACCCATGCATAAATGAATATCTTCCAAACTAAGAAAAGGAGAAAAACCTATAAGAAAAAGTGTGTCTCCAAAAGAGAGAAAACATAATATTCTCTCCAAATCTATGAGGATAAAACTCCATGTAAGGAAGAATTCCATCATAAGAAATAAGAAGAGATACAATGCAACCCCACTAAATGTAGAATCTATTGCACTAATGGTACATTCCTTACAATGAATGTTGAAGATGATCCAAAATTGTCAAACAAAATTTTACCCCATAGGAAGAAACAAAACCAAGGATGTATGCATGATGTTTTATCATTCTGAAAAGGAAAATGAGGGAAGATAAATCAAGATATATGATATCTCTTAACTCTACTCAAGTGTCACCATGTCAACGTTGAAATGTGCCACAATCAAATTAGGAGTTCTAGGCCTCACTGATGAAGGTGACAATCCAAAACCTAGTGGAAATGGATGTAAAACATGGTCCAAAGATATAGATGATTTCATGTCCCATTTTCCTATAAAATTCTAGATTTACTTGTAAGCCCATTTTTCATTTCTTGTGAGCTTAAGGAAAGTAACATAGGGAAATGTAAGTGTTTAAATTGGGTGTCTAGATTATGGGGCCGCAAGTGTTATGTAATAAGTTATTTATTTTTAAAATGATATCAACCAAGGATTGTGTGTGGGTTTATTTTGTAATGAAAGGAAAAAACTTTGAAACTTGCATATTTAATCAAAATCAGGTTCAAGAGAAGGTGTACTTGTTAATCCATTGATTTCACTTGAATGGATTGGACATCCTATACATCTATTATTGGAGATTGGATGATGGAAACCCCTTGATTTCAATAGCTATTCAGTGGATGAAAAACCCCTATGTGTACAAAGATTTTATTTGTGTTTCATTGATTTATTGTTCAAGCAACTCCTACAACACCTATTTTTCAAGATTCAGGCATCTCTCTTAATGACTAAGAATTGACATTCTAATTTTTATTGTCAATTGCAATATATTTGATAATAATATTACTACCATTGTTCTTGAAAGTTCTAGCAAACTATTTTTTTTGTAAGTATAAGTATTCATTGTAATAAGAGGATTAATTAGTTATTTAAAGTTATTGTGTCAATTGATCATTTTGAAAGGGTTTATCATTCATTTCTACATGTTCTATTAACTATATTATCTATTATAGTAGATCTACTTTGTAATAATATTTAATCATTAGTAACCCATGGAACTAAATCAATTATGTGGGATAATATAATGGCATCAAATCCTTGATCCCTCCATCCAAGGAATCAAGGGCTAACACATTTTGGTAAAAGGTAGATACACAAGATGGAAAATAGATAGACATGAATTGATAGAGGAAGAAAAGGCTAATGAAATGTTTAAATTAATGATCAATTTGAATGAAGGATATAGAGAGATAGATCAAGAACTCAAATATGTGACGACAAAGATGATGCAAGTCATGCAAGTTTAGAAAGATCTGGGAGCTCTAGAGTCACTACTCAAAGGGGAAGTATATAAGGCATTAAAAAATGGTTAATTATTCACCTAGTCCCTTCCAACTTAACTTCCTTCAAAAGAGATCAAATCCATCAAAAGGAGAGGTGATGAAGATAAAAGATGATTGTTTAGTTGTTTGTGTTGAATACAAAGCCCTGGAGCAAGAAATTTAGGATAGTATATCATTTTTGTATTATACAACATCAGACTTTGAAATAGTCCTCAAAATCAGACTTACAAGTAATTTTAACAATATTTTGGAATGTTTTCTTTACCTATGTTTGATGGGATATAAAAGTGTCCAACTCTTGGGTGGATCCAAAAAATCAATACTATTGATCTCTAAATCTAATGTACAAATAAGAAAAAATTAAGTTTTCTCCCCTTCAACTAGAAGGGGTAGCCCATGAATGATGGTACAATGGAAAAGTAACACAAGGGCATATTCTCATCACTACTTTTGAAGAGTTCATCCAAATAATGATTGAAATATTTGATAGGGTTGATCAGAAATTCACTTCCAAGAATTGGTATATAACTTAAACACTATGGATTAGTGTGACACTACATATGTGACTTTCAAAGGATAACTATCATAGTTCCTAATGTATCTAATAAAATTGTCACAATTATTTTGTAGAAGGATTGGTAGAGTCGCTAAAGGGGTTGGTCAAAGCATTGGAGCCTTCCACTCTTCAAGAGGGAATCAAAATGGCCCTCACTTTCAAGTATTCCTTATCTCAAAGAAAATTGTAGGCTAATGCTCCTCATATAAAATATAAAAAGTTTCAAAAGGGAGAATCAATAACATATAAGATTCTACCATGATTAAAATAAATGAAGACAACAAAAATAAACTTAGGAGGAAGCAACTTTGTTTCCATTGCAAGAACCCTAGGATCAAGTATACAAGTGCCTTGGAAAAGGTCATGTGCACTTTATTGAGGTCATGTCAAATGATTAAATAGAAGAAGTTGAGGCTAAGAAGGAAAATAAATAATTTGATGAAGGAGAAGATCTAGGTAAAGGAATTTTGGAAACTCTCTCTAGAACTCAAATGTATAATGCATTCAAGACTTGCAAAGTGATAGTAGCCATGTTGGGTCCTAAAACCATTGCTCCACTTCATAGAACCAAATATCACTCACAAGGCCAAGATTATGGAGGGTTAAAGGACAACTCTATGAGAGTGAGTTATATCTCATACTCTAAGCTTAGTTTAGGCTCAAGAGGGTATTATTAGTACAACTTAATAAGTATTGAAATCACATAAAATGGATAATAATGAATTAATTATAGCAAAACCAGCCTATTAAATTGGTCCCAAATATTGTCAATGAACCAAGTAAAACTAGTTATCTATAAACCCCTATATAGCTTATATAACTATGCAAGCATAACCCACATGAGATAGATTCATTTGGAGCTCACTACAGATAGATCTTTAGTTATAATATGAGGTTATGGATACAAAAAAATAATCCTACTCCTCTAATACTCATTTATGTTTGAATTTGTGGTGTAGTATTGATGAATGGTTCTAGATTAGTGCCTATCTATTATGCAACAAAGTTACAACATATTGAGAAGAGAACAAGAAAGACAAGAATTTATGTATCTATGAATTTACATACAACAATGATAATGAAATCTTGCAACATAACATACTTAGTAATCTATAACACAACATATATCCATACATCAAGTGAGAAAGATCATTACAAGACTTGCAATGTTTTCATAATGCTATTACATTCATCTAACTCGACCTTACATTCATGCCAAAAAATGTGGAAAAGGAAAATCCTTAACTGTGACTTAGAAGTCTTCTTGAATACATACTTAATTCCATAGAGATATTCTACAATAATATCTTATTACAATACTAGTTTTCTTCAATTTTGTAGGTCAATAATCCTTCAAAAAACTAGACTTAGCATCAATGGATTCTCTGCAACTTCCTTGACATTTGGAGACCACACAACGACCAACCTCCCCTTAAAAAATGCTCAAAATCATGCCTATAATAACAACAAGGCATAATTTAATCGTTGCACTATTCAATATTCAAAATTGAAAGTTTAGGTCTTCTCTTGCCCAAAACAAATGCTACAAATGGAAGAAATAAATTTGCAATTACTTTGGGCAGCTAGGCAATACAGTGCAATGAATATGAGTTTGTGGAGCGAGTGGAAAAGATTGTGCAAATTTTCCCCCTGTTTTGATCCTTTGCAAAGAGAATCCTTCATGTGGGCATGCGGGACATCATCCACCTACCAAATCTTTCTTTACATTCCTTGGCCTTAGTCTCTCCTACCTCTAAAATAATTAAAATAATCATCCCATGCCTTTAGAAACTTCTAGATGTTGGAGCATTAAAAAATCAAACCTTCAAAAAAAATTACTAGAAGCATTAGAGTATCCAACCTTATGTGATATTTTGACCCCTATTGAGCCATTGTCAAATTCCCATCCACATCTGGAAATGTGGGTATGTTGGCCCCACCAAGAATTGAAAAAGAAAACAACTTCATTAGGTCATGTGGAAAAATGTCTCCATGTGAATCTGTGAGAAATCAACCAGGATTGGGATATATCCAATCGCCTTCCAAATTCTCGCAAACACCTACTTCTTTATCCCTACATGAAATGGCTCCTTTTGCATGCAATCAAGGCTTGGAGGGGACTTAGGAACCCTTTGTTAGTGGCGCCATGTGAATTGTGAACCGTTGATTCCTGGTTCCTATGGAACCTCTAATTTACTTGCTTTTCCATTAGGGAGATAAGATAAGAAACTCATACCACCCTCATACTTAGCCAATTTCCAATTATGACTTTAGGGAACAAGAAAAAGACATGTGATGAGAACACAACCTAGAGCATAATATGACATGATGAGCCATATGTAAATTTCTTAGACGAGTTATTGATGGGGGATCATACTTCATAGAAATACAAAAGGAAGGGAATTAAGCAAAAAGGACAACAAAAAAATGAGTTACAACAAGCCAAATGATCATTATCTTAATTAAGAGTGGGACCCACAATTTTATAGACTAGGGTCTAGTGGTAAGAAGTGGTTTGTTTAATAGATAAAAATTTCAAGGGATTCAATGTGGCTATGGTTGATGGGTTTATCATATCATGTGCACATAGAATTCAGTAGCTACAAATGAGTCTTGTATATCATTCAATATGTGAGGATTTCTAAGTGATTAGATTGGGAGATACTAACATTGTGCTTGGAGTATAGTGGCTACAATCTCTAATAGAATTCTCATAGAATTACCAATCTATGGAATCAAAATACAAAACTAAAAAATAGGATGTATCTCTCAAGGGAATTTGAAATGGATCACCCCAAGTAATTACTACTAAAAGGATGACATAAATATATTTTAAGAGAGGACAAGTAGCTTGGGTGGAAATCTACTTGATCACACCAAAATAATTATCCATGAACACAAAGGGTGCTTACCATATTGATGTCCAAGATGTGTTGGACAAGAACTATATATTTTGTTTGATATGCCCTCACGACTATCACTTGACTAAGGGTTCCAACATATCATTGAGCTTGAAACTAGTCCAAATCTAGTGTTAACCACTCCTTACCATCACCCCAAGATCCATGAGGAAGAAATCAAGAAGGCAATAAATGAAGTTTTGAATATGGGCCACATAAAGCTAATATCTATCCCATTTTCCTCTTTAGTAGTGTTGGCAAAGAAAAGGATGGCACCAAAAGGATGTGCATTGACTAGTGAGTGTTAAGAAAGAAAATAAAAAATAAAAAATACCCCATTCCTAAGATTGATGAATTGATAGATGAACTATATAAAACTACATATACTTCTCAAAGATCAATATGAACTCAACGTACCATCAGATCTAGACGAGGAATGAATATATTCATAAGACTAATTTCAAGTGTCATTATATACACTTAAAATTCTTAGTCATGCCCTCTAGCTTGACTAATGCCCCTAAACCTTTCAATCATGCACAAATAAGATATTTAGCAAAAAAAACTATGAAATTTATCTTAGTTTTGTTTGAAAATATATTTATATACAATAAAAATTGGGAAGAGCATATTGGAGCAATACTGCTTTTTTAAAACAATCAAAGTGTAAATTTGGGCTTAAGGGGATTTTCTATGTGGGTCATATTATCAATGGACAATGGGTTCAAGTGGATCAATAGAGGATTTAAGCCATTAGGGATTCAACACCCACTAATAATGTGTCATAGTTAAGAGGATTCCTTGGATTATGCAACTATTACAAAAGGTTTCTACGAGGATTATCTAAGCTCACAACATTTCTCATAGATAATACTAAGAAAGGAGCATTTAAGTGGACAAATGTTACCAAGAAATTTTTCAAGTGAACACCACGCATATATAAAGTGAGTACAAAGAAAGGGGAAAATTGCAAGTTATATAATTTTTGCGTTGCACAAATTAATTCCATATTGGTATTGGGAGCTAAGGGAGACTTGCAAGGATTTATAGTTGTAAACTCCTAGTCAACAAGGAAATATTTTAGTTGTCGAAATCTTAAAGAGGAAAATAAGCATCCCAATTTAGTATAGACTAGATATATTTATTCTCTTTTTAGTAAACTAATTCCGTACCTCTCTTCCATTCAATGAAATAGGCATTCAATGACAAGGTTTAATCCTCATAAAAATATCATAATTGTATTTCCTTGACTTGTTCTTAAAGTTCATTTCTATAATTTTTAAATCTATGATATACATTATATCCTCTCACTAGCCATGGTGCTAAAAAGAGGCCCTCATATCATTTATAAACCTTGTTTAGTTTTTACCAAATCCTAAATGGATGTCCAATTCTATGCACTAGTATCTCCTCACGTATTTACTAAAGAAGGAACAAAATTTTACTATTTAATCATGTAATTATCAATCTCAATAGTTTTTAGCCACTTTGTGTAGGAATTAGACTCATGGATTCCATATTTTTCTTTTAGATAAAAATTAACTTCTTAGGATTCCCAAAGTTCCATTAAAATCCTTTCTTATAGACTCACTCTCTATACTACCCTTGGGGAGTTATTTCTCTTCATCACTTGTGTTATTTACCTTAAAATCTAGTTTGGCTCTTTCATTTCCATATGCCACAAAATCTACCTAAGAATCATCCTCATTCAAATAAACATTCATTTTGAAGTATTTTTTAGAAGTGAAATAATGGTGTCAAATATTGTGAGAAGGTTTGAATTCTACTTTGGTGGGATACAAACTAGTAGAGGTAGTAGAAATGATGAAATTCAATATAATATTCATTTAAGAGTCATCATGAAGAGTTGTATCTTTAGTGCTCATATGCCTAAAGGATGAATTAAATCACTACTTTAATTATTGAAGAGGCTCGCTCAAGAGAGTTCCTCTAAAATTATTGATCATGCATCATCTCATCCTTAAAGTTATTATTCAAATTATCATGATCATTTTTCCCTGTGCGTCCTCACGATCATCAATAATAACATCCTTATCATCCTCCAATATATACACATGTGAACTCTTTATGACTTGTCCACAAAATATAGCCCAAATTGCCTAATATGCACATTTGTACTTCCTCTATATCTTCAACTTTTATATATATTAGAATGATGAATTATTTTTTTGCATGGGTTTCTTGGTATGACTACCTCCCACTACATGATCTATCATGGATTATAGTACAATGTAGCTATACAAAGATTATTTGGGTATCTTAGATCATTGTAGAAGTCTTATGAATTCTCGTACATATATCTCCACATAAAATCTTGATGAATTTCCCATTTGAACATCATCCATTTTTTAGACATATGCAATATATTTGAACATGGTTGAATGTCTCCCTTAGACCCTTCCTAAAATTCAAGCATCTATAATGTGTTCAATCATAGATGAACACATCATATTCCCAATATTTTAGGTGTTTGAAAGGGTCACCACCTTCTAGCAATCTTCTTATAGGGCTTGGTATCATTGAGTTACCGAAGGGGAATATTGACATGTTAAAATTGTGTCAAGCTTTGTGTATTCCAAACAAACCAAGATCTAGGAAACATTATTCATTTATCTCAAATTTTAAACATTGCCCATACCAAAATTAGAAAAATACTCTACATAATCTAAAGGGATTTTATTGAAATAATTATCTAGAAAATAAAACCTATTTAATATCCATAAGAGAATTAAATATAACACATCATTGGTCACTAAACCATGTTACTTAATTTGATTATGGATCATGTATAGAGATAAAACATTAAGCCATAGAGAAATTATGTCATATTTACGTCTTCATGAAGTTGTAGGCATGTCATGAATATGTACGAATGAGGCTAGAGTTGTGTATAAAATTTCATCTTTGTGTATGTGTGAAGTTATGACAATTGTACATGCATGTAAGAATAAGGTTATGAGCCATATAAAAAATATCATAATTTTAGATCTATGAAGACATAAGAATAATATAAGAGAATGTGTTCAAACAAGTTTCATATGCACGTATTTATTCAAATGATCATGACCAAAATAGAAGTATAACAATGTATGTTTTTAAATGCAGGTTATATGTTGCATGCATTATGTGAGGGATTTACCTTGTTAAGAAGTATGTATACATTCATAATTTGGATTTCAAATCCATCTTTATAAACATTGCTTCAAATTATTACGTAATGGCCATAAAAATATACCACATTAACCAAATACAACAATAGTTTCTAATATAAGTCTCATTATGAATCTATCTTCTCCCTAGCATTTGAGGATCATTCCTAAATTATGAGTGGTGGGAAGGTGCTTTCGACTTTGTTGAATGGTTACTCATTAAGATTGACAATTGTGATGTTTATTATGTGTCTTTTATGTTCCATGGTGTCCCAACTTAGTAATATGTATTAGGTAAAGAAGTATAGATGTATCATTATGTCAAAATTGGATTCTCTAGACACGTATAAATCTTATTTTGTATGCTAGAATTTATTTGAGCTAGTGTCTAGTGGTTATATGTTAAATGATAGTGTCAAAAGGTGTCTAGTTTAGCAATCTATGATGTGATTTGTAAGTACAATAAATCCCTACTTCATAAAATATATAAAAAAAATTGTAATCATAATTGGACATATTTACATGTAACTAATATGTCATCGTGTTTCTTTATATGATAAGTTATATTTAACATGAAAAATATTAATCAATGCATAGTACTTAAATATTTTTGAGTTACTCATTGTCATTGGTATTTTGGAAATTAGGTATTACTAAAAATTTATTTGATGAAAATGGAAAACCATCAAGTTTCAATCGTAATTGGTATGTCTAATAGAAAAATCATCTCTTTTTTTTAATTTGATATTTTCCTATGATCATCAAGTAATTTTTTAGCTACAACAATTATTCAATATTTCCCTTCACAATGCACATAGTTGTACACATGCTATAGAAAATAGAGGTGACCACAACTTATTGTAACATTTTTTTGTTATATGTGCATTTATTATAAATTACGTACATGGATATGTATTTAAAATTCATAGTTGGATTTTCAAATTGGAAGTCAAGAGAGACAAATGAGAAGCAAAATATTTACAAATATTTTATAACGAAAAAAATGCATAAATCATATTAATTTTAAAATCTAATCATGAATTTCTTTAAATTAATTATATTAGAATAGACACCAATAAATTTGATGTCAACTTTTAAATTATTTATCTTTGAAAATGACATTTTGATTTTTAATTTAATAATATGTAATTTTTTTACCTACTATTCTCAACTATTTTGACTTAAGCATAATGAATATAATTTCTGCAGACATGGAAAATATACCGACATACTTGATCCCGATTACTAACACTGTTTCAGCCTAAATCATCCTCCGGTCTAACCATTTAGACGAATGTCTTTATTTGATTAAATTCATCAATTTTCTTCTCTTAATTAAATAAACCATTTTATCTAATTAAATCTTTCTATCTTGTTGATTAAATCAATTTATCTGATCTAATTAACCCTATGTCCATATTTAATTAAATAATCTCCTTTATTTGATTAAATCTCTAAAGTCTATCTATTAAATTAAATAAATTAAAACCTTATTTAGTTTAATCTAACTTCATCTCATTTAATTAAATAAATCAAAAATATTTATTTAATTAATCTTCACATCATATTCTTCTCATATTTGATTTAAATTAATTCATAAATCTAAGTCAAATTTGTCACATCATCTAATCTCCCCATTAAATTAAATAACCTTGATTAATTTAATCTCTATCCATGTCCCATCCTCTAGCTTTTGCCACTTGCATATGAAAATAGATTTAATTTATTTATTAAATCTCTATTTTCTCTCAACATGGCATAATGGAGGAATATTCCCTCAAATTTGAATTCAAAATCCAAGTGGACTTTGTCCTTCCAACAAGACATTAACTTCACCTAATAAGTCCTTTTGCCTTGAGCCAAGTGGCATTTAAGACATTCCTTTTCCCTCTTACATGTCATTTCACCATTTTCAAATATCACCTAATTGCATTTATGGGCACATTCATCAAAATGTGCACATCCTCCATCCACTCACATTTGGACAAGTGGCACCTTGCCATTGGTTGAATGTTAGTCCCACATTGCTTCATTTTGGGCATTTCTCCAACTTGTCATTCTATAAATAAGAGACTTCATTCCTCATTTTATCATCCACAACTTGAGTAAACTTCCTATACTCAAATTCATAGCAATCTCCATTCATCTTATTGAGTTTTATAGCTAGGTTATGTAGATTTTATCTTGGAGCACATTGGAAGCATTGATCAAGTGGATCGCTACTCACCAAGCATCTACATATTTTGATGAATGTGCCCATAAATGCAATTAGGTGATATTTGAAAATGGTGAAATGTGTAAGAGGGAAAATGAATGTCTTAAATGCCACTTGGCTCAAGGCAAAAGGACTTATTAGGTGAAGTTAATGTCTTGTTGGAAGGACAAAGTCCACTTGGATTTTGAATTCAAATTTGAGGGAATATTCCTCCATTATGCCATGTTGAGAGAAAATAGAAATTTAATAAAGAAATTAAATCTATTTTCATGTGCAAGTGGCAAAAGCTAGAGGATGGGACATGGATAGAGATTAAATTAATCAAGGTTATTTAATTTAATGGGGAGATTAGATGATGTGACAAATTTGACTTAGATTTATGGATTAATTTAAATCAAATATGAGAAGAATATGATTTGAAGATTAATTAAATAAATATTTTTGATTTATTTAATTAAATGAGATGAAGTTAGATTAAACTAAATAAGGTTTTAATTTATTTAATTTAATAGATAGACTTTAAATATTTAATCAAATAAAGGGGATTATTTAATTAAATATGGACACAGGGTTAATCAGATCAAATAAATTGATTTAATCAGCAAGAGAGAAAGACTTAATTAGATAAAATGGTTTATTTAATTAAGAGAGGAAAATTGATGAATTTAATCAAATAAAGGAATTTGATTAAATGGTTAGACCGAAGGATGATTTAGGCTGAAATGGTGTTAGTAATTGAGATCAAGTATGTCGGTATATTTTCCATGTCTACATTTTTCCCCTCTTTGAAGCAAAGTACTCATTAGTATCATCCCCCGAGACACTTAAGCTAGTCTTTTAGGAGTCTGTCATAATAAACTGACAATCCATTTGTTCATATCTCATCAATAACTGAGTTTGTGTCAGTTGAACTACATGGTCTCTGCGTGTATAACGTAGGCAAGGCTAATTTGTTGATCAGCCTCTGAGGCCCCTAAGATAGGTCTTTAGGTTAGGTCTTGGTCAAAATCTTAGAAAACCCCAAAACATTTGAAAGTCAAAAATAAAAACATTTGTAAAATCTCAAAATACCAAAAATAGCCTCAAAACATTTCAAAAGCATAAAAAACATCCAAATATTTGAAAAAATCCATCTGTCCCATCTCGCCTTCACCCACAATAATCATCACTCATAATAAATCAATCATCATCCCCAACCTTTGGTGAAACAATCGCAAACAAGTCTAGCAGGTTAAAAATGAAAACTCAAAACGTCAAGTCTAAGGTTTAGGTCAGTACGTAAACAAGTTGGTTAACTCTTCATATCAATAGCCTATCATCCAATCAGTCCCAAATCAATCATCTGCTAACATCATGTCCTAGGATGCATCCTTCCTACAATGGGCATTTTTTTTATCAAAAAGAACACTTTGGATAAATGAAACCATGTGCCACCATCCACTAACATGTCCTAGGATGTATCCTTCCTACAATGGGCATTATCTTTTGGCAATAGTTTTGGTTCTTATCATTTAAAAACACATTTCCTTTTGGTTAGCGGTATTGAAGAACTTTAGCTTGTTTGTTTATTTTATCTTTGTCTTTTTGACTTATCTCTTTGCGCTCATTTCAATGACCTCTCGATGATGTCCCAAACACAAGGATTTAGAGAGATAGGAATGGGGCAATGAACACTATCTTTTATCTATTGTGTTTGTTGGATATCTTTGTAATATAACTTTGGTCATGTGTGTTTTATTTAGGTGTAGGGAGGATATTTTAAAATGTCTTGTTGACCACATAGGAAGGCTTGCTTTTCTATGTTTTGGACCGAGATGTTTCGAATATCTAAACTACATTTTGGGATAAAGTTTTGTATGCTAGTGTGAACAAAAATACTCATATCTGATTATCGAGTCAAAGTCCATCGCACTAGGCACAATGCCATCCTAGTTTTTTATACCTTGATGCATCGTACCTATGTGTATTATCAAAAAATAAGGTAATTGGTCCTTTGAAAATCCCAACTTCTCAGTATGCAATGTGATCATCATCATCTTCATCGACTCATGTCTTGTTGGAATCTCTTAATTTCTTCTATCATCTTTCACGCTAACATGGTACCATGACAGTTAATCACAAACTTATTGCATCCATCCTGCACACACCAATCATCAACATAGTGCATAGCATATCATATCAGCATCTCACATGCATCTTCATAATATAGATCTATTAGCCTAAAAAAAACTCATAAACCATGCATTTGCATTTCATCCATTACATAGACATCATTACATTATACATCTCACATGCATTACATTATCTTTTTAAGTTGTTTAGGATAATATAGATTGGTTATTCTAAGAATCTTAAAAACATCTCATTCGCATACCATCATAATCATTAATACATACACATTATCCATCATCATAAGGTCCATCCATTTCATGCATCATACATAAGCATAACTATCCATCATAAACATATCATCCATCATATTAAAGACCACATCACACATAACATCCATTGATCATATAAAACATATCATAATTGCATCCATTAGAACATCTATCATATATCATTATCACAATGCATAACCATAAACATCATCATCATCATACATTAGGGGTATGATATGGATCTGTATATCATAAACATCTTGCATAATCATTGTAAAAAGTGCATAAGAAGATATTGAAAAAGAAATGCATTCATCCCATAAAGCATCTGCATCATCACTACATCACATCATAACAGCATACATCATGGCATCATAAGATAGAATCATTGCACAACATAGAGAAATCAAAATCCATCCATAAACACATCACATAGCATATCACATCAAAAAATCACCATCTCATATATATCATCAAAATATGTACTGTCATGGTACAAATAATCAGATCAAGTATCAAGTATATAAATACAAAATGGCCCATTGGGCTATAAAAAATGAGCCCATGGGGCACCAAAGGTATCCTGTCTCTAATAAAAAATAGGGGCCTAGCCCTCTTGGCTGCTGCCCTCAACACCTACTCTCTCCTTGTGCTGCTCTGCTAGCCTGTGGCTAGTCCTCTGTGAATAATCTGGCGCCCTGGCTGCTCTCGACATGACTTGATGATAATGCATATGGTAGTAATTGACCTCTCAAACTGCCTCTCTATAGGCCTAGAGTGATACCGTGTTCCGGGAGGAGGAGGATGCCATACCCTCTAGCTGATGTCGATGGCCCATCTCTGTTGCTCCCTATAGCTCTGCGACTTGCCTCTGTAAAATGGTCTAATCCCGCTTGGCCCTAGCTTGATCTCTCTCCACTGTCAGTGTATGTACCTGGGCCTACAACTACAAAATATGCCCATCTCTCTAATCTGTCTATAGGGGTGGTTGCACATGGGGCTACTCCTGGTCTCCATCCCTGGGTGGTGTCGGGATCCTATCATGATCTCCATCCTAATGATCATCCTGGTGACCTGGATCCTGATCTTGTCGAGGGGCCTCCTACCTCTGCTCTCCATCCTGTTGATTTGGGAGTACCTGGTCCTAATCTGGTGTCGACCCTCTACCTCCTTGATCCTGAACCTATCCTCCCCGACCTCATCCTACTCCTCTGCCTCTCGCTCTACGTCGAGCGGATGGTGTCCCTGGCATTGTGAGTCATAGAGGTGGTTGAAACCAATCTATGTATGCCTGTGTCACTCGGGTATCTGCCTCTCCTTGGTCATATGGCCACGGCTGGGCCATCAGTTGCCTAAAGCTCTCCACTACCTCGTGGGCAGGAATGTATTGACCCCATATCCCCTATGTCACTTTCCTCACAAATATGGCCACATAACCATCATCTGACCTATCCTGTAGCTCCCCAAACTGACGCTAAACCCTACCTGGTAGGTACATCTCTAGCATGGTATGCTCTTGCCCCTACATCAAGTGGTCCTAGCGAGCAAAAAATAGCTGCTGCACATCATCGAACCATGTGGGTTGTCCAAGGTACAACCACCATCTGAATACTCGCAAGTCGTCAAGGACCCTCCTCCAATGAGGAATGTCGTGTTGTCCTGTACGCGTAAATGAAAGGCCTCCTTTGTAGCCCCAAACAACTGGATCATCTGGCTCCATCGACACTAGAACGACTCATGGACAAAGCATAAGGATGTGCTCCCATGCCCATATATGAAAAAGAGTGACTCCCACCCCAATGCTCTATCATCCAGGTAGGCAAACTCATGTAAATCCCTATAAAGGGAGGCTAGCAAAACTGGGCCCCATGTAAAAAGTGTCGGTCACTATTGGACCATCCGCTCCCATGCAGGCCCCCATCCCAAACTAAAATATCAGCCTCGTCGATTTGGGGCAACAAGACCTGAAATAATCATAGCAATAACCAGGCGGTAGGGTGAGGCTAGGGCCCTGTGACACTCTAGCTCAATCTATCCCTCACAAAGCACAATCTGATTAGTCTCTAGGACAATGTAGCAGGCATCTGTTCTGGTAGCCATGCCATAGATCACCCGCTCACCATGGATGGGTAATCTCAAGATCTGCCACACATCCTCTAGCGTGACTGTGGCCTCGCCAGTTGGAAGGTGAAAGGAAGATGTCTCACTATGCCACCTCTCCACAAGCGTTGTCATCATACCAAGGTGTGTCCACACAGGTGGTGCGTAGGTGATGTACTAGAGCCCCATCTCTCCTAGGCGCTCCTGCTCCCTCTTGCTCAGATCATGCAAATATCAAAAAATCTCTCAAGATCTGTGCTCATATGAATAGATCTCTCTCGCCTCTTCCTGCATCAAGATAGGTCACTATGTTAAAATTCATTGAAAAATCTTTGTCATAACTTAGCTCAGTGTTCTTGAAAGTTACCATAGTGTCGCAACCTGTGAAGGCGTTGCAGTTTGAAATTTGCAAACTGCGATGCTGGAATCTTCAAAGTCTCAAACTGCACCACAGTGGTGCACTTTGTCAAAACAACACAGTTTGGCCAAAAACCCTAAGTTCAAAGTCCACCGCCGCGCCAGAGTTAATAATTTGAGCAGTGCAGTCCATGAAGGTGTCAAAGTTTGAAGTTTATGCACAAACTCCAAACTCCACCACAGCGGCCCATCATGCGATGGCGATGTAGTTTAAAGGACCGAGCAGTGCACTTTAAAATTTGAGCGGTGCAGTATGGCACCGCACCTAAGGACCTAGTTCTAAATGCATTTAATGAGCATGGCAAACGAAAAACAAAGCTTAGGTCAAGTTGACTCACTAGAGGTCTAGTGTCGGGAGGTCTCTGGTACGTCTGGACTCGATTAGAAATGTGCATCGGGAGTTGTTGTGCCATCTCGTTAGGGAGTCAGAGCTCAAAATCACAAAATCTCTAAAGGCTAGGTGTGAAAATGAATTGAAAGTGACCCTTTGAGGCCTATTTAAGCCTAAAAATTAGGGTTTTTTTACCCCATTTGGTCGTCATGTTAAGGTTTTGATCCCCTGATCCCATTTTTGTCTGTCTGAGGGCCCTTTTGCACCATCTTTTGCATTTTACCTCATTTTTTGACCTCCTGGAGCTTTTCTGGACCCATCGGGCACCTTGTCCTCTTTTTTCGCGAGATCACCCAAAAATTAGAACTTTCATCCGATCTCTCAAGGGGGCAGTATATCGGCATATTTCTTCCACAAGGGCAGCATTGGGGTAAATTTTGAAATTGAAATTTTTTTGGCTTTTGATCAAGACAGTTTATTCTTTGAAACAAGGTAACGAGTACTTTGCTTCAAAGAGGGGCAAAATGTAGACATGAACAATATACCGACATACTTGATCTCAATTACTAACACCATTTCAGCCTAAATCATCCTTCGGTCTAACCATTTAATCAAATGCCTTTATTTGATTAAATTTATCAATTTTCCTCTCTTAATTAAATAAACCATTTTATCTAATTCAGTCTTTCTCTCTTGTTGATTAAATCAATTTATTTGATCTAATTAACCCTATGTCCATATTTAATTAAATAATCCCCTTTATTTGATTAAATATCTAAAGTCTATCTATTAAATTAAATAAATTAAAACCTTATTTAGTTTAATCTAACTTCATCTCATTTAATTAAATAAATCAAAAATATTTATTTAACTAATATTCAAATCATATCCTTCTCATATTTGATTTAAATTAATCCATAAATCTAAGTCAAATTTGTCACATCATCTAATCTCCCCATTAAATTAAATAACCTTGATTAATTTAATCTATATCCATGTCCCATCCTCTAGCTTTTGCCACTTGCACATGAAAATAGATTTAATTCATTTATTAAATCTCTATTTTCTCTCAACATGGCATGATGGAGGAATGTTCCCTCAAATTTGAATTCAAAATCCAAGTGGACTTTGTCCTTCCAACAAGACATTAACTTCACCTAATAAGTCCTTTTGCCTTGAGCCAAATGGCATTTAAGACATTCCTTTTCCCTCTTACATGTCATTTCACCATTTTCAAATATCACCTAATTGCATTTATGGGCACATTCATCAAAATGTGCACATCCTCCATCCACTCACATTTGGACAAGTGGCACCTTGCCATTGGTTGAATGTTAGTCCCACATTGCTTCATTTTGGGCATTTCTCCAACTTGTCATTCTATAAATAAGAGACTTCATTCCTCATTTTATCATCCACAACTTGAGTAAACTTACTATACTCAAATTCATAGTAATCTCCATTCATCTTATTGAGTTTTATAGCTAGGTTATGTAGATTTTATCTTGGAGCACATTGGAAGCATTCATCAAGTGGATCACTCCTCATCAAGCATCTACATTGCATCATTGGAATTGGGAAAGGGTCAATTTTCACATCAAATTGGCACCAATTCCCTCAAGAGATTAAGATTTTGCTTTGCATTAGAATAGGATTTGATATCTTGGGTTTATGTTTGTTGTGTTCTTCATTTCATTCCTTTTCCTTTGCAATTCAAATGAATTTCTTAAGGAATCACGATACTAACCTTGCATATGATCTAATATAGTGTTTGTTTCTCATGTTTGTGCAGGTTTGGAATCTTGGTTCACAATTTCTATCACAAATAAATAAACAAACAAATACTATTGATTGATGTGTTTACATATCATTATATAAAAAATTACATATCACACTATATAAAATTAAAGATAAATTTTTGAAATAGCGAGGAGAAGGGGTAGTAAAAAGTTTTGTTGTTCAAATGTGTTGTGGGACCATAGGTCTTGTTAGGAATTAGTGCTTAACATAGATTAGTATTTAATATAAATAATGTAAGTTATTATGCAATAATCACTTTAGTTAGTAGAGATTAGTTGTTGGGTGGTTTTGGGTAGTTAGTTGGTTAAAGGGCTATATAAAGTCATTGAATGTAATAGTTTGGTAGGGTAATGTGGTTGATAGATTTTGATTCGAGAGTAATCTTGTTTTAACTCTCTCATTTCAGTAGGTCTTTCATGAATCTCCATTAAAATGTAGAGGTGGCATGGCCATTTGATATATCAATTTAGTAATGATGTGGAATTGGGGCCCATAATAAGGTTTAAAATTGATGTCACCTTATATTTTTTCATGTTTTAAGTGATAAAATGTGTTTGAAATTTTAACTGCTTAATATACCTTATAAGTTTATGATATTACTATCAATATTCTATATAAAAACTATATAAAAAAAATAATTATTTCTAATTTTATTATTACTAAAATTCATATTAAATTAATTTATTACAAGAAATTTTCAAAATTAGATGTAGATTTTTAAATTAATATTATATATGTTTTTTCTTATTTTTAATCTTAGATGTTTATCTTATCTTCTTTAAATTAATGTTTTAAACTATAATTTTAAGACTCGTATATAATGTAAATATATATAAAAGTATAAATAAAAATTAATAAAAATATTTGGTGTTTATTTATAATGTTCAAAGTTATACTATTATATATATATTAATGTAGAAAATTTGTTAAATTGATTGATAGGTATAGGTAACCATGAAATTTATGAAATGCATGTTTCTTAAAATTGTTTGATAGTTATATCTGACAATAAAATAAAAATCCACATGATTGCATTTAGTAATTTATGAGAATAAATAGTGAACTCTAAACTTGTGATTTCAAGTTAAAAAAGTAGCATAGATAAATAATTTATCTGAAAGGAACTAAGAGATATCATCACGACACCTATATTATATTTGTCAATTAGGTTAAATATGCATCCTCAGAACAATCTCTGACTTATTTTAGATAAATATATTTAAGATATCTAGTTATGTGTAGCATGTACAATGTTAACTCCATATTAAATTATTTTTATATTATGCAAACATTATCCTTTGACAATTAATGAAACATTCCATATTGATCGAAATGTGAAATACACATTACATTAAAGGAATATAAGGTATTTGAAAGAAGATTTTATGTTAATAGACATAAAACACACACATATATAGTTAAAAGGACTTGAGTCTCTCTTCTTGAACATTTCATTTAGAAAGTTGTTTTTATAGTCTTCATTTTTTATTACATAATATGATAATGATGGAGATTGTTTTAGCCCTTCCATGGAATTCAAATAAGAGATAGCCATAAATGTTAACCATGCTCATTTTTTCATCATATGTATCAATTATTACTTTTGAAAGAGTCAACCAAGCCTCATGATTTATGTGTTGCTAATGTCCAAGTCAATCATAAAAGTAGCTTGCATGTGCATCCCTTTTTTATTAGTGTAATTAGGGTTATACAAAGGAAGATGGTATTGGTGTAAATAAGTGTTTTTACCTATTTAGGTCTTATTTACATGTTAAGTTCACTTAGATCTTAAGAGGGAATATTTCTAGTTAAGTATTAGTTGTCACTTATCTTTTGGCATTTAATGCAAGTGTGTCCTAAGTCATTTAATACTTGGTGAGGTAGTTATCTCATTGTACATGATTAAGACACGTGTCATGATCTTGTCTAACCCTATCTCACAACTTTCCTTTAGAAGCAAGGAATCATATGTACATTGTCATATATTCAATTTGGTAATCTTGCATCCATAACCATAACATGATATTTTTGTCATTTCTCTATTGTAGAATTTATTGTCTTGCAAGTGATCTTAGGGTGTTGAGGAGTTCACCATAAACTCCTACATGGTATCAGGGCTTTAGTGCTCTAGAATTCTTCCCAAATTTGAGGGACCAATATTGGTATTAAATTTTATTGGGTGCAAGTTGGGGTTTCAAGGACCTCACCATGGAATCCAAGGCATAAAAGAAAGTCAGATTTTCCTTTCATTTCATCAATTTTCATCATGTTTTGACTGATCTATAAGGGTTTGAACAAGGGTTATAGTTGCTAGATCCGGGGGGTAGATGATTTTTCAAAGTAGTTTGGGTAAAAAAAACCCCACTATTGCATACAAAAGGCCCAAGAACCTAAGGATTGACTATCAATTCATCAAATTTTGACATCTTTGATCAAAGCATCGGTAAAAAATTCTCAGTCATACGAGTTGTATGGATCCATACTTGGTTGTATAGTACAGTTAGCATGTCAATGATTATGGGTGGAATATTTAGCATCTTATATGTAGGGCATATTTTTTTATTAGGCATACAATCTACATCATCATACTTCATTGGTTGTGTATGGTACCTCTGCATCACATCAAGGTTTAATTACCGTTGTATGGTACGATGTTATTAATACACCACAAATTTTATAAAATATATTTTTTAAAAATATATTTGGGTCGTCGATCATTTTATTTTGTTTGGTTGAGAGATTAGGTGCTTGGTTAACGACTAAACCCATTTAGTGGTCACCAAACACAGTGGAGGGGCTAAGCCCCGGGTGATGCAGCCTAGGCCCACTGCCCCCTTTCCACCATGTCGCCTCCTACCTATCGCGTTGCTAGCGATGGGGTGGTAGCATGTTTTTTTTTTTTAAATATATGAAGAAATCATATGGAGGTCCATGGGCCAAAATTTTTTGCCCCTTGGCCCCAAATTTTGTCCCATGAAGGCCCAAATAAGGCATTTTTCAAACTATCATAACATGTAATCTAGGAGGTTGTTTCTTGCAAACAAGATATTGTCAAAAAGCTAGCTTCACCAATTGCAATGGTGTAGGTTATTTTTTAAAATTTTGTTGTTTCTAAGCATTTATTACTATTTGAAGTCATATATTTATTTTTGGCTCCTGAGCTCATAACTTTTTGCCATGATCTTTGATTTTCACAATTCTTGCAGTGTTGGAAGCTATTGAGGAGCTTTATCATGCCATCCATTCAATTTTTCTATTTCTATCCTAGGGATATCATGATTTTAGTTCTTGCTCGATGAATGTCCTGGAGATTACTTAGATATTTTGATAGTTGGGAGGGTGCAATTTTGATCTTTCCACTTCATTTTAGTTCTAGAATGATGTTCTATATCCTATTGCTTCATTCAAATTCCAGAGTTGCTCCATATCGAGAGTGTTCCAATGTTCCTTAGCATCAAGACTACTATTTCTTATCATGATTCTAGGATTTCTCCAAAGAGATTCCAAGGTTTCTAGCACCAAATTTATCTTTCTTTTGCTTGTCTTAAGTAAGAATTCCAGTGTTACTCCACCAGTTTTCTTCCATTATTTCTTTGTAGTAGGTTATTTCATTGGGGGGGGGGGCCTAAACGGTCTCTTCTTCATCTTTATTATCCTTTTCCTTGAATAGGGTTTTGTCCTCTCATTTTTTATGGAGAGCATTATTGTATCTTTTCTCTTTTTTAGGGAGGAGTTTTGTTCCACTGGATTTCCTCTTTTTCTTCATTTGTGAGAGATTACATTTGCATATGTACATGGGTACCTAACATGGCCTCATAGCCGAGACCCATATTTGAGTCATTCGCATAATAGTACTCCCTAAGTTGTTCTTAAGCAGGGGTATTGGTGTAGATAGGTGTTTTATCTATCTAGGTCCTATTCACATGTTAAGTCTATTTAGGTCCTCGAAGGGAATCTTCCTAGTTAAGTATTAGTTGTCTCTTATCTTTTGGCATTTAATTTTTATGTACTAAGTCATTTAATATTTGTTGAGATGGTTGTCTCATTGTACAAGATTAAGACACGTGTCATGATCTTATTTAATCCTATCTCACAACTTGCTTTTATAAGCAATGCATCATATGTACATTGTCATATATTCAATCTAACAATCTTGCATCCATAACATAGTGTTTATGCTAAAAACTGAAAAGGTGATTTAAAACTATAAATCCAAAATCAAGATTTCCAACATAACATCAATGAAGCCTTTCTTAAATGAAAGTACATGTAAAAACATAAAACTAAACTATGTGAAATCAAACATATGCATTCAAAAGAAAATCAACTCCATTGTTCTCCTATCATCAAGATCTTGATTTATGCATTTGGTGCTCTCAGATTTTCACAAGCACAAGTGCAACAAGAGGCTATGATGAATGGAAGAGAAGATTGCATGATCAAAATTCAATGTATCTCCTTTTGGTGAGAAGAGAAGGATTTTTATAGATGTCCCCACAAGGTGGATTCAAGTTGTGGGATTAAAAAGTGAAGTAGAGAAATGCATATTTTAATCAAATGAAATTAATTGAAATGAGAGAGATAAATGAGTGGGTTTATGATATAATGTAGGTTTAGAAGCTTAGAATAAAGATGTATTTGTAAATTAATGGATGATTTAATGAATTAAATGATTTTATGTAATGGATAAAGATTAAATGATCCAATAATTTGTGAATTTAGACAAATGATTAAATGGTTTTATGTATTTAAATGATTAATATGCATAGATATTTTAATGATTAATACAAATGGAGCAATATGAAATGGATAAATGATTGATAAATGCAGATGGATAAATGCGTATAAATGCATGAATGCTTATAATGTGTTAATGATTTGAATGAATTAATGAGTGAATAGAATAAAGTATTAAATAATCAATTAAATAGATAATACTATCCATTAATTAATAGATGAAAAAATAGGATAATTGTGAGGATAATTTTGAGAGTCTACATTTTTCCCCTCTTTGAGACAATGCATCCTGTCATGTTGTTTCAAAGAAAAAGAATTGATTAACCGATACATGCCCTAGGGATTCCTAGTAAGGATGATGATAAACATGATATGCCCCCTCAAGAGATTGATCAAACAAGCTATGATAAGATTAATCTCTCAATAGATCACAAGGAGAAGATTTGATAATTGATATTGTGTGAGTGATTAAGTAGTGATGTACATTTGATGAAAATGCACAATTGATAGTTGATGGGCGTAACTGAACAATTGATGTAAATGATTAGTATAGCTAGGTTGATAAGCCGATTAAACTAATTGAGATGATTAAGTTGATTGAGATTGATGCTAGCACAAAACAATGATTGATTAATAGATTGAGTGGTCAAGGAGCAGATCGATTGATTTGATATTTGGATGAAAAGATAAGCATCGGTTATATAAACCAATTATTCATTCTTTGAAATAAGGAGCATGAAGAAAATTAAATGATGAAGGAAATGGATGATGGAAGAAATGATTGATGAAAAAGAGATATGAAGGAAATGAAGGTGGTGAAGCTTCTTGTGCTTTATCATCATAGAGCTTATTATGTCGCAAATTAGTATGAGCATCTAGATAACATGAACATCTAGACGACCTGAATACTATTTGCATTTTTTATTTAGCAATGAAGTATAAGCATCTAGGTATAAGGACCTTAGATGACCTAAATACTTATTACATGGAAGACACTATTAGACAAGGAATGCTCTCATCCACACTAGACTCATAGGTCCTCGATGATTTTAGACAACCATGTCTTAAGATGAGTCATCCTGTGAATTAGAAACAATCCACGATAGCAAACAAGTGAACATGCCCCATCCTCACCTCTCTAGTTGAAGACATCCTTGAGAAGCTAAAAGAAATGCCACCAAAGATAAAATCATAAAATAATCAAATATCAACAAACAAACAAACATCATGCTTCAATGTAGATTTTATTCTTGTCACAGTTTATGCATTTGGTTGGATTTGAAAGGATAATTGATAGGTATGTTTCAATGTTTGTTGATTATCAATCATGGCGCATTTTGATTTTGTTGAAGTTCAAAGTTGTGTGGCGATATGAAAGTCTCACTATTTGGATTTTTTTATTTTTGGCGTTATTCATTTTTTATTTTTTTTGAAATATTTGATTTTTTGGATTTTTGGAATAACTATTTTTTTGGATTTTTGGAATATTTTATTTTTTTAGATTTTTGGAATATTTGATTTTTTTGGATTTTTTGGAAAATGTTTTTTTTTTTGGATTTTTTAGAGTTTTACAACACAATGAGATGAATTGCAAGCAAGCAGACAGACAAAGAGGATAGTTTCTCTAACCGCGAGATACTGAGTATCCCAACCCATAACTAGGGTTGAGGAAATGCCCCATTAAGGGATAGGACCAACCTAATATGCACAGAGAAGCGAGCAAGCAGGGGGGAATTTCGACCAATTCACAAGCCATGGTGAGAGTGAAAAGTCTATTATGAAGTGGAGAGTGAACAAAAATGGGATGAAAATTTCAAGTGGAGCTCTAAAGGAAAGAGGAGCGAAGCCTCTACACATGGCGTTGATTTCTCAGTTTTCACCATGGTACTTGCTCAAGGAACCATCAAAGTGGTTTTCACCATTGAATGAATTGATTTCTCTTTACTTTTTTCATTTTTCAATTTTTTTTTTGTATTTTTTCAAAACTTTTTTCCATTTTTTTGTATTTTTCAGGATTTTAAAAGAGTGTACCCTCTGAAGTACACAAGTATAAAACCTACAAATGTGCATACTGTTGATGGGATCACTGAGCAATTCACCTTCTAGATTAGATAACTGGTATGCCCCAGATCCATACACAACAATGATAACGTATTGACCCAACTATTTAGGCTCAAATTTACCCTTCTTTTCTCTATCTTATTGATTGCGAGGATTTTCATGAAGGACACAATCCCCAACCTCAAATTTACGTGGTTTCACATTCTGGTTATAACCTTGGCACATTTGGTGATGGTATGCTCTGAGATTATTGAAAGTAGTTTGTCTTCATTCATCCAACAGTTCCAATTCCTGCAAACGGGAAACTCAATATTCTTCATCATTGATTTGATTGTGCAAGGAGACACACAAAGTGGGCAACTCGACCTCGATGGGAAAGATGGATTCAGATCTATATACAAGGGTATAGGGGGTAGCGCTTGTGGGAGTGTGGAAACTCATGCAGTAAGCCCACAAGGTAGGATTCAGTTGAACATGCCAATCTCAACTAGCTTCATTGACCGTCTTTTTAAGAATTTTGAGAATGGTCTTGTTAGAGGCCTCAACTTGGCCATTACCTCGAGGATAGTAAGGTGTGGAAAAATGATGTTGTTTATGGAATTTCTCATAGAGTTCGTGGGCATCTCGATTTTTGAACAAATGATTGTTATTTGTGATAATGGATACAAGAACGCCATAATGACAAATGATATAGCTCAGTATGAAAGTGGCTATTTGTTTTCCAATGATATGAGTGAGGGGGACAACTTCAATTCATGAAATAGTTTGTGGCAATGATAATGAAATTATGACCATTGGATGAAGGTGGATGGATCTTGCCCACGAGATCGAGTCCCCACTGATAAAAGGGTCATGGTGTAGCAAGAGACTGCAATTCTTGTGCGGGAGCATGTATTAAATCTGCATTTTTTTAATACTGCTTGCATTTTTTAACAAAATGATAAGCATCATTTTCCATTGTAGGCCAATATTAACCCATACACAAGAGTTTCTTAGCTAAGGTAGGACCGCTAGAATGTGCCCCACATACACCTTCATGTACTTCTCGTAAAGCAGTTTTGACCTCGTCATGCTCAAGACATCAGAGTAAAGTACCATTGAGACCTTGATGGTAAAGGGTATTGACTAAGATTATGTAATGGGAGGCTTGACGGATAAAGGTTTTGTGGGATTTATTGGATAGGTCTGATGGCAAGGTGTTATCCCAGAGATAGGTATAAATATCCCCATACCATTGAGAATTAGGACCAACAATAAGATAGATTATTTTAGATTGCGGTATATTGTAAGCAGGTTCCAAAAGAGGCTCTACCAAGAACTCACAGTACGTAGCATTGCTTGGCATTTCCACAAGTGAACCAATTGTTTCCATTGCATCAACAACTCTGTTATTATCTCAGGGAATCTACTCAAAGGAAATTGATGTGAAATAGGCCTTGAAATCATCCACCATTCTTTTGTAAGGCATCAATTTTTTATCTTTTATTTTATAGTCATCATTAACTTGTCTGATCACTAGCTAAGAGTCACCAAGAACACACAACTCTAGGATTTTCCATTGCACCACCATACGGAGCCTAGAAAATAATGCCTCATATTCTACAATATTGTTGGTACATGGAAACTATATCTTATAAGCTTTAGGTATACAATCCCCTTGTGGTGTGACAAAGAGAATACCAATGCTAGAACCACCTTGTGTGAAGAAGCCATCAAAATATAAAGTCCAAAGATGTGTAGATTCCATGTTGAAGATTGATTCATCAGGGAACTTTGTAATAATAGGATGATTATCTATCACAGGAGCATCAACGAGTTGATCTGCTATAGCTTGTCCTTTGATTGCTTTTCTTTCTACATACTCAATATCAAACTCGATAAAGATCATCACCCGTTTAGCCAATTGTCCTGTGAGTACTAATTTGTTGAGGAGATACTTAAGAGGATCAATTTTTGTGATGAGTTTTTTCTGGTGTGTACAAGCATGTAATGTCACAACTTTTGTGAGGAAAAAATTATGACAAGGCATGCTCTTTCAATAGGAATATAATTGAGCTCATATCCCACTAGAGTATGACTGATGTAATAGATTGCACACTCCTTTCCTTTAGAGTCATGTTGTGCCAAACGTTCCCCCAGTGCTATGGTGGTTGTGGATATATATAGAAGGGCTTGTCATATTTAGGAGGCACTAATACTGGTGGTATCATCAGATATTCTTTGATTTTTTTGAAAATATTGTTCACACTTGTCATCCCATCTAAATGGAACATTCTTTTGCAACAGGTGCTGAAATAGTTGACATTTATCTGCAAGTGTGTTGTAAAATGACAGATAGATTGAAGTTTTCCTTGTAATGATTGCAATTGACTGATATTATTAGGCAAAGGCATTTCAAGTATAGCCTTTACTTTTATAGGATCAGCTTCAATTCCTTTAGATGAGACAATGTATCCAAGGAGTTTCCTAGAAGTTACCCCAAAGGCACATTTCTTTGGATTCAACTGGACTTTGTATTTTTCTAATCTTGTGAATTTTTTTTCCATGATCTCTAGATGTCCAACTTTGGTGTAGGATTTTCCCAAAAAATCATCTACATAGTCTTCCAAATAGGTATGCATCATGGCATGAAAGATAGTGGTCATTGCACACTAGTATGTAGCTTTGGTGTTCTTTAACCTGAAGGGCATGGTATTCCAATAGAAGGTTCCCCCAGGACAAGTGAATGTTGTCTTAATTTGATCTTCAAGAGCAATTTTAATCTGATTGTAGCCTGAGAAGCCATGCATGAGGGATAAGATTTCATGTCCTATTGTCAAATCCATTATCATGTCAATGTTTGGAAGTGGGAAGTCATCTTTAGGACAAGCTTTGTTTAAATCTATGAAATATGTGCAAACTCAGATACCCCCATTAGGTTTTGAAACTAGTACTAAATTTGAAATCTAGTCAACAGGTCTTATAAATCCCACATCTAGCAACTTTTGTAATTCAACTTTTACCAATAGAGCAACATGCAGGTACATTTTTCTCAACTTTTTCTTAATAGGTTTTGCCCTCGGTGGCAAAGACAAGTGATGCATTACTAAATCTAGATCAAGTCCTGGTATGTTTGCATAGGACCATGCAAATTTGGCTTGTCTTTCCTTGTAAAACTATATATGCTCTATTCTCTCTTTATGTGTTAATGATTCTGTTAGATGAATTATCTTTGGATTTTCTTTTGTGCCCAAATTTGTTGGTACTGTCTTCTCCACCAATATAGATGATTTTTCATGATAGAGTACTAAGGGAAGTGTGTCAAGCCTTCCATCCTCATGCGCCTTAGAGAGGTTTTCGCCCTTAGATACGTCCTTTATTTTTACTTTTTTTGGGTCTAATAGCGCTGCAAAATGGTTTTCACTAGAATACCTATTTATATTTTCAATAATTTTGTGACTGAAAGGCTTGGCACCCTCCCCAAAGTAAGTTGCAATGTTGAGTTCTATGGCGAAACCTTCTTTATGATCCTCATGATGTGTATCTTCTTGTGCTCCCAGAAAGTTTATGATTGCCTCATCATTTTGAAATACATCTAGTTGTGGTAGTCGCTTCTGATCCAAATCAATGAATTCGAGGTGAACCACAGGTAAAGGGTCATTATTTGAATCAATATTTTGAATGAATTCAAGGGTACAAATATTATGATTGTGTCCAAGGGTAGGGATACTATCATAGTCATAAATGTCAATGAATTCATTGATGGAACTTTCCTCGTTTGTCTATGTAGCATTAGAGGACTCTACTTCCTTACTTGAAGTACATGTGGTACTCAAGGTCTTATCTTTCTATGTGTCATATCCTAAACCAGGGAATTTTTGCGTACGAGTAGGTTGTATTGGTTCCAAGATACCCTATTTTTTCTAAATCGAGAGGACTTTTACCATCATATCTCATTTGTTTCATAAGATAAAATCCTTTACCATATTGTTCAACAGGTATCTTTATTTTAGTTTGTTCTTTTTCTATATCTTCATCTTTGTATAGTCATTTCAGAAGATTAACTTCTTTTGTTTCATTATAAAGGGATCCCTATTTTTTGAAAGTAGTTGATTTAAAAATCACTATAGCATCTGCATCTGATGTGGTCTTAGTCATTTATGGTTTTCCATAGGTGTGAGGAGATAAAGGTAGCTTTCCAATGTAAAGAGCACAATTTAAGGTATATTCTCCTACTCCTTGTTCTTTTACTTGTATTTTGATCTCAGCTCCATTGGATTTTGAGGAGGACGCTTTTAAGGACTCAGGATCAACATATGCTTGGGAAGGAAATGCCTCACGGTTGCTTGGGATTGTGATTTCAGTTTTAGGACTTAGATTATGGCAATACATGAAAGGGTTTGGATCTCCTTGTATTATGATTTCAATACCATTGTGTGGGAATTTAATGCATTGATGGTATGTAGAAGGTACTGCTTGCATTGCATGAATCCAAGGTCTTCCAAGGAGGATATTATAGGTCAGAGGGAGATCAAGGACTTGACAAACCGCATCCTTTACCACAGGGTCAACTCTGATTGGTAGAGTAACTGATTCTTTAGACGAGTGTTCCTCTTCATCATATGCCTTTATGGTAATATTTTTCCTTGGATCAACTACATTTTTAGAGAACCTTAATTTTGTACCTCAATTCTTGAGTACAAATATTAAGACCTACTCCTCTATCTATCAGAACTAGCCTGATCTTGACATTATGGACAAGGACGTCAATGTGTAAAGGTGCATTATGTGGTTGTCAGATGGATGAATCATTGTTCTCAGTAAAAGTGAGAGTGTGAGGAGAGGTGATCAATGTGTCCCACCATAGCTTGGAATTGATCCACATGTAGGTTTGTAGGCACTGTAGCAGTAGAAAGCACTTTATCTAGGATAACTTTATGCTTAGAAGATAGGCATAGTAGCTCAAGTATAGAAATTTGTGCGGTCATTTTTCCTAAATGCTCTATGAGGTTGTATTGTGAAGCTGGTGCAATGGATTTTGAATGAGGACCTCTAAGGGTAATTGTGCCTCTGCAGGTAGTAACATTGTAATCAGGTTCTTTTCCTTTTATAATGAAAGTGTTTACATGATTATGAACCTCACTGATGTTATTTATGGTATAGTCATGCTTAGCAGTAGCATAGTTTACACCATCACTAGATTCAAGGGCCTTTCCTTTATCCTTTTCATGCTTAGGGAAAGGGTTTTTAAACATCTCACAATCAAAATTACCAAAAGGAGTGTGTTCATCAACCATTATCTTACCGTCATCAATAAGGTCTTGTATTAGATGTCAAAGTTTATTGCAACTATTAGTCTTATGTCCTTTGTGTCTATGATAGTCACAAAAGTGATCCTCATTCCACCATGGGGGTTTGACTTGTGGATTATATTCTTTCATTTCAGGTAGTGTTAGAAGATTATTTTCAAGGAATTATTTTAATGCGGATTCAAGCAATTGTCCCAATGGTGTAAAATATCGTTTAGGGAAGCTTCTTTATTTTTCTTTCCCTTTATCTGAAGATGAAACTTTAAGGTTGTAAATAGGTGATGATATTTTAGTTGTTTTTGCATCAACTCTATCATTGACTACATTCTTGTTCTTTAGCCAAAAAGGTGTCTTGTTGCTTGAACCTCATTTTTTATCTTTATCATTATTAAGTTTGTGAGACCCACCAGTGATACTTGATACTATGCTAGTTTATTATTTTGGATAGATAGTTTGATTTGCATTTTAACTATTAGACATTATGTTTTGATACAGATTTATGCTTTTATGATGCTATTCATGTTATGATGTTTTGGACATTAGACCTTGCCTTTGATTTCATGTTACGGTGATGAGAACTTTAGACCTCATATTAGATTTTTGGATGCGCAAGTAGAATTAATAAAATTTATGAATTTTGAATTATCGTTATTGTATGAACAAAAAAATAGATGAATAAATGTTATTAGGAGGATTTAATGGTGATGAATTTATGTGACTATTGTAACTATGAATTGATTTTCCAATGTGATTTAAATGGGATGGAAATTGTATGTTGTGAATATATATATGTTTAGGTTGCTTTGAATATGTGATGTAATTGGATATATTAATGTGTGAAATTGAGTGTGCAGGTACGAATTCCATGGCCAATGGAATTGGAGGTCTTCAAGGAACCCTATGTGATAAACCCTGTGAATGCTGACAATAGTCCATGGGGACTATAGTCTTATTGTGATGTCAAATTTGTAAAGTGGTTTGAGACTTGAATGTTATTTTATTATATAGTTTTATTTTAAGTGTTAAGTTGCATTTAATTTGTAAAATTTCAATTGGGGAGTATTTCATATTTTTACCTTCTTTATTGACTCAAAAAGGGGTTAAAAAAGGTTATTTTATGTTTTTTCTATTTTTTTTAAACCCCTAGGGTGTTAACCCAAGGGTTAGGCACTTAGTTCAAGTTATATTTTGAACTAAAATCAAGATATGACCTCTCAAAAAGGCCTAGCTTTAAGGGTGACGAATTTGGATTTTGAATGGGTTGTAAATAGATGATTTTCGAGCTGATTTTCTTGGATCTTCAGTATTTTAAAGCAAGAGTGGTTTTTGGGAAACATTTTTTTTGGGACCTTCTATTTATCTCTTTCTTTTTTTGATTATTGGGGGGATTGAATTTATTTTGAAAAAAAAAATTGGTATCCTTTTCTAGTTCTGGTTGTTAGAAGAATTTTTGGGTGAAATAGAGTTTGAAGGAAAAGCTTGGGCGCTTCCACAATTTTCTTCTTGGAAAGCGTAAGAGGTTGGCTTCTATCATTTTGTATTTGTTCTTGGTTGAAATTGTTATTATTTTTTTTTAAAACGCTGCGAGTATTCATTATTGTATTGTTATGTGTGGGTTTTTATTTGTGTTGGGTTGTATGGAGATGTCTATCTCAGATTTTGAGAGCTACCCAAGTGTGGGGTTGAGAGAGGATGATCCTCCAATGGAGAAAATTCCAACCTTTGAGAAGGTGGAGATTTTGGGTATGAGTACCCACATTAATGGAGTATGGGGTTTTTGGGTATGAGTGCCCTGGATTATTTTGTGATGTTGGATGGATGGAGAAGTGGAGAGAAGATGTGATACTGTATAGATCTTTATTTAAAATATTCAAGTTTCCCCATTGGGTAGTGATATCTCCTAAGTCTCCCCCTTTCTTGAATCTTTGAGAAGATTCAATGTGCATGTGAATCCCTAGGTTTTTGGGTGTAATTGTATTCATGTGTGATTGATGTTTAATGCATGTTTGAGAATGTGTGTAACCCGGTTCCTTGATGGCCTCCAAGCTCGGGGGTGACTAGTTTTCCAGTCTAAGGTTGGGTGGTGAGCACCCCATTGGCTGCAGGAAAGAAAAATTGTGCTTTGTCTACGTTCTACCAATTTGAAGGGAGCTTGTTGTTCTTAGGAAGATGTTACTTTGAGACTGTTTATGGTCTATTGTAAATGTTATTGTAATCTACCCTGCTGTGTATATTGTTAGGATTCATGGATAGCTCCTATAAAGGACTTGCTGGGTTGTTGTAAAATTTTATAGGATATTTATTGCAGGACATAGATGAAAAGGAAATAATCATTGATTTTAATTCATATCTCTGTTTCAGATCTGTGTATGAAATTATTGTTTTACCATCATCTTCTTGAAATGGCAGAATTATTGCTTTGAGCTTGAGAGGAAATGAGTATATATTGTTATGCCTGATTATCTATTTTGAAATGAGCATTATCCATTATTTCTTGATTTACAATAAAACAAATCATGTATATACAAATAAGGATTGGTTTAGTTTTCTGTTTTAAATAACCAGAGTATAGCATATAAATTTCATACAAAGGAAATTTTAGCCTTACACAGCTGTATTAGCCAGAGACTATCGACAATTTACCTAGTGTTTCATGAATGATTTTCAAATCTATGTATTATTTCTTTTGTCATGATAAATCAGCTAATGGGTACTGAAAACAAATACAGTGTTGCCCATAAATTCTGGAGTTTTTGGTATTTGTTAAAAGAAGGAAAAGAAAACAGGGCATAGAAAATAAAATAAATCTCAATATTTTTATGAATGATTGTTCTTAGGAATGAACATATTTGTTTCTGATTATAAACACTCCCAGGAGAATCACGAAACTCGGATCTGCATAAGAAAAATAAAATACATCAACAGTCCCTGACCATGAGATCTGTAGCACCGTTTTGAGAACAAACCCTGGCCTGTATATTCCATTTCAATCTTTGGTTTCTGGCCTGTAATGGAAATCAGATAAAAAAAAAATTGCAGTCATTGAATATTTTTCTGAACAATAGATAATTTAGAACAGTTCATGATTTCCTCCTCTATGTTCTAGCCGCCGCCCATGGCTCAGATCTGCACAAGAAAAAATAAAATGAAAATAACTAATGCAAAGATTAAAAAATTAGGGCTCACACTTTAGCTTTGAAAGGGACTTCTTTAAATCCGTAACATTTACCTAGGTATACATTAAAACTCCTTTTTATTTCTTTATGCATCGATTTCTTCTAATTTATAGACATGGGATTCTTATCTATTTTTTTTCATGAGCTGTATATATGTATTACTTCTTGGTTCAATGAATTACATAAAAAGACTTTAAAATAAAGTGACCATAAAGAAAAGCTTATTAGTTGGGAAGCTTCTGATTTAAGTTAAGGAAAAATTTAAATGGCATGTGATGTATTGATTTATGAAAGACTAATATAAAAGCTACCTTTTTTATTTAAAAGTAATTTAAAATTAGTTCTTTAAGTATACCTCTATTTTAAGAAGTATTTTTTTCTATATTGGCATAATTTAAATATATATTTATATTTTATGATTAATTTCTTTATGATTCTCTTTTAGTAGCAATTATAGTTATGTAAGGATGAATTAGTATCTTAGTAGATTATTTATAATAAATAAAATATTTATTATTTTTGGAAATATATATAGAGAATAAATAATTCAAGTAAAGATGAAAATAATTAAACATAAATATAGATATAAATATGTGTAAATAATAAAAAAATATAAAGAGTTTGTTACCACATTGATTAGAAAAAGGTTAATGGCTTTGATTATTGGAAATAGATACTAATGATCAATTGATAATAATTAGAATTTTGTATGCAACAATGGGTGGACAATTAGTAGTGTAAATACGTTTTTATAAAAAAAATTGTTAATTGGTTTTTGCTTTAGGTGTAAATTTAGGGCATTATTAATTTTAATAGTTCCATCATCGATAAGAGTTTGTTCGATTTGAAATTCCATTTCTATGGCTTCATCAAAGACATCCAAGCATTTGAGGCGAAGAATTATTTGTCTAGAATGTCATAAGGTAATCGTTTTGTTAAATGTCTCCATCTTTGTAAAAATGACACAAAAGATTCTCCTTGTTTTTGTTTGGTGTTAAAAAGGTTTGTCATGGTCACTTTAAGTTCGCAGTTGAAACTATAATTGGAGACAAATTTATCAGCCAATTCTTGAAAAGATTTGATGGTTGAGGGTAATCATGAAATCCATTCCATAGCTTCTCCTCCTAGACTGCGAGGGAATAATCTCATAAGGTATGTCTCATCAACTACAAATTCGAAGGTAGCAGCACAAAATTCTCTTAAGTGGTCTTTAGGATCTCCTTTTCCCTTGTACTTATCAAGTTTCGGTATGTCCCAGTGACTAGGAAAAGGTGGCATTGGTATGCTTGGATCGAAAGGATAAGGACATATATCCTCAATGGAGAACTTGTGGGATTATGTTTTATTGTTCTTGAGAGTATCAAATTCTTGTCTTAGTGCTCTAAGGTCATCCAAAATAGGATTGCTTGTAGGTGCAATTTTTGACGTCTTTGAAGATCTCTTGTAACTAGGTTGTAAATAAAATGGTTTGTGATCTTTGATTCTATCATCATTGTTTGTTTTGGGATGCTTAGATTCACTAGATTTAGGTTGGTCATTCATCGTGAGTAATGATATGTCAAAATCAGGAGGCATTTTGATTCCTTCATCAGTAAGGGCCTTGAAGTATTGATGTGGG
The DNA here is from genome assembly GCA_007258455.2 of Sequoia sempervirens. Lineage (NCBI taxonomy): Eukaryota > Viridiplantae > Streptophyta > Pinopsida > Cupressales > Cupressaceae > Sequoia > Sequoia sempervirens. The sequence goes on from VDFB02271358.1 coordinate 361,982,699, forward strand.
TTACGTTTGACTACCTCTATAAGCAGTTTAGTGAATCTATGGTCATTAAGTGCTTCATTTATATGGGATTGGGTTATTTCTTCGCTATTAGTTTCATTTGTTTCACTAGTTGCAACACTAATGTGATCTTCCCCATCAAAGTCTTTTCCCCAAGGATTCCCTTCTTGAAACATTTATTCTCTTGTTCTAGGGGTCATAGGTGACTATTTTTATCTTCAATTCAAGACAAGATAATGTATGAGACTTAAGAATAGGATGCAATGAAAAAGGATTGATATGAGAATGGCATGGTATGATAAGAATGCCAGAGCTCAAAGGAAACTCTAGGTCTGAAGCTGGTTATGATGCAAAGGCTTTACTTGTGTTATGATGGATGAACACAAAGACAAATGATCAAGAGAGGGTATGGAGGAGATGATGAACTCCAAGAGGATTTCCTTACTCAAGGATGATGATATGTTCCCTAACTCAAGGATGATGAACCTCAAGTGATTCAGGTGACTAGTAGCCAAAGGTTTGATTTCAAGACCTAAGAAGAGTAACCTAAGTGCAATGCTAAAGGCTTGTTTGAGCAATAGTGGATATGCAAGGGTAGAGGATATGCAAGGACTATGCAAAGTGCAAGGATTAAAATATCAGAACTTGAAGGATGATGGCCCCAAGAGATTTAAGTGATAGGTTCATTTTGGATGTTTTTTTTGTTTGACTTTTTGGGGTTTTGCAAGGTTGAGAGGTTGCAGATTTCCTAGGTGTGATGTTTGTTTGAGATTTTTTTTGAACGTACACGTAAGACACAACAAAAAAAATGTTTTTGAGTAGATCTTTGGAAAAGTTTTGAGATTCACAGGACAAGTGTGGTGTTTGATCGTAACTAAAAATGTTTTTTTGTTTGATTGTTGCAATAAAATAACATTCAAGCACAAATCCTAGGTTGGCTAAGACAACATTTGTTGGATTCCCACTTGGATTTCTCTAGCCACATTTATTTAGAGCAGATAGCTTAGAATTTTGGTGGCACTGGCTCCCCTCCATGACACTCACTTCTCGAGTGCACCAAACTTTGAATTCCCAAAGACCTAAAGATCTTAAGAAATTTGCTATCTCAACTTTGAACTGTGGGAATGCGGGACGGCTTCAGAGGTCCAACCTCCGACGCCGAAAAATAGAAGGATTTTGGGCTACTAAAACAATTAGTTCTTTAGTGAATACTCAGGGACACGGCTCCCCGCAAGAGTCCAATAAGCCACTTAAGGCTTTAATCACTCTATTAGGGGCTCTTATACATTTTACGGTAGGTACCCTATTTCGAGTGACACTGTACGAAAGGGGCAAAGACCAACGATAGGACTTGACAGTTTAGTCTTATCCTTTTATATATCGGCCTGAGCACAAAACTGATTGGAGTTGTTCCCTCTTGCAAGGCAGGCCCCTCTAAAAAAGAAAACTTGAGTGTCGCTAACACTTTTCTCTTACACCCAGGACCACGAAAGGTAGGGGAGTGGATAGTGTGTTAGTAGTAGGTCCATTCAACACATGCACAAGTGTGCCAAATGTAAAAAACAAATTTTCTTTTTAAGCACCAAACGAAGTGTTTTCTATACTAAAAGACAATCAATTTTTAAAAAATCAAGTCTTTAGGAAACGTCTTGCACCAAATGTCATTAGTAGTTTCAAGCCTCCAAGTCTTCGACAAACGTGTGTTTAAGTTTTTTTTTTTGATCTGTGACATGCAAACCTGCACAAAAGCCAAATTAACCAAAATTAGCCCCAAGATTAAGAAACTAAACTAAAAAGAAAAAATAGTATTTAATCTAAAATCTAAATTTTATCTAAATTAAAAAAACTAAATCCAAACTAAATTGAGAAACTCAAATCTAAATTAAGAAACTTAAATTTAAATTAAATTAAGAAGCTTTGAATCTAAACTAAATTAGAAACCCAAATCTAAATTAAATTATAAATTTAAAAATCTAAACTAAATTATAAATTAAAATCTAAACTAAATTAGAAAATTAAGAACTAAACTAAATTAGAAATTAAAAACTAAACTAAATTAGAAAATTTAAAACTAATCTAAATTTAGAAATTAAAAACTAAACTAAATTAGAAAATTTAAAACTAATCTAAATTTAGAAATTTAAAAACTAAACTAAATTAGAAAATTAAAAAAACTAAACTAAATTAGAAATTTAAAAAAAAAACTAAACTAAATTAGAAATTAAACTAATTTTGTGAGGAGGTCATGAATTCGAACCCCAGAATCTTCCCTGAGTCTATTTCTCTACTATAAATTGATGTTTCACCTCTGAAATTAGCAAACCATATCTACTCACAGCCTAAGGCTTATATGGGTAGAATTTTAGTAATTCTAGACAATATATTATATTGCAGAAGCATATGAAGGCTTTTGAAGAGGGTTTGATTTGGCTTCGAGGTAAAGAAAGTGCCAGAGGGTGAAGGGAGGAAAGGATGGTGACAAAATCTTCTTCTCCAAATCAAGTTGATGGAAAACTATTTCTCTACCATAAAGTGGTCGAAGGTGGTGGAGCTTGAGAAGACAAAGGAGATATTACAAAGGAAAAGGATGAATTCTCGATCACTCCAAAGGCTCGACTTAAGGCATTACTCACAATAGAAAGAAACAACATATGAGATAAAAACTAACACATTCCATGGTTTCAAGCACTAACAAGCAGCGGCTAGAGGGTATTACCCGTGGCAAGAACATGCTAGATTTGAAAGATAAAAACAAGGTAGATGACTGAGAAAAAGTAATGGTGATAGGGAGGAGAGAACCAATAAGCCCAATTTTATTAACTATTGATTGCGCCCCATTTATTAGTAACACAAAATTGGCAGGAAATACGACATTGTGAATGATGATGACAATAATAATTGGATAAACAAAGGCTTAAAAAACAAACAAACAAACAAACAGTATTTATTCATGATCAAAAAAATGTCTAAATATTGTAGAATGTTTGAATTCAACATAATTTAGCTTGGCATATTGTTATTTCACATCCCCCATGCAAACTAATTCTGAAATAAGCATGCATACATAGACTAGTTACAAATGAGAAAAAAATGCACCCATAAATTAATGATTCACGTCAGGTTCACCATTTTGTTTATGCTGAAAACTGAAAAGCTGATTTAAAACTATAAATCCAAAATCAAGATTTCCAACATAACATTAATGAAGTCTTTCTTAAATGAAAGCACATGTAAAAACATAAAACTAAACTATGTGAAATCAAACATATGCATTCAAAAGAAAATCAACTTCATTGTTCCCCTATCATCGAGATCTTGATTTATGCATTTGGTGCTCTCAAATTTTCACAAGCACAAGTGCAACAAGAGGCTATGATGAATGGAAGAGAAGATTGCATGATCATAATTCAATGTATCTCTTTTTGGTGAGAGGAGAAGACTTTTTATAGATGTCCTCATGGGGTGGATTCATGTTGCAAGAGAGATGTGGGATTAAAGAGTGAAGTAGAGAAATGTATATTTTAATCAAATGAAATTAATTGAAATGAGAGAGATAAATGAGTGGGTTTATGATATAATGTAGGTTTAGAAGCTTATAATACAGATGTATTTGCGAATTAATGGATGATTTAATGAATTAAATGATTTTATGTAATGGATAACGATTAAATGATCCAATAATTTGTGAATTTAAACAAATGATTAAATGGTTAATTATGTATTTAAATGATTTAGTATGCATAGATATTTTAATGATTAATGCAAATGGAGCAATATGAAATGGATAAATGATTGATAAATGCAGATGGATAAATGCTTATAAATGCATGAATGCTTATAATGTGTTAATGATATGGGCGAATCAATGAGTGAATAGAATAAAGTATTAAATGAATCAATTAAATAGATGATAGTATCCATTTAATTAATAGACAAAAAAATAGGATAATTGTGAGGATAATTTTGAGTGTCTGCACATAGCATGATATTTTTGTCATTTCTCTCTTGTGGAAGTTATTATTGTCTTGCAAGTGATCCTAGGGTGTTGAGGACTTCACCATAAACTCCTACAAATGTATCTTCAAATGACATCCTAAAGGTAATTGTCAAAATCTACCATAACATATATTGATGGTTATAATGGGGTATTTCTCAGTTTGTATAATATAATATTTTAAATATAATTTGAATATTCATTTACAAATCTTGTTTGTATTTATAAATTGGAAGTAAACATCAACCTTGCATCCGTAACAATTAATAAGTCTACATAAATTTTATCATCCTAACCCCCTAATGGATTATTACCTTCTTTAATTATATCAATACATGTTTTCAAACATCATGCCCCTTCTAGTTCTAGCCAATGAAGATTAGGTCTAGGTCCTCCCCCAGGCATGGTTCTTGTTATAGCTTCCCTTAACTCAGTTCCATTTATTGAACCAAATAAAGACCTAAAAGAAAATGTAGCTAAAGAAGCACTTGTATCAATTGCATTTGCACTAGTAGATGATTCAGTTAACACATAAGTCGTTGATCTTGTTAATTCTATTGATGAAGCCAAATGGTGATGTTGTTTTTATTGATTATGCAATTGTTAATGCACCACCTACACCTCCATATACAATAGTTTGAGATCCTATAATGGAGCTCATAGCACCTATGGCATGAATAGAACCAACATAAGTACCAAGAATTGGTGCACCAATAGATCCAACAACAACAAAACCATCATATAATATGAAACCATTAGCAAGAAACCCACCATCTCTAATTGTTTACCCATAACTAATATCTCTAATTGTTTACCTATCACTAGTTCTTGAACTAGTGATAGGTAAACAATTAGAAAGAAATGGATGGAACATTAGAATGAATAACAAGAACAATAATGCAATAAATAAATTAAAAACTAAATCCTATACTCAGAGGTACTATACCAAAACAATAAGACTCCACCTAACTACTAGTCCCTCTTCGCTAATAGATTCTTATGATTTTGACTTTTTGATGGACTTTGTTGATTTTGTAGCACGAGCAGTTCCATATGCGCTAGCAGATCCTACAAAGCTACCAGCCTCAGTAGACATTTAACCAAATCTGATGGATAAGGCCACAAAACCCATAGGGACCAACCAGTAGCAAGCCAACAAAGCAAGCATCGATTGACTTGTAGTTGCATCAATGCGGTTCTCGGCAGAGGTCTCTGTTCCCCACGTGCATTGCGGTGCCCCGCCTCCATAATTTGGTAACAGGCTTAGAATTCGTATATTTTAGATTTGCCATGCCTTTGGGTTTTGTTCGTTATTAATAAATTATTTAGACATATATTTTACATTTACCCTGCCTGTGGGTTCGTTTGTTATTGATAAATTAAATAGAAATTGGGTTTTGTTTGGTTTTGGTTTTTGATCATATTGAAAGCTCATAAATGCACTGTAGAGCCTTGGGCCCGCCTGAGAGCTTAGACCCACAACAGAACCCCACACACCCACCTCGATTTTACTGCTAGAAAAACCGGGATCCGGGTTGCTCCCATCTCGGGACGAATTTGCAGCGGGATTCCCGTTTACGGAACACTGTTCAAAGCATCCCTTGGCCATTACTATTAAAAGTTTTACTGTTCATCTTAGCAGTAAAAATGGGTCAGTCCAAAGTGAGGCCCAGTTAGGCCAATCCCTTGTTTGGTCAGAAATCTGCAGCCTGGACACATTATAGTCCCGTGAATGTCTTTTATTTCTCGTTTAACAAAGAAAAGGTTTGTTTACCCACATCCTCGTTCGCAACATACAAGTCTCATATTATTATTCGGTTCAGATTAGGCTTTCCCGTTCTATGGATAAACGGAGATAATAAGATAAACGACAAAGATCAAGATTCAATCTCTCATCAGCGGTTCAGGATAACGGCTCAGGTGAGCGGGCTCGGGCAGCGGCTCAAGGGGGATCTGCGTTCCGGGTAGCGGGTCCACGTGATTTGTGCGGATTAGCGCGGTGTGACTGCAAAAAGACAGAACGTGACCAAACCGACAGCCTTTGGCCTGGTTCGAGGAAAATCAACATTTTTAAAGTCAGCCCGTGAATGCAAAGTGTCGCTTTGTCCTCTTCGCAAACAGGTTAGATGTGGGCCCTGCTTCTTTATCTTGTCTGGTGATTCTTTGTTTTATCTGTTTCCTGTCTCTCTTTTGCAACGTCAAAATCAGGGGGGGTTGAAATCTTTGGTGGTTAATACACGGTAAACCATGGTTAAACAGTCAGTAAAACCTCAGTCTATTGCACTCGGGGAAAAGCAGGGACGTGCAGGGGAAATAACTCCTTTTACATTTGGAAATGCACACTCTTTGAATCTAGGGCTTGTAGAGTTTGCATCGGGTGGCTGTGAGTCAATATACAGTCCCCAAATACAGATAGCTGCCTCTTGGTTAAGAAGGCTTTACCAGGAAGGTATTCATATCCCCTGGGATCACTCATTACAAGCTACAAAAGGACCTGCAATCTCACTCTTAAGCCCTCAAGCAGGTGATTTAGTCAAGCCTTGGAATTCGTTTTACCCGGAGGTCCCTCATGTTTTTTCAACTGGCACAAAGGAGAAGTTGGTGTTTGTGAATGCAAAGCAGTATAAAGGGATTTTAAGGCGTAGACAAAGCAAAAAACTGAAACTGTCACAGAAGAAAAAACTCATCATGATCTTACCAAAAGGTAGAAACAATGTAAGTGTCGATATTAACATGCCCCATTTAATAGATGACCAAACAGAGCAAGGGGATGTTAAGGGTAAAAAGAGGGAGATTCTGTCATCTCAAGAGGCTCCAAGGCCAAACCAAAACAAAACAGGAAGTTCTACAATAAGCAAAGGGGATGGAGCAGAAATGCCCCAAGACAATTTGGACTCCTACAGTCCAACAACCACTCCTCTGCTGTGGTCTTCTGAGCTCTACGTGAACGAGCTCATGGACATGAAAAAAAGGGTTGATCTCTTAGAAATGAAAGGGCAGCGTGATGATTCCAGGCTAAAAGAAATACTAGAAGCCAACTGGAATCATGCAAGGGAAAACATGCGTCTTAAGGAGCAAGTTTTAAGCTTGCAAAGTAAGATGGAAAGAGGTCAAGAAGAGCTGGTCACTTTAAAGCAAGCTTTAGAACAAGCAAAATCAACAGAAAAAAAGAACTTAGAGGCAGCGTTGGGAAATGACACAGCACAGCTAGAAGCGATCCAATCAGCAATTTCAGACATGGTAACAAGCGAAAGTAAGATAAAGGATCAAATAGAAGAGGCCAAATCTTGGGCACAAGTCATAAGTGGATCATCAACCACGCAAAATGAAATCATTGGGAAACACATAAAGATGCAGTTAAGAGAAGAAAAAGTCAAGCAAGACAAAGCTAGAAACATCATCATCAAAGGTTTGAAGGACTTCGGGGAAAATGAGGGGACTGTTATCTTAACAAGGGACTTTCTCAAGGACCAACTCAAATGGACAGGAAAAATTCAGCAGGCAAATAGGATTGGAAAGAAAACAGAGGCAGGGAGGGATAGACATGTAAGGGTTGTCTTAGGTAGCATGGAAGACAAGATTGCAATCCTAAAGAACAGGGGGTCCCTTAGAGGCACTCAAATCTACTTAGATGAAGACCTAACATTCGATCAGCAAGAAGAGCGAAGGAAGGAGTGGGTAAAAGTGAAATCAGCAAGGGATGCCGGAAAATGGGCATGGTTGAAAAATGGGAAAGCTCAAATTAGCGAGCGACCATCACACAACAAATAGGGATTTGGGGCCCCACGAGAGTATTTGCACATAGTAAGTTGGAATTGTAGAGGTTACCCTTGGAGAAGAGGACCGGGGTTGGGGCCCATAGCAGAAGGAAAAGACATTATCATTCTTACAGAAACTCATGAGCATGACAGTTGCAAAGTTCCAGATTTTGAAGGGTATGCTAAAATTTCAGTGTGGAATGAAGGGACTGAAACAGGTAAGGGGCATGGAGGGATTACAGTCCTAATAAAAGAAGCTTGGGGAGAGATGATAAAGGTTGAAAAAACGGATCCAAACAAGCAGTTCATATGGCTAAAAATAACAGAAAATGGGGCAATAATTTGGCTGGCTGCATGTTATTTTGCTCCTAAAAACTCAAAGGTCTACAAGAAGAGAAAGATGGATAATGAAGACCCTTTTGCTGCTTTAAAAAAGGACATTTCTGTTTTTAGCTCTTCGGGAGAAATAGTGCTAATGGGGGACTTTAATGCAAGGACAGCCAACAATCAATCCATTCAGTTGGGCAGTAGTGGGGAGGAAGACAACAACCCTCTTTGGCTTGAGGAGGCGGAGGTTCAGACTTGGGAAAGGACCTCTCAAGATGGCAATGGGGGTGTGTCACATTTTGGAGTGGAGTTACTTGGTTTATGTAGCTTATATGGCGTGGTAATCTGTAATGGTATGAAAATGTGGCCAAAGTCGGGTGGTATCACTTGCAAAACCTACAATGGGCAAAGTGTTGTAGACTATGTGTTATGTTCTCAAAATTCGGTCTCTAGGCTGCTGGAGTTCAATATTGGGTACTGCCCTATTGGTCTAAATTCTGATCATATGCCTCTTCTCGTTAAATTTAACATTCAGGATGGCAACCAACAAGATGGCAAAAATCAGTACTCTCATAAGAAGGCTCACTCACAAGGAAAAATCCTTGTGAATCATGAAAATCAAGAAATCTTTGTGGCTGCGTTGGATCATCACCTCCAAGAAAGAAAAAACATACCATGCAATGAAAGCAACGAAAAAAATGAATACATTAGCAGCAATATGTTGGTTCCACTAATTCAGAAGGCTCTAGAAGGTTGTAAGAGATCTCAAACCAAGAAAGGGATTTCAAATACTTTTCCTGCTAACCCATGGTATGATGAGGAGTGCAAAGCAGCAAGAAGATTGGTCAAAAAGAATATGTCAAACAAAGAAAGTAAAGTAATCTACGAGAAGTTGGTAAAATCTAAAAAAGAAACTTATGTGAATTTAAGAAGGAAAGAGTTAATTGCTTTGGGTAAACACAATCCCAAAAGTTTTTGGAGAGAGTTGCAACAAAAGAAGAGTCAGACAGAAAATAGTATCACTGGGAAGCAGTGGTTAGAGTATGCGAAGCTCTTGTATGAACGACCAGTGGAGAAAATCAAGCCCCCTTTAATGCATGCCTCAAGTGAACTCTTCTCGGAGGAGGATATCAAGAAAGGCATAAAAAACCTAGCAAGTGGTAAGGCTCAAGATATTGATGGGCTGCAGGCTGAATTCTTAAAATGGGGTTGTGTGCTCCTCACACCTCACATCAAATACCTCTTTAATAGCATCACTCAAAATGGCTTTCCGGCTGAATGGGCTACCAGTGTGGTCATCCCCTTACATAAAAGTGGGGATATCAATAATCCCTCTAACTATCGAACTATAATGGTCAATCCTCTTCTTGGTAAACTTTATGGGAGCATGTTAGAGCGCAGAATCAGTAATTGGGCCGAAAGGGAAGGTAAAAGGGCAAAGGGGCAGGCTGGTTTCAGACCAAGGCATTCTACCATAGATCACTGCATCACGCTTAGGCACTTAATTGAGAAAGTTTGGGACACTCAAGGGGCTGAAGCTTTTTGTTGTTTCGTTGATTTCAAAAAGGCCTTTGACACGGTACCTAGGGACAAATTGTGGAACAGAATGAAGGAACTTGGTATTCCTGATGAACTTAGAGCAGCAGTCCATAAACTTTATGAGAAAGTTAGCGCTAAAATTAGAACAAAAGATGGTATGTCTGAATGCTTTGGTAGCGACATCGGGGTCAAACAGGGTTGTCCACTATCTCCCACTCTGTTTGGATTATATATTGATAAGCTTGAAGAATGGTTAAACAAAACTGATGGGGAGGGTATTCAACTAGCTAGTTATGTGGTGAAGTTACTTTTATATGCGGACGATCTTATCTTAATTGCAAAATCTGCTCCGGGTTTGAGAGGTCATTTAAAGGCTCTCGAGCTCTTTTGCCAAGAGGTCGGTATGCAAGTTAACACCAGCAAAACCAAAATCATGATTTTTTCTTTGAAAAGGAAGAAGCAGCAGTTTAATTTCATCTTTGAGGGCAGCCCTTTGGAGGTGGTGGAAGAATACAAATATCTAGGGATTGATTTCCATAATAGGCTCAGCTGGGAGACTTGCAGGGCAAAAAGGATTCAGGGTGGCTGGAAGGCGTCTTATCTACTACAAAACAGATGTAGGAAAGCAGAGTTATGGGATTGGAAATCCAAGAAAACCCTTTTTGGTTTGTTGGTGGCACCGGTTGTCCTCTATGGTTGTGAGGTTTGGGGGGGTAGCATGTCAAACCACAAGTGGAGGCAAGTTGAAAGAATTCAAAAACATTTGATCACTACTAACATCAAAGTCAAATCTTCGGTTCCGTATGAGATTCTCTTGGCTGAAACTGGTATGTTCCCGTTGGAGGCATCTGCTGTCATCCGGTTAATAAGTTATTTAAAAAAAGTTGAGAACATGGATTTGCACCGCTGGCCCAAAATGGTTGTTGGGGAGGAGCTAAACCGTAGAAAGAAGACTTGGATGAAGCAAAATAGCAAGTGGTTGAACAAATGGAACATTAAACTACATGAGTGCCCCAACACTAATGCTGAGATAAAAAAGTTTGTGCTAGAAAAGTTTAGGTCTACTATGTGGACTAAGCAGGTTGGCCGTAAAAAGTCACATTATATCCAGGTGTTCAACCCCACGTGGGAGCATGATGAGAAAGACTATTTAAGGGTTACAATTAAAGGCAAGGCTAGGCTTTTGGTCGCTCAAATAAGAACCGGGTCACACCATCTTAGATGCGAGACAGGTAGGTGGGCTGTTCCCAAGGAGGCTTGGGAGCAACGAACCTGTATTTTTTGCAACAAAGGGACTGTCGAGACTGAATGGCACTTCATGATTGAGTGTGCTGCTTATGATGATATCCGTATCCAATATGAAGACATTTTGAAGGTGGACAATCTAAATGAGCTTTTTAGGGAAACTAAGCTCCTCAAAACTGCTAGCTTTCTGATCAAGATCTATAATAGAAGGGCTGATATGGAAAAGAAATTGAAAATGGTTAAAGTTTCGGTGCTTGGTCCCATAGACTGATGGTCTCGTGGACGTCATTAAAAACCATTCATTCATTCATCATCACCTACATGATATATATTTTTACTTTTAAAAACACGATCTATTTTATTTTCATTGAGATGGTACAAGAATATTCCACGCGGTTTGAACACTGAGCACTAGTAAACAATTATTATCTGCAGAACATAGTGGCGAACGCGGAGATTGGTTCATAGTTCAGATATATTATTGTCTCGGTAAGATTTGGTAGGCCACTAATGTTTATTATAATATTTTTTCACCGTGGAGATCATGCCGTGCTTTAAGGAGAATATCTCCAAATATAAAGACAAAATCTGAAACTGGGTAAACTTCTGTTTAAATTGTTTTGAATTCCTCTCCCTCTCAATTAATTCTAAAGAAAGATAAAACAATAAATATATCCTCACGGAAAAGGTTTTGGGTGTAGAAAAGTAATTGAGTGGAAAAACAACTTCAGAAACAGGTAAATGGTATGGCAGTTGGGTAGATGATTTGGAGTTGAAATGAAAAGATATTTGGCTGTCATGTGTGAGAAATGTAGTTTTTTGAGCGTGAGATAGCAGGGGATAAAATGATGTATGGAACATAGATTTATCTAAGAAATGACATGGAATGAGAATATATGTTTTTACTTTATAGGGTGTTTATGTGTTTTTATTTTTTTTAGTTAGAGAGGATGATTGCAATCTTAACACAAACTTCAATCCAAATTCTAAACCTAACTAAAATCTAACCCTCCTAACCATAACTTAATTGCAATAGTAATCCTATATCAAACCCTAACCCTATTCCCTAACTCTTACCCAAACCCTAACCTTGACCCTAACACTAATCGTAACCCTTATTCGAACCCAAACCCTAGCCATAACCTTAACTCTATTCCCTAATCCTAACCCTAATTTGAATCTTAATCTTAACCCTTAATCTAACACTAACCTAAACCTTAACTTTATAATATTTTCCACCTTGATTGTAGCTGATTTGTATTAGGCAAATTTGCACGCATTAATACTTGGGACATCACCAAATTTGATGAAAACAAAATGTGATAGAATACCCTCATATTGATGTATAATACATGCATTTACACCACTCATTTTTTTAGAAAAGAGATATTTCAAAAGGGTATGATTGTGAAAAACTATTGGTGGATATACCGGCGAAACATAAGGGATCAACACATGCTCATGGATTCATATGGATGCATGGTTAATCAAATATAGACAATATTGATTGGATTAATGAAGAACAACAAAGAAATGTCGAAACATATTTTGACTGTATTGTTCATGAATGGAATTGTACACAAGATAGTCATCAATGAAACATACAAATATGTCTACAACAATTAAATATAATGTGCACGATTATCTACAACTATTTGTTTTAAATATTGCAACCAATTTACACATGAAATATTATATTACTTGCATTCCATAATTTGTTGAACAAATCCAAGACTTAAAAACAAAAAACAACTCATACAAACAAGTTTTAACAATAACTATGAAGAGATACTAACTACCATGGAGAGAGACATTCAAAGACATATTGGGGGCAACAAGTAATCCATAGTGGCAAAGTGGGAGGCTTTCAAATATAACCAATGGTATTTGGAATGAGCAATACCAGTCGAAAACATTGAAAACATTAGTGACTTTAAATATGAAGGCTATGACAATGCTCAAGCAACCACTACAAAAAATGAATGAAAAATTATAATTATCATGGTCAAATTTTGCAAGTTTCAAAAATAGATATGTTGCGTAGAAGAGATATCGATAAATATAAAAATTGGTGCAATGGATTTAAAGATGAAGAGTACACAAATGAAGCAATAAATATAATTAAAAATATGAAGATTAATGGTTGTCTTCTTCATGATGAAATTCCACAATATGTGAACCATGAAAATCTCAACAACAAACAACATAAAGCATTGAGAATTATCATGTCACACCACACACAAAAAAATGCATTATCCATGCACATGATAATTCAAGGCACTATGTAAGTCATATTTAATTGTTGTCATTACTCAAGCACTAATAAGCTTGTCTTTTCCCAACCATTCTCCTCCGCTTCTACTTGCACAAATTGGAGTTGCAACATTCAACATTGGAGTGCTAACAATTCATTCAAACTTAAGAATACCAATAAGATATTTCAATGAACTAGAAGGAATAAGACTTACAACTTTCCAAGAGAAAATATCACATGTCAAATACACATTTATAGATGAAATGAGTTTCCTCAGAGAGAGACGTTGCTTAAAAAAATAGATTCCCAAATTTGCTTTAAAAAATAGATTCCCGACTTCGACAAGCATTTCTCGAAAATGATAATCAAAGTTTTGGAGGTAAGTTTTCTATTGAAATTACTTACATTATATACCGTATATTACAATACATTTTATTCATTTTTATTACAATTATATTTATAGATTACATAAGTTTCACTATATTTATATATAATTTTTTTAACCAAGATTATCCATAATTCTAGTTGGATATTTGTCACAGTAACCTCTATTCAATGACAAAGCACAGTATGAAAGTAAAAGGTGAGCAAAGCTACTCTAGGAAGAGTTCAAAATAGTGGTTACTTTAGATCATACTTTTAGACATAAAGGACAAAACAATGAACAACTAAGGTTTCATCAAACCCTAAAAAATAAGGGATACAGACCCTAAAATTGATGATTGATTGTTACTTATGAAAAGATTAAACAAGGCCACATTGCTACGAAGTTCTTGCCAAATGCCGATGAGGCAGCTTTGTTCTTTGAAGTGAAGAAAAATTGAGAGTAGTTGTAGTTTTATTTTATTTTCTTAACAATAATGAGGATAGATGACTTAAATGTTGTCAAATATGAAAACCCTTTGATCACCTATCTATAACTATTTTTTTCCCCTTTTTTGTATAAAAAGTTATTTTCCTTTGTATGGGTAGACCTATTAATAGCAGACCTTTTGTTTCTTGAACAAAAATTTCTATTCATTCTAGGTTAGGATTTAATTAGGCTAAAATTTTGAGTTCAATTATGGTTACTATTCAGTTATGGCTAAGGTCAAGCTTCAATTGAGGTTATGATTTAATTAGGGTTCAGAGTTAAGGTTAGAGTTCAATTAGGGTTATGGTTCAATAAATGGTCAATTAGAATTAGGGTTAGGGTTAGGACTTCATTAGGGATAGGGTTACAATTACATTAGAGTTAGGGTTCAATTTAGGTTATGGTTTAATATGGGTTAGAGTTTAATTAGGATAAAAGTTTGGGTTCAATGACAATTACTATTCACTTGAGTTAGGGTTAGGGTTATGATTGGGGATCAAATAGGGTTAGGGTAAGGGTAAGGATTAAAGTTCAATTAGGGGTGTGATTCGATTTAAGTTCAATTAGGGTTATGATCAAGGTTCAATTAAGGCTATAATTTATTTAGGGTTCAAAATTAGCATTATAATTCAATTAGGGTTAGGGTTCAATCAAGGTTCAATTTGGATTAGGGTTAAATTACAATGCGTGTTATGATTTGTAGATCCTCCTAGATCAACAAGTCATACAATTATAATCACACATAATTTGTTACAATGAGAGATAATTTGTTTGAGGATATATTTTCATAAGTTACATATCAAATAAATAAGTTGGACATTTGGTAGTAATCGAAGCCCAAGAGATTATTCATTTCATGCATTGCAAAAGGGTAAGAAGTTGAGGCCAAACCCACGATTATCTTCTAGGAATTGACATCTATTTACATGAAAGATTGAGATTGAATGATGTTATAAAGGAATCTATATTTATAGCTCAGTGTCTTGAGTATATTTTGTTTTTTGCTTTAGATCTTGAAGGATTATGTTTTGGACAACTATCCATGTCCATGCTATTCCTATTACACTGGAAATTTTAAAGCAAAAATATTTGTTTCATTTAATGGGCATTATGTAAATATAGTCTTTCATATCTTAATTATTCATTAATACAACCATTTTCCATTTTTTATATTCTAAACAATTATTATTTCGTAAATGTGAAATTAATATTTTACATAAGATGATAAATTTTACAAATGATATTAATTTTATTTTACAATAAGATAAAAAACGAGTTTACAAAATAGATAAAACATGGAACTATGGAACCTAAATTTTAAAATTCTTGAATATTTGATAATTCTAGGTATCCCACTCTTAATTTTTAAAATTTGATAAATGAAAAATTATCTTGAACGTTTGATGATTAAAATTTTCTAACCTCAAATATAAATAAAACAAAGTTGAAAGACACTAAACTCACAACAATTTTCTCTATAGAAACATTACTTGCAACACATGTTATTCGCAACATTACTTTATTTAAAAGATAAAATCAAGTGAATTTTTTTCTCAACACCAAAAGTAAGTGGATTTCATTATGTTGATGATAACCATCAACTTTATTTTAACAATATTCATTATATTTTTAAATTGACAATATTAAAATATATATTTTTAATTAGTTTAAAATAGAATTACACTATCTCAAATTCTTTTTATTAATAATTTTAGTGGTATTGGATAATTTCCTAAGATCTTCATAGAATTATAAGATTTGACTTTAACAATATTACTATAATATTACCATCTTTAATATTTCAATATCTAACTTAAATCTTTATTCTATTTTTTAAATCTACAAGACTAATACCTCATATAAAATAAACTCAAATTTTTTATTAGTACTTTATTTATATATAGTGTGTATACGTGTCGGTGTATATTCTTTTGTATATATATCTTAATATTTAATTATTTTATTGAATTAAGAAATTTATTAAACTCAATTTGTTTAGTTAAATTTTATTCTATTTTAATAATTATTTTATTTTATGTACTTTATATTAATTTTAAAATTATTTAATGTATTTAATAGTTTTTATTTACTTAGTTATTATGCTACTTTATTTTTTTTACATAAATTATTTTATAATTTTGATTTAAAAAATATATGTTGTTTAATGATTTTTTGTTAATACATTTAAATCATTGCATTCTATACTTTACTACTATATTATATTTAACATGTTTTAATTTTTAATTTATCTATTTACCTTTTTCCATTTTTAATATTAAATTAATTTAATTAAAAATATTTAAAATATAAAAATGATAAAAGTGATTTATATTTATTTTACACTTTTATTTTATAATAAAGTCATTCATTTTTAAAATAGATACGAAATTAAATATTCTATATAATGTCATTTTTATATTTCAATATAGTGAAATTGAAAGTATTTGAAATTTTGAAAATTAAAAAATACTTAAATATTATTTGAATAATTTCAATTTTTTTTTTAAAGTTGAAAAAAGTAATATTCAATTTTAATTTAATTTATATTAGAAGTTTTTAAAAAAAAAATCTATTTAAAAAAAATCTAAAATATAATTTTATGATGTAAATTATAAGTATCAATTTTTATTTTAAATATATATATATTTATTAGTATATTCAAAAATATTTTAATTACTCAAAATTATATTGTCAAAATCTTTTATAATTTTGGTAATATATTACAATGAAAATATAATAATATAATAACAATAAAATAATTTAATAATTGTGATATTCTAAAACTAATATATAATTTAATATAACATTATTTATAAAATAATAAAATAAATTTATTTACATAATAATAAATATAATAATGATTATAAAATAATAGTGTAAATTTAATTATATTATAAAAATTTATAATAATAAATAAATATAATAATATAATATTTATATAATAAAATATTTATTATAATATAGAGAGTATGTGTTTGTGCATGGGTACATGTGGATGTCATGTGCTACAAATTCTAGTTGTATATAGCTGGATTAAACAATTAATAAAAAGTGTTAAATAATGAACAAATCTAGATTTTTTCTTAAAGAAATTAATTATTATCTGAATTTAAAAATATCTGCATATAGATTTATAACATAAAGCATTGCAAATGGAAATAAAATGTTCCCATCCAGTTGGAAAATCAATATGATAAGTGAGATTTTGGAGACTTTCATCTGATATTTTGAAAACTTTTATCATTAAACAGATAAAATAATAGCTGAAACTTGTTTTTGAAAGACTCAACAGTGATTTACTCCTGTCAGACTTGTTTCAGACTCAGAACTCACATTATATGTAATAAATGGATTACCTAACAATACATTGAATTTAAATTAACTTGGGCTGCACTTTACGTTTGAATAGAGGAAAGCAAAACTAACGGAGCTGCAATTTCCGTCATCTTGCCATTCTCTTCCGTCACCTCCGCTTCCTTCTGCTCCGTCTCTGTGGATTCCCCATATGATGATATTTTTGTTTAAAAGGCAGCTAAGATCTTGTCTCGACATCAAGAATAGGGTACTCTTAAAAAGCTCCTAAATTTTCAGACTGTATTGTAAATCGTTTGAAGCAGTAGAAAGGGTTATGGTTATGGTCAAATAGACAATGCCAATGGATTTAAGTTGTTTAATGTTAATTGCAGAAGGATTTACAAATTTTTATTGTTTTCTTTCTTGAAGCAATCGAAACCACACAAGTAGAAATCTACATTTAGTTGGATAGTTTGACTTGCATTTCATGGTCGATCTGTTTCATCGAAGTCTGAGTTGAGCTTTGAGTTGCTTCTACTTCGGTACTGGTGCTGCCTAGAAAGAGTATATCCTCTTTCTTTCATTGACAACATTAGGCAATTTGCTCAGAAGCTCGGATTTAAATATTTGCGAACATTATTCTATTATTGGGTTTGGAGGCATTGTGACAATTTTCCTGTTATAATAGAGTACAAAATGGTGGGATTAAGCTCTCCATCTTTAACTCTCAAGGCCTCTGAGAAAACTGAAAATGGGGTTTCCAATGGAACAAGTAACATGACAAAGAGAAAGGAGTAAATGTACAATTTCTACTTAGATGCAAGCCTTTCGCCGAAGATGAATTGAAGGCTAATCCCTCTAGGTTAGAAATTACAATGAGCAAAGATGAGAAGTCATGGCCAGCAAGAATATTGATCGGACAATCACTTTTGACAAGGTTTTTGGTCCATACTGTTGGAATGTGAAGCCCAACAGTCACATGACTGTTCATATTCTCCCACTATGTATAAATATATATGTGCACATCATGTACTGGGTATTGAGAATAATTAATATAAGTTTTCCCTGCTTTCCCGTGGATGTAGCCAGTTTTGGTGAACCACGTAAATATTGTGTTTTGTCTCCAATTTCTTTCTTCTGTGTTTTATGTTTGCTCTGCTTGTTTAAAATTTACAATTGGTATCAGAGCCATGGTGCTCGATCTCTTGACATGAGAGGTTTGAGTTTGAGTGGGAGCAATGTCGCTCGATGAAGGAAGCTGTAAGAAATCACAAGGGACAAAAAAATCCAATGGGAGAGATGCTGGTTGCTGGTATTGTGGCAAGCATGGCCACATCAAGAAGAATTGTTGGTTTTTTAAGAAGGCTGAAAATCAGCTGAAAGAAGATGAAGTGAATCCGGTACATGGAGAGGATGCCGGCTCAACAATTGGTGTTCTTGTTTCGGCCTCGGAAGAAACAACACCAAATGTTTGGGTGCTCAGTTCGGGAGCGTCATTTCATGCCACTCCATGCAAGGAGTACTTTAAAAATCTGCAAAGCGGTGACTTTGGTAAGGTTCTTCTTGGCAATGATGAATCTTGTGATGTTCTTGGAAAAGGAGATGTTTTATTAAAATTAAAAAATGGAAATAGTTGGCTGTTGCGAGATGTTAGCTATGTTCCTCAGCTCAAACAAAATTTTATTTCAGCTGGACAGTTGCTTTCACAAGGATGTAAAATCGATTTTGAATCGAATAGTTGGAAAGTTACAAAAGGGGCCTTGGTAATTGCTAGGGGTAGCAAAATAGGCACCCTGTATGTAGTAGAGAGTCTTGCTTCATGTGAGATGGATAGGTTAGATGAAGTTTTTGATTCAATCATTGATGAATTTCTTAACCTATTAGATTTTGATCAAGTATTTGTGCAAGAAAGTGCAATAGACTCCACAGAAAATACAGAAATTAAAAAGAAAGTGATGTGGGATGATGATTTTGAGGACGCTGGTATTCCTCCCTCTGATGCAAAAGTCGTCGTGCCTATGACCCACTCTAATGACTACAGGCCTGGCACTGATGTCACTAGCGCGTTTCTTGTTCCAGAGTCTCATGTTAAAGAGAAAAGTGGTAGTTCAATCGAAAGAAGTCAAAACTGTTCTGGGAGGAGGAGAAGAGGCCGCAATGAGAGCCTGGATTCAGGACGGGGATCTATGCGTAGAAGCAGAATCCACCAATGGAAGAAGCGACTCATGGTCACATTTGCACATTCGTTCAAACTTCGTATGGTGCGAAGAGGTCACATGAAAAACAAGAAATTTAAGAAGAAATTTCAGAATGTGTGGGACGCCGGCTTGTCCAGAAACAAAGTGGTGATGGGAATGCCCATTTACGGGCGTTATTGGAAACTTGCCAAAAATCCAGAGGTTAAGATCGGAGCCCCCGCTAAGAACAAAACTATTCCAGGGAGCGTAGACAATGTCGTCTTGTATGCTGATATTGTTAAGTCGTTGCAAGAAACGAAGGAAAGAGATAAGCCGCCACATGAAACGGCAGATAAGTCGTTGCAAGAAGCGGCAACAAGAGTCCAAAGGAGGCGTTTAGGTGTTTTTTCTGAGGTGGATGAAGCCCTTTCTGCAAAAGATGTGTCTTCCATTCTCGGACAGAAGCGTCCAAGAGCTTTTTCCGTGGTTCGATGTGTTGTGAAAAGACAGGTTACAAAGATCACAGACGGTAATAGAGAGGGGGAGAGATCCTCATCTTACCAAGGGAGAAAGGATCTTCGACCTCACAGGGACAGCGTAGCAAAGTCCAAGTGCTCCTATGAAGATAGAGACGGCAAAGAAAGAGACCATGACAGCCGCCCTCTCAAACGGTGTGAAAGAGAAGATGGGGATGGAAGGCAAGAGAAGCGAATGCGTGGATTTGTTTCGCTGGAGGAACCTTCTAATCCCGATCCCCTCGAGGCCTTACCGTCGGTCAAATTGTCTGACAATATTTCAACTTTTGTCTACTCAAACCCACAGGGCGGTGGCATTACCATCAGTTATCGGCTGGCTGAGGTTTTGAATAACATGGAGGATGCTTGTTTAGAGCAATATGCAGATTTGTTTAAGGCAGTGATCATGAAAGATATGACTACTGGGCGAGCCCCTGGTTTTGGTTGTGTAGTTTTTTCAGACCCTGCAATCGCCGACAGAATGGTGTTGGATAAGCATATCATTGATGGTCATGTGGAGTCATGCTTGTTTTCCAGGCCTCCTGCCGGAGCTAACATCAATGGAAAATCTGTCAAGGATGGAGCTGCTTCAATTGGTGTTAAAGATATAGCTCAGCCTAAGATGCCTCAAGAGAAGGAAGGCGCGTGTTCGCACATAAGAGGGCTGAGCTTGGTCGACATCCTTGAAGCCCACGGCGTTTCGCAAGGCTTGGTAGGGCAGAAATCTGCTAGAAAAGCGGCAGGTGTCATTCTCCAGATGATTAAGGAAGGGGAAATCATAGGTCGCGAGGTTCTGCTAGCCGGCCAGCCTGGCACCGGGAAAACCCCTATCGTCATGGGCATGGCTAAAGCCTTAGGTGAAGAAACTCCTTTCACAGTGATGGCTGGTAGCGAGATATTCTCGCTAGAGCTGAACAAGACAGAGGCTTTCACACAGCCTTTCAGGAAAGCAATAGGTGTCAGAATTAAGGAAGAAACAGAGATTATTGAAGGAGAGGTAGTCGTCACTCTTGAAGACTTAGAGAACCTGTGCCATTTGCTGGAAATAAAAGACGGAGGTCCTGCATGGCAAGAAATAATGAACCCGTCAACGCCTAAAATAACCTACCAAGCATGGCGTTATGAACCAGAGATTGATCATACAGCATACTGTAACAGAACGGTTATGGATGATGCGTTTTGGGAAGAAGTGACTCCTGTACAATTTGGAGTTGAGTTTACACATGGAGTTTGGCAGGACTGGAGCAATGATAACTGGTCTGAGACGCATGAAGAACGAAAGTTTATGAAGAGGGAGCTGTTGATGGCGCGAGATCAGATTATTGCAAACATTAGGCAATTTGCTCAGAAGCTCGGATTTAAATATTTGCGAACATTATTCTATTATTGGGTTTGGAGGCATTGTGACAATTTTCCTGTTATAATAGAGTACAAAATGGTGGGATTAAGCTCTCCATCTTTAGCTCTCAAGGCCTCTGAGAAAACTGAAAATGGGGTTTCCAATTGAACAAGTAACATGACAAAGAGAAAGGAGTAAATGTACAATTTCTACTTAGATGCAAGCCTTTCGCCGAAGATGAATTGAAGGCTAATCCCTCTAGGTTAGAAATTACAATGAGCAAAGATGAGAAGTCATGGCCAGCAAGAATATTGATCGGACAATCACTTTTGACAAGGTTTTTGGTCCATACTCCCAACAAAACTGGTACAGGAAAAACATGAACAACAGAAGGAAGAAGAAAGGGGGGCAAGACTGGAAAGTTTTCTTCTAGAGCTATCCGCCAAATTTGCGACAGATTGGAGGCTCAAAGTGCTGAGTACAGTATGAAAGTTACATCCCTAGAGCTATATAATGAAGAATAACATATTTGGCTCCAGATGAGCTCCCAAGACCCTTTCATGATAAATCCAAAAACCCATTGTTTTGATGAAAGATTAATGAGAAGTAGAACAGATTTCCACACTCCATGAAGATTATTGAACAGTTTCTGGATTAGATCATGTCAGTATTTTTGTCATCAACGGTTCAGATCACACTCTGTGATCCATCATCAGGATGCAGAGGAGAGCATAAGGAGTAAAAATGAATCACAGAGTGTGATCCGAAACGTTCATGACAAAAATACTGACACAATCTAATCCAGAAACTGTTCAATAATTGATGAAAGATGTTTGGGCAAGGGGGAAGATCTTGAAGTTAGAATGGAACTTACAGATGATTTGCTACATATGATATTTTATTTCCTTGATTACTCAAATTTGTGTAAAGTGGTAGCGGCAGGCTACTGGCACCATGGAGACTGCTGGAAGTCTTTGAATTTTGAAAAACTATGAAACTACCATAGGACAAGTTACTCAAATGTGTCGGGCACTCGAAGGTTGTGGAGCTAAATGTCTGAGATATCATGTAATTTATAGGAAACCTTGTCCTTTAAGCGCTCATGTATGGCATTTGCAATATTGACCTGTCCTCAACTCCATGAGCTTGACATGGCTTCTTATCACAAGCTTCTAAATGCAGGTGTTCGTATTGCAAAAACTTCTTGCTTACTATTAGAATTTTTTAGACATGTTAAATTGTTCGAATGTCAGTGATGAAACACTAAGGGAAATTATTGCTGCTTGTTCAAATCTTCATATTCTTGATGCATCTCACTGCCCAACTATCTCTCAAGGTTGTTCGAATGCCAATGTCGACTGGTATGAAACTCCACGGCTGTGAGGGAATTAATGTTTTACCAATGGTTTCCTTGTCATACTGTTTTATTCTTGAGGAAGTTCAACTCGACTTTTTTTGGTTGCCAATATCAGTTGCTTTAGATTTGCCCCACCTTCAAACAATGTCTTATCAATTGCTGAAAATTTATGGAGCTAAACTTGTGTTCTCCTGCTCTGTTAACAATCGATGTCTCAAACTGTCTTATACTTAACTGCATTTACATTATGTCAAATGCACTCCAAAAACTGGTGCTCAAAAGGAAGTAGAAGATCTTGAGAATTATCGATCCTATGTAGGTGTCTGGCATTTGGTAAAAGAGAATAAGTTTGACTCAAGTACGTCAAATAGGCGAGAAAGTATACAATAATGAGAACAAGAGGAAAGAGGTTTTGGAGATAATTTAAAAACCTAAACTTACAGAAACCTTTATGGTTGAAAATTATCCCTAGTTTTCTGTGCTCTTCAATGAGGCAGTATTTGCAGGCATCTTCATATGCTGAAATAGACCCAGACGTTGCAGGTTTAACATGACATAATGCTGCAAAGTTGCACAGGTTGCATGATCGTTTAACATTTGAATCTAGTAACTAGCCTCAAGTATTTTTGCCATAAAGAGGACCTCAAGGGCCAGATACTTATGATGAATATTAGGTTTCCACTTTACTCTTAGGATGTAGCAGATATTGGATCATGTTTCACACAAAGAGTTATTTCCCTAAAATTGTTAGGTTGCTTGATGGGATTCATGTTCTTTTATCTAGAAGCATGATCATTGCCACCTATTCCTCTAGAAATAGGTTGTGAGGATTCTTATTCAGAATCAAATATACCTCGATGCCATCTCCATTGATTTATTGGAAAGCTAGATAATTCCAGATCACATGAATCTCTGTTGTTAGTTTTACCAATGTTGAACCCTTCCAAGAGTGATTTTGGGGTGAGTAGTGTTTGCATCCTTGCAACATTGGGTAGCTTCTTTGAAGATATGGGTATGTAAAATATTCATTGCAATTCTCTGAACAAAGCTATATCAGAAGCAAATGAGAGTATAAAATAAAAAGATTGAACAAGGACAATAGAATAAGCATCGAAGGCGTAGATCATTACTTAATTTGTGAGAAGGCATTGTTGTGAAAAATACAGGGCTATCACCTATAAATCAAGAATCTTGCTCAAGCATATATTCCTGATGAGAAATGTAGCCAAAAAATGTCCTACTGTAATCATATCGAGATGGTGTAAGGATGAAGCATTCAAAGTTATGCATTGTCCTGACTCTATTGTGCTGGAAATCATTGGAAGAGTATCATGGAGTCGATAGAGGTTCATAATAGCAACAAAAGTGATAGCTCATGGCGGGCTAGGAATGGTAATTAAAGATAGGAAATGTAAAACAATCACTTCAGTGTTCAAATTTCCCCCAACAACTACGAGTGCCTCGCAGTAGATATGAACAAAAGGTAGAAGATTGACTCTGCCCAAGCACTTGGAGTTGACCCGGCATCAGAATTTAATGTGGAGGAATCGGTCACTATTGTTGGTGGATATTCAGGAAATGACTTAAAGAATTTGTGCACAACGGTTGCATATGAACGAATACATTGTCTATTGGATCAAGAATTTACAGAAGAAAATCAAGAACAAATCTTGTCTTCTATTATTCAGCCAGAATATAATGAATAGCACAACCAACCATGGATGACACCAATTCTTTCATCCTTTCAACCTTAGGGCAGAACTCGTGAGGTCGAGAGCACTTTGGCTGCATACAAGCTCGATCTGCGGGCCTCCTCTTAAGATTACTATATATATATACACTCCTACTCCTAGGCATGGCTTGCAACCTGAGTGAGTGTCCTGATCTTCACAAGATTCCTAGAAATATTTCTCAAATCACCCTTTCCCACCTTCTGTAGGCCAGCAAGAAACAACTTGTGCTCTTCCTCAGTCTATGTCACCCCTCACTTCCTCTCCCGCACATTGCTAGAGGAATGAGCAAGATCATCAGAAGCATAAACGCTTCTACCACATGAATCCAGGAACATGATCGAAGAATCCGGCCTCAGATTTTGGTGTACAGTCAAATTGCCATTTTGACATCCCTGCAAAGATTTTCTTATTTTTCTATCACTTGTTGTGCTGCAAAGAATTGCTGTTGGGAAATCACATGAAATGGAGAATCCCAATTCGCGTCCTGAAATGGGAATGAAGCCTCACCAGAAGAGTGTTCATGCATGGTGAGCGTATTTGTTTAGCTACTTTGTTTCACGGTTAGTGGAGACTTCTTTACTTCTTTCTCGAGAGAAGTAGACTTACTATCGGCTGGGCTTAATTAGCATACTCTAAGCAAAGCGTTGACCGCTTAGACGGCTGATATGGACCCCATTCTATCCGTTCCTTTCAGTAGCGTCTGTTTTCATTTCTCTGAGCAGTCCCATCGCAGTCAGCAGTCAACCACCTAGTTCCCACCTATAATTCAAACCAAACTCAAAACCATTTCGAGCTGCGAAAGTTTGGTAGATGCTCGTAAAGAGTTTGATCATATAAAAGTTATTGCAGCGAACGGAAGGCATGCAGAAATGCTCTGATAGACATGTATGCAAAATGTGGAAGCATAGTCAAGGGACGTGAACTGTTTGACCGAATGCCTCAAAGAAATGTGGTCTCAAGGAATGCCATGATTCCAGGATATACGCAAAATGGATTTTTTCAAAAGGCTTCAGGAACTTTCAAGCAAATGCAACTGGCAGTTGTAAAGCCAGGCTCCGCAGCCTTTTCCAGCAGCCTCCCTGCCTGTGGGAAAATGGGAGCTATGGAACAGGGTATGGAATCCATCAAATGATAAAGGACAGGAATTTTGTCAGGTACCCTGGTAGACATGTATGCAAAATGTGGAAGCATAGACAAGGGGCGATAACTGTTTGACAAAATGCCTCCAAACAATTTGGTTTCATGGAATGTCATTATGGTAAGATATGCAGAGTGTGGAAACATAGACAAGGCACGTGAACTGTTTAACAGAATGCCCCGAAGAACCATGTTCTTGTGGAATGCTATGATTGTAGATTATTCATAAAATCGACTTTTTAAAAAGGCTTTAGGAACTTTCAAGCAAATGCAATTGGCAGGTGTAAAGCTCTCTGCAACCTTTGCCGACATCCTCCTAGCCTGTGCTAAAATGGGTGCTTTGGAACAGGGTATGGACATCCATCAAAGCATTAAGGCTAGAGCAATTTTCTTTTAATGTAGTTGCAACTGCTCTGATAGAAATGTACGCAAAATGTGGAAATGTATCCAAAATGTGGAAGCATAAACAAGGGGTGGGAACTGTTTCGAGATCACATTTCTTACTCATTTACATGGAATTCTACATTTTAATTTTAATTTTGTTTTTCAGTTTTTCAAACTTTTAGCACTTTTTTTTTTTGTTGTTGTTGTTGTTTGTTATCTATTTTAACTTTTTTTAAAAAAAAATCATATGTACAATAAAGGTATGATTACATTCTATAAGTGCGCCAACATATTTATATTAAAATTGGACTTCATTTTTCCTATTAGTAACCTCAGCTTTTTCAATAGGTGTTCTTATTATTTTTCATCATCTAGTTTATCTAGTTTCCATCTTTCATTCTTATTATCTTTTAAATGTCTTTAAACAATTTTGTCGTTCATAAAAAATGTTAGTAAATCAACCAATTTCTTATTTTTTTATCATTTCTCAATTAAGTCCCATTTAGATTAAGAATCTAGTTTAAGTAAGACGTGTTAAGCAATCTAGCTAGAAAGAAAAATAAATTGTTATTTAGTTGGTAGAGAATTTTTATGTGTTTGCGTTAATGTAACTAAACTTATTTATGATATATTGCTAATTGAATCCTAAGATAGATGATTGAAAAGACTTTCCTACATTTAAATTATGCAGGCTATCTATTTTCTATCTATATTTGTAGTGAACTTGATGTGAATCCTAACCTTCATTATTTATTCCTTTCTTCATCTTCAAAAGAATTTTTCTCTCTAAACAATAAACTCTCATTCTAATGTCAAAAAATTAGTTAGTTCTACTTTGAATTTTTTATTTTATCATCATTCAACAAAACTTTCTTTTTGAGTAAACATAAACATAGTCACACAATATAGACCTTATCACAATTAGATTAGTGTCCATTTACTACACTATTGTTTGTCTTTTATTTTCACCTAAAAATCAAAACTCTATATTTTTTACTCAAATTTCCTATTGTATATAAGGATGAATCGTTTTTATGTCCTTTGATAGAAATTATTGTCCTTCCTTCTTTCACCATCCCTTCCTCATACATTATCTCTTGTAGGAACCCTCATCTAAACCTATCAATGTATTTTTCTTCCTCCAATGTCATCCACCCCACATGTTATCCCACTCTACATGTCTCACAATGATGACCACTTTGATAATGAATCCCTATTAGATGATGTAAGTTTGTCACTCACCAAAATTGACCACCACTTGTCTCTCCTCCAAAGTATCCTACCTGACAATGTCCCCCATCACCCATCTTAATGGGCTAGGGATATTACAAGGTATAGGATATATTGTCCACACTCATGTCCCTTTTATAGTCTAGTTCTCCTACCTTCATCCCTCTCTTCTAGACAACTTTTTTTTTTTCCTACAACTCAATATTCATTCACTTAAATTTCCATGCCTACTCCTTCTCATCCAACCCACATTCCTACCATTTATGTCTCTCTCCATTCCTCCTTCTAACTATGATCATGTCCCTTTAGGTAATCACTTTACCTCCCAACCTTATGTGCCACCCTTTCAAACCTTGCTTGATCCTCTCTTACCACTATTGTCAACCCCTCTCCTATCCTACCATTAACCTCACAACCCTTGCCACACTCTTACCAAAACATTAATTTTTTACATCTACTCTCAATGCCCCAACCTATGCCCCTAACCCTATCATTTAAAACCTAGTTCAAGAAATGTCAATAATGCAATGCTAGCTATCTATTCTCCAATCATCTTATACCTTGGGGGATGGAACCTTAAACCTCCTTCACAACATAATATTTTTGGCTACATTAAATCACCCACAAGAACCATAGTTCATCATGTTAAATATTGGCGTACATGTATGATTGGATAAGAAATCCTAAGATACATGTTCAATCCTTTATAGATCAATGTGTATTGATTATTACTTTGATGATCTATTCATAGCTGAGATTTTATCTATTCATTGAGAAAAAATAAAATAAAATGGTTATGATAAGTAGGAGGTATTTTCCACAACATGTCAAATTGTGATATTACTATCAGGATTCAACCATGTAGTTTTACAAGTCAAACTCATTGACCCATGTTCCATGAGTAGTGGTTCACAAGAACCCATCTCTCATGATAGTGAATGGTCCACTTAGCACTCATTGCATCTAGGTGATGCTCATAGGAGGTGAAGCACTGGGCCTTATTGGGAAGTCACCCATCCTAGTACTACTCTAGCTTAAGCACACTTAACCACAAAGTTTTCCCCAAGGTTATGCCCACTTAGCTTGCAACCCCATTTGCAAGACTTTCAACAAGTGTTGTGCCTTATGAACCATTCATTATAGAGCCCCTTTAGCTCATCAATTGATAAGTAGGAGGTATTTTCCACAACATGTCAAATTGTGATATTGCTATCAGGATTCAACTGTGTAGTACTATTTTATGGTTTCTTTACTCTATCTCACTCATCTTTTCGTGGAACACATTTTGATGTAGGAGCATCTATAGTGTAAGAGAAATCTTGCATCCCCAAAAAAAATGTTTATTTTGATTGTTGTTAGGTTTGGTGAATAAATTTTCAATAAGAGCTAAAAATAGCAGGGTTACTATTTGTAACATAGAAAAAGAGATCCTAGGTCTTAAATGCAAAGAACCTTGGATGCAAAGGGGCCTTTTTCCAAGTTACATTGAGATGTAGATCAACAAGGTGATTAGATTGACTTACAACCCTGAAGGTGATCCAATTAGACCTAGATCTACATCTAATTGAGGATGGGAATGGATAGGAAATAATTTGGAATGATTAAACTAATTAGACTATGTGCCCTATTATGTAAATTGCAAGATCCCAACAACTGACAAGCTGAAATAGTGGTTTATAGGTGGATCCAGAAAGTGTAGAGTGATATGTACTTTCCTAGAAAAGCTTGTTTCAGCCACTATAGAAGTACATAGTTGCCAAGGGTTGTCTGAGTCCCTAATAGGGGGTCTTGCTCAAATTTTGGGGTCCTCTGGTGACATATTTGAGACTTCCATTTCTGCTTGCAAAGTTGTCAGAATGTTGTCAGATAATTTTGTAAGTGAGTTTCTGTTTGTTGACAAGATGTAGGGCTTTGAATGCAACAATGAACAATTTGTCTTCACACTTCCTTCAATCTTCTTCAATCTGAGATCTACACATTCAAAAGGAGAAGTATTGGGCCATTTTAGGGGCTTTCCTTAGTCAAACATCATGTAAGTCTTTCCACTTCCAAAATGGCACTGTTGATGATAAATGGATAATTGAAAGGAAGGAAAGATGAAATCACAAATTGCTGCAACTCACCACCCTTCAATGGCTTCCTTGAAGGACTGAAGTCATGCACATCACCTTAAGGACTTGGATCTTGGTTGCTTGATTTGATTGAATGCTTTGGAGACCTGCAAAATGGGTTAGCCTTCACAAAACAATGATAACTTGATAACATGAACTCACATACACTTTCACATGATGCTTGGATCTTGAATTGTTGCAATAAATCTTTGAAATGTTTCTCTTGACTTGCTCTTGAATGCTCTTAATTTTCACCTCTTGTTAGATTCTTTCACTTAGATTTCAAATGGTGAAATGACTAGGTATTTATAGGCATTTATTCAATTTCCCAAAAAATAGATTCCAAAAGCTGACACTTGAAATTTGAAATTTGAATGTTAAAATACTAACAACATTGCCCAAAAAAGGGTCCTGGCTAAGAAGGGGGAGCAAGGGCATATGGGTCCTGGCCCAAATTTTTAGGACATTGAATGTCGGGGGTAACATATGAGTTGGATGTGTTTATTTAATGCTTGCAGTTTATTGAAAAATGATACAAATGGGCTTTGAAATACATAATTTTAGAATATTATGGGGTCAATTAGGCTCAATAATTTAGGGGGGCCAAAACATAGTATGAAATTATTAAGGGTGACAATTTTCTATGCTACATTTAGCCTCCACTTTAGTGAGAGTATGAACTTACATTCAAAATCACACTAAAGTAGAAAAATAGGTCAATAGGGGTCTGATTGTCCAAATGTTGAAGAGATAGGATGACAAAGGACATAGGGAGAGCGCGCAAGCCCCCAAGATCCAAGATCCCATGGAAAAACAACATAAGCACAAAGGAACACACACACACACATGTATGATATGCAACAAGACAACATACACAAACATACATGTCAAAAAGCATGAAGCGTACACGATGAAAAAAACATGACATGATGGAACATAAAGATGATGAAGAAATGAAAACAAACACGATGTCAACATGATGTAAACACGAAGAAAACACATGAAAGAAAAAAAACACAAGGTTAGTACTAAAGGGATTTGAGTTGGTAAGGCAAAGAGACCCCAGTCTTAAATTATCTCAAATACCAAATGTCGTCCATCAGATGTGTTATCTAAATGCTCTCACAAGGATGTAGAATCACTTATGAAACACATGGCTCCCCTAACAAGCAAGGTGTGTTATGGTAGGTTGCCATGTTAAAAGGGTGCTCAAGTTCATGACCCAACAAATACCACTATGTGGAATCCATGGAGTATCTTGCAAAAACTCACCTTAGGGGGTGCATAAAACTCACCTTAGGGGGTGTATAATATTCACCTCAGGGGGTGCATAATAATAATAGGATTAGGCTAAAAAATCAAGGCATGTATTATCAACACCACCATAAGAGATGATAAAAATAACAAAGGGGCTTTGCTTAATATACAAAAGGTCATACCTCAAGGGATATTGCTCATGACATCATCATTAAGAGAGGACTAATTGTGGAAAAAGAAATTCATGCCTTATAGAATACTAGCCATAGCATTACCACCAAGGGGAATTTCATATGCCAATAAAGGTCACACTATTGAGGAATATGAAGCCCAATATCACCACCAAAGAGACACTCACATAGATTAAGAAGGCCACACTTTGATTAATAAGGGTCACACTTCCTAGGAGATGTATGTTGTCATCACTAAGAAGGGATTTGGTGCAGGAGCACCCATAGGTTACCATAGATTGTCTAGAAGGTCATATTTTGGAAATTTGTTTAGGCCAACCTATCATCTATTCATGTTCTTTTGAATGTAAGCCTTAGTGGCATTCTTGTTGGTTTTGATTAGATGAAGGTCATGTTGACCATAGAATAGGTGTCATAAGGTTTTAGCTCTAAATGAGGTTTTGGAGTTTAGGATTTTTGGCTAAGTGTTTGAAGATGTTGCTCAATTGGAGATACAAGCGACCAAGAAGAGGATAACTGAATTGGAGACCCTATTTATGGGATGCCTTGGCATTGGAGTGGGGTTAGAAGCATTTGTTATGTTTTGAAGTTTTGTGAATTCAAGAAAACAAATTCTGTTTTGAGAGTGAATTTTCTTATTCTTGCATTGAAGTGAGGTTTTAATGGTTTAATCATGGCACTGTAGCTTGTGTAGGATGTAGTGTAGTAGTTCTTCAAGCATTGTGTGGCATTAGATAAGTTCTTTGTTCAATTTCAAGCATTGTTTGTAAATAGTTTTGATTTCATTCTATTGCTGGTCTGAACCAGATAGTTTTGTGAAAATGGAGTGTTAGTTCACTTTCCCACCATACAAATTGTACGGCCCTTTGGGAAAATTGACTAGACTCCATGTATGTACATATGGTAGGGTTTAGAGTCTTTGAAAGTGCAGGAGTTACTGTGGAAGTCTTACCCTAGGCGAGCTAGGAAGAGTTCGGCTAGGGAAGACAGAAAGTGCAGAGCACTTAAATTGCAGGGGTGTCCATTTCCTGACAAGTCACAGTGTGGAGAGGGCAGGTAAGTTCCTTGTCGATACATAGCATGGAGGAGGAAGCTCCATCAATCCATTTGGTGTGAGGAATACCTAACAGTTTGCAGTGAAGTCAGGGAAGGGTTTGTAAGGCCTAATTTTGCTAAATTGTGGGTTAAGCCTTTGTATGGACAGTTGTGACCCAAGACCCCAAAAATCTTTGAGAGGTGTTCATATGAACCAGGAATCCCAAGAAAAGATAGGGGTGTTCTTTGGAAAGATTTGGAGAACTAACCCGATTTCTCAGAGAAGGAGACCTAATTGGGGCTCCTAGGGCTAGTAGCCTTTTTAGGCCTAAATGAGGGTTTGGTGGAAGCGACTAGGAAATGGAGTCAGGTGGACCCTCAAGAACCCAAGTAGGATGGATTGAAATCATTGGAAGCACCTCCACACCCCTGAAAAGTTAAATTCAATATTTGGAGGATTTGTAGCCTTTAGGGTGGATTAAGGGCTAAGGCAAGTGTTTCAAGATTGCACCAAGTCTTGACTTGGTGCAAGAATCTTTGTTGATAGTTGGGTTGGCAAGGAGAAATTAGGGGACCCTAAGAAGGAAGAGGTCCTATAGGTTTCAAGTGGTGGAGTGAAACACCCTACAGGTGTTCCAAGCAAGACCTGGAGCATGAAACAGTGATTGTTTCATCCAACCTCCCTATCAGGATTATTCTCCATGCAAATAATGAGTTGGGGACTATATGCCTCCCACTTAAAATGTTAGTGTACATGCTACACTAACATTTTAAGGAGATAAAGAGGGATCCCTTGCTAGAAGGAATACACCTAGGTGAAAGGAAGCTGAGTGAATGAAAACAACTTCCTGCACTAATCTAAGTAGGGGAGAGTTACATAAATTTTCCTTTTAACACCTTATACAGTTATAGTAAGGAGACACATATAGGAAGAATGAGATAAAACAACAAGAACACATAAAAAATAAACACCAGATATATGGGGGAAAACCCTTTTGGATAAAAAACCCCACCCTCCAAAAGAACAATACTACTGTATTAAATCACATATAGAGGTTACAATGTAGCTCCAAGTAAAAAGTTTCTTCAACAAGTGCTTTGAAACAAACACCTATTCTAGAGTTAATCCAACAACACTTCATTACCTTCAAACAAACTATGCATTCTAAAATGCAAGGCATACAATATATAGAGAATACAAGCCAAGAGAAGGATCTAGAAGAGGATGGGCATCCAAATACACATTGCACAATATCCCATGCCATAGACATACATTTGGAAACATGTACAATATTCCCTTACATCCCTTATAACTGTCTTAACATGCAATATTCTCTCTCCAAGTTTGGGCACCCAAAATGTGCTCATAATAGCCTATGACATATGCCTTACAACTATCATAAAATCTATCATAAATCTGCCATAAAATTTGCCACAATATTCATCATAGAATCCATAAGAGAATCCATCATAATTGACCAAAATATTCGATTCTCTTACAACCTATCATAACCCAATTTGGGCACCAACTTTCTCCATGCATAAAGATGCCTTATGATGCATCATAGAATCTATCATAAGTCAAATATTTCAAAGTGGGACACCTATGTCCATATGGGATGATGATGTGTCATCCAGTTACTTCCAACAGGGATGCCACCCAACCGATGGGTCCCAATTTATGACATGACATCATAGGCAATTAAATAATACAAATAAATAGAATAATACATTAAATTAATCAATATTAGGACTCTAAGGTTGAGACACCTTAATCCCAACATTCTCCCACTTGTCGAAGACCTACCGAGAGTCATACAAAATCATTTGCATAGGGCTCCAAGGCCCATGGAATTAGAACACCATTTGAACTTCTATGTGCTCACTAGTTTCATCAGTGCATCTGCAACATTTTCCAAACTGTCAACCTTTTCCAAGTTCACCTTTCCATCTTCTACCATATCACAAACAAAATTATACTGAACATCAATGTGCTTTGTTTTGGCATGGAAGGTAGGATTCTTTGCTAGGAAAATTGCACTCTGACTATCACAACAAGCATTAATCTTTCCTGCATCTAAACCAATATTAGAAAATAGTCTCTTAAGCCAAATGGATTCCTTACAAGCATGAGTGGTTGCCATGTAATTTTCTTCTGTTTTGGACAACGTGACCATAGCTTTCCACTCAGTCATCCAACTGATAGCACCACCAAACATCATAAATATGTAACCATTGGTGGATCTTCCGTTGTCAATGTCACTTGCCCAATTTGAATCCACATATCCATGAATACTCATAGAATGCTGAGGTCTAGTAGGATAACCATAAAAACACAAGGCATACTTGGAAGTACGCCACAAATATCTGAACACTCTCTTAATTGCATCCCAATGCACCCATCCAAGATTAGCCATAAAACAGCTAAGGACTCCCACTTCTTGGGAAATGTCTAGTCTCCTACACACCATCACATACATCAAACTACCAACTACACTTGCATATGGTACTCTAGTCATGTCCTCCATCTCAATAAGAGATTTTGGACAATCATACACAGAAAGCTTCATCCCTTGCATCACAGGAACAACTAACTATCTATAATTTACCATGCTAAATCTCTCCAACACAGAGTTCACATACTTGCTCTGGCTTAACCAAATATTTTTGTTCACTTTGTCTCTCATGATCTCCAATCCTAGAATGTACCTAGCTGCACCTAGGTCTTTCATCTCAAACTGTGCTAACAACTGGAACTTCAAATCTAAAATCATACTTTTAGTAACAACAAAGATACAAAGATATAAGATGTAAATGAATTTGTTGGGATGAATCATGGATTCAAAGTTGAATACCTTTAAATTAGCTTTGTGAAGCTGGTTTACATACTTGTTTATATTTTGATTACCAGTTCGAGGATTGACTCAACTTGTGTGGTCTAGAAAGCAATCAAGGTTGCAACATCTCCACTTTGTAATCTCGTGTCCATACCCATTCCTTCTTCTAACTTTTCTCCCAAATCTCTGAGTGTTGCAACCTAGTGCTCTGATACCTATGTAATTCCCTCCCTAAAAATTTAACTAATTAAACACAACTAAATAAACACATTCAATTAAAGATTTAATTCTTACGCTTTAAATAATAAATCTCTTATTGATATGAATCAAGTAATAAGTTAATGATGTATAAAAGATTGTTTCAAAATTAGAATTAGAATTACAAGACATCGTTTGTAATGCCCTCATTGAGGTTAAATAATGTTATTCACTAATTAGTGAAAAATTATGAAATAATTAAATAAAATAGAAGTAAATTTTATAATAAAGTACTTATATTCTTAAAAGAAAGATTTATTTAATAATGTAAAAATAACTAATAGGAAGTTTGGTATGTGACAATTGAAAAAAATAGATATCATAAAAGTGACCTCAATCATTAAGATTTACAAAGAAGATTGTTTATGTGTAAGGCGGAAATTGAGAGGATGCAATAGATCAAATCGATGATTAGAAACTAATCTAAACAACAAAATGCTGATTGATTTATGCCCATTACTCACAAAATGTAACTATAAATCAAGAATTCAAGAACGAAATTGACAAAAAGCAATAACAATGAACTCGAAATGAAATAGCTTTACCATCCTATGTCAAAGTGTATCTATATTGACGTATGTTGGATTGTTCAATTCAATACGAATCCTCCATTATGCGCGCAAGAGCTTTGAAGAGCATGTGTGCGTGCGTTGATCGAAGATGGGGGTTGAAGCTTTGTCCAATGTTGATTGTGATCTTGGCATCACTTCGTTGCATGAGGTATGTTGATTCTTTGATCCATTTTTTGTGAGGAAAGAGCTTTGTTATATAGAAATTATGATTTCAAATGAACGCTCTGGATCGCGTAGTAGAATATCTTGATCGATGGTTGAAAGATGTTGAGAGGATTTGGATGGGCATAAACTGTGCAAATTGATTACGCAATTAGTGTGATTGAAGAAATAGATTGATCAGTCAGGAAATAGATTGGTCAATTAGAAAATAGATTGATCTGTCAGGGAATAGATCAATCAGTTAGGAAATAGGTTGAGCAATCAATGATTCGTAATTTGCTCAATTAGGAAAGTGGGTGAGGATAATTAATTAATTGATTTAATTAATTAATACTTTTTGGAGTTGAACATGCAAATCAAGTTTGACTTTTGTAAACAAAGTTGCATTTGTTTTGATTTGATTTTTGATGATGTTTTGAATAGTTTATTTTTAAATTATTCAAATTTGGAGGGAAAGTGATTTAATTAAACTATTATGTTTTAATAATTTAATCAATTTAGGAGAATAAAGTGAATTAGTGACATAATTAAATAATTGGCATTATTTAATTAATCAAGAGGAATAAAGTTGGATTAGGACTTTATTAAATAATTGAAAATTATTTAATTCGTCAAAAGTGGTGAAAAAGTGAATTAACTAAATAATGTCATAGTATTCAATTAATAGGGAAAATTACGGTTTTTGATGCTTTTGATGTGAAATGCAGTGATATTCGATAATAATGATGCCAATGATGCGAAAATGTCATTTAAGGTGTGTGATAAATGTTAGGTCAATTTACATGTCTACATTTTACCTCTCTTTGAAGCAAAGTATCGGTTGCTTTGTTTCAAAGATTCAATGTTAAAATCAAGTTTTGAAATTTTTTATATGCCCCATTGTGCCCCAACAATCAATCAAATGATGGTAGGACCAGAGCTACCCCCTTGAGAGGTTGGCTAAAAATTTCAAATTTGAGGTTAAGCTCACGACACTATGTTATCTCAGTTTCAATGTGTAGCGGACAAAAAATTAAGTATATAGGTCTTTTGTTGCTTGTTCAAATGTTCCTGGGAGGTCCTAATTTTAACCTAGGAAGGTTCTTAAGCAAAAATTAGGGTTTTGGGGGGTTAAAATAGGTATTAGGGTTCTAATTACCTCATTTTCACTTTGAGCCTATAGAGAATTCTTGCCTCTAGTTTTCTCATTTTGTTAGTTGTCGAGGAGCTATGGTGAGGATTCGGGGAGCCCCACATTGCGTGGACTTGGTTCGAGAGTTTGGATGACCTACAAGCGTCGGTGCCCCAATATGTACCCTTTCAATTTTTGTTTTCATCTTTCCATGTTTCCATAATTAATGCACGAAGTCAAATTTGTCCAGTGCGCGAGATTTAGGAATCTCGCACCTTTGCATTAGTTTTGGCGCTTTTGATATTTGTAAACAGGCGCTTTTGATATTTCCTTGTGCACTTGCTCTCATTTTGCACTTTTGAAATTCGCTTTTGACTTACTTTTTCGCCTTTGACTTTATGGCTTCATTTTGCTCGCTCTTGTTGTAATTTTTCATCTTTGAAAAACTTCTTTGCTTTTGATATTTGTACTTTTGAAATGTTTCATCGCTTTTGAAAATGAGTTCATCACTTTTGTGAAAATTTCATTGTTTGGCTAAAAATACTTCGCTTTTGACCTTTGGAAACCTTAAGTCCATTTGTTTTTCATTTTTAGGTTTGTTTTGCATTTCCAGAGTGAATCCTTAACATTGTTAGTTGAATGATTATAGGTGGTCCTTAATCCACTCCAGTCGAGGGAGTGACAACCACGGGATCTATTTGATTTGATCAAGGGTTTCGATGTTTTAGTGTAAGATTTTATAGATGATGTTGGGTTGTGACACATTTATTACACGCCCACCATCAGATGTCATAGTGCGATGATGACTACACTTGTGGAGAGGTGGCACTTAGAGACCTCTTCGTTTCATCTACCTATAGGGGAAGCCACCATTACTCTTGAGGATGTGTGGAGGATCCTCCGCATACTGATTCATGGAGAGCTCGTTATGTACTCCATTCAACGGGGCACCCATGCTATGTGTCGTGTTCTTGGTGTGAGACGTCTGGAGGTTCAGCAATTAGAGATAGTCTTATTAGATTTTGTTGGAAATGTCGATCCCATTTCCCTTGTTCTTCGTGGTCTGGTTTTGGGGCTTGTTGTTCTTGATAGGAGAGGTTGATAGTTTCTTGTGGGATAGGGTATATGCATTGAGCAGATGTTCGAGCATGGGACTAGATACACATGGGGTCCATGTCTTCTTTCCCACCTATACAGAGATATGTATGAGGTTGCATATCATGGTGGGAAATCTATTTATGTCAGGATTTGTCTTCTTCATGTATGGGCCTAGGAGCACATCTCAGTCACATGGCCTGATGGCATATTGGATCGTACTACTAAGGATCCCTATTCATATCGCTAAGGAGATTTTCTGCATTATACATTTCTTGGAAAAATTTCCTACTAGTGCTGTGTATTTGATGGCATGCCAGGTTTTGTATGGAGACCCTATATGGGTTGTGAGGCATGGCCTGATGATCAGGAGTAGTTGGTATATTGCAGACAGACCAGATGGTTGATCGATTACACACACTCTCTTTTGGAGAGATATCTTCCTGACAAGGTTTGCAAGCAATTTGGAGAGAGATAGGGTCAATTTCTAGAAACTTATGAGGCTCGTTTGGTTAGACCACCAGAGAGGTCCATATTTGGGGTTCGCAAGTTGATTGAGATGTTGGTGCAATTAAATCTCTTTCCCCAATCGGATGGGGTTGGTTAGTGGGCTTAGCAGATCCAGGTACTACTCTCGATTATGATTAGTGGTGGGAACAACGTGTTCCTTTGAGATTCACAGATCTTGGTGGTGATCCCGTAGTGGGTATGGTAGGCATCATAGGTCACCAAGGAGAGAGACAATGTATTGATATCTTAGTAGAGAAGCTTGGTAGGGATCGATAGGATGGTGCATAGGGTGATCCAATGTAGGAAGATCAGGGACAAGTTCCAGGTGCCCCTCCACCACCTAGAGATGGAGGTGCATAGTTAGCTATAGAGATACGGCAGCGACATGCCACAAAGGCATAGATTGTTACATTGAAAGCAGAGAGAGACACTACTTGGCAGGAGCGAGATGGTTTCAGGGCAAAGCAAGACACAAAAAATAGGCGTTGTCTTATTGTTGAGACACAGTTGCAGGATGTTATTACTAAGAGGGATAGTTTGAGGGCAAAGCGTGAAATTCTTCATGCTGAGCGAGATCAGTAGTTATAGAGGGCTACCTATTACTAGACTTTGTATGATTCCTTCATTCCTCAAGCGCATCGACGACTGTGGTTTGGAGAGTCGAGTACTGCTACTATTGCTTCGTCAGGTGACCAGTCTGTTAGATAGCTGGATCCTAATGCACAACCTAATCTTTAGAGTCCTCCCCCTCTGGCTGGGCAGTGGCATATATCATTTTGACATATATGATGTTTTATTGATATATATGATGGATGTATGCCTTATACATGATATATGATGTTTTTATTTGTTTTATTATCATCATGATATGTATTGATGACATTGTGGATGTAGGATGGATATGGTACTAACAATATTATGATGCAGGATGTTAGTTAGAAGATATATTTGATGATGGATAGAGATGTGATGTGGTTCGTTGTTGATGAGTATTTCTTTTGCTTTTCTTGGAGGCTTCGTATTTTTAACAATCCTTTTTGATATGTAGCAAATGAACACGATGCACCAGGGTATTAATAACTAAGGTAACTTTGTATCCATTACGTGGACTTGACTCGACATACAAAGAATATTCTTTCTCATACCAGACATATGAAACTTTGTTTAAAATATATGGTTGGGTTGTGTTACAACTTTTCAGACCATTTACACAGAGAGGTATAAAATACCTAACATGCAAGTGCTACACGAATTGTCATAAAACAACTTCCATTCACTCAATAAAGCAAGTATTCACCATGGTAATATCACAAAAACATCTTACAAACAACAAACCAAAATGACACTCAATTTCCCCCATTCCTTCTCTAAATCCTTATGGACAACCTCGAGAGATCATCCTGGGAATGAGTCAATAAAATAAATCGTAAACATAAGACTATAAAAAGATAAAAAAAAGTTGTAATATCACTTGCCATATCTATTTTGAGATTTTAGGCTATTATCTGTTGTTGATCATGTCTATCATAGGAACGGATCTGTTAAGGCATATCTCAGGATGTTGTTGGTGAATTGTCAAAAGATAGGTAGTTAATACTTTGACATTTTTTTTAGTCTATTTTATGATCAAATCTTTGTGATTGTTTCATTGAAAGTTCTAGCTGTTGATGTTTTCTTTGTTTTGTTTGTATGCTTTGTCAAAGGGTGAAGATGGCGATTTTTTTATTGTGGGGAAAATTTATTACGGATTGTGACTATGGAGCTGAGACTTTTTCATTTTACTGTGTTTTATGATGCTATTTTTGTTTTTTTCAGGGGACTAACCTAGGGCCTTGGGGGCTCATCAAAGATAAGTCTTTCCTACATTGTGTAAGGAAACTTGCAATCATTGTATGAAAATTTCCACATAACCCAAAAGAGATATTCATGCAAATAAGTACTTAGAATCCACATGCAAGAGAATAGACAACATACCCATCAAAGATGACACAATATATGCCCTAGGAAAACCCTTAAGAGGGAAAAACCTAGCTTCCAAAAGCATCCATAATCCATCATATTAATCAACCATGAAGCAAATGCAAGAGTTACAATGAACACCTCTAAAGCATCAAGTCCTCTAATGCATTCCCATGTGTCCAAGCATGAATCCACACATCCCATACTCTGCTTCACAAATGCACTCCTCAAGAAGACTCAATAATGACAACCAAACCACTCAACCAATCTAAACCACTACACATGTGTTTGCTTTTATAGACACAATCTCACACAAAATACAACTAGTGGTAAGGTAAAACCATGTACCACAAAACCATGTGAATACAAAACCACTAACCCCTTATTTAATATGGGTACTAATACATCACATTATTTAATATTTCCCCAATATTAAATTATTATCACATGTCTCCCACACATTAAATAATAATACAATGTTACTATACAATATCAAGTGGTCCTCAAATAATTACCTAGTGTGATTATCCACACCACCAAGGTGCATCACAACTAAATAATTATTTAATTACAATATTATAATAAATCATTTTTATGCAATGGTGTACAATACCATATCCCAACATTCTCCCACTTGTTGTATATGTTGCATAAGGGATCAATATATGAAATACATCATCATAGCCATATATGAAACCACATGAATCTTGACAATGCTATCATGCTCCATCAAGATACCTACAATAAGAAAAAAGAGACCACCATCTTAAGAAAGAACTCCTCTCTTCCTTCAACATGCCACTTATGGAAGAAAATGAACATGCCAAGGTGAAGATGCACCAATCCATGATCACAAGCATCAAATCCAAGTGATAATAAAGGATCTAACCAAGCTATTGTCAATTGAAAAACCCACATGATCAGAAATAAAATACACAACACATGCTAATACATCCAACCATCCATACCTCCAAGGTATCAATACATCAGTAAACTCATGCCAAGAACATATGCAACCTATAAATTGCAGTCACAAGCTCCCTGCATAAAACTTATCAATAAAGAACATACATATCCAAGAACTCCCACTGCATAGGTAATGTCAAAGCATATCAAGTCTACCAATCAACACCATATCAAGGTGTGATAAGTAAATCACAGCATGAAGTACCAAGAACAATAACAATGATCCACACATACAACCCAAAAGAGTTGCATAATCTCTCACAACATGTTGCCACCATCCTCCCCAAATCATATGGACACGAACATCCATAGAAGGAACCATGAAGAGAGAAACCAGTAAACCATAATGTCCTCTACCGACACCTCAAAAGTGAAATGCTATGTCAAGTATGATCTCCTAACAACCCCAAATGAAAAGCCTCAACAACATCCATAACACTCAATCTCATAGATCAAGTACAACATATGAACCAAATTAAATGCAAAACATGGATGTAAGCCTCTCTAATCAAGAAGATCAAACTCATAGAAACCATCCCCTATACTAGAAATCAGCCCATAAACCATTTCCTAACAATCCTCATCAAATAATGATATCATAAACTCAAATGCACAAGGAGATAACCATGCCATAACATCCCTCGAAATGAATCCACTAGAACTAACTATCCATAGCTCAAGATCCATATTTATGAAAGATAAAGCATGTAAACTCATTGTAAACCATCCTAAAATG
The DNA here is from genome assembly GCA_007258455.2 of Sequoia sempervirens. Lineage (NCBI taxonomy): Eukaryota > Viridiplantae > Streptophyta > Pinopsida > Cupressales > Cupressaceae > Sequoia > Sequoia sempervirens. The sequence continues at coordinate 362,024,632 of VDFB02271358.1, forward strand.
AGTATCCACAATCAATCACCATGAATCACCTCAATCCCATGAGAAATCAAAGCATGAAACATAACACATCTGAAAGATATAATGGGAAAATACCTCTCAAATAGTAAGCTGCCGAGTAGAGCAAGAGTGGGGAATGAGAATGCTCCTATAGGATAACCAAGCCATCATGACTCACTCCACAAACAATCTCCTTTATTAGTCTATCATGAACTCATGTCCATAGCTAGGTGAAAGTCCCTCGGTCTTCCTACTAAAACTTCCAAAGAGTAACTGTCTCAAGCAAATGTCTCTAATCACAAGAGAACACCAACCATCACCTACATCTTTGAGTATCCATGAGTACCTGTAACCAATCAATCCATCCCAAAATCCAAATGCAACATAGCATCATCATGAAGTAATCAAGCAAATGATCAATATACCTAATACAAAGAGAATCACCCACAATCAATGTCAAAGCTCCAATCATGAATTAGGAACATAAACTTGACATCCATGATCTAACCATCTCCTCCTAGGAGATCACATGCACCATAACATATATATACTGTTAAAAGGAATAGGACAATTGAGAGGGGGTGAATCGGTTGTCACCAAATTAAAATTCAAAACTTTAAATACTTATTATCTTCACAACCACACTATTCTATTATTAGGTATGAAAATGAAATACAGATAACAAAAAGTAAAATCAACACAATGAAAACCAGATTTTACGTGGAAAACCCAATGAGGGAAAAACCACGGTGAGGATTAACTCACAATATAAAGAGATAACAAAATTGATTACAAAGGCTCACTGCCTAGAAGAGGACTCATAGTCCAGATGCAAAGGTTCACTACCTATAGAAAGGACTCACTATCCAATAGGGAGGCTCATTGCCTACTGATACAAAAGAAAACAAAAGATTCACCACAACAATTAACACACATCCGTAGCCTTGATCAAAATATTGTAGAAACCTTTAGCTCACTGCCTTCAACAATCTAACACAATGAAGTACTTCTGCCTCAACTCACTTTCGCACACTTCTACTCTTTTAATTTGTGGCTTACTTTGTTACTTTTCTATCATCCAATTCTTCGGAATTCAACTTGCATTTATAACATCTTCAACCTTAGAAACTTTCTCCAAGGTTGGCCACATACGCCTCATTTCTTAAATTCAAATCAGGTCAGAAACTCAACACTCCCATGGTGGAAAGGAATGAGAGTGGACCAATAAAAATACTTAACCAAGACCAAAAATAATGTCTCAGATCAACCACACACTTCCTTAATTAAATTTAATTCTTCAAATGAAGTGTAAACACCAGGTTGGCCAAACCTAATGAAAACACAAATGAACATTGATGTACACGCTTCCCAACAAGAATATAGCATACAAATGACACAAAATGCTTCATTATGCATGAGAACACATCTCAGGTTCCTTCAGATACATCCACAACAAGTGCAACAATCTTCGAACACTGAACTCCTTTCATCAGTCCATCCAGACTGTGCAAACACATACAACAACTCTGAAACTTGACTTCCAAATCACCAAACGACACACATCTTTGCCAGAACCAAGAGAACACCATTATAAGACACATTCTAGATCCACAAGATCTGAAATAGAACACCGGAGGACTACAAAGCATAAACATTTCTCCCAGTCACAGAAAGCTAACTCTGCCATAATAGTTCACACACTAGTGAACACAACTTTCACACTTCATCAAACTAGAAGCTACAAATCAGTAGATATCACCATCAGATCATCAAAAAACAACCCTTTAAATCCACATAAGCATAAGATTAACATAGGAGAAATGCAAAGCACATACCAAAGCACATTTTAAACACATTCATAACTCTGACTTCTCTCTTTATTAATTTTCTCAAAAGCACTTGGAAACTCATCAATTCAATACATTTGCAATATCATAAGGATAGCTCCATGTACTCAAAAAATCTCAATATTATCTCAACTATACATGCACAATCTACAATATACTGAACTTTGTTGACATCAATGGCAACATTAATGACAACACCACCAAATATGCTCATACTTGCAACAATCTCCCCCTTTGTCATTGATGGAAACACATGATGTGAAAACATCAAAGAAAACATCCTGCACAATATTTCGGGAGGACACCTTTTCTTCCTTTTCTTACTATTTTTCACATAACTTTCTCTCCCCCTTTGACATCAATGGAAAAGATCAAAAAATTTGATCACTTCCCCTTAGGAGTGCACCCATTCAACTCATACTGCAACAATGAAAACCTTTTCTACTCCCCCTGTGGAGTAGAACCATTCATCAGTTCGGATAAATGAAGAATTCGTGAATTCATTGGACTAATGCACCTTCATGTGCACCTATTTCGGAGGGCCAATGACCCCCAACCTCTCCCTAAGATACTCAAAAGTGTCCTTCGGAAGAGCCTTAGTAAATATATCTGCAATTTTTTCCTTTGTTGTCACATACTCCAACCTGAATTCATTCTCCAACACTTTTTCTCTTAGGAAATGATATCTGATAGATATGTGTTTTGTTCTTGAATGCATAACCGGATTCTTTGAAATTTTTATAGAACTTGTGTTGTCATAGAAAATAGGAATAGGCTCATCACATATTACTCCAATGTCTTTCAGAGTTTGCTTCATCCACAAAACCTGTGTAGTAGGATGCTGCAACAATATATTCTACCTTTGCAGTGGATAAAGAAACTGAGTCTTGTTTCTTACTCAACCAAGAAACCAATCTTCTACCAAGAAAGAAAGTACCCCCACTGGTACTCTTCTAGTCATCCACACAACCAGCCCAATCTGCATCAGTATAAGCAATCAAGGTGAAATCAACACCCTTAGGATACCATAAGCCATAATCCAATGTACCTTTAAGATATCTAAATATCCTCTTTACTGTTGTAACATGTGCCTCTTTAGGAGCTGCTTGAAATATGGCAACTAAACATACTGCATGCATAATATTCGGTCTAGTAGAAATAAGATACAACAACCCACCAATCATAGATTTGTATTTTCTCTGATAAGTTTTAGCAGATTCATCATCTTTACTTAGCTTACATTCGGTCACCATAGGAGTACTAACTAGTTTGGAATCATCCATTCCAAACTTCTTCAACAGCTCTTTCACGTACTTAGATTGTGAAATGAATATCCCCTTATTAGTTTGATTTACTTGAAGACCAAGAAAGAAATTCAACTCACCAATCATGGACATTTCAAATTCTTTTTACATTTCTTCAACAAATCTTTTACACATGCCTTCATTTCCACCAAAGATGATATCATCAACATCTACTACCACTATTAACATTTTGTTACCTTGCACTTTGAAGTAAATATTGTTGTCAACAAAGCCTTTGCTGAATTCTAGCATTTTTAGGTATCTATCCAATCTTGCATACCAAGCTCTGAGAGCTTGCTTCAGTTCATACAATGCCTTCTTCAACTTAAAAACCATATCCATTTTCTTAGATAACTGAAATCCTTTAGGTTGTTCCATGTATACTTCTTCCTCCAATTCACCATTCAGAAATGCTGACTTGACATCCATCTGACATACTTTGAAATCCTTGTGGGAAAAAAATGCCAAAAACATTCTAATAACTTCCATTCTTGCCACAAGGGAAAATGTTTCTTCAAAGTCTATGCCTTCAACTTGTGAGTATCCCTTGCATACAAGTCTTGCCTTATTTCTTATAACTTCACCATTTTCATTCAACTTATTCCAGAACACCCATTTTGAACCAATTACATTTTTATTCATAGGTCTCAAAACTAATTCCCATGTCTGATTCTTTTCTATTTGCTGCAACTCTTCTTTCATAGCTCTCATCCAACTCTCATCTTCACACGCTTCACTCACAGACTTAGTTTCAATTTTAGAGAGTAAACACAAATTTACCTCACTTGCTACTTTACTTCTTGTCTTCAAACCTTCACTCTTATCTCCAATTATCCTCTGGATGATTCTTCTGCACATACTTAGGAGTCTTATAAATAGGTTCCAACTCATTTTCTTCTTCTTCTTCAGTCTATTCTTCTTCCTCTTTTTCTTGCTTCTCCTTATTCTCTTCAAGTACTTGTCCACAGATAGGATCATCAGGTTCAACTTCACTTATCTTAATAGGTTTATGTATGTCTTCATCAACTTTCACATTAACACTTTCAACAATCTTCCTCAATCTTTTATTGAAGCATCTATATGCTTTGCTGGTAGTAAAGTACCCAAGAAAAATTTCTTCATCACATCTAGCATCAAACTTCCCAAGATTTTCATTATCTCTTTTAACATAACATCTACTTCCAAATATCTTGAAGTACTTCACAGTAGGAGTCTAACCAGTCCATAACTCAAAGGAGTCTTTGTGTTGTTGCCTCTAATTTGAACTCTATTAAGAACATAAATAGTAGTGTGTATTGCCTCTCTCTAGTACACATTTGGTACATTTGATTCTTTCATCATGGTTCTTGTAGCTTCCTGTACCATCCAGTTTTTCCTCTTAACTACCCCATTCTGTTGAGGAGTTCTCAGAGTAGAAAATTGTCTTTTTATGCCATGTTGTTCACAAAATGTATTAAACTCACCGGAAGTGAATTCTCCACCTCTATTAGATCTCAAACATTTGATTGTCAAATTCACTTTATTTTCCACTCTTGCTTTGAACACTTTAAACCTATCCAGAGCTTGAGTCTTCTCTCTAAGAAAAACAACCCATGTCATTCGAGAATAATCATCAATAAGGAGCATGAAATACCTGTCACCATTCAGGCTTCCTGTTCTAGTCAGACCACAGAGGTTAGTATGAATTAACTCCAACATTATATTAGTAGATTGCTCTTTTCCCTTAAAGCTACATTTTTTCTATTTCCCTAACTGACAACTTCTGCAAATAGTATTAGTAGGCTTTGTGATTTGATGTAGACATCAGACAACATCTCTTGAACTGATTTTGAATAGATTATCAAAGTTTACATGTCCCATTCTCCAGAGCCATAACCAACTTTCATTGATTTGAGATACTAGGCACTGACCACCCACGCCTTTAAGCTGATAGATGTTTCCATGAGTTATCCTTTCAGTAGCAACCATATCTCTGGATCTTTCTCTGATCTCGCAGGTATTATTCTGAAACACAAGTTTAAAACCTTTGCTACACATCTGTCCAACACTCAAAAGGTTATGCCTCAGACCCTTTACATAATATACATCATCAGTGTTGTGTATTCAATCAAAACTAATTGTACCTTTCCCAATAATTTTTGCTCCTGAATCATCACCAAACATGACCAAGCCACCATCATACTTTTCGGGTTTAGTAAAATTACTTTTATCACCAGTTATGTGATTAAAACATCCACTATCAATCACCTAGTAATATTCATCCTGCTTAGCATGAAAGGAAATGACCACAGTACCTTCCATCCCATTCTTCTTGTTTTCTGAAAAATTCTTCCTTGAACATTTTCCAAGGTTAGTAGACATAGATTTATTCTCCAAAGCTAAAAATAAGCATTCACTATCATCACCCTCATAATCGGATTCATCATTAGGGATTCTGGCTTCTTCTTTAACATAATACAAATTCTTATATTTCTTATCCTTTCTATCTTTATCTTTATAATCCTTGTTCTTCTTGTGTACAATTCTCTTTGGACATCTTGAAGCATAATGACCAATATTACCACAAATGAAACATTTAAAGGGAAACATACCTTTATACTTACCGGTACCTTTCTTCAAAGTTCTGGTGAAATTCTCTTCCAGCTCATCAGAACCATCACTATTTGGATCATCTTCAATCATCATTTCCTTAAATGCTATTTCTATCTTTTCCTCTTTCTTTCCAAACTTTCTCATCTCAAACGCTGTCAAGGTGCTAAATAACTATTTTTTAGTATACTTCTTAGGATCATACATGTCTTCAATAACTGAGATCTTATTACTATAGCAATCTGGTAGGGTGATTAGGATCTTCTCAATTATATCTTCATCGGTCAGGTTTCCCCCTTGATTCCTAACTTCATTTGCTGCAAGTTTAGTCCTCTGGAAATAACTTGTAAAATCTTCACCTTCTTCCATTTTTCAGATTCTCATATCTGCACTTTGACAACAGCTTCTTTGTCAACTTTACTCTTTCATTTCCTTCATACAATTCTTCCAACTTCTTCCAAACTTCATGAACAGTGCCTAAAGAAAGAACCTTAGTTCGCTCAGTTTTAGATAAAGCACTAAAAATAGTTGTAATATAGGGGGATTCACTACTCACGAGTTATCTTTGTTCAGAGAGCCTCACAGGGTGAACTTCCCTATACTACCTCAATGGAACATTGGTGAGAGTTTCAAAATCTGAAAGAGAGGGTCACAAAGGTTTTCTAGACAAACTGAGAAGCTCTCAGCCAAAGGATGTTAGCGTGGAAAATGGATGACAGCGCGATGCGCTGGCGTCTTAGAGGTGCGTTGGTGTCTTGTACGAACCAGAGAATGAGAATGTCTCAGAAACAACAAAGTGAATGCTTCTATCCAAATGCTAAAAACCATAGAATACAAGAAAATAACAGAAAGTGATAGAAATGAGATAAAGTAAAGAGTAAATGATAAAGACAAGGAGAAGAAAGGAAAGAAATACTTACAACCACGTGAGTGATGAAGCTTCCACCATAAAAATGTCTTCAGAACCTGCAAGGTGATATCTGGAGAGAATGTTGGGGCTGTATAGGGGTTTGCCTCAGTCAAACCCCTGTTTTGGTGTTCCCACCTCCACAGACAACCAAAAGATAGAGAGAGAGAAGTGAACAAAGCATGTGGTCAAAAGAAAACCCACTCAGGGGTAGAACCCACACCATGAAAAGCGTGTGGTGAAAGCAAAACCCACTCAGGAGTAGAACCCACACCACAAAGTAAACAAGCGTGTGATAAAGGAAAATCCCACTCAAGGAGGAGAACTTGTATGACGAAGTAAATATGCAATAAGAAAGGGATATGGAATCCCAAGATGCTCACAAGCATGAAATGAGGGACATGAAGCTGCAAGGGTGTTGTAAAGAGAGCTTGAAGCTACTACAACAAGCGGTATGAAAGTAAGCAAAAGTTGAAGTGTAGAAGGATAAAGCCAAACCTAGAGTGAGGCTAGAAGTTGGAAAAATAGAGCTAGCTATAGAAGAAGTTCTTAGAGATCCAAATGAGTTGAAGGGATGACTTAAAAAGAGAGGAGATAAGCTTCTTCAGCTATTTTCGGGCGTTCCTAGCCGTTACCACTGAAAAAACTTACCGAAAAGTCGCAATCATGCATGGAAACGGTTGTTTGAACGTTGAAACTTTGTAGGATGCTAGCACGATGCACAGATGTCCGCACGACGCCCTAGCGTCTGGGCACATCATGCTACAAAATGACGAAAACGGGAAAAGCATCAAGTCTAATGGAAAGCTGACACAAAAGGGTAGCTGCTAAAAAGGGGTACTAGAGCATCTTGAGAGGGAAAAATGCCAATGCAAGGGCTAAAATGAACCTACTCAAGATGCTAAGGGAGTGGACACTAAAGAGGAATCAAGAATGTAGGTGAAATTGCAAGGGTGCAATTTTTCTCTTATACATTTTTCCCCCACTTTAGCTGGCATATGAATCTACATTAATATGCACGCTAAAGGAAATCTACTAAACATAAATAATATCATTTGCCAATAGGATACTGTAGAGGAAGTAGACAACTCTTTGAACCACGAAAGCTTGCCCCTAGGCTGAATTCCTACAAACAAATGCATTAGACAAGAATAACCTGCACCAGACAAAAGTGTTAGAACGTAAAAAGCTAAAGGATTCGAGTCAACAAAGTAAGGAAACCTCGATGTAGAAGGTTGTCTCAGTATTGTGCGTCATCCCCAAATTAAGAAGTAACACATATAAGAATTCTAAGATGAAGAGAGAAAGGGTATATACACAGGATGAAGAAGATGCAGATCTTTGATCTAGTATATACAAGAGAGAAGAGAGAGATAGAAATGAACAAAGTGCGTGGTGAAAGAAAAACCCGCTCAGGAGTAGAACCCACACCACAAAAGAGGTGATAAAAGCAATCCCCACTTAAGGAGAAAAAACATGTATCACCAAAAGCATGTGGTGAATGCAAAATCCGCTCAGGAGTAGAACCAACACCACAAAAGAGGTGATAAAAGCAATCCCCACTCAAGGATGAAACCCATATCACCCAATGTAAAGGAGCTTTACAGGTTCTTAGTCTTGCATAGAGGTATCCCCCAAGATCTCTCACATGGAGGAAACCCAAAAAAGTGGACTCCACAGAGTCAGGAAGCGGTGACATGTCTATCCACAGATGGAGTGTGTCAAAAGCAACAACATGTCTACCCCTAGATAGAACATGTCAAAAAGCAGCGACATGTCTACCCACAGATAGAACATGTCACAAGTGGCGACATGTCTACCTGTAGATATGACATGTCAAAAGTGGCAACATGTCTACCCGTAGATAGAACATGTCAAAAGCAGTCAGTCATGTAGACCATTAATAGGTAAAACTTTCAACAGGGTCCCTCAGGAACCCTTCAAAGGGAGAGGGGTCCATTCAAGGGACACACTGTTTAAAAAGCGAGGTATAGTCAGGCTGCCCCCAAGCTAGACATGATAGAATTTGTTTGAAATAAAAGCTTTCAAAGAGGTCCCTCGGGAACCCTTCAAAAGAGAAAAGGGGTCCACTCAAGGAACGCTTCGATTGAAAGGGAGAGTGAAGAGAGGGGCCCTTAAGAAGGACACACATCTCTGAAATGAGTTATCACTGCCCCCAACGTACAGGGGAGGAGAACCATGTAAAATACTTAGAACAGGATAAAGGTAAACCTCGATATTACTTGTCACACAAAGTTAAGGCAGGTGCATCAATCAAACGATAGTTTGATGGTACCTGAATCACAAAGTTGTATTTTTTCCTTCAAGGCCTTACATTCACTAGTGGAATGGCCAAATACTCGATGGTATGCATAGAAAGGATGTTCTCCTTCATCATGTTTATGAATTTTATTATGTGTAGGAGAAGGAAGAGCGATTAAGTGGGCTTTGAGAAGCCTCAATAAAATACACTCTTGCTCAGATAAAGGATGAGGAGTAGGAAACAACCCTTTCTCTTGTGGAGAAAGGTTTGAATTCTCACAAGAAGAAGAAGGCATGAAGATAAAAGACAATGGGGGAAGAATCTTCTCAACAAGACGAGGTCGAGAACAATTCTTGTCATTCAGCCATGGATTTTATTTAGATCATTCATTAGAGCAACCAAGTCCCAAATTATGCTTATGAGGCTTAAATTCTATAGGGACTTGAATGCCTTGTTCGTTATTCCCACAACCTTTACACCCATAGCCATATTTAGAAACAAGCTTAAAGCCAGAGCCATAACGTGTTTGCAGATCTTGAAAAGAAGGAGGATCCTCATAAAGAGCATTGTCCCAACAATAGGGATCACACTCCTTTATGGGACTGTCATCATCCTCTTTAACAGGACTGTCAACGTTATCCTCCTTAGCAGAAGCGTAATCTTCTTCCTCAGAAGGAGGATCAACAGTAAGGACATTGCAACTTGCATTCACCTTACCCCACAATACAAAAGAGTGACCATCTTCGATAGCGGGTGTGGATGATGTTGTCGAAAGGTCTAAGCGGATCGGGTCGACTTTATATTCCTGAATGAAGGAATCTGTAAAGTCTAAAGGACCCCAATCATCACCAAGACATGCATTTCTTCGGGAAGAGGTAGAAGGAGCAGACTTAAGATTTCTTGCTTCAGAAGGATCTTCCTTAGGGACATTTATCTCAAGAGTATCCTTTGTAGTAGTTATTGCTAGAGTAAACATCAACACACTGGAAGACATTGAAGGAACAAGAGTAGGCACAATCGAAGCTCAACTAGCAACTGCCGTCTCACATAAGCGCATAGCATCAGGGTCAACCTTGACTGTGACTATTTTATTATTAGTAATGAACTTAATAGATTTATGTAAGGTAGATGGGACTACACCCATAGCATGAATCCACGGTCTAACAAGAAGAAGGTCACATGGTAACTTTTCTGCCATAACATATACGAGGGTAGGTACAGTAACGGGTCACAACCTCAAAGGCAAGACTATCATACCTAGGGATTGTCGACCAACATTATCGAACCCACGAAGGACAACAAAAGAAGTATTAATAGAAGACAGGTCAATATTAATCTTGGGCAATAGATCAATACTACATACATTGAGTGCCGAACCAACATCAACGAGAGTACATCTAATGCCAATATTATTAATATTAACTATAATCATTAAAGGATCCACTTGCTTTTGTACTTCCAAAGGCAAGAGTTCCTGTGGATAGAACGTAATCTTCAACGAATCCGCATGAATATATGTCATCAATGCATTAGCATCTATCGGCCTAGGGGAAGAAGGCAAGAGGATCTTTTGCAAGGCTTCCTGAAGCATACCTTGATAACCTAGAGTGGACTGAAGCAAGTCCCATACTGAGATCTTATCCGAAGGAACTTGAGGTTGCTCGATAAGATCATGATCACTAGGTGCTTTAATTGTAGGTTTAGTAGCTAAAAGAAGACTTGGTTGTTTATTCATTCTATTCTCATAACTATGGGCTACCGCTCTATAAGAGGGAGCCATAGAAAGATTAGGAGAAACAACATCAAATTGAACACCATCAATAGAACAAATTCTCTTAGAAGAATGACTAGCTGGAGTCACGTAAATAATCGGTCTCTTAGGCCTTTGAGGGGCAGCAGAGACATAGACTACATTTACAAAATCATCACAACTAGTAGAACAACTATTTGAAGACATTTTCTCAACATTAATCCAAACAAGATCAAATGTGGAATAATTATTTGAAGAAGCATTCTCAACATCGATCTAGGGAGAATTAGATGTGGAAGGAGGTTCATCGTTTTCTAATGCAACATCTCTAGAGGAGAGTGCATAAGAACAAAGATGAGATTCATTATCCACCACTGCAACATCTCTAGAAGAGGGTGAATTGGGATGAAAAGATTCATCATTCACGAATGCATCATCTCCAAAAGAGAGTGGATTGGAATGAAGAGAAGGTAAAGTAACATTAAGAAAGGTATCAATGATTTCATCTTCTTGTGACAAAATGTCCTCTGAAGTAAGAGGACTTTCGTGAGAAGGATCAAAGACACCAAGTGACATGGGTAAAGACAAGTCACCATCACATGCATTAAATGGAATATCATTAACATTTTGAAAAAAATTAGATACTAAGCTAATAAAAGAAGATATTAAATTCATTATGATTTTTTCAATATCTTCTATGTTCTAGTAATTCGCATTTTCAGAGGTCTCTAGAGCGAAATTTGAGGCCGGAACTTGCGTCGGTCCCTAAAATTCAACTACTGAAGGCACTGGTATTTTAGGGACTAAATTAGTTCTCTAGAAAACCTTTACAACGATGCAAACGGTTCTGAATTCCGAGCACCGAGTCAAAAGTTATGACCCCACCAAGTAGGGGTAAATAAATTCCTAGTTTTTTGAAGAACACTGTTCTTCACGTTGGGTTCACCAAAATGTAATATAGGGGGATTCACTACTCATGAGTTCTCTTCATTCAAAGAACCTCACAAGGTGAACTACCCTATACTACCTCAATGGAACAACGACAAGAGTTTCAGAATCTGAAGAGCAGGTCACAGAGGTTTTCTGGAAAAACTGACAAGCTCTTAGCCAAAGGATGTCAACATGGTGCACTGGTGTCTCAGAGGAACGCTGGTGTCTCATACGGACCAGAGAATGAGAATGTCTCAGAAACAACAAAGTGAATGCTTCTTTCTGAATGTTAAAAACCATAGAATACAGGAAAATAATAGAAAATGATAGAACTGAGATAAAGTAAAGAGTAAATGATAAAGACAAGGAGAAGACAGGAAATAAATACTTACAACCACGCGAGTGATGAAGCTTCCACCAAACAAATGTCTTCAAAACTTGCAAGCGTGATATCTTGAGAGAATGTTGGGGTTGTATAGGGGTTTTCCTCAGTTAAACCCTCGTTTTGGTGTTCCCACCTCCACGGATAGCCAAAAGATAGAGAGAGAAGTGAACAAAGCATGTGGTGAAAGGAAAACCCACTCAGGGGTAGAACCCACACCACAAAAAATGTGTGGTGAAAGCAAAACCCACTCAGGAGTAGAACCCACACCACAAAGTAAACAAGTGTGTGATAAAGGAAAACCCCACTCAAGGAGGAGAACCCGTATCACGAAGTAAATATGCAATAGGAAAGGGATATGGAATCCCAAGATTCTCACAAGCATGAAATGAGGGACGTGAAGTTGCAAGGGTGTTGTAAAGAGAGCTTGAGAGAGCTTGAAGCTGCTACAACAAGCGATATGAAAGTAAGCAAAAGTTGAAGTGTAGAAGGCTAAAGCCAAAGCTGGAGTGAGACTAGAAGTTGGCATAATAGAGCTAGTTGTAGAAGTTCTTAGAGAGCCAAATGAGTTGAAGGGATGAATTACAAAGAGAGGAGAGAAGCTTCTTCAGCTGTTTTCAGGCGTTCCCAGCTGTTACCACCGACAAAACTTACCGACAAGTGGCAATCATGCACGGAAATGATCATTTGAACGTTGAAACGTTGCAGGATGCTAGCTTGGCACGTGGACATCCACACGATGCGCTAGTGTCCAGACATGTCACGTTACAAAATGACAAAAACGGGAAAAGCACCAAGTCTCATGGAAAGCTGACACACAAGGGTAGATGCTGAAAAGGGGTGTTGGAGCATCTTGAGAGGGAAAAAGGCTGATGCAAGGGCTAAAATGAGCCTACTCAAGATGCTAGGGGAGTGGACACTAAAGCAGAAGCAAGAATGTAGGAAAAATTGCAAGGGTGCAATTTTTCTCTTATACAATAGCATACCTCCGCCTTCTCATTCTCCTCATAAGAAAAAATATCATCTACAGTAGTAAGACCACTAGTCAGGAATATATACTTCATCTTAATAGCCTTCCAAGTCTTGAAACCAAGAGAGATAATATATCCTCTCATCTGTGCTTTCTAATCACTGTAATAAGATCCATCAAACATAGGGATCGCCAACTTATGCACCATCATATCTTCCTTAAGTTGTTAAGCTCTACACCAAGGAACCAAAGCTTTGATACCAATTGTTAAAAGGTGTAGGACAACTGAGAGGGGGGTGAATCAGTTGTCACCAAATTCAAATTCAAAACTTTAAATACTTATTAGCTTCACAACCACAATGTTCTATTATTAGGTATGAACATGAAATGCAGATAACAAAAAGTAAAATCAACACAATGAAGACCATATTTTATGTGGAAAACTCAATGAGGGAAAAACCACAGTGAGGATTAACTCACAATATAAAGAGATAGCAAAACCTATTACAAAGGCTCACTGCCCAAAAGAGGGCTCACTATCCAGATACAAAGGATCACTGCCTATAGAAAGGACTCACTACCTATTGATACAAAAGAAAAAAAAAAATCCACCACAACAATTAACACACATCTACAACCTTGATCAAAATATTGCAGAAACGTTTAGCTCACTGCCTTCAGGAATCTAACACAATGAAGTACTATTGCCTCAACTCACTTTCACACACTTCTACTCTTTTAATTTGTGGCTTACTTTGTTACTTACATTTATGTTGGATGTTGTGGATGTGTTACTGATATGTGGTTGTCATTGATGTCAACACTATTAGCATTTGGTGTATTGAAGGTTGTATATGTAGAGGATATTGAGAAAATTGTAAAAGAAAGTGTTCCAGGTTCCCATTGGAATTGTGTAGGTCATGAAGGAATCTTGTTCTATATGTTGAAGATAAATTGTTGTGGATTAATGAGTTTATTGTTGAGACTATCTAGATCATCTACCAGAAGTTTTAGATGTCTGCGTGAAGATTTGATCGTGTTGTGGTTTGACAGTATTTATGTGGTCTCTATCATTGTTCCTGAGTGAAGTTTGTGTTATTCTGGTAATTCTAGTTGCTACAGATGTTTCTTTGTTATTTCTTGGTGTTCTTGGATGTTTCTAGATCATGCTCTATCTTTGTGGTACGTCCACATTGATTGGTGTGCTTGTGGTCGAAGATTTTTTTCTGTGTATGTTCAGTTTCTCATGTTCTTGGCTGACAAGATGGGTGTAACGTGTGGTGGATCTTTGAGGTGAAATTAATTGAAGTATTTTCATGTTGGAGTTGCTAATTTGGGTCTCCACTATGTTATGGCTGACCTTGGTGGATTCGCACTGAAAATTTAATTGTAAATTTGGGCCGACATTGTAACTATGTTTTATTTTTCTAGCCGACTAAGTTGTTGATGTAATCTCTTGTTGTAGATATATAAGAGCGATTGTTTCATCGGTGTAAAGTGTGCTCGGTGTGCTCCCATGTGTGTATGTGTGAATATAATTCGATTGCAGAGCAGAGTGTGAAGAAGACTGAGTGAAGTGTGAAGAAGTTTGAGTGAAGAGTGAAGAAGGTTTTTTTGTGCTTAACTGGAACTATAATTAGGCTTGTGGAGAAGCTATTTTCTTAGCTCACAATTTGGATGGTTTTAATCCAAACATTTCTTTGGACAGTGAGTCCTCTTTATTATTTGAGTAGTGAGCTCTAGGCAGTGTGCCTGAATGCATGTGCATTCCCATTATTTCTCATTATACTTTTAACAGGGTATAATATTGTGCACTAACATCCACCGTGGTTTTTCCCCTAACAGGGTTTCCACATAAAAAATCTTGGCGTTCTCTATCTCTTTGATGTGTTAATTGCTTATTCATCAGATCTGAAACTAAGTTAAGTTTGAAAAGTTTAAATTTCTGTGACAACTAATTCACCCCCCTCTCAGTTGTTTGTCTTTGTTTTTCCAACAATTGGTATCAGAGCAGGTTCCTTTGAAGAAGTCTAAAAGCTTGAGGTGATCCATGATGGCAACATACAAAAAGGATAGTCCTAGATTTGATGGAACTAACTACTCACTGTCATAAGTCAGGATGGAATGTCACCTAAGGTGTATTGGTGAAACTTTCTAGAAGATTACAAAAGATCCATATGTTATTCCTCAGAATGATCCCTCCACTGCTGATGAGATCAAAGAAGCTGAAAATAATATCAGGGCTATTGAAGCTTTGGTGAGTGCTTTGATAGATTTGGAGATGACAAATGTGATAGGTCTGTAGACAGCTCATGAGATTTGGACGAAGCTAGAAACTTTTTATGAAGGAGATGCACAGGTGAAGATGGCTAATCTACAGAGTTTGAAAGGCAAGTATGAGAATTTGAAGATGGGTGAAGATGAAAATATCACCTCTTTTATGCAAAGAGTAAATGAAATAGTGATGGGTATTAGATGTGTTAGTGGTTCTCTAGATGAGAATGAAATTGTGCTAAGATACTCAGATCCTTTCCTCCCTCCTACAAAGTGAAGGCTCATGCTATTCAAGAGCTCAGATCAGTAACAAAGATGACAAGAGACACGTTGGTTGGTAAGCTTGTTGCTTTTGAATTAAGTGAATTTCATGTATCTGTTCTGAATACTGAATCTGCATTAGAGGCTACTGTATCCAGAAGTAACAAGAAAAGATATGGTCTAGGATAATGTTCTAGAAAGATATCCAAGTATGATGAAGAACTAAAACAACTTGAAGATAAAGAAAGAGAGGTAGAAGAATTGGAAGCAATGATTGTAAAGAAAGAAGGCAGAGGAAAAGGTAAGTACGAAGGAGTGTTGCCTATTAAATTTTTTTCTTGTAGTAAAATAGGTCATTTTGCATCAAGATGTCCCAAAAAGAGTTCCTAGATCTAAGCCCAACAAGTCTAGATTCCAAAAGAAATGTTACTTTGCTGAAGGACTGACTGATGATGAGTCTGATAAAGATAATGGAAATGAAGATGAATGGGTTTTCATTGCTACCATTGAAAATAGTCCTGTGGCTACTAAATCTGCTAAAGATGAGAAAGCTCTTGCAGCCCGAGTTGAAGAAAAGGCTGAGTGAGTTATTGAAAGTGGATGCTCACATCATATGACTGGTGATAAAAACAAATTTGTAAGTCTAGAGAAGTATGATGGTGGTGTTGTAAGATTTGGAGACAACAATGTTGGTGTGATTCGTGGCAGAGGTTCTATTTGTCTTGGTGGTAAGCATAACATTGATGATGTTCTCTATGTTGAAGGCCTAAAGCACAATCTCTTGAGTGTTGGACAGATGGTGGAAAAAGGATATGATCTACAATTCAAAGATGGAAGATGCAGGATACATGGAAGTTCTAGCAATATGATTTCTATAGGTAGAAAGACAAAAGGTAATATTTTTCACATGAATACTGCTAGTGAGAGTTGTTTAATTTCGCAAGTGGATGAAATCTAGTTGTGGCATAGGAGGCTATGTCATGTAAATTTTGATAACATTGTCAAGGTAAGTTCCACTCAAACAATAAGAGATCTACCTAAGTTAGTGAAGCCTGCTAACACAATTTGTAAGGAGTTTCAAATGGGTAAACAAACTAGAGTTTAGTTTTGGAGCAAACAATTTCATTCAAATGATTTGTTGGAGCTGCTACATACTAATCTCTATGGTCCCTCCAGAGTCAGAAGTATTCATGGAGAAAGGTACTTTATGTTGATTATTGATGATTACTCTAGAATAATATGGGTTTCTTTTTTAAGAGAAAAATGTGAAGCACTGGAAAAGTTAAAAAGTTTCAAGGCTATGGGAGAGAATGAGAAAGGTTTGAAAATCAAATGCCTGAGGTCTGACAGAGGTGGTGAGTTCACCTCCAGGGAGTTCAACTCTTTTTGTGAAGAACATGGAATCAGAAGACAGTTATATGCTCCCCGAACCCTTCAACAGAATAGAGTTGCAAAGAGAAAGAATAGAACAATTTTGGATGCTACTAGAACAATGATGATAGAAGGAAATGTACCCCAGATATATTGGAGTGAATTTGTAAGCACTATTGTGTATACTTTAAACCGGGTAAATGTTAATGGTAATTTTGGTAAGACCCCTTTTGAGCTATGGTTTGGTTATAAGCCTACTGTTAAATATTTCAAGATCTTTGGAAGAAAATGTTATATCAAGAGAGATGATGAAATAGGAAAGTTTGATGCAAGAAGCGATGAAGAAATATTTTTAGGTTACTCTACTAAAAGAAAGGCCTACCGATGCTATAACAAAAAACTAAGGAAAATGGTTGAGAGTGCAAATGTCAGAGTTGAT
The DNA here is from genome assembly GCA_007258455.2 of Sequoia sempervirens. NCBI lineage: Eukaryota > Viridiplantae > Streptophyta > Pinopsida > Cupressales > Cupressaceae > Sequoia > Sequoia sempervirens. Next base: position 362,041,916 of record VDFB02271358.1, read on the forward strand.
GAGGACTCTGCCAAATAATCTAGATATTATGGTTATGATTTAGATGAAGACAATACAAGCCAAGGGAAGAATTATTAGACACAGAACCAACTTTAGATTATTCCATATGTTTCGATAAAGCAACCTCAATTCATTTTGGTAAATCAAGTAAGTCAAGAAGCATAGACAAGTGCAAGTGTAGAAGAAAGATCAAAAGAACTAGAAGCTCATGAAAGTCCCAAAACTCCAAGGTATGTAAAGCTAAATAATTTTGAAATTAAAATTATAGGAGATAAGAGTAAAGGTGTGCAAACTAGAAGACAAATTGCAGAAGAGTATTGCTTGATTCCAAGATTGAACCTAAAGATGTCACTGAAGCCTACCAAGATGAACACTGGATGGAAGCTATGAAGGAAGAGCTGACATAGATTGAAAAGAATGACACGTGGACATTGGTTCCCAGACCTAAAGACAAAAATGTGATTGTTAGTAAATGGGTGTTTCAGAACAAGCTGAATGAACAAGGTGAAGTGGTCTGGAATAAAGCAAGACTAGTATGTAAAGGGTATTCTCAAATGGAAGGTGTTGATTTTAAAGAAACTTTTTCCCCTGTTGCTAGAATTGAAGTTGTTAGATTATTCCTTGCTTATGCTACATATAAGAACTATAAATTCTATCAAATGGATGTGAAGTCAACATTTCTAAATGGAGAATTGGAAGAAGTATACATTGAACAACCAAATGGATTTCAGATGACTGACAAGGAAGATATGGTTTGCCGCTTGAAGAAAGGTCTATATGGACTTAAGCGAGCCCCCAGAGCCAGTTATGTTAGATTGGACAAATACTTACTGAAGCTTGGATTCACTAAAGGTACTGCTGATAGCAACTTATATTTCAAATTGGATTATGATAAAGAGTTAATTATAGACGTTTTTGTTGATGACATCATTTTTGGAGGAGATGAAAATCTATGTATGAAGTTTGCTGATAAGATGAAGGGTTAATTTGAGATGAGTATGATTGGAGAGATGAAGTCCTTTCTGGGATTGCAAGTTACCTAGTTAGACAAGGGAATTTTCATATCTTAGTCCAAATATGTGAGAGAGCTACTGAAGAAACTTGGGATGGAAGAATCAAAGCCTGTTGGTACTCCCATGGTGACTGGATGCAAGTTAACATAGAATGATGATTATCCTAAGGTGAATCAAACTAGATACAGGTCAATGATTGGTGGATTGGTCTATTTAACCCGGACTAGACCAGATATTATGAATGTTGTATGTATGGTTGCTAGATTTTAGGTTGATCCAAAAGAATCACATGTGACTGCTGTTAAGAGAATCTTCAGATATCTGAAAGGAAAAATTGACTTTGGACTTTGGTATCCAAAGGATGATGATCTCACTTTGAGTGCATATATTGATGCGGATTGGGCTGGAGATGTAGATGGCAGGAAAAGTACTAGTGGTGGTGCTTTCTTCCTAGGGAAGAAGCTGGTATCCTGGTTGAGAAAAAATTAGAATTCCATTTCTCTATCTACTGTTGAAGCAGAATATATTGTTGCTACAAATAACTATACTCAAGTGATATGGATGAAACAAATGTTGAAAGACATCAGGGTGATATATGAAGAGCCTATTTCCATATACTGTGACAATTCAAGTGCAATAAATATTTCAAGGAATCTGGTGCTACACTCTAAGACTGGTCAAACATATATCAATCAAGTTTCACCTCTTGAGGGAGAAAGTGAATGAGAAAGATGTCAAATTGGAGTATGTGCCTACCAAAGAATAGATTGCAGACATCTTTACTAAGTCATTGCCAACAGATACTTTTCAGTATCTCAGAGGAATGCTAGGGGTGATTACCCTTCCTGATAAGAACTAAAAGATACATTTACTTGCATCAATCTGTGAGCTTCATTGCTATATTCTGATCCAGATTGATGTTTTTGTGGCTACTACTCAGGGGGAGTAGACAGATGTGCAAATATGTGGTTTAGAGCTTGTATATGGAAAGGTCATGGTTACCTTTTCCATTTATGTCAAAGGGGGAGAAGTGCAATGTGAAAAATCTTCTGAGGAGAAGAGTCTTGTGGGAGAAGAGCAGTTGAGAAGAGTCAAAATCTAAGGAGAAGCAAGTGTGTTGGGTTAATAATATTTTTCACATCATGTGCTGCCATCAATGCAAAAGGGGGAGATTGTTGGATGTTGTGGATGTGTTGCTGATATGTGGTTGTCATTGATGTCAACACTATTAGCATTTGGTGTATTGAAGGTTGCATATGTCGAGGATATTGAGAAAATTGTAAAAGAAAATGTTCTAGTTCCCAGTGGAACTATGTAGGTTATGAAGGTGTCTTGTTCTGTATGTTGAAGATAATTTTTTGTGGATTAACGGGTTTATTGTTGAGAGTATCTAGATCATCTACCAAAAGTTTCAGAAGTCCGCGTGAAGATCTAATCATTTTGTGGTCTGACAGTATTTTTGTGGTCTCTGTCAGTGATCCTAAGTGAAGTTTGTGTTATTCTGGTAATTCTAGTTGATGCAAATGTTTCTTTGTTGTTTCTTGGTGTTCTTGGATATTTCTAGATCGTGCTCTATCTTTGTGGTACATCTACATTGATCGATGTGGTCATGGTTGAAGATTTTTTTGTGTATGTTCAGTTTCTCATGTTCTTGGCCAACATGATGGGTGTAACATGTGGTGGATCTTTGAGGTGAAATTAATTGAAGTCTTTTCATGTTGGAGTTGGTAATTTTGGTCTCCACTATGTTGTGGCCGACCTTGGTGGATTTGCATTGAAAATTTAATTGTAAATTTGGGCCAACATTGTAAATATGTTTTATTTTTATGGCCAACTAAGTTGTTGATGTAATGTCTTGTTGCGGATATATAAGAGTGATTGTTTCATCAGTGTAAAGTGTGCTCGGTGTGCTCCCATGTGTGTATGTGCGAATATCATTCGATTGAAAAGTAGAGTGTGAATAAGACTGAGCGAAGTGTGAAGAAGTTTGAGAAAAGAGTGAAGAAGGTTTTTCTGTGCTTAATTGGATCCGTAATCAGGCTTTTGTAGAAGCTATTTTCTCTGTTCACAATTTGGATGGTTTTAATCCAAACCTTTCTTTGGAAAGTGAGTCTTCTTTTTTATTTGAGTAGTGAGCTCTAGGTAGTGTGCCTGAATGCATGTGCATTCCCATTATTTCTCATTATACTTTTAACAGGGTCTAATATTGTGGACTAACATCCACCGTGGTTTTTCCCCTAACAAGGTTTCCACGTAAAAAATCTTGGTATTCTCTGTCTCTTTGATGTGTTAATTGTCTTTTGGTTAATTGCTTATTCATCATATCTGAAACTAAGTTAAGTAAAATTTGAAAAGTTTAGATTTCTATGACAACTGATTCAACCCCCTCTCTTAGTTGTCTGTCCTTTTTTTTCCAACAATTTATACCATCTTCAACTTTAGAAACTTTGTCCAAGGTTGGCCACATACACCTCATTTCATAAATTCAAATTAGGTCGGAAACTCAACATTCCCGCGGTGGAAAGGAATGAGAGTGGACAATAAAAATACTTAACCAAGACCAAAAATAATGTCTCAGATCAACCACATGCTTCCTTAATTAAATATAATTCTTCGAATGAAGTGTAAACACCAGGTCGACCAAACTTAATGAAAACACAAATGAACATTGATGTACATGCTTCCCAACAAGAAGATAGCACACAAATGAAGAAAAATGCTTCATTATGCACAAGAAAACATCTCAAGTTCCTTCAGATACATCCGCAGCAAGTGCAACAATCTTCAAACACCAAACTCCTTTCATCAGTCCATTCAGACTGTGCAAACACATACATCAACTCTGAAACTTGACTTCTGGATAACCAAACCACACACATCTTTTCTAGAACCAAGAGAACACCATTATCAGACACATTCCAGATCTGTAAGATCTGAAATAGAACAACGGAGGACTGCGTAGTAGAAACATTTCTCCTAGTCATAGAAATCTAACTCTGCCAGAATGGTTCACACATTGGTGAACACAACTTTCACACTTCATCAAACCAAAAGCTACAAATTAGTACATATCACCATTAGATCATCAAAAAGCAACCCTTCAGATCCACACAAGTAGAATATCAACACAAGAGAAATGTGGAGCACATACCAAAGAACATTTTGCACATTCATAACTCTAACTTTTCTCTTTATTAATTTTCTCAAAAGCACTTGGAAACTCATCAATTTAGCACATCTGCAACATCATAAGGATAGCTCCATGTACTCACAACATCTCAACAATATCTCAACTATACATGCACAATTTGCAATATATTGAACTGTGTTGACATCAATGGCAACATTAGTGACAACACCACCAAATATGCTCATACTTGCAACATATACATCCTAGTCTCAAGCGAACAAGTACCATTCCAAACTCTAAGCACATATAAAGAGTAAACCATGACATAATAGCAAAACACTCTAAATGAAGAATACATATCTCCAACCACATAAAGATAACCATACCAATGAAGCATCCATGTCACTACCAACAACTCCCATTGAACTATGATACGAGCTACACATGGCATCATGACTACCATCCTCTCCATGAAGATAATCTAGGGCTGCACACACTCAACTACATATCAATAACATACAAGTGAAACCAAGATCTCCAAGCCAAGAAGATACATATGATTGCCAACAAACCATCACTATCAAAATCTCCCACTGAAAGTGTAACCAATGAATATAGCAAGCTATCATGAAATCGTGATATCAATATTCTAATGAAGATTAACCAAAGGTCCTCACACAATCAAATAACTCAAATGCAACATGAGCTCCCCAATAAAGAAGCAAAAGTAAACCATGATCCTCATACCAAGAAGATACACCACAACAAGTTGAATCAGGATCCCATCCAACACCACCACCAATGCACCTACATAAACCATCATGACATGCCAAAGTATCTAAAGCACAAGAAACATCTATGACACCATGATCACCACCAAATGTACAAACTCAACCCAATTATGTCTCACATATCTGCATAACATAATCAACTACATAGGTCTCATATCATGACTGTACCTGGTAATACCATCTCATCTCCTCAACATGACATCAAAAATAGCAAACCAAGTGACTAAACCAAGCCACCAAAACTGAAAATGCATCAACACTGAAATATCTATGGGCATAGACAACCCATGTCCAAGTCATAGGTGCAACAAGTAAGTATAGATTGTCTATAATGCTACACAACTTGTAGATACAACAATGAAGCATTCAAATCCAACCAAACTAATAACCATGTCAAAAAGAGAATAATATGAGATGGACAATTGAGCATACAATGAATCCAACATCAAATCTCCTAGATCCAACAATCCATAAACTTATAGTATCACCAGAGTCAAAACAACCCATAAACAACTCAGGATAGAATATCGACAAATAAATCATATCAAAACAACTCCAAACCTGATCCACTATGTAGTGCTCTGAACAAGCTTTTTGTCACTATTCAAAGTCCAAAATACACTTTGTATGCACCTGATATCACCTCTCAAAGATCAAAATGAACATTTGAGTTCTAGCAAGCAAAAAACTATCAAAATTGCAAAATATCAAAAAATCATTGGCACCATATTAAGTCAATTTTCCAATGAGTCCAAGAAGAGCAAAAATGGAGCACCTGGGAAAAATTTATGCCCCCCGGAAGTAAAAGTGCAGTTTGACCTTGAGGCAAATTTTTTTTAACCACCCTTGGTGGCTAGGTGGTGGTCCCACCCAAGTGGTGCCACTCCCCTAGTGGTAGACCTGAAAAATTATAAATTTTAGTTTAATTTTTAAACATAAAAAATTTTGGGCTCCAAATAATAAAAGCACCGACTTTAATATTACCATGGCTAATATTTAAAAATAAGAGCAATTTTTTAAAATTTCAAAAATTTAAAGGTTTTTATATTGGCAGGATAGGGTGTCGAACCCATTGCCGACGGGTACTACCAATCTTGCTAGGATGCTGGTGGTATTAAACGTACTGTCGGCTGCCACAGGGTCGACAGTACCGATAGTACTGTCGGTACTGTCGACCCCTTACAAGTTTGGCAGGGGGTATGGGGGTGTCACCAACCCCCCACCCCCCCAATATATTTTATTTTTATTTTTTATTTTATTTATTTTAAAATATTTCTAACTTTTTTCATTCGATTTCTTTTGCAAGTAATTGTTATGTGTTCTCACAACACACCCCAAGACTGTAAGACTTGGGGACTTGAAGTGAAAAACTAACGCATATGGTAGGTGCTAGCTAGTTGGAAAGCTCACCGGAAGTGAAAAGAAAAGAGAAATATTTTTGAGAAGAGTACTTCGTAATTCAAGTGTTTTGGGTACCGGGTACCGAGAACCAAGAAAGCCAGAAATGTGAAAGGTAAAGCAAAGTGTTGAGCGAAGCGTTCCAATCTAGGAGCCAAGGTCCAGTAAATATGGAAGTTTCGGTTAAAAGCCAAGGTTTGGAAAAATTATGGGTAAAAGTTGAACACCGAGTACCGGGTAACAATGCAAAGTAAAGTTTTAAAATTTTGAGGTTATCGAAAATGTCTGATGGTCCAGTAACTCGATATAAAAAGATAAGTACATGAGGATATATGATCTTCTTGAAAGCGTGTTATTTATGATGGATTTATAAAGATAATGGATTAATGATGGTTTTATTTACATGAGATTTTTATAAATGTTTTTAAAAGGGATTTAATAGATGGAATTTGTGATTATAGGAGAATCAGATTGCGATGCAAAGTTCAGGTATAGATAGTCAAAAAAATTTGGATCATGGATAGAATCATATCCAGATTGAGCTATACGTTCTGGGAAATTATGCAAAGGAGGAACTTGAGTTATCAGAATACTGGGGATCCCGGTATTCCACATACAAAAAAGGAAAACACCAACCTCTAGGGAAGCCCATTCTCGAGAGTAGAAAGCCCGAGGCAGAACCGAAATGTAGGAACATGATGATAAAGAAATCATTTTGAATATATGGGAAAGTTCCTACATATTATCTCGATTCAAATTATTATCCTCACGATAATAAGAAGATAAAATACTCGAAGGACATCAACGTGCAGATGAAGGTTGACCTTAATTGAATTAGTTTACAATTCTCTTACCAATGACCACATTCCATGTGCCTTGATGTGATTCATCCCTTGGATTTCCTCTCATGTATTTGTCTTATCCTACCTATGTCTTGCTTCTATAAAAGGTCAGGGGATACTTTTTTTAAGTTAAGTTCAGAATTTGTGGATGTCAGAAGAGCCAAAAATTCTCTAAGTTTTGTTCTTTTTTCCTGTTTTCTGAATCATTCCAGATTAAAAACTTGTATGCACATAGAAATTAATCAATATTGAAGCCAATTTTATAGCTACCTATCTCATGTATCTTTTGTAGCTGGTTTTCTAGTTCAACCAAACAAGATTGTGTGTTGCGCTATTTAAGGGTGCATACAAAACCTACTCGATGTCCAAACTAAACCCCCTTCTTTAAAAGCTCGCATTGTTTTATTCCTAGCTGTGAAGCAATCTGGTGAAGTATAGAGCGATTTTATTTGATTTGATTAAATCTTCGGGCATGCATGGAGAATACCCAAGAGCAATTTTATTTTTCAGTATTTTGATGTTTTATTTTAGATTAGATTTTAAATTTCATAAAATGTTCTAAAAAAAAGAGATGAATGAATGAAAATATTATTGAAAATATTTTGTTTCTATGAAATTGTTGAATGCTTAAAGCCAAATCTACTTAAGTGATAGAAAAATTATTTGATGTTCATAAAATATTATTGTAAATCTGTTGATTTCATGAGATTATTTTATGATCGAACTTAAAATATTTTATCTGATTCTTATGATTCTTAAAGAAAATGGAGATAACCATAAACCCTTTGAGATTAACAACAATATCACATCATACCTTGAAGCTAACCTAGTATGGTCAAGACTTGACTATCAGAGCCTTGAGATTAAGCTAAGTCAACCTTTTCCTCTTTACTCGGACCCTTAGGTTGCCCTAGTTCAGTCTTTCAAGTAAAGATAGGTTCTTCATGGTTTTCTTGTGAGGATTTTATCTGCATTGTTGCTACGAGTAACATCGTCATCAATAGGAATTGGTGCTATGAGGGAAACTCACTTTTTGTTTATATATCTTTCCCTTCGGGTTTTGTTTAGGAATCTGTATTAGTTTCGGGTTTAAAATTAGCTTGTATGACGAAATTCTAATGCAATCCGGTATTTCAAAAATGGAAGTTGAAAAACTATGGAAAATTATTAACCAAACATTATATCCTTTGAGTTTATTCACCTTTGGTAGGGTCACCGAGTGTAGAATTCATGATACAACTGATCACAGTGAACTCGACTATGAAATATTTTTAACTAGGGTAATTTTGGCTACGTATAAGGTGATTATGTTAATGGAAGAAGTTTTAAATGCTAGAAGAAAAGAACCGTTAATGAGAAATATTTTGAATTTTGAAAAAAAGTATAACTGTGGTGAAATTGAAAATGTTAGAAATTTAATTAATATATCAAAACAATTTGTTAACTGCAATTCTTATGAAGAAAATCTTAAGGTTTTGCAAGAAGACGAGAGAATGCCGAGACTTAGAAATATGGCACTGAAAATGAGGAAACAACATTGATGAGTCATCATTCTTTTCACACGTGGAAAAAATTAGTGAAGAGGAGCGAGAAAATTGAGCGGGAGACGTGTGCTTTTCATTCCAAACTGAAAATTTACAAGCTAAAAAGGGAAGTTTTCTTGATTTCATGCAAGATACAAAGTATCAAGTTTTTACTTTTTCTCTCTAATAACAATATAAATTGTGGTATTGCTTGGTCTAAAAAATTTCAAAGTGAAGACAAGGCCAAAGACATGAAATTTTTTAGAGGAGAAGAAAATCAAGAAATGGACATAGTCATTCATGGAATAGAACAGAGTAAAGAAGAAAACCATGAACCAGGATTGAAAGAAGGTAGAGTATTGACAAATAAGTGAAAGTGTGTGCAATCGACCTTTAATGAGGTCATTTTCATACATATGAGCCATAAGTACACCTTTGAATTTATGTTATTTAAACGTAGAAAATTTAAAGAAATTCATTGTTACAATAAGACATTTGAAATTTATTCTAGTGAATTTAAGGATAAACTTGTAGTGATTCATACCAAAACAATAATGAAAATAGTTATTGAACTTAAAATAAATTGATTTGTTATGGTTAGCCATTTGTTAGGGTAAATTTTGGTTAGTTAGGGCCAATTTTCTTTTGTAGGGTTTGTTTTGTTTTTCTTGTCTTTCTTTTTTCTATTTGGCCCTTTGCATTCAAATTTTTTGCTTAACTTATCAAACACATGAGAGTTAATTCAAACATTTTATAACATTGTGTTGTTAAATGTAAAATGATAAAACCATACACAGTAAATACACACTTTTAAATGTACATTAAAGCTAAATATATATATGTGTATATTGCGTATATACATGGAAGTGCCAAATTAATTCTTGATGTAAGAGAATCAAAGAAAAGAAAAAAGAGGGAGCTGAGCTACAGAGAAGAGTGGTCATTCAGTCAATCTGGGATGCCTCATCCATCAGGGCTAAATATCCTATGTAGGCAATTTCAATGAACTTCAAAGTTAGGGGTATGGAGGTCAGTCAGGAACGACCAGAGTGGAACTACTTCCCCATGTACCAGGAATTGAGGGATATCATCCATGGAAGGAATTCCAATGTTTGGATGTGCAACCTATAGAATAGTATCCAGATTCTCCAAATATTCAGGCCGCACTATCATATTTGCAGCCGAGTGAACATCTTCAACAGAGAGCCCAATGTCTAGGAGCGATGCTACAAATTGAGAAGCCAAGTTGGAATAAAATTGGTAGTAAGTTATGGATTCCACATATTGTTCCCCAAGGACTAAGTATAAGTTTGACACAATGAAACTGGTAGTATGAATGAAGAAAACTTTTTCAAGCCTTTGAGCTGTGGTGCGACCCATGAAAACATTTTGGTGGCGAGAGTAGGTCAAGTAAATTGGAGTATCCATGACCTAGAAGCAAGCAAGCACTGGTAGAGCAAGAAATGCAAAATGATAATTGAATACAAAACCACTAACTCCTTATTTAATATTGGGTACTAAGACATCACATTATTTAATATTTCCCCAATAGTAAATTATTATGACATGTCTCCCACACATTAAATAATAATACAATGTTACAATAGTACATCAAGTGGTCCTCAAATAATTATCTACTATGATTATCCACACCACCAAGGTGCATCACAACTAAATAATTATTCAATTACAATATTATAATAAATCACTTTTATGCAATGGTGTACAACACCATATCCCAACACATACACGCAGAGGCTTGTAGTTCGCTTTGTTTGATGTGAACATGTTTTTTATCTTTTCTATTTTGTGAATGTTTTTGGATTTTGTGTTTTTCTGACTATTTGTGGATTTTGTGACTAAGTTGAAATAAAGCATGATAGAAACCTAAATGGACTGACCTAAGGCCTCGGGGTCTAATCAGAGATAAGTCTTTCCTACATTGTGCATGCAAAGACCACGTAGTTTGACTAGGTTTGACTCAAAGCATAACATGTTTTCGGATTCAAACAACATCAATAACTTAGATTGATATTCCACTTCTGTTTCTAGAGGATATGTTGTGGGAAATCTACTTGAACTAGCTGTGAGGTTCAAGCAAATATTGATATATTAGATTATTGAGTGAAGGAATAATCCAACAATGTTTTTTTGTTTTTGAGTGTTTTCTAGATGTTTCTGATTTTCAATGTTTTGATCATGATAGGACGCATAAAGATCTAATCCACAACCAGCTTCAAGAAGTTGCCCCCAATTGGAGACAAGACTTTTTTACTAAATTAGTAACAAGCCATGGTTGGACACATGCTTTATTATGGAATGAATTGGTGAATGCTTTAGATGATGCTAATAGATAATGATGCAAATCTTATTCAAACACAGTGCCTTTTTTTTTTCAGGTTTTCACTATGGTATCTATTCTAGGAGCGCCACAAAGTAGTTTTCATTGAAAGAACGTTTTATTTCTCTTTACTATTTTTCTTTCTTTTTTTTTTTATCTTTTGATTTTTGATTTTTTTTACCCTTTTGCTTGTGGTATTTTGACGTGTTTCATGTATAGAACTTATTGAGGTGGTTGTTGTTCAACGGTTTGGCCAAGTGTTCTCTTGCAGGAGTGGCCAATTGACAAGCTCTTGAACTGTAGCTTGTTGTGATGATAAATGGGTCGAACCAATTGGGTTCAAATTTTCCTTTGCCATCTTGATTTAGTTGTACCTTTTGATTCTCTTTGAGGACCAAGTCACCAACCTAAAAGTTTTTGTCTTTTATTTTCTTATCATAGCTTTGTTTGAGTTGATTCGGATAAACCTGCAGATGCTTTAATGTGCTCAAACGTCTTTCATCTAGGAGCTCCAACTCATTCAATTTGGATACTGGATACTCTTCGTTGCTGACCATTCCTTTTAGTGAGATTCGTAATGAGGGGATTTCGACCTCGATAGGTAAGATGAATTCCGATCCATAGACCAAGGAAAATGGTGTGGCACATGTAGGCGTTCAGATACTGGTTCGATAAGACCATAGGGCTTGGTCCAGTTGCAAATACCAATAATGTCTGGCATCATTAACAATCTTCTTTAGTATTTTTAGGATGGTTTTGTTAGATGCTTCGGCCTGACCTTTTCCTTGGGGATAGTAGGGTGTGGAGAATCTATGTTGGATAGAGAATTTGGAACAAAGTTCTTGGATGTCTTGATTCTTGAATGGGGCTCCATTGTTTGCTATAATTGTTTGGGGAATTCCATACCTACAAATTATATAATTTAGAATGAACTTTGATATCTATTTTTTGATGTTGTAGGTCAATGGAATTGCTTCTATCCATTTAGTGAAATACTCTATTACTGTGATAATGAACTTATTCTCGTTAGAGGAAGCATGATAAATCTTACCTACTAGATCTAATCCCCATTGCGATAAAGGTCAAGGTGTTGTGATTGGTCTCAACTCCTGTGTTGGTGCATGAACAAGGTTGCTATACTGCTGGCATTAATGACACTTTCTAAATACTAAATGCACTTTTGTTCCATGGAGGGCCAATAGTACCTCGTTCTGAGTAGTTTTTGGACTAGATTAGGTCCGCTAGAGTGGGACCCACAAACACCTTCATGTACTTCTTGTAAGGCCATTTGTGCTTCTTCTACATTAAGGCATTGGAGTAACATACCATCTAGAATATGATGCTATAAGGTATCTCCTAGGATCGTAAATCGGGAAGTCCTACAGGTAAAGGCCTTCTTTTGGGTGGTTGTTAGGTCAAGTGGTATGAATCCATGCTGGATGTAATCAAATGTGTCTTGGTACTATGGGGAGTTAGGGCCAACAACAACACACACTAGTTTTGATTCTGAGATGTTGAATGCTAGTACGAGTAGTTATTCTACAAGGAACTCGTACTTGGGAATATTCTGTGGGATATCAAGAAACAAGCTTATTTTCGCCATGGAATCGACTACTCTGTCATTGATCCGAGGAATTTGTTCAAAGGTTATTGTAACAAAATATTCCTTGAAGCTATCCACCATTATTTTATATGGCATTAACTTGTCATCTTTTTTTGGTACTCATTGTTCACTTGTATAATCACTAGTTGAGAATCTCCGAAGACCTATAGTTCCTTTATCCTCCATTCAATAGCCATCTTCATCCTTGTGATTAGAGCTTCATACTTTGAGATATTGTTTGTGCAGGGGAAAATAATTCTATATGCCTTGGGTATACTATCTCCCTGTGGTGTGAGAAATAAAATACTTGCTCTAGAGCCATGTTGAGTATGGGACCCATCAAAGTATATGATCCAATGGTCTGTCTGTTTTGTTAGCAATATTCCTTCGTTTGGGAACTTTGTTGTAAGAGGCTTGTGATATTCTATGGGTACTTCGACTAGCTGGTCTACTATTATTTTTCCCTTGATGGCTCTCCTATCCACATACTCTATATCAAACTCACTTAGAATCATTACCCATTTAGAAATTCTGCCTGTTAGGGCTGCTTTTGCTAGTAGGTACTTTAGTGGGTCTACTTTTGAAATCAACTTTACTTTTCTGTTTAATATAGTGTCTCAACTTTTGTGTCACAAATATGACTAAGAGGCATGCTCTTTCCATGGGCAAGTAGTTCAAATCATAGCCCACCAGTGTTTGGATAATGTAGCAGACTGGTATTTCTTTTTTATTATCATCTAGCTGGGCTAGGAGAGCCCCCAACATTGCTTGTGTGGTAGACACATAGAGTATCATTTCTTTGTCTGGAATAGGCGGCATGAGTACATGAGGAGTGAGTAGGTACTCCTTGACTTTCTAGAATGCTTGGTCACATCTCTCATCCCACTTGAAGGTGATATCCTTGTGTAAGAGATGAGTGAAAGAGTGACATTTGTCTTCCAGTTGTGCAATAAATCACCTGATAGATTGTAGCTTCCCCTGTAAACTTCTTACTTGTTTTAATGTCTTTGGTGGAGGCATCTCTTGTATTTATTTTTCTTTTGCAAGATCTACTTCAATCCCTCTTCTTGACACTATATACCCTAGCAACTTTCTGGATGTTACTTCGAACACATATTTTTTTGGGTTGAGTCTCAGGTTATATTATTCTAGCCTATCACACACATTTTCAAGATTGGTCAAGTGATCTTTCCTTTTGACATACTTTGCTAGAATTTCATCCACATAGTCTTCCGAGATTGTATGTAGCATATCATGGAAGATGGTTGTCATTTCTCTTTGATATGTCGATCCTATGTTCTTCAAACAAAATGGCATTACATTCTAGCATAAGGTCCCCCAAGCACAAGTAAATGTTATTTTGTGCTGATCATTAGGGAATATTATTATCTGATTATACCCAAAGAAACAATCCATCAAAGATAGCATCTCATGTCCTACTGTTAAATCCACGTTCATGTCTATACTTAGAAGAGGAAAGTTGTCCTTTAGACAATCTTTGTTCAAGCCTCAGAAATCTATGCAGATCCTTATTCCCCCAGTAGGCTTTCACACTGGTACTAGATTTGATATCCATTCTAGTTAATTGATGGGTCTAATGAAATCCACATCTAGTAACTTCTTCAGTTCTAACTTTACCAATAATGCTATTTGATGATGCATTTTCCTTAGTTTTTGTTTGATAGGTTTTTCTCTAGGGGATACGGCCAAATGATGTACCACTAGTGCTAGATCTAGTCCAAGCATATTTGCACAGGTCCATGCAAAGTTTATCTTTCCGTCGTTGATGAATGTTGTGAAGTTTTCTTTCTCTTTAGGATCAAGTGATGCCACATGGTATGTGATCTTTGGGTTCTCTACTGTGCCAACATTGATGGATTTTGCTTCTTCCACTAAAAATGTTGATCTTTCTTGATATTCAAATATGAGGAGATTGAACCCTCCATCCTCAGGCACCTTGAAGAGGTTTTCACCTTCAGATGCATCCTTTATATTCATTTTTTAGGATCCGAAAGGGACACATTGTGGTTTTCTCTAGGGGATCATTTTTTTTTTTTTTCATTTTTGTGACTAGAGGATACAATCTCCCCACTGAAGTATGCACCCACTTTGAGTTCCATGATGGACCCTACTTTGTGATCTCCTGATAGTATGTCCGTTCGAAGTCCCATGAACTCTACGATTGCTTCATAATTCTGGAATTGATCTAGAATAGGTGTATGCTGTTATTGGTCCCAATATATCAATTGTGGGTAGCAGAGGGGTAAGCTATCATCATTATCCAAAAAGATTATGGAGGTTATTGAAATGGTTAGTATGGCCCTGGTATCTTTTTCCCATTGGGTGTCTAGGTCATCATTACTAGAAGTGGGGGAACCATATCCAATGATAAAGGAAGGGGAATCCCATTTGTATTCATTAGAGTCTATTCCAGAATAATAATAGTCACTTTTGATAATTTGGATGGAGGCTATGCTTATGCTAAAGCTCTCGAATAAGCCTTCAATGGGTAAGTCATTGTCCATACGATGGTATATATCCAATGCCTTAATGCTAGTAGAAGTTTCTCATTTCTTAAAAGAGGTTTGTCTAGTATTTGGAGTAACCACATCTTTTGAATCATAACCTAGTCCCATATTTTTCTTTCTCTGTTCCACTATGATAGGCTCCCATTGTCCTTGTTTGTGTAGCCTGAGGCAACCTATTCCCTAATATCCCATTTTTTTAGCTAATTGATAACCCTTACTGTTAGGATCAATTAGAATGGGTTGTGGCTTTTCTAGTTCCTTTTAGTCCTCTTTGTAGATCATGGATGAGAATTCTTCTTTGAATATCTCTTCATCCTTCATATCCCCCCACTTGGTGAAAATTGTGGTTTTGGATATCATTTGCACTGTTTGGACATATTTGATCTCTTTTGGGCCTGCATAAACTTTGATTGTTGGTGGAAGCTTGCCAATGCAAAATTCTTGGTTGAAGTGATAATTTCCATTACATCTATCAAGTACTTGAACCTTGGTTTCTATTTTTGGTTGCTCATTTGGTGTGATCTTGGTTGAGGTCGATGGTATCATGGAAGGGTTAACATATGAGAATGAATGGAATGATATGCCATTGTTGGGTATATGTTGGATTTTATTATACTTCTCTTCCAATTTTGTGCAAAAGCAGAAGGGTTCAGGATCAACATATAATGTCACCTCTTTTCCTTCATGGGGAAACTTTAGGAATTGGTGAAAGGTTGATGGAACTTCTTGTAATGCATGGATCCAAGGATGTGCTAGGAGGAGGTTATATGGAAACTCAAGGTCAAGTACTTGACATGTAGTTTCTGTGATGGCTGGTCCTATCTGCACTGGTAGCCAAAATGTCCCTTTTGAATTCCTTTCAAGGTCATCATAGGCCCTTATAGTAATGCTCTTTCCTTTGTCTATCACATTGTCAAAATACCCCAACTATTTGACAAATTTTAAGGTATAGATGTTTATACCTTCACCATTATCTATCAACACTCTCTTGACCATGTTTTTGTGAACACCAAACTCTATGTAGAGAGCTTGGTTGTGGAATGATCTTTGTGGAAGATCTTTCTTAGAAAAGACTAAATGGTGATTGGCTATTATTTTTCCAGCCATAGCTTGGAACTAATCTGGATTGAGGTTGTTAGGGACTGATGTCTCTAATGAATTTTCTAGTATCTCCCTATGTGTGGGTGATAGTTTTAGCAGTTCTAGGATTGAGATCAAAGTGAGAGTCTTCTTTAACTGCTTCACGATATTGTAGTAATTTGAAAACATAGCTTGGGGCTTAGGTGGGGCTCCTTGTATTGTAACTCTCCCTCGATAGGTAGTTATGTTACAGTTGTTGTCTCCACCTTGTATAGTTACTACATCCACCCTATTGTCATCTACTTGAGAGAGGGTTCCTAGAACTATGTCACCATAAGTGTAGTTAGTGTTGTGATAGTCTTGGTCCTTTCCTTTGTCATTCCTTTTAGTGTGGTTTGGAATTGGGTTTGTGCATATTTGGAGGTCCTTGTTCCCAAGATGATGTTTGACATCCATTTCTCTTTTTTCTATCAAGTCTTGTATGAGGTGCTTGAGTCTCATGCAATTATTGGTTGTATGTCCTTTAATTTCATGGAATTCGCACAAGTCCTTCTCATTGTACCATGGTGTTTTGGAGCTAGGCTCCTCATATTTTGGATGATCATTAACCTTGATGAGGTTTTTTGTATGAGTTTGCACATGATTGTCTCAAGTGGCTCTCCTAATACTATGAACTTCCTTCTTGGTTGATCGTATTGTCTCTGCTACCCTCCTGATATGTCTATTGGTTACCTACTTGATTGTTTTGGGGATATGTAAGTTGGTTGTTTTGTACATTATTTGGAGTATAGCTTGTTTGCACCACTTGAGGTTTTCTTTGAGGTACATCTAGATTTTGCACATTCCATACTACTCTTGCATCAACCACTCCATCATTTGTGACATTTTTGTTCTTGGCCCAATTTTTTGGTTTCTCATTTGAATTAGAGGAACTATCTCTTGGATTGTTTAGCTTGATCACTCCTCTTGCTACAAGGTCCCTTTCTATGTGCATTTATTTCTCAATGGCCTCTTCAAATTTAGTGGAACACAACATGGTTAGTTGGTAGTTGACTTCTACTTGGACATTTGAAATGAATATGTCGACCAGTTCCTTGTTGGGAATAGGTGATTTTCATCAACTAGCGTTATTTGCCATCATTGAAGGTAGGAAGTGAAGGATTCTCCTTAACTCTGTCTAATTTTGTATAGATTTGTGAAGGTGATGTATTGTTCTATATTGAAAGAAAAGTGGGTTATGAATTCAGTAGACAATTCATCAAAGCTTTTGACTCTTGGTTGTAGATGGGTGAACCATTCCATGGCATGACTAGTATGACTATGTGGGAAGAGCCTCATTAGGTAAGAGTCATTGTTTTGGACTTCCATGCATGCGAGAAGTCTCTCACCTGCTCTATTAGATCTCCTTTTATTTTATATTTATCAAAATTTGGTATCTCAAAGCCTTTTGGAAAGGGGAGCATAGTGATGGACTAGTCAAACTAAAATGGACATATATCTTGAAGGGTTTTGTAATGTCACAGAATTGTACCTAGGGGAAATTCCACATTTTTGCACCTTTTCCTAGAATTTATGACACCTTAGAGCATTAATGACAAAAATACCATGAGTCAGAATCTCACAATTTTGAATCCATGTGGACTAATGGCAAAGCAATAGAAGGTTGATGACACATTTCCCAAAAATCTAAGCCCTGGATGCCTACGCAACGCGCTAACATCTTGGCGGTTTTTTGAGTTTGAAATGGAGAATCTTGAATCCTAAATATCTCGACACATGTGCTAGCAGTTAGAATTCAAATGTAACGGATCTTTGTCACCCTTGCATTCAAAAAAAAATCCCTCCTTGGCTCTCATTTGAGGGTTCAAGTTATTCAGTGAAGCTCTCTCTACACTTTCACTCTTGAGTTCTCTTCATTCTTGATAGCAGCACTCTCACAAGCTAAGCCATGTTGGACTGAGGTCCTTCCAAGAGCTACAAATCTCAAGCAAGAAATCAACGATGCATCCATGCACTCCAGAGAGGGTCTAGGCCCATGGGTAATGCTCTTTCTCTCTTACTGTTTTTTTTCCCCTACTTGTTCGTTTGCTACTTCATGGTGCAGGTTCTACTCTAGAAATGGATTTTTCTTTCACCACACACTTTGTTTACTTCATTTGCACTCCTTTCCAATTTGGTTGTCCATGGAGGTGGGAACACCAAAATGTGGTTCTGACTAACGTAGACCCCTATACAGCCCCAACCTTTTCCCCTTGTTCTTCTGTGTGTAGGTTGCAACACAAAACTTGGAGTGAAGACTCAAATTCCCGGTTGGATGTAAGTTTTCTCCAAGTTCTACTTGTGTTTCATTCTAAGTTTTTGCTTTCTGTTTGGTTATTTCATTCAAAACATCTCTGATCCAAGCCAATAAATGAAACCTTTTCCTACTCACTTGAGCTCTTGAGATTTATGTTGCTTAGGACGCTAGAGCGCCCTTTGGACGACAACACGTCATGATAGCATCCTGAATCCGCACTTCCATCCTTTAGACAAGAGCTCCTCTGTTTGAGGCAAGAATCTAGAGCTTTCACTCTCTCAAATTATAAAATAGTTCCCTATAAAATTTAACGTATACCCATCTCTTTCATTATTTCTTTATGCTGAGGTGGATAAGGGTAGTTCATTCATTGGTGATCTCTTGAGAATGAAGAGACCTATGTGTAGCGAATCCCTCTTATCTCACATTTTTGGTGAACCCGATGCGAAGGATGTCAGATCTATTCTTACAGTGTTTTCATGTTTATGATAATACTTTCTCTAAGGAAGATTTTGATATGTTGGATGATGCTCTAGATGACTTCTTAGAAGCACCTTCTCATATTTGTAAACCTCCAAAGAAAACTTCCTCTCTGCCAGTTGGGTAGTCAGTAAATGTGGTTGTGGTTTTTGTGGCTCCCTCAATCCCTAAGAAACCCATCATTTACATAACCTCGACCGACTCATGTTCTAAGGAGGATTGTTTCCTCTATGGGATTTCAAGTTGTAGTGGTTCATCAAACTTATATTCAAGGTTTATGAAAGTTGCGAACTCCACTTCCTATAATGTTTTTTGGCACACATATAATACAAGAAGAAACAAATAGAACTTGGATCAATAACCCTCTTTTCCTACACCTCAACCTACTCAAGTTCCTATTTCTTTACCACCTTCTCAACCAAGACTTCCCTCAGCACCTAAACTTGCAATCAAAGCACCAGGTGATTATGATCTTCTTAGCAACTTTGTGTTACTCCAGCCAAGAACTCACTTTGGGATTTGCTTCAAAGGGATTTGGTTTATTAGGAGATGCTTCAGGAAGCCTTGCAAAATATTCTCTTTCCTTCCTTTGCTAGGACTATGGATGTTAATACGATGTTGGCTCATATTCGAGCGGATTCATCAAATATTACATTCCATTCACAAGAACTCCCACCTCCCGATGTGCAGAAGCAAGCAGATCCCTTGATGATTATAATTCATGTTAATAATATTTGTATTAGACGTACTCTTGATGATACTGATTTGACTTTCAACATTTGTGGTATTGACCTATTACCTAAGATTAAAGTTAATTCATCTTCTTTAGCAACTTCTTCCTTGTACATTCGTGGGTTTGATAACCCTGGCCGTCAAGCTCTAGGTACAATAATACTACCTTTGTAGTTGATCCCTATTACCTTACCTACATTGGTTTATATGTTGCTTGGTCCCTTTCCTTATAATATTCTCCTGGGGAGACCTTGGATTCATGCTATGGGTGTTGTAACCTCTACTCTACATTGATCTTTAAAGTTTGTTGCAAATAATCAGATGGTCACGGTAAAAGCTGATCCAGAAGTTGTTCAACTTTGTGAGATAGTAGTTGTAGGTCGAGCTTCGATCATATCCACTCTTAAGAACTGTATTCCATCCTTAACCACTGATGCTATGGTGTTTTCGTCATCGATACCCTTTTGGAATTTCTCCCTAGAGCAAGTATTGTTAAAGATGAACTACCTAAAGAAGAAGATCCTAAGTCTCCCCCATCTTCCCCTCCTTCCTCTCAATTGAGTGCTTTCCTTGGTGATGATTGGTGCTCCTTGGAATTCTCTGAATTCTTTATCACAAAATACAAGGTGAACCCCTCTTGTATATAATTTGTGGGTACCTGTGACATAAAGATGGATGATAATCTCATTAAGGAAGAGAAGTGTGACCCTATTCAGGAGACCACTCCTTCCTCTACTGAGGAGAGTAATCCTACTCCTACAAAGGAGGTTAATATTTGCAAACCTAGTAAAGAAGGTGGGAGCACTCTAGTAGAGACATTCAACATTCATTCGTGGAATGAAATACTTTATGTGGAGCCGCCACCTCCTGAAGTTTTGCAAACTCACTATGGTTTTGGATATGAACTCACTTCTCGGTATGGCTATCGGAAGAAAGGCTTAAGGCGTATCGAGCAAGGAATCCAAGTCCCTAAATAGTTTAAGATATGAAAGCACTATCTGGGTTTGGGATGCTCTATCGAACAATCTAAGCAGAAACCTTGGTGGAGCGTTAATATGATTTCAGCTAAACCACTGAGTTTGGTCCATCCCAATTTAATAAAAGATAGGGAGTAGGTGTTATGCCTTGCATAACCACCCCATTTTAAATTTGATTAAAATGGGACCCCTTCCCCCCCCTCTTTTTCTTTAAATTATGACATCTTTTGGGCCTGTGGATTTTATTGCTTTTGAGGTCCTTAGTTGTTCATCTCACCCATCCAAGTCGTTCCCATAGGTTGCACGTTGAAAACTTAAGTTTTAAAGCAAAGTTTGGATTTTCACCCTATTTCAGGATTTTCTGACCCATCCGGATTTTCCCGGATTCCATCGTAAACCCGACAAAGTAATTTCAATGTTGGACGTTCAGAGTTTCGGGCTCTTCGTGGAATTCCGCCTGGGTTAGATTTTTCTAGATTCCGCTTCGCTGTCGGGTTTCTGAATTTCGGGTCACTGAGACTTACCGATCGCTGAGAGTTTCTTAACTCTCTCTGCCTGGGTGAATCTCTCACCAATGTGTGTTCCCAAATGGTTTCCATGCCTTGCCTTGTTTGTCAATGCCTCAGTTTGATTCAGGTGGGGTTTTATGAAGACCAGTTCAATTTGACGCGCTCTGAGTTGGTTGGTGAGTTTCGCCTTTATTGTATTAATCAAAGCTTGCTCAGGAATGGTCCATTATTCATTGCAAACCCACTACGAACCTTGTCGAGTGTGTCCAAGTTCCATCTAGGTAATCTGAGCTTGCCCCTCTTGTTCATGCTGGAGGTCTTAACGGTTGAATCTAGGGCATCACTGGTTTGTCATACACTTTAATTATTTGACTCCTCAGGTAGTCTGGATCCAAAGGGATAAATAGAAATCATGAATTAGATTCGAGTCGACCTCAAGAGATTCAGAATTCATTGAGTTTCGATCACTTCATGAAAAGTCGAGCGTGATGAAGGTTTTTCGAGATTCCGAAGACTTCGCAGAATTTCCATGTCTCTGGATTTTCCCGGATTCCTTCATCTTCCCAAAAGTGTGCTATGAGTTCAGAGTTTTGGGTCATTCGTGGAATTTCGGTCTGGCCAGATTTGTCTAGATTTTCTGCCAAGCTTTGAGTGACTTGAAATTCTTGACACAGGAATGATTTAGGTGATGAATGCTTGACATTCCATGCTTATTTTGATGGATTTCACAATGTTATATGCATTCCTTCTTCATTAGAATGATCTATTGGTGAGCCTTATGCCTGCTTTAGGATTCTTCATTCTAGTCGAATTTTCCCGGTTTCCTTTAGTTTTCTGAAATGTGAAGTTCTGAGTCGTCTGTGGAATTTCGATCCAGCCAGATTTTTTTGACTTCTCTGCTATGCTTTGTGGAATTTAAGAAATTGGATAAAATTGATGAATCTAATGATGAATGCTTAAACATATCTTGCTTTAGCTTGATGAATTTCACTATTGTATGCTACTTGTGTTCATTTTGATGATCCATTGTTGACATTGGTGCTTCATCGGGGGAATCCGCCTGGTTCGGAATTTTCTAAAATTCTTTCCAGATTGTTTTTCCCTGGTTAACTTGAAATCCCGAACTTCACAGTGTTGATGCTTAATGGCTAATTTAATGGTTTTATCATGATTTTAAGCTAACACTTGGATGAAAATGTTGTCAACATTTGGATTCTCACATTGATGTTTGATGAATGTAGGTTGAGTCTGGCAGGATGATGGTGGCTGTAGAGGCTAAAGGACACAAAGGGATCATCCATCTCTAGAGCAGAAAAAAATGAAGCTGGACGAAAAGAGTAGGATTCTTGAGGGCAAGATGACATTAGTCTGGTTTGAGGTTTCAGATACAAATATGAACACCCTGCTACAAAGGACTAAGGCTATCATGGGATATAGTAATTGGGCACCAGCTGGATGATGCAGCGACCTACAGTGTAATCATTAATGAATATCAATCCAACAAGAGAGACTAGGACCATACGATGGGGCAGCTGAAGAATAATATTAAATGCTATTGAATGGAGAACTAGGGTTTCACCTATGCCACTTGCGGATAGCTTGCAAAGGACGTTCTTGGTGACGAAGGCCATAATGGAACAAGGTATGGGCGAAGTCGGGGAAGGAGTTAATGCAAAGCTGCATCGAAAGTCATGCTTCCTCATTGTTTTTCTTTGCCTCTTCTTCATGCGTTTTGGTATGAGTTATGTGGGAGATCCTGGGCTGATCTAGTTGGTGCCCGTGCATTTAATGCACGTTTGACTTTGTTTCAAATTCTTCTGGGGCCGACTTGTTTTGTGACCAACTTATTGTAAACCCTAACCACTGACACATTTGGTGGGTTTTATAAATATGGCGTTTCGCCTCTTTTGTAACCGAAGAGGAAGAGAAAAGGTCAATAAGGGTTAGAAAAAAAAGTTAGCGGATTAGTTAGGAGAGTAGAGGTAGAAAGGTAGAGGATGGGATATCGAAAAAGAAAGTTAGACATTTTTTGCAATTCAACAGGAGGAGGAGGTGATGTATCTTCCTAATTTTCTTAGCATAGATAGAGATAATTTGAAGACATGGGATTCTGTACACTGGTGATCTTGCCAGATTTGTAAATGTTGTTTATCTGTTTCATTGATAGTAGGAGTAGCTAGACTTAAACCTACTTTATATTATTCTCTAGAATGGTATTCATTTTGGGTTAATAATTTGATTTGAAAAGCTTTCAAGGAATGAAATTTTATCTTATGTTTTGTTTGAATGATGATTTTCAATCTACTGTTAAAGTTTGCACTGTGAATGAATGAAACTTTGTATCAATTATAGGTTAATTTTATTTTGCAGTTCTAGTTTAGGAATTCCTTGGAAGGTAACAAGTCTGATTAGTTGAATGAATCAACATTCTTTTCAATTTGAAAACCTTGATCTATCTTTTTCTATTTCTTTAAAACCCCCGGTTAAAGTAGGTTTAGATAGATATTTGATCTTGCAACAATCCAGAAGCTCAAAACCAATAGGCCCCTTGAATATTACAGCCATATTGACCACTTCATGAAACAACAACATTGTGAACCAACATCAAGGACCTTGGGAGGTGATCAGTTTGATTACTGATTGTCTCTTTCAGGAGAGGTGAGATACTTTTACTTTTATCTTACCTGCATGTCGTGTGTCAACTTGGCGCCTCAACAGATCTGGCGCTAGAAGGAGGGCTAGAAGAGCAAGCTGGATAACATTGGGTCTTTCTCACCAGAGAGGTCCCATAGAGTTCTTTGATCAACTGAAAACCCACCACCTTTGATAGAACTCGAGACCCCAATGAGACACAAGATACACAGGGCAACCATTCTACCACCCTTTTCAGCTCCACTCACTCCACTAGGCTTTTCACAAATACCCCAGTTGATACCCGTGAATCCACCACCAAATCCACCTTAGTTGCCATTACAGCTGGTTCAGCCCATCTAATAGCTGGCTCAACCTCCACCACTGCCACTAATGGCATTTTTTGTGAATAATCCCTCTCCATTGGGGACTATTCCTTGAGGCTTTCATGATATGCCTAAAAATCCTAAGAGATTTTGTCCCAAATACATTCATGGAGAATCAAGGAGTGCTGAGGAGCACATACAAGCTTTTAAGGATGCTTGTACCAGAGCCCAGATAGCTCACCATGATGTGGTTTGTAAGTTGTTCCCTTATTCCTTAGGGGATATGGCGTACAACTGGTACCTAAATCTTCCACAAGGTTCTATTCTGAGCTGGACAGATTTGGAGAATGCTTTCATCAATTAGTTTAGAGTTTATGTGGATCCAACCATTTTGTTCCATCAATTTGCTACCATTAAGAAGGAGCCACGTGAATCACTGCCCTTGTTTAATACAAGGTTTCAACGAATGTATAGGATATTGCAAGACCCCTATCTAGTTGCTGAGAATAGTGCCATTCAGGCATATTTTAGAGTTGTAAACCTTTTTCTTGGCTTGTTCTTACAAAGGACTTATTAGCCGATAGATATTGATTCTCTGTCTAAAGTTTATCATCTAGCCATCAAGCTGCAACAATAAAAACTAGCTCTCAACAAGGGAACTTGGGAGGAGGTTTTCCTTCTATGGGGTATCAGATGCCTAATCCAACCCCTTTATTCAATATTGTCCTAGGGATGTCTCCTTCCCATTATGGACCTATGTCTAAGTTGCAGACCCAATCTCCTGTTCCATTATTTTCCAATGGAGCTCCTGACTTCTCTCAACAATCACAGGCTCATCACAGTCCACATGGTCATCATAATCAAGTTGGAATACCAAATCCTGTCAGTCAACCACCTGTTGCTAAGAATGTTGAGAGTGAAAGGATAGTTTAACTCACAAACGAGGTGGAGACCCTAAAGAAAACTCTATCTCAAGTCACAAATGACATGGCTTAGCTTAAACTGAACCCCTCTCAGAACCAAGGTAATTATGCTAATCAAGGTAATTACCCTAACCAAAATAATAATAATCAGGGTAATTATCAGAACTACAACAATCACAGCCAGAGGAATTATCAAGGCCAAAACTTCCCTAACCAAGGCTATCAAAATCAGAATAGAGGATATAACTAGAGGTCTAATAACAACAGACAATGGAACATAGGGCCAAATAATGGTGGAGTTTCTCACAATTATCAAGCTAATGAGGACATGCCACATACTGCAAATGTGGCTGACCTCAATTTTATGACTAACTGGTGCAGGCTGCATGATACTGCAACTCATTCCGAGGTGAACTGTCCTGAAATGGAGAAGGTTGTGAAGATGGAACAAGCAGATGCCCAAACGTTCCAAGGGAATTCAAATAAAGGAGGTGACTCAGTGGATACAACAATGGCTTATGACCTCTTTGAAGAAGAACCTTCATTCCTAATGTAGAATGAGAATGAACCAGAGGAAGATGTGTATGATACCTAAGCCTTTCAAACAAAGGGAGGACACTTCCTAAGAAACCAGAATACGGGTCCATTCACTACATCAGCACCACCTAACCACATGGTGCCTCCGAATCAGAGTGCTGATAACAACCCTCCTCCACCGAAGGGTCCACCTGAATTCCCTAGAAAAGGTAATTCATCTGGTGTTTTTAAATATAATGCAAGTTATAACACATAATTTGATATTGTTTCTGAGATGCAGAAATAGAAAACCTCTTTATCATACTTTGACATCCTAAAATGGTGCCCTTCCCAACAAGATATAGTGCTCAAAGCTTTGGAAGAAGCTGATAAATCAAAAAGGAAAACCAAGGTGGCACCCGCTGTGGACATGAATGCAACTTTGTTCAGAAACAAGGTAGGGACCTCACCATTTCTTTTAAGTTTGAGAATCTGTGGGAAGAATCTGCACAATTTTCTGCTAGATTCAGGGGCTTCTGACAACGTTATGCCATTTTCTATATGCAAGAAATTGGGATTGAATCCTGTCCAAACAAATAAGAAGGTTATCCAACTTGATAAAACACAGGTTAATGTAGTTGGAGAATTGAGAAATATACATGTACAAGTAGGGTCTGACCCTAGGATTCAAACCAATATGGATATTCAGGTAGCAGACATTCCTAAGACTTACAATATGCTTTTGAGCAGAGATCTAATGAAGAGTATAGGGGGATATCTCTTCCTCGAATTTTCACATATGTGGCTACCATGGAGGGGAATGCCTACGCAGATTAGGATTGAGAGTGAACCTTGCCTCAAACATATCATCACTGAGTATGATTGTCCCAATGAGGTAACTTATTTTGAAACCGAGATAGGGGTTTATAAAAGAGAGGAAATTCTGACTCTTTCGGTTCTTGATTCTAATGATTTGCCAATGTAAGAATTCTTTGATCCCATGATTAGTGCAAACCAATAGGTATTGATCAGGAAGCTGCAATAGGATCAGCTGGTCTTAGGCGAAGATATTGATTTGTGGAGTCTTCTACTCCCAAATTGGTGCAGGGTGCACTACCAAAATCATTCGGAATTGACCTGCCAACCCTACATCGGTGTTCTAAATCATGTTTGCCAAACTGAAGAAACTAGCCCAAGTCACCTTGAGACCATTTCAAATCACTTCTCATTTGAAGCCAAAAATGCAATAATGTTAACCAGGGATAATATACCTTCAGAGGAAGTCCCTCCTCAAACTGAACTTACCCCGGTCATAATACCGGACCAACATAGTTATGTTGAACAACCCCAGGGTTTGTTTGATACCCCTGCACTCACAAGTATACCAAAACCCAAGGGGTTAATCAAAGATATAGATAACTGTTAGAAAGATATCATAGGATTACATGATATATTTGAGCGGGAATTGGATACTGCACCCGATGAACCTATTGAACATCCATTCCCAATATTTGATGCAAAAGATCAAGTGGCCCCACCTATGGTTCATCTTATCCAAGCACCCACAACAAGCTCAAAGAGATCAACCCTAGCTCATAATTAGCTATGGACCCTCACATTTGATGGATCCAAATCTAAAACAGGGTGTGGTGTTGGAATTGAGTTAACCAACCCAAAAGGGAAAACATTTTTTGCTTCTTACAGGTTACAGTTTGGATGCACTAACAATATAGCAGAATATGAAGCATTAGCTCGGGACTGATGTTCGCACATCAGAAGAAAGTTACTACCTTGATGGTTAAAGGAGATTCAGAAGTGATTATCAAGCAAGTACGTAGCTAGTACACATGTCACAATAAAAGGCTGGCAGCTTATAGAAATCAGGTGTGGAACCTGATTGAAGACTTTGATGCTTTTGGGATTAGTTTAATCCCTAGAGAGGAGAATCAAATAGCTGATTCATTAGTTGTTGCCACAAGTACCCTAGAGTCCATGCAAGGCTCCAAGCTCAAGAGATTCTCAGTAGAATTGATATCCACCCCGAATGTCCCTGATAATGTCAGGAACTTTCAAGTCTTCGATGATGATCGACATATCCTTGCTTTTCTAGCAAGCTCAGATGTTTTTGAAGGACAAATCATTGATGAGTCCGACAGGGATCAAGGAGACTGGAACCCCGAAGACTATGATACAGAAGGTGTCCTCAATTTAAAAAGTAATAGCATTCCCAAGGGAATGGTGGCCTTAGAAAGAATTTTTGATTCAGATCCAAGGGCTCGGGAAAAGGTATCAACCGAAGATAAGGGAGGTGAATATGAAACTATTAACTTAGCTGACTCTGGCCCTGAAAGGAATGTTTACATAGGGAAAGTCTGTCCTGAAGCAATTAGAGAAGATATATTGAGGGCACTGAAGAAAGATATTGCTGTAATAGCTTGGGGATATGAAGATCTAAAAATATTTGATACTTCTATGATAACTCATACTATTCCTTTGAAGCCTAAAGCTAGACCATTTCGGCAGAAACAATGTCCTGTCAATGCCCTGATTGAACCACTGATCTTTAAGGAAGTTCAAAATTGTTTTCTGCAAGAATAATCTTCCCTGTACAACATTCAACATGGGTGGCTAACTTGGTTCCAGTTCGTAAAAAGAATGGGGAGATCAGGCTATGTGTAGATTTCAGGAATCTGAATAGAGCTTCAGAAAAAGACAACTACCCACTCCCTTCTCTGGATGAAGTCTTGCAAACTGTCAATGGGTATCAAATGATGTCATTCTTGGATGGTTATTCTTGGTACAATCAAGTGATCATTAATTATGAAGACAAAATGAAGACAACCTTCACTACTAAGTGGGGAACATTTGCTTACAGGAGGATGCCATTTGGTTTGATAAATGCTGGAGCAACCTTTTAGCGTGCAATGGACGTAGCGTTCAAAGATTTAATTGGTAAGTGCATCATCATTTATATGGATGACCTAACAATATTCTCTAAAGATAGACTAAACCATGCTACAGACTTGGCTAAAGTTCTTGAAAGATGTATCCAATATGGTGTTTCTCTGAATCCTAAAAAGTGTGTGTTCGGGGTTTTTAAAAGGAAACTTTTGGGACACAATCTTAGAAAGAGGGATATCGATAGATCTAGACCGAGTTGAGTCTATTATGAAGTTAACCATGCCAGGAAGTAAGAAGGAGATGAGATCTTTCTTTGGAAAGATCAACTTTGTGAGGAAGTTTATCAC
Source organism: Sequoia sempervirens (assembly GCA_007258455.2). Lineage (NCBI taxonomy): Eukaryota > Viridiplantae > Streptophyta > Pinopsida > Cupressales > Cupressaceae > Sequoia > Sequoia sempervirens. Next base: position 362,070,803 of record VDFB02271358.1, read on the forward strand.
AGGTTTTGCAGAAATTGTTAAACCTTTGAACGAAATGATGAAGAAAGATGCTAGAATAGAATGGAGTAATGAGGAAAAGGCTTCTTTTTCTCAAGTTAAGCAATCCATTCCAGAGGCAACAGTCCTCACCAATCCTGACTACTTGAAGCCATTTTATATTTATTCTTTTGCTTTTGAACACTCATGTGTAGCTGTCCTGACACAACAAAGAGAGTAGGGGGATGAAAGGCCAATTGCCTTCATGAGCTCTCCATTTAAGAATGTTGAAGTCAAGTACCCAAGTCTTGAGAAAAAATATTTTGCATTGGTTAGAGCTGTCAAGAAGTTCAAGCATTATATCCTTCGAATTCAAATCATTGTTGTGGTTCCTGATGCTGCTGTGAAGTCTCTACTTATGCAGAGCGAGTTGGGAGAACGAAGGGGGAAATGGATGGCTATTTTATAGGAGTTCAATTTAGAGATTCACCCTATGAAACTTGTCCAAGGTCAAGGCCAGTCTAAAGCAATGGTGAATGCTGGTAAGAACATTACTTGTCAGCAGTACACAACACAGTCCTTTTCTAATGACTCTTGGTATGCCTATATTATTTATTTCATGCTCAATAATCAGTGCCCAGAGGGAATGAATACAACTCAGATGAGAGCATTGAGAATGAAAAGCTCCCATTATATGCTCAAAGGAGGATTGTTATACAGGAAGAATTTTGAGGGGGTTTATCTATGATGCCTTGATCAACAAGAAGCTAAGCACACAATTGCTGAATTTCATGGGAAACGTGGCATGGGTCATGATTCTGCGAATTCTCTAGCACATCGGATTCTCAGATTTGGTTATTATTGGCCATTTGTGTTTAAGGATTCCCACCAACATGTAAGGAAATGTCATATATGTCAAACTTCTACATCAAGAGAGTGTCATCTAGCCATTCCATTGCAACCTGTTTATGAGGTAAGGCCATTCGCCCAATGGGCACTTGATTTTATTGGGGTAATTAACCCAAATTCTTCTGCAGGACATAAATTCATTTTGACTGCCACAGATTACTGCACGAGATGGAAAAAAGCTATACCTTGCAAGAATAGCACAACAGAGGTAGTAATCAAGTTCTTCACTGAATGCATCACAACCAGGTTTGGAGTACCCTTTGCACTGGTATGTGACAATGGCCCTGCCTTTTCTTCTTTCGAGTTCATTTCATCGGCTTATGATCATAAGATTGTTTTAAAGTATTCTTCAAACTATTATCCACAAGGAAATGGAGTTGCAAAATCAACTAATAAGAATCTCCTAGGAGTAATCACAAAAATGTTAGAGAACAATCCTAGAGACTGACATACCCAGTTAAGATTTGTGTTATGGGCAGATAGGACTAGGATCAAGGTTGCGTTGAAGAATTCACCATTTAAGATAGTGTATGGCCAAGAGTCTGTGTTCCCTATTCACTTGCAAATACGTCATGAAATTTATGCAAGAATTTTACTCTAGTGATGATAGGATTGAAGTAAGGTTAGCGGGCTTGCTGAAATTAGAAGAGCACAAAGATGCTGCTTTGCAACAATTCTTTAGGCACCAGGCTATTGTCAAATGTTGGTTTGACAAAAGAGACAAAGTCAAGGCTTTCAGGATATCAGACCTTGTCTTATTGTGGGTTAAAGCCAATGAAAAGAAGGGTGACCACCAGAAGTTTGATAAGCTCTGGTTGGGTCCCTATCAAATTGTTGAAATCTTAGGAGAAAATGCTTTCCGGCTGAGTAGTTTAACAAGAGAACTTGTTCCATTTCCTGTCAATGGACATTTCCTCAAACATTATTTTGGGTCATAAAAGGGTTTGGTATTTTGTTGGGTTGTATATATGTAAAGAGTTTGTTGTTCCGTTGGTTTTGTCTTTCCTTGTGTTCCATTTTTTTTTGTGGGGACCTTCATTTTATTCAATTAAGTAAGGGGGTTGTTATCTGAAGTATACTTTGGTTACTAGGAGAGAAGCTGGTTTAGATATTTTCAAGTTTTTTGATTGGATGATTTTGTTCTAAATTCATTGTTTTATGTCCATTGTCAATGAGAGTTGTGGAAAGTCATTGAGAACAAGGTGTAAAGTAAGCAATCTTCCCTAACTATGATTGAATCTGTCACAAATCATCAGAAACATCTCCTTTTGTAATGGTATATTTGTCTTAGGACGATGGTGTTGCAAGATTTGAGTGAAAAATCTGATTCCCCAGATGTTGTTATGAGGTCCATGGTAGTTTTCAACCCAGTACAAATGTTGGACATCTGACATATTGAGAAGGAATTGAATGAAGGAACTATAAAAAAAAGAGAACTAGCTAAGAAAAGAGAACTATTTATGAAAAGAAAACTCAATACTGAATGGGTGATTCCAGTATATCTACCGAGGCTATGGACGCATGATTGGAAATAGAGCAATGTTGTGAGAAAACTAGAGGTATCTCCATTGGAGCTATGGACGCTTGATTGGCAGCGGAGCAATGCCCAAGATATAATTGCACAATAGTTAAAGGGAATCAACTCATGTAGTTCAAATCCTATGCATAATTGTTCAAAAGATGAGGAAAACTTTGTAAAAGGGTGATGCACCATCAAGTACACACATAGATTCAGGGGTAGCCAGTGTTGATTTACATTTGAGATTCTAGCTCAACCTTGTTTGCTGAAACTGACCTAACTGGAATTGTGATGTCCATCAACCAGGAGTTCTGGGTAACTGAATCCCTCAATTTCCTGAAAATGGTTAAACCATTTTCCTTGCCAAGTCGCCAATTGTTATGCCTTGCATAACCACCCCATTTTAAATTTCATTAAAATGGGACCCCTTCCCCCCCTCTTTTGCTCTAAATTCTAACATCTTTTGGGCTTGTGGATTTTATTGATTTGATTGCTTTCGAGGTCCTTAGTTGTTCATCTCGCCCATCCAAGTTGTTCCCATAGGTTGCACGTTGAAAACTTAAGTTTTAAAGCAAAGTTCGGATTTCACCCTATTTCAGGATTTTTCGACCCATCCGGATTTTCCCAGATTCCATCGTAAACCTAGCAAATTAATTTCAACGTTGGAAGTTCGGAGTTTTGGGTTCTTTGCAGAATTCCGCCTAGGCCGGATTTTTCCGGATTCTACTTCGCCGTCGGGTTTTCGAATTTTGGGTTGCTGAGACTTACTGGTTGCTGAGAGTTTCTTAACTCTCTCTTCCCGGGTGGATCTCTCGCCGATGTGTGTTCCCGAATGGTTTCCATGCCTTGCCTTGTTTGTCAATGCCTCAGTTTGATTCAGGTGGGGTTTTACGAAGCCCAGTTCAATTTGACGCGCTCTGAATTGGTTGGTGAGTTTTGCCTTTATTGTATTAATCAAAGTTTGCTCAGGAATGGTCCATTATTCATTACAAACCCACTGCGAACCTTGTTCATTGTATTCGAGTTCCATCTAGGTAATTTGAGCTTTCCCCTGATGTTCATGGCAGAGGTCTTAACGGTTGAATCTAGGGCATCACTGGTTTGTCGTGCACTTTCATTATTTGACTCCTCAAGTAGTCTAGATCCAAAGGGATAAATAGAAATCATGAATTAGATTCGAGTCAACCTCAAGAGATTTAGAATTCGTCGAGTTTCGATCACTTCATGAAAAGTGGAGCGTGATGAAGGTTTTTCGGGATTTCGAAGACTGTGGAATTTCCATGTCTCTAGATTTTCCCAGATTCCTTCATCTTCCCGAAAGTGTGCTCTGAGTTCGAAGTTTTGGGTCATCCACGGAATTTCGGTCTAGTCATTTTTTGAATTTTCTGCCAAGCTTCAAGTGACTTGAAATTGTTGACACATGAATGATTTAGGTGATGAATGCTTGATATTCCATGCTTATTTTGATGGATTTCACAATGTTATATGCATTCCTTCTTCATTTGAATGATCTATTGGTGAGCCTTATGCCTGTTTCAGGATTCTCCGTTTTGACCGAATTTTCCCGATTTCCTTCAGTTTTCTGAAATGCGTAGTTCTGAGTCGTTCGTAGAATTCTGGTCCGGCCGGATTTTTCTGAATTCTCTGCTATGCTTTGTGGAATTTAAGAAATTGGATAAAATTGATGAATCTAATGATGAATTCTTAAACATATCTTGCTTTAGCTTGATGAATTTCACTATTGTATATTGCTTGTGTTTATTTTGATGATCCATTGTTAACATTGGTGCTTCATCGGGGGAATCTGCCTGGTTCAGAATTTTTGAAATTCTTTCCAGATTGTTTTTCCCCAGTTAACTTGAAATCCCAAACTTCACAATGTTGATGCTTAATGGCTAATTTAATGGTTTTATCATGATTTTAAGCTAACACTTGGATGAAAATGTTGTCAACATTTGGATTCTCACATTGGTGTTTGATGAATGTAGGTTGAGTCTGGCAGGACACAAAGGGATCATCCATCTCTGGAGCAGAAAAAAATAATGAAATTGGACGAAAAGAGTAGGATTCTTGAGGGCAAGATGACATCAGTCTAGTTCGAGGTTTTAGATACAAATATGAACACCCTACTACAAAGGACTAAGGATATCATGGGATATAGTAACTGGGCACCAACTGGATGACGCATCAACCTACAGTGTAATCATTAATGAATATCAATCCAACAAGAGAGACTAGGACCATACGATGGGGCAGCTGAAGAATAATATTAAATGCTATTGAATGGAAAACTAGGGTTTTGACTATGCCACTTGGAGATAGCTTATAGAGGACGTTCTTGATGACGAAGGCCAGAATGGAACAAGGTATGGGTGAAGTGGATGAAGCAGTTAATGCAAAGTTGCATTGAAAGTCGTGCTTCCTCATTGTTTCGCTTTGCCTCTTCTTCACAGGTTTTGGTCCGAGTTATGTGGGAGATCCTGGGTTGATCTGGTTGGTGCCCGTGCATTTAATGCATGTTTGAATTTGTTTCAAATTCTTCTGGGGCCGACTTGTTTTGTGACCGACTTATTGTAAACCCTAACCACCAACACATCTAGCGAGCTTTATAAATATGGCATTTCGCCTCTTTTTTAACTAAAGAGGAAGAGAAAAGGTTAGAAAATGTTAGAAAAAAAAGTTAGCGGATTAGTTAGGAGAGTAGAGGCAGAAAGGTAGAGGATGGGATATCGAAAAATCAAGTTAGGGTTTTTTTTAAGGAAGTTAGATGTATTTTGTAGTTCAGCAGGAGGAGGAGGCAATGTATGTTCCTGATTTTCTTAGCATAGATAGAGATAATTTGAAGACATGGGTTTCTGTACACTGGTGATCTTGCCAGATTTGTAAATGTTGTTTATCTGTTTCATTGACAGTAGGAGCAGCCAGACTTAAACCTACTTTATATTATGCTCTAGAATTGTATTGATTTTGGGTTAATCATTTGATTTGAAAAGCTTTCAAGGAATAAAATTTTATCTTATGTTTTGTTTGAATGATGATTTGCAATCTACCATTAAAGTTTGCACTATGAATGAATGAAACTTTGTATCAATTACAGGTTAATTTTATTTTGCAGTTCTACGTTTAGATAGATGTTTGATCTTGCAACAATCCAGAAGCTCAAAACTAGCAGGCCCCTTGAATATTACAACCATATTGACCACTTCGTGAAACAACAATGTTGTGAACCAACATCAAGGACCTTGGGAGATTATCAGTTTGATTACTGATTGTCTCTTTCAGGAGAGGTGAGATACTTTTACTTTTATCTTACCTGCATGTTGTGTGTCAACTTGGCACCTCAACAGTAGGTCAAGAAGATCTGTTTAGATGTTTTCTCTTCGGATGAAGCACTTGACGAATTTCTAGGTGCCTATTCCCCATTGCCTTCTTTTCATCACAAGAGTGGTTTCCCGTATCGCCTGCATAAACAAGCATACTTTGGAGAATCTGTGTTAAGTATTGATCAAGAAGACCCTCTATCCAATGTTGATAATGAAGTTCCGATATCTCATCTTGAAGATTGTAGCTCCCTCCTTAAAGGGGATACCACTAAAATCTCTATGGATCCTAGGGCCTCTGAAAAAGTAATTAAGATTGGTGTCTCTCTACAGAGGAAGCAGATGAACATTCTGATCTCTTACATTCTCATCTTGATATCTTAGCTTGGATGTATGAGGATATGCCTAATATTGATGAGTCTATAGTGGTTCAAAATATCATCTTATGTCCCGATGCCAAGCTGGTTAAATAGGAAATTTGAAAGATCAATCCTAGGGTGGCATTGATTGTTAAGAGTAAGATACAAAAGCTATTGAAAGCAAACTTTATCCATCCGATCGAATACTCCCTTTGGATTTCAAATATAGTTGTTAGTAAAATTGATGGTCGTATTCATATATGCATTGAATTTCGCGATCTTAATAAGGATTCTCTTAAGGATGATTTTATGTTGCCTAATATAGATATGATTGTGGATTTGACTGCAGGACATGCATTGTTATCTTTTATGGATGGATTCTCGGGTTATAATCAAATTTGTATTAAATCGGAAGATCAGTACAAGACAACCTTCACTACCCCTTCCAGGTTACTTTCTATTATGTGGTTATTCCCTTTGGGTTAAAGAATTCAGGAGCAACTTACCAATGGGCAATGACCTTGATATTTCATAATTTCATTCACAAGATCTTAGAAGACTATGTTGATGACATCTTGGTGAAATCGATAACCCGTCAAGATAATGTAAAGAACCTTCATCTTATCTTTGAAAGGATTTGAATCTACAAGATGAGACTCAATCCCCATAAATGTGTCTTCAGTGTGGACGTTGGAAAGCTTTTTGGGTTCATAGTTTCCCACCATGGAATCGAAGTCAACACGAATAAAATTGATGCCATTGTTAACATGCCTCCACCCAAAAATATTACTGGATTGCAAATTTTACAAGAGAAAATTCAGGCGATTCACAGATTTATATCTCAATTGGTTGATCATACCCTTCCTTTCACTCGTTTACTAAATAAAGATGTTCACTTCATATGGGATGAAGAGTTCCAAAGAGCTTTTGAGTCGATCAAAGCCTATTTGGCCAATCCTCCTATAATGATGTCGGCTATGCAAGATAGACCCTTTTTTCTTTACCTCCTAGCATCACCATATTCTTTTGTTGGATTTGATGGCTCAGTATGATGGTGCCAAGAAAGAGAGAGCGGTCTACTACATTAGTCACATTCTCGTTGATTATGAAACTTGTTATTCCTCCATGGAGAAATAGTGCCTCGCTCTTGTCTTTGCTACCAAGAAGTTGAGGCACTACCTTCTCCATGTTGAAACATGCATCATTGTAAAGACTGACCTTTTAAAGCATCTATTCTCCAGTGCCAACCTGGCAGGGAGGTTGGCGAAGTGGGTCATGTTGCTTTTTGAGTTCGATATAAAGTTTTTCACTTAGAAATCAATAAAGGGTCAAGTGGTTGTTGATTAACTGGAAGACGCTCCCTCACCTAGTTCCTTCCCAAGGTTGGATTTATTCCTTGATGAGAATATTTTTGCAGTTAATTATGACCTCGAATGGAAGATGTATTTCGATGGATCGATGTGTCAAACTAGTTTTGGAGCAAGTGTGGTCTTGATATCCCCCAAAGGAAAACCGGTCCCTCTATCCTTCCAATTGAATTTTCCTTGCACCAATAACATCGCTGAGTACGAAGCTCTCATTGCAGTCTTATGTGCTGCGATTGCAATTAGGATAAAGCATCTCTACTTACTAGGTGATTATGAGCTTATTGTGAATCAAATTATAGGAACCTATCAAGCTAAACAAAATAACTTGTTTCGATATCGAGACCTTGCTTTGTATTTGCTTAATCAATTCTCTTCTTTTACAATAGACAACATCCCTAGAAGGGAGAATAGACACGCCAATTCCATGACAAGCACTGCTTCATTAGTACCTTCGGAAGAGGATATGAATGAATACCACTTTGTGGTTTAAGTCCTACGAACCCTAGCAGTTCATGATCAACCTAGATCCGAGGCCTTTGTGTGTTCCCATGTAGACTCAGGAGAATGGCTCTCTAATATGCATAACTACTTAAGGTTTGGGAACTTTCTCGATGATGCGACAAAGAAGGATCGCACTCGCATACGAAATTTTTTCATGTGTTATGTCATTTTATCGATGTTCTCTATTGATAATCTTATAACAACTTACTTCTGCGATGTCTCACTAAAAAAGAAATACCCCTCGCCCTTAAAGAATCCCATTCAGGCTCTAGGGGTGGACACTTTGGAGGTAAATCCCTAGTGAGGAAACTGGTACACATGGGGTACTATTGGAAAATGATGGAACATGATCCCTTCGATTTCGTCAAAAGTGCCTTCAATGTCAACAACACAGTTGTCTTATTCACGCACCTGCACAAGAGTTACAAAATCAAACCTCTCCTTGGCCGGTTGCAAAATGGGGGTTGGATATTATTGGGAAAATATCATCTCCTTCTTCCAAGGGACATACCTTTATCATTACCAGTACATATTACTTCAAGAAATGGGTCGAAGCTATTCAACTCCGATCTACGAATGCTGAAGATATCTATTGCTTTCTTCTGAACAATATTATTTCTCATTTTGGATTGCCTGCTACACTTGTTTCTAATAATGGTACACCATTCAAAAATAAGGAAGTAAAGTAGTTCTTAGAGAAATTTCATATTCAACATAGATTTTCTATGTCATACTATCCACAATCTAATGGCCAAGCAGAAGCATCTAACACAAATCTTGAACTCATTCTTCATAAAACAGTTAATAAAAATGATAAGGATTCACATATTTAGCTAGCATATGCTTTGTGGGCCTATCACACGAGTGTTCGTACGGCGACAGGAACAATGCCTTACAATCTCGTGTATGGTGCCAAAGCTATGATGCCTTTAGAGTTGGAAATTCTATCTCTACATGTTTCCCTTAAAGGGTTAATTGACGACGAAACCTATCGAGCTAATCGTTTGCATCAGCTAGAGATGCTCGATGAGCGCTGATTATAGGCCCTTGATCATCTTAAAGCTTATCAATGATCATTATCAAGATAGTATAATCAAAATGTGCTTCCTAGGACCTTTAAGCTAGGAGACCCGACGGTTCTTTATGAGAATTAGAGAAATATGAATACGCCACCTAATCAACGAGGGAAGTTTAGTCCTAACTAGATAGGACCTTACATTGTTATCTTTGTATATGGTTCAGATGCCTATGGATTATCATCTATGGATGGAATTCCTCTAAAAGAGCCTATTAATGTGGTGCATCTTCGTTGATACTATGCGTAGTGTTTCATGTGTCTTGTGTGTGGAGTTCTCTCTTTGAAAAAGGGTAGTAGAACTACATATATTGACATTATTCATTAACACATTATGATTTTTTTTGTGTTATGACTTAACCATGTGTGTGTGTGAATGATATACATACATGTGTCTTGCAATGCCATGCATCCATGCATCACATTACATATTTTAAGGCAATTAGATCATCATTGTATTTAATCAACATACAACCATGTGTGTTTATTAAATCATATTAGCATCTAATGTACACATACATCCATACGAGCATGTAATATCAATGGAATCAACATACATGAAAATAACAAGCATGTACATCAAAATATACAATGCCATGATACCGAAACCAATATATATATCGGTCCACTACTATTAAAAATGAGTGGCTATTGAATATAGGTCTATACAAAAGATCTACAAATATATATATGTATATGTCTCTTGCTACAAAAATGATATGCAAAATTAGGAGCCTCTATGGCTGTGGTGCATCGCTCCTAGAGTCCTCTGGCTCTAGCTGCTATTGTTGTGGTTTAGAGAGGGGCTGCATGGTGGACATGGATTGGGATCAATGCAAATGTGATGCAGACAAAGCTACCCACATCCCCCTGATCTCCCCTTACAAGGAGCATATGGTCATATGTGCCTGTCACAACTCCTGTTGTAGTTGTTGAACATCTGTCAGGATCATGGTTGTCGGTTGCCTGTTGAGGTCATCGAGGTGTCTCTAAAGGGTGTCATGCGCCTGCTCGACAACATCAGCCCTCGTCACTCCTACGTCTCGCTCGTCAAGCACTGACCATAGTGTTGGACTTGTTGTTGCACCAAAAGATTGACTTGTCAATGCCCGATACAAGATTCGGTTAAGAACCATAGGAGGCGGTTAGACCATGTCACAAACCCAAGCACTGTGTTGGATAAGGAAGACCAAGGGTCACACCTTGCAAAAATCCCCCCAAGCACAAACGAGGGGTTTGAACCTGTGACCAAATTTGATACCAATTGTTGGACTTTCCGTTGCACCAAAAGATTGACCTATCAATGCTCGATACAAGCTTCGGTTAAGAACCACAGGAGGTGGTTAGACCATGTCACAAACCAAAGAATTGTTCTGGATAAGGAATACCAAGGGTCACACCTTGCAACATGTAGCTCCCTCAACAATTGGTCATGTTGTCCCCAAATAGTGGTAAGCTCCACAGTCAGCTGAACAATCTCCACTCCCTGCTTCTCTTAGGTGGTCCTCAGGCATGCTACCAACTCAAAAGTGTGGGCATGATGCCCTGCAGACACTGGCTGAAAAGCCTCAAGGACTGTCCCTCGAATGGGAATGTCAAGGGCCACCTCTAATATGCACTAATCCATCAACCTAGCTCTTCCCTATGCATCCTCTGCAACTACAAAAATAAAGAGAGAAATCAGTATCACATGGCATATGTATATAATCATAAATGAAAGAAACTAAGAATACTAAATATAAACAACATGCTCTGTATAACTGGGTCCCTTAGCTCCCATGTGGGATCAAGGTGAGGAACAATGTTGGGACTCATGCCATCGATATCGATAGCTGATCTTGAGGCCGCTAGAGCCACCATCGCTATAGTAGTAAGTGCTAGTGGCACAGGAAAGACAAGGGTAGCTATTGGAGAGTCTGACCTCCTCCTCTACTTCAGCCTCTGCAGTGCCACCTCCTCCTCCTCATTGGCCTACTACCACCCTCTATGTTTATCCTGTGGAGTTGGAGGTGGCACGTCCTCTTGCAGGCTCGGATCCCCTCTAGGGGCACCCTTGTCGAACACAGGAGGAGGAAGGTTCCTATCCCACCAACCTCTAAAGTCTATGGCGATCCCATCATTATCTACCATCGCTATGGGAAAAAAATCGTGATTGGGCTCATTTTCATCTAAGGGGAAAAAATCGGTGATGGTGGGGCGAGGGCGACCCCTAGGTCTAGTTGCGCTCCTGTGGGCCCTAGTATATGTGAGAACATCTGGAGGAATCATCTGTACATGACCTGAATCTAGTAGTATGGTACAATGATGTAATCGTGGCAACCTACTAGAAAATGGTCCTGTTGTAGGTTCCTCAAGTACCTAACATAATCTACCCATCTGAAAAATCATTAGGGTGTCAATTTGACCCCATCTGTAGCAAGAGTATCAAACTGTAACCACCAAAACTGTAAATCTACATACCTTCACTGCCTTATCATATCATACCAATGGGCCATGGGGACATGATATGGCCATCATTGGGGAAAATTGACCAGCCTTGTGCACATGATGTGGGTGAAATTCCACACCTACAAAAGTGTGCATGTTGTAAGACTACGGTACTCCTAATGGACGTTGTTGACGTCCCAAATGGCACAACAACATGCAAACAGAGTACTGCTACTTTGTTTCTACTGAAAGAGAAAGGAAACACATGGATGCCTTAGCTCCCAAGGTCTTTGTAGTTGGTTCTCAACTGTGCTGATGTCCCTCAGTGGTCAATGTAACAGTAATATTCAAGGGCCCTGCTGGTGTTGAGCTTCTGGATTGTTCTGGAGTTAAACATGAATTTAAAAACTACTCTAACTAGGGTTTTAAAAGAAACATAAAAAGATAGGTCAGGGCTTTGGAATAGAAAAGAATGATACTTCATCAAAATTAACTAGACCTTTCACCTTCCAAGGAATTCCTAACTAAAACTGCAGAACAAAGTCAACTTGTGACTAACACACAGTTTCATTCATTCACAGTGCTGATTTCAACAGTAGATTGCAAATTACCATTCAAGTAAAACATAAAACCAAACTTCATTCCTTGAAAGCTTCACAAATCAAATGATTAATTCAAGACAAACACCATTCTGGAACACAACATGAAGTAGATTAAGATTTGGTTGCTTCTACTGCCCATAAAACAGATAAGCAACATTTACAAACTGGCACAATCACCATTGTACAGAAAATCTTTGGCTCCAGATTGTTTCCATTTACTCTAAGAAAACTGAAAGACACATTAGACTATTTTGAATCTAACTCCTACTCCAAGAAGACAAAAGAAGGTCCTATTACAAAGAATCAGGATCAGCTTCTATCCCCTCTATTCCTATTCTACTCTAGAGGTTTTAACTTTAGCCGTTCTAATCTAGAAGTGCTAACCTTTACAAAAAGGAAAGAATGCCTTATATACAGAATGCATCCAAAAGAATGCGTTGTCCCCTACACTAAGGTTTTACAAAATATATGTTGCCTGTAGAGTCAACTCTCAGATCTTTTTGAAGAAAGTAAAAATTGCATTCAATGCGAATCCTTGCTGTCCATGCTGATGAAGGATTCCTACTTGCAAGAGGAGTCCTTTTAGATATTTTGACAACTGCAGCATTAACTCTAGCATCTTCGTATCCACCTTTGAAATCCCTCACGGAGTCGCCTTGAATGCTCCAGGATATCTGCATTAATATTCATCTGCCTTCTGCCAGCGGTCACTATAGCTGTCCCTGTGACTCATAATTTCTTCTTTCTTTCGGCCTCTCTTCATGTTCTGGACCTTTCTATTCATTGACCACTTCTGGAAGCACCATCGGGCCTCCCTGTAGACCTTTTCATTTCACCCGAGCTAAACCATCACCACTTGTTTCTCAGAAAGAGTCCATCTGGTTTGCATTTTGTTGGCCTTCTTTCCCAGGAATAGTCAATCGGTCAAAGGGACCAATGAATCACCCTTTGGCTGGACGATCAGCTGCCACGCTGGATTCTAAGAAGTCAAGAGTGGTCTGACCTAAATCGCAGGTCGGTGAGACATTTATCGTGTCTCACCGATGCGATTTCATCTTAACAGTTATCGGCATAGCATACAACAGTCGGCAAGATGTTTCAGCAAGCTACATAAGTTATACCAAGTTCACAAAAACCATCAGAAAGACCGCATCCTTTCCCTGAGACCACATGGCGAAGCTCTTGTTTTCCTTTGGAGTCTCCCCGAATTCCTTTTGTTGACCTTTCTGCGCCAGCTTCTCTTTTTTTTGTTTTGGCATGACCCTTACGAGTCGGTGAGACATTACACTAAGTCCCATATCCTTCGGCGAGCTCAACTTATTGGCAGAACTCTTCCCCTTCGATGAAACTTTTAGCCGAAGGCAACACCTCTTGGCGACCTCGCCCTGCTATCGCCGAGACCTTTCCGTAGTCACACCGATGAGTTTTCTTTGTTCCACATGTGTCGCCGTAGCATTCTCTTGTCGGGGAGATGTCTTATAGAAACCCTAAGTCTCAACGAAAGCCTCTGCATGTTATTTCTTTGGTCGCCGAGACTTACTAATTCTCTCACCGAAGACCCTTGATAGAATCCCTTTGTGGCATGTCGGCGTGACTTTATGAATTCGCTGAGACTAATGCCAAAGAAGATGACTTCCACCGATGCCGCTGTTGTCGCTGTGACCTCACCTCTTTGGCCAGACATTATGCCAAAGGTTTTATCTTTCGGCGAACCTTTGATTTCATTTGGGGCCTCCTTCCTTGTCGCCGAGACTTCAGCACTTCGGCCAGACATTATGCCGAAGGTGAACCACTTTCCCCGATGCGATTTCTTATTGACGATTGAAAAGACTTTAAGATTTCACTGAGACATCTCTCCGAAGACAAACTCCCACCGAAGTGTCCGCTGGTGGTGGTAGTCGGTGAGACATTAGGGGTTCGCCGAGACATCTTGGCGAAGAGAGAACATTGTGCCGACAGTGTATGCCCTTTTTCCGCCCGTCGGTGAGACTCGAAGATGTCATCGAGATTTCTCTCCGAAGGAAACCCCTCATTCCAATAGGAAATTCATGTCGCCAGGACGATGACCCCTGTCTTGCCGACAGATCCTGCATATGATTCTTGAACGCTGTGACATCTCTGGGGTCTTGCCGATAGGCAACATAAACGCAGATTTGAACTAAACGAACCATGAGTCGGGGAGACCGTGATAATCTTATGCCGAATTTTACCTTAGCTGATTTTCATGACCAATTGGACAGAAGAATTCCCTTCAACTGAGCTCCCTTGGCAAATATCATCCCAGAATGATTTAATCCTACACTTAACAAAGAAAACCATAGTAAAGATCACACAGACAGACATTAAAAATAATCATTGAAATGATTCCCATGTTAGTAGGGTGTAGTTAAATTTTCAAACAAAATGATCATACCAACAAGTTCGGGTTTCAGGTCGACCCACAGAATCCAAGCCAGGGAGGAATTTCGGAGAATTCTGAGTCAGGCGGATTCCAGTGGAAAAACGTGAAAACACCCACTAGAAGCTTAATCCGATTATTATCAACCAAGGAACAACATGTGAGATCTCCAAAATAGCATAAAGGAAACATAAAATGCATCATCATTTGTTAACTAGCCTTACTACATATTTCCTCACATTTCTCTAGATTCCAAGTAAATCCGTGCGGGATGGATTTCCGCGAAGGAGAAGACATTTCGGCAAACCCAGAACAAACAAGGAACAACGGATTTTAGGAAAATCCGAAGGAGACAAAAAACCGCAAAAATCAAGACAGGGAGGAAATCTGCGAAAAAAGAAGACATTAGGAAAATCCGGTCCACGCATTTTTCTGCGAAGACAAAAAATCCCCGAACAACAAATGCCCAGCCAGAGTTCGAGCGAGATCCGGAAAAATCCAGACCAGGTTGAAAATCCCGCACTCAGGAGAAAACCCGAATTCCAATTGAGGAAAAACCAAAAACCAAAGGCAAAGAAAGGAAAAGAAAGGGGGATCCATTTTGTTCCAAATCAAAATGGGGTGGTTATGCAGGGCATAACAAATGGCGACTCGGCTGGGAAAATGGTTTAACCATTTTCAAGAATTTGAAGGATTCAGCTACCTAGAACTCTTGGTTCATGAACATCACAACTCCAATTGAGTCAATTTTAGAAGCAAGGTTAAGCTAGGATCTCAAATGTAAGTCAATCATTGGCTACCCCCTGAATCTATGTGTGTGCTTGATTGTGCATCACTCTCTCATGAAGTTTTCCTCATCTTTTGGACAACAACGTGTAAGATTTGAACTACATGAGTTGATTTTCTTTTAGCTATCATGCAATGATATTTTGGGCATTGCTCTGCTGCCAGTTAGGCATCCATAGCCCCGACGGAGATACCTCTAGTTTTCTCACAGCATTTCTCTATTGCCAGTCAGGCGTCTATAGCCCCGGTAGAGATACTGGAATCACCCATTTAGATTAAGATCTTTCATTTAATTCTCTTTTTCTTTTCAATATGTCAGATGTTTAATATCTGATCTGGGTTGAAAACTATAATGGACCTCATGACAGCACTTTGAAAATTAGATTTTCACTCAAGTCTTACAACATTGACATCCTAGGACAAATATACCCTTACAAGAGGAGATGTTCTTATTTATTTGTGACAGATTCAGAGGGAGCTAATGAAGGTTTCTTAATTTACACCTTGTTTTCAAGACCTTCCACAACTCTTATTGACAATGGGCATGAAACAAAGAGTTTAGGACAAAATAATCCAACCAGAAAGCCTGAAAATATCTAAGCCACTTCTCTCCTAATGACCAAAGTATGCTTCAGATAATAGCCCACAGTTTCAGGTGGAAAGGAACAGGTAAACCCCAAAGGACAAAACAAAACAAAAACAAGAGGAAACAAAGACAAAAAGAAAAGGACAAACAAACAAACAGCAAATTATTTACAAACAAACAAAGTATTTACAAACAGAAAAACAAACTATTTACAAACAAAAACAAAAGAACAGGAAAAGGAAAAGACAAAACAAAGGAAAACTAACTAAACCAAAAACTAACACTAACCTACCCCTAATCCTAAACTAACTCAAAAGCTAAACTTTACAAACACAAAACTGTAAAAATTTATACATGACTTGACTGATTTTTCATTATGTGCAACAATCTTTAACTTACTAGGCATAGTTCTAAACCTAGCAAATTTATCTTTATACTTAGAAATATAAAGTTTATAGGCAATAAGTTCATTCTGAGGGCATAAAGCTTGAAATATTATCAACTGTGGGTTCTCAGTTTTGTCATGATTTACCCACAAACATGTTTTACTATCCCCAATGTCATAATCAAACTGAAAATTATTAAAACACCGAGGATAATGAAAGGATACTACCTTATTCTGAAGATTTCTAGTTACCAATGCAGGCTTGTGTTGTATGATCTCCTCCTCACAAGGTCTTAGGTCATGGAACACCATTGAATCAGGGTTCATCTTGTAGTCAAGATATTCACTCACTAGCATCTCTGTATCCATCTTGGGCATGAAGTAAATTTTTTTCTGAATTTCTTGAGATGAAGTCTCACTTTGAACATTCTCTTGCAACATGTCATCCCCTAGGGTTTGAGAATCTAGCTCCAGCTTATAACCATTGATGTCAGGGATACTTGCACATGGTGAACAAGGATTTCCTTCAAACTCATTTGAACCCACGGAGTCAAAAATAGGAAAACACTCTCTCAATTCATATTTCTGCACCTCTTCAACAAGGACATGCCACTTAGCATCAAATTCACCAGTGTTAAGAACAAATTGATTAGTGGAGACTAAGCAAGGACCTTCTTCCAACAACACATTTGACCAATCAGAATCAAAATCAAGAAAATACTCCCTTGTCTCATTCTCTTCATTATGTTGAAGAGATTCAACTTCTGAGATAACCTCTTGGTTGCCTTCTTGGCATTCCTCTGCTTCATCCCAATGTACTCCATCATGAACTTATTCAAGGAAAAATTGAATGATCTACACCTCTACTTGAATTTCTTCCCTTAAAGTTTCATACTGAAATTTAAGTCCTTGACTTTGACCACAAGATTCATTGGCAATCTCATTTTGAAGCATGTCACCTGTTTCAATCCGCCCACCACTTGAATCAGTAGAGTCATCCTCTTGTGCTAACCCATCAAGGTGTATGTCTTTCTCATTCTCATTGGGGGGATAGGTACTCCAAGGATCCTCCATAAGTATTCCTTCAATAGTGATCATTTGCTTGAAATACAAATCCATCCTTCCTAGGAAGACATGGCAGTCCATCTGAGAATGTTGATCAGTTTCGATGTATCCTACATCCACTTGGCCCAACAAGTTCTTGATAGTTTCAGACCTCCCAGCTCTTCTAATTTCTCCCTTATTCGATTTTGCATACGAGGGATATCAATCCAGCATGAACCATGTCTCTCTGTCCATCCCTCATCACTCTGATTCTCATCTTGGTTAGAAGAGTTACCTCATCTCCTTCACAGCCATCATTAGTACTAGCGTTCTCAACAAAGCTAGATTCAATCTTGAGATTTTCATTATGCTTTGGATTTAAATCCATTTCATGCTTTTCGCCAAACAAGTCATCAAAACTATATTCTGGTGAATCAAAATTTTTATTCACAACTTCATTGTGATGTAATGGACTATGCTTTTGAAGATGACTAAAAAGAGATGATATGGTTATAACTTTGTTATCAAGTGAAGTACTCAACTCTGCGATTGGTTTTTGTAGGAGTGAATTCCCACAGTGGTCTTGTGTGTGATTGACCTGATATGGGGTGTTGGAGAATGTGGTGCTTGGAACCTTAGGAAGGTCGTAGCTGCTTGGGGAGAATGATTGCATCTTGGCAGGGGTGGTGGGTGGAGTAGCATAAGGCTGTAGATGATGGCAGTTTGCAAGCACAAGAGGATTATCACCCTAAGTTTGGCTATCTGAATTTCTAGTGTCATCTCTAAATTGTGCCAATAAGAAAGACTTTTTAAGTGCATCATGTAAAGATGTAGCCTTACCACAACCTTTGACTTTGGTTGCCAATAAAAAATTTAAACCCCAATAGTAATGTTCTATCAGTATATGATCATCAACAACCAAATCCAAAGATTGAACCCTTTCATACATAAACAAGAATATGTGATTAAATTGATCAATGGGTTCTAATGGTATCCCTTTTGCAGTTGCAAATTCATGTAAGGGGTGTAATGCATGAGGATCAAACTGATCTAAAAATAAGGTTTCCAATTCTTTCCATGAATAAATAGATTTTGGTAGAAGATTATCATACCATTGTCTTGCTGAACCTTGAAGTGTTTCAACAAATAACTGGTAGATGATATCTTGATGCTGAACCTGGAGAAAAGTGAGAATTTGCAAGTTTTGACATGTTCAGAAGCATTTTTCCTATTGTTAGGGAAAAATAAAGGAAGCCGATCATATAGGTGACTAGGGATTTCATGGAAAAATCCTGGTATATGCAAAGGGCTACCCATC
>VDFB02271358.1:362089474-362118046 GCA_007258455.2 Sequoia sempervirens
AAACCAACAACCCTCCCAAGAAATGACAAATTTTCACCATATCAGAAGGTTGCAGTAGGGTAAGAGAGCATGATTGCTAGAGATCAAGAATATAAAAATATAAAAATTAAAAGTGACAAAGTAAAAAGTTAAATGAGAAAAAAACCTGAAAGGTCCCACAAAAAATAATTTTCATTAACGTATAGATGAGGGATAGATCAAGGTGACATCATATATCATACCAAGAGTTAGAGTCTTCGAGATACCTTTACGCTCATATAGGGATGACCAATTCCAGTAGATTGACAAGGTTGATGTATCAAACCTCTAAGAACTCTTGTCTAGAAAGGAAATTTGAAGTTATGAAGATTCCTTTATATTCATGTAACAATGACCAATTTTGAGAGTCTAATAATAAGAAAAATATTCAAACTAAACAAAAGGAAAAAATCATCAAACAAAAAACAAACATAAAGACATAGAAACAAGAAAAAATAAAAGTAAAAAAAATGGGATCCCTATCTTTCTAGGAAAAAATGTGTGTGTGTGTGTGTACAAAGAATACGTCCTCTTCAAAAAATTAAAATTGCTAGAAGATGGGGTATTAAAAGATATATCTTCAATATAGATATTGTTGGCCTCCTACAATGATCTAACAACTAAGCCTTACAGCTATAATTCAGAGATTGGACATCTAATCTTAATAGCTATCTCAATCATCATGAAGGTGCATTTAACTTGTCAACCCAGGGACGTAGTCTTGAAATGGATCAACATAGTATGTGCACTAGGAATCCCCAAGTAGCCACATTCACCCTACAACTAAGAAAGACATAATGCCTAAAATAAATTTCTTGGAAAGAAATAATATAAACGATCAGCATCAAACCAACAACTGTGCCAATCTGAAATACATGAAAAAAATAAAAATCTAAGAAAACAAACATGAAACTACTCTATCTTCTTTGGCTATAGGAATAGTCACATAATGGAATTCTAGTGGCTGGAAGAATAGACAGTCCCAAAATTTTAACTCATTATTGAACAAAAGTAATAACTAAACTAAGGATGGAATGCTCACCAAGTGATCCCCTTTGGATGAGTATCCCTTAAAACAAATGTGAACCTAGATGCATGAACTTATAAATTCATTTTATTCATTGGAAAACATGAGTACAATTGAGCAACATAATTGTATTACTGAAAAACTAAGAATGTGAATACAACATCAAATTAATCAACCTCCTGAGAAGCAGCATTCGAGTCTTATTTATATGAAGAATAAATACTAACTAACTACCTAGCAAGGTGGTCAACTCTAATAGATTAGAAGGATGCCACTTTAGGGAAAGTATAAAAGTGGAGAGGAGGTTACACATGTGTGCAATTTGGTCAAGCATGTTTTCCTTAACACAGATCTAGCACAATAGTATCTCCTATATTCGCTCAACAAACAATTAATACCATTTACAATGCGGTTACAATGCTTTGATTTAAACTAGGAATTTCCCTCTTCCTGAGATTCTTCCCTCCATTTGACCTTTGAACGATCACCTTATTGACCTTCATGGAAAATGACTAGCTTGTCGAATCTTCCCCAATTTTGTAGGCTTCTAATTATATCTGCATAACAATATTAGTACGCACAACAATTGCATATCTATAACTATATGAAAGCAACATTCATTAATCCACATGTAAAATTAACACAGATAGTTCATATAGCATGTCAGTGTCATTAGAGATTACAAAAATAAGCTTATGTCCAATGTTTATAGTTTTGAGGAAATATCATAAAAAGGTCAACACCCAAGTATCAAAGTCTATGACAAATACAACAAATGGATAATAAACTCTATCAAAATTGAGTCATAAACTAGACTCATCACTCCCCCCAACCTAAGGCTTTGTTGGTCCTCTAGCAGAAGAAGGGTTGTTCTTTTGCTTAGTTAATGCCCTAAATTTTGCAATTGCTAGTTGTCCTACATCAATTCTTGTAGTGCATGGATTAGGGTCCCAATAGAACCCTTGTTGTTTGTCCATTCTACTCCATCTTTGTCTCTTTGCAACTATATCATACTGGTAATACTCAAACTTTGACACGGGCCATAATAGGATAGGTGGCTGAAAAGTTAGTGGAAGCAAAAAATGTCCCTTTTTCCTTCCAATTTATATATATCTATCAACCCTCTTGCATGCTACAACATAGTTCTACAGAGAGTGAGGCTTAACCTTTTTTAACTCATCAATCAGACTATTCCACCTCTGTCCCAAATATCCCTTTACAGATCCTCTTGTTGTTTTTGCTACCTTGTCATATTCTCTGGAAATTGCTTCTCTCTCAGGCAGGATCCTATTGCCATAGCTTGGTATATAAAAGGATTATGTGCCAATCACTAAAAATGTCCCCTGGATTTTTAGATTCAACCTTGATGGAGAGGGGAGTTTTGGATTCTATTTTCCTATAAGCCCTGAACCGTTGTCCCCAACTAATTTCATTTTGTATCTAGGACATAAATTCCCTTAATTGGGCATCCCCAGCATACAACAATGAATTCTAGTCATTATCTTGGGTCACAACATAATTATGCAAATAGAATTCAAACAAAAAATTCTTCATTTTAGGAGGAGCAATTAGATAAGCATGGAAAAATTCAAGAGGAGTCTCAATGGAAGGATTCAAACCTGAGATAATTCTTGCTAGTTTAAAAGAGAGATTATTCTCCTTCAAATATAGAGCATGTACCCTTAGAGGAGTCCTGCACTCTAATATATGAGGTGCTAAGGCTGCCATATTTTCCACCTTCTACTTTAAAGTATAAATTTTTGCATTCTTATCTTCAATTTCTTCATCTCTCTTTTGAATTTCGTTCTTCAGTCTACGTTTCTCCTCTTTCCATTCATCTTCCATCCTTTGCATATCTCTCCATAATTTCATGGCTACCATGTGCATTAGAAAAGTAGAGGACTTATGTATTCCTACCAAAAAAATTTCCAGCACTGATGCTTTCTCTTCATATGGCTCCAGCTGTAGATATTCTATTTGTTCAACCAATTTTGGTTGCAGGGATGTTGACTCTTCTACCAATTCTGGTTGTAGGGGCTCTTGCTCTGACTCTTGTTGTAGGAACTCTTGCTTCTCCTCTTGCTGCAGGAGCTCCTGAATTTCATCATACTCTTGACTTTCAACTTGTTCTTTGATGGTAGCAAGATCTACGAATGTTACATTTGATCTTTCCTCAAATAGGTCCCTTTACTCAACATTCACCTACCCCATTGGAGCTTTTGTATCCTCTTATGACATTTCTCTAGTCCTAGGGCTTCCTTCTAAAGATACAACAAAGGCTAGCCTAGCTGGTCTTGACTTTCTAGGAGGGATCTCATGCTTTTCTTTTGTTGCAGAAGGAACAGTGGCAACCTTTCGTTTCTTAGAGCTTGGTACTTCTTTCCATTTGTTTTATTTTTTATCTTTTCCCTTCCTTATTTATGCTTCTTTCTTTTGTGCCCTAGTTTTAATTAGGATACCAAGAGGGACATCATCATCAAAATCTAAAGAGGAACTTTCTTTTTCTGAATGTTATATCTCAGAAGAACTAATCTCTATAGTTCATTCAACTGTAGGAGGGTTTACACTAGGGCCTGCACCAGTAGTTGAGGTTCCAAGAGTGGCTTAAAAAAAAATCACTCTCCTTCTAGTCCTATGAGGTGGAGGAAAAACCCTAGGTCGCAAATGCTCAGGTCTCATTTGATCAATGTTTAAGAATTCTTCCCAAGTCATGTCAGACATATCATGCAGGGACTTCTCAACTAATAATTTCATCAGACAATGGTGGGAAATGGAATTATCCCTACCTTTTTGGGTCTCGGGCGCCATGATTGAGAGAAGGTGGTATAGCACATTTGGCACATTCATTCTTCTCCCATACCTCATGTGATTCAAGAGTTTGAAGTGCACAAAATGTAGGTTCGACTGATGACCTTCGCAAGTAAGGTACTTCAAAACATATATAGCTACTTGCTTCCATGGCTTAGGCAGAGAGGTTCTCTTTGCACCTTGCTTATCCACACTTAATGGAGGGTCACCAAGTTTTGTAAATTCAGCCCTAGCTGACCGGGTATGTGCAGGATCATCATGGAAAAAATAGGCCCTTAAGTAGCAAAAAATTCAAAAAAATCAAAGTTGGGCAACTTGACATGAAAATTTGAATAATTTATCTATATTATTTCAAAATTATGTAAGAATAGAATCTATAGAAAATTAAATTTAGTTTCTAAACTACTAGGCTTTTTAAAAAAAAATAAAAATCTATTTGGTGAAAATTTAAAATTTCAATGCAGTGGTACTTAAATTTCAGGGAAAAAATAAGGAGGTGTATGTCTAACCACCCTAACCACAATTAAATGATAATTATTTTTTATAAGATTTTAGATATAAGTAGATGACTCATTTCCCGATGTGATGCATATTTTTTTGTAATTTTTTTCCAAGTAAATAATTAATTATGATTTTTTTATTACAACTTTTAAAAAATATAAAAACTCATATGTGAGACCACCTTAACTTGGGGAAAACTTCATGAAATTCAATTTTTTCTTTTTTAATCCTATAGTATGCAAAGCATAGAATGTGACACATGTTTCAAATTCAAAAAATGTGATACTATTTGAAAGTTATAGAGGTTTTTCAATTAGCCTATCAATCAGGACTTTAGTCATAATTCAAATAGAAAATGAATAATAATTATTTATTAAATTCAAAGTATAATTTATATTAGTAGAAAGCTGAGAATATCCTCTAAAAACCCTTTTCGTTTAATCAATTTCGGGTAAAAAAAAGTTGCCAGCCACATACCCTACACATACCCATCATATCGCCACTTTTTGGCTCATCATGATCATGCACATACCCGACCTGGTGTCTCTGGTAGCAAGGTAATGTTCACTGTTGGTAGGAAACCTTGTAACTTATACAATCCTTTCTTTAGTATCCATTACTTCCAACTCTTTTACCATGGCCTTTCCTTCAGACAATGTCTACACAAATTCCAACGCAACCTCTTCATTAAAACCATTTAGCTTCAGGAAATAATCTAACCACCCACAATTTCTGAACTTGGCGTGGCAAGGTTGCATCCTATAGTAATACATCATGAATCATGGGTTCATTTGGAATGACCCCACCTCCCATTGTTTAGTTGTTTGTAATTAAACAATTACCTTGTAAGGTTTCCCTTCCTACAATCTTCATCTGAAAGCTAAACTTCTCCTTGCAATGTTGCTAAATTCCCAACGCTAGTGTCATCTGAATTTTACCTATTTGGTGACTTAGGATTATCACAAGAGCTAACAGGAGCAATAAAGGCACTAAAATAGTAATAAATGAAGGCTATGATTGAGAAAAATGGTGGCGGTTGATATCACCTCACATGTGAGCCATCATTTCATTTAGATTTCAAATTGGCTCAATTTAAACTTTGTTGGTGTGAACCAACATGGGCTGACACGTGGACATGGTATTCACACTCCCCCCCAACCTAGATTTCAGCATGTGTCCTCACATGTGTGGGAGTAATGATGACTTGAAAGGGGTAGGGAATAATTACATGCTATGGAGAATGTCTATATTAATATACAATAATTAAATGAATGTACTAAAAGACAATTGAGATAAAACAAATTCATGTGCACATACCGAAATTCTTGGAAGATTTGTTGCAAAGATTATGGTGAAAGTACCGATCACCTTTTAAGGAGTTAGTTGAGCAATTAATGAAAGTGCAATGGAATGAAGTGAAGTGGAATGAGGTGAAGTTATGGTAGCATGATAGGGTGATGTTTAGCTAGGAGAATAGGGCGCTTGTGAAGTTTTCCCCAATGGTGTTAGAGAAGTATTTCTCTACAACCAAGGTATCGAATTGAGTTGTAGAGCAATGCCTATTCTCCTAGCTGGAATTGCTTGTCCGTGATGAATTTTTCATGCCACTTTATTCTCCAATTTTGCACTGCCTTTGTGTGATGCAAGGCTACCTTCCTCATCTCATCCAAAGCATTCAACTACATGATTTTGTCCCTTTGTTCCTCAGAGATATCCACCTGCAAGTCTATTGTAGGCATAAGAGTCTTATGCTCAAATTCAATGGGCATCATAGCTATCTTTCCATACAACAACTCAAAATTAGTGAAGCATGTGGTTGTCTTCTAGGTTGTTCTATAGGCCCAAACAACTTCTGGAAACTTTTTTACCCAATCCTTTCTATGGAAAGTCATTGTTTTGGTCAAAATGGCTTCAATTTCCTTGTTAGTCACCTCAGCTTGGCCATTTGCTTGAGGATGATAAGGAGTAGACTTCATGTTCCTTATGTTGTACTCATTGACTAGTGTTGTAACAAGGGTTGAAGTGAATTGAGCCCCTTGATTAGTCACTATCTCTCTTGGAACCCCATACTATGTGAAAATTTCCTCATAAATAAATTATGCAACCTTATTATCTCTTTCATGCTTCATGGCCTTAACTTCTACATAGTTGGTTACATAATCAGTACATACCAAGATATAGGATTTACCATTTGATGGAGGATCAATGGGTCCTACAAAATCCAATCCCCATTTGTCAAATGGAGTGATGACTACCTAGGGGTAAAGGGGCATCTCATCAAATTTGGTTGGTTGGCCCATCCTCTGGCACCTGTCACACTTCCTTGTATATTTCCCTACATTCTTGTGGAGTGTGGGTTAGTAATATCATGTGTTTAAAATCTTCACTGATGTCCTCTTGGCTGCAAAATGCCCTCCACATGGTTCATTGTGACATGCATGCAGAATATCATATGTCTCATCTTCTCTCACACATCTCCACATGACATGGTCTAGTCTAGTGTAGAAAAAACATCTATCAATCCATGAAAAATGAAAATATTTTTCAATGAGTACCCTTCTCTCTTTTGGAGAGAAATGAGGAGGAACTCTCCACATGACCAGATAATTAGCTATTCCAACATACCAGGGTGTTTGCACACTGATAGAAAATAAGCGCTCATCAGGGAAATAGTCATCAATGACTTAATGGTCCTTTGATGTTGTCAGCCTTGAAAGAAAGTCTGCAACAACATTGACCTTCCCTGGTTTATCAACAACAGATATGTAGAACTCCTACATCAACAATAACCATCTAGCTACCCTATCTGATATCAAGGGTTTATTCATGACATACCTAATGGATGCATGGTCAGTGTGCACAAAGATCTGATAGCCCATTATCTAGTGCTTGAATTTGTTAAGGGCATAGACCACTACCAACATTTCTTTCTTTGTCACTGTATAGTTCAATTTAGCTCCATGTAGGTTTTTACTAACAAAATAAATAGCATTTTCAATAGCCCCTTCTTTTTGTCCTAAGACTGGTCCTATAGCATAGTCTGATGCATCTGTATGAATGTAAAAAGGAAGCTCCCAATTAGGACCCTTGAGTACATGAGCATGATTTAAGGCTACTTTCAAGTCACAAAATTCCTTGTCACAGTAATTTGTCCATTGGAATTCAACATCTTTGGTTAGGAGAGTGTACAATGGTGCTGCCATTTTGCTGAATTCTTTGATGAACCACCTATAATAATTAACATGTCCTAAGAAACTCCTAACATCTTATTTTTTTGTAGGTATGCGAAGATTAGTGATCACGTCAATCTTTATAGGATCCACTTAAATTCCTTTGTGAGAGATGTAGTGGCCAAGGACTACACCTTCCTGCATCATCATGAAGCACTTTTCACTGTTTAAAGATAGATTATTCTAGATTCACATCTCTTTAAGACTCTCCTAATATTTTCCAATGCTTCATTGAAACCAACACCATAGGTAGTAAAGTCATCCATATAAATTTTCATGCAATCATGAGAGATGTTTGAAAATATGCTAATGACTACTCTCTGAAAAGTTGCAAGTGCATTGCATAAGTCAAATGGAAGTACTAAGTAGGAATAGGCCCCCCATGGATAGGTAAAGGTGGTATTCTCCTAGTCCTCATGTGCAATTTGAATCTGGTTATAGATGGTGAATCCATCTAGGAAAGAGAACTATCATTTTCTTGCAAGTGAATCTAGAACTTGGTCTATGAAATGAAGGGGAAAATAGTCCTTTTTGGTGGTAGCATTGAGTTCCCTATAATCAACACAAAATCGCCACTTCCCTCCCTTTTTAGGGACAATCACCAATGGAGACACCCACTAGATATTGGAAATGGTGTAGATAAATCCTCCATTTAGTAATTTTTGTAGTTCTCCTTTTACAATTTCTCTAAATGCAAGGTTAATTCTTCTTTGTGGCTGCCTCAACGATGTACAATCATCTCTAATGCAAATCCTATGAGTGCAAAGCTTAGTGTCCAAGTCCTTCATATCATGATAGTCTCACACAAATGCATGTTGGTGGGTTCTTAGTAAGCTTTTCAATGACAATTGTTGTTCTTCACTCAATTTGTTGTTAATATTTAGATATTTTCCTTCTAACACTTGAACTTGTGTAGTTATTTCTACCATAGTTGCTTCACTAATGCTTGGTACTTTTAGTTCATGTGACAGCAATGTATGAGACATAACTGCTACTGCGGGAAGTTCATCTGCAAGAAGAGAGGGAAAAAGTGTCTTCACTGGATCAACAAAATCAAATGCATGAGAGGATGATGCTTCCTCCACTTCACAATGGTTCTAAATTATGTTAGAAAATACTTCATCTTCCTCTTGAAGCTACATGAAAGAGATTCTTCCTAACATCATAAGTTGTACCACAGAATTAACTTCCTCGGCCTCTTCACCAACATGTTGCCATACAGGATTATCCATATCATGGGATGGCTAAGCAAGAGGGTAGAGAACAAGCTTTTTGTGCTCTTTCCATCAAAAATGGTCATGTTCGACATCCAATATAGGAATCTATTGTTAACCATGGCCTTCCTAGGATAATGGGGTACCTGCCTAGTGTAGCTTTAGGAGAAAAAACCATGAAGTTTTTTGGGTACTCCCAAGAGTCTAGAGTTACCACAAGGTCCTCTACTATCCCATCAGGTTTAACAGTAGAAATATCAACAAGTTGTAGGATAGTAGGAGTAGGTCTCATGCTTTCAACATTTAGTTGTTGTAGGATATCCTCGGTCATTACATTTATTGTTTCTCCCAAATCAATCAGACCATTTTTTTATTTGGACCCCATTTATAACAACTCCTACCATAGGACTCCCTAGGTCATTATATTTGGGAACAATCACTTTCCCAAGCATGATGTCAGCCAATTGTCCCACCACATGAACCATAGTGGGGTATTTCTTCTTCCTACCTAGCTTCTTAAGGTGTGCTTCCTTAATTGCTTTTCCATAGATGGGAACATCTTTTATGGCCTGAAATAGAGGTATCTGGACACATATATGCTTCAAATAATCTAAAATTTCAAAGGTTGGTTCCTCCTCTTCCTTTTGTTTCATAGTTTCCAACCCCTGGGGAAATGGTGGTTCTTGTTCAGTCTACTTAACTAGGGTTGGTTTAGGATTTTTAGGTACACTTTGTTGAATGGGAACATTCAAAGGTTCCTCTTCTTACACAGGAAGATTAGTGATAATGGGTGTGGAAGGAGCTGGAAAATTAGTTCCTGAACACAAGTGGATGTCATTTACACTCACAACATATGCAGGGAATTGATTTGGATCAACGGAGTGTACTGGGTGCTGTTGTGGTTTGTTATTTGGGTTAGGTGTGGGTTGAGCTAGTAGTTGAGTAGGTTTAGATGTATTTGAACTTGAACTAGTAGGAGGAGGCATTATAGCAGGTTGTTGGGGCTGAGAAGGTGGCTTCATGTAATTGGTTGTCTGGTTTGGCCATTTTTTTCCTCCCCTCCATTGAGATGTTTGCTGCCAATTTCCTAGGGGTGGCTGTCAATTCCCTTGAAATTGTTGCCAATTCCCCTGAGGTTGTTGCCACTCGAGTGGAGATTTTTCGTGATTGGGCTAGACATATTGAGGGTTATTCCAAGGTTGTCATGGATATCCTCCATAATTGGATGGATATAGGGGTCGCGATTGGTTACCAAATGAATAAGAATTGAAATATGGCCCAATAGAAGAGAGTGGATCTAGTGACATACCTTGTCTTGGAGCCCATGGCCTCCTTTGTTCAGTGTATTAGACTTGGTAATTTTCACCCTAGATTGGATTGAACTCAAGTGGAATTTGCTTACTATCAATATTAGCTACCATCTTGCATCTATAGTCCTTTTGTCTGCAATGAGCGCAATACTCTACCAACATTGCCTCTGCCTCCTCTTGTTTCTTCTTGGCTTGAAGTGTATCTAGCTGAGTAGCCAGATTTTTTATGATGTCTTGCTTGAAGTCTACCAACAAGTGATTAATCTCCATCATTGAAATTCCACTGGTAGATGACTTACCCATAGAGGATTGGTAAGCTCTCCCTTTCTTTGAGGCTGCCCTAGAATAGTTCTAACATATCTTCTTGATATTCTCCCAAGGAACTTGGGTGATATCTCCTCCTCCCATCAGGTCCAAGGCATCAATGTAGCTATCATTAATTCCTCTTAGGAAGAGTATCTTTTGTGATTCTTCATTGATTGTATGGTGTGGAGATTTTTGTAGGAAAAAAAACCTTGAAATGTAATCCTCGAGGCTCTTATCTTCCTTTTGTTGCATCCTAAAAATTTCATCTCCCCTCATGTCACTACCCCTACATTATTCTTTGTACTTCCCAAGGAACTTTGTCTTCATTTCTTCCCAAGTCTCCACAATATTTCTACCTAGGCTCATAAACCATCTTAATGCAGCTTCTTTCAATGTGGTAGGGAATGGCTTAAGCCTATGGGCATCGATGGTATAGTCATAACTCCTACAGAGTCTATCAAACTCGAACAAGAATGTATCAGGATCTTCTATGACAAGTCCATAGAACTTAGGAAGGATTGAAGAAAGGATATTTTTGAGGTTGTCAACTTCATTCTGATGAGCAATGGGGAAAGGAAAAGCTAGTTGGTTAGGTCTATTTCTATTTGCATCACCCATGCCTACCTGATGTAGTTCCAAAGAAAAGGGATTCTCAATCTAATTTTGGTGTTTAGAGGAAATTTTATAACTGGTCAGATCAAGAAATGCATCAACAAAGGGGTGTGGCTCTTCTTCTTCTTCTTCGCTTGGAAGATTCTAATGCTCAACTAGCTAGAATGAATCAAGGTTATTAGGAAGGAATATCCCATGAGCATCTCTCCTCCTTCCTCTATGCATATGGTATCAACTCACTATCAACCAACTCACACAAAGAATTGGAAAAAGAATAGTCGATCATTACCTTCCTAAATGAGGGTTATACCAAAAATAAACTTTCAAAAATACTACAACAAGAAAAACTATCAATGACTCCAAAGAACTCCCTTGTTTGACACCATCTCTGACAACAACACTAAAAATGTTGGCCTCCTACAATTATCTAACAGCTAAGCCCTTACAAATGTGATTCAGAGAGTGGAAATCTAATTTGAATAGATATCTCAATCATCATGAAGGTGCATTTAACTTGTCAACCGAAGGATGTAGGCTTGAAATGGGTCAGCACAATATATGCACTAGGAATCCCAAAGTAGCCATATTCATCCTACAGCTAAGAAATACATAATGTCGAATGTAAATTGCTTGGAAATAAATAACATAAATGTTGAGCATCAACCAACACTTGTGTCAATCTGAAATGTGTGATAGAACTCAAAATATTAGCAAACAAATAGGAAACTACTCTATTTTCTATGGTTGTAGGAACAGACAGTGCCTAATTTTTAACTAATTGTTGAACATAAAGTAATAACTAAACTAAGGATGGAATTCTCACCAAGTAGGCCCCCTTGGATGATAATCCCTTAAAAAAAATATGAACTCAGATGCATGAACTTATAACTTCATTTTATTCATTGGAAAACATGAGTACAATCGAGCAACATAACTACATTACTAAAAAACTAAGAATGTGAATACAACATTAGATTAATCAACCTCCTAACAAGGAGCATTTGAGTCTTATTTATATGAAGAAGAACTACAAACTAACTACCTAGCAAGGCGGTCAACTCCAAAAAATTAGGAGGACGCCACTTTCGGGAAATCATAAAAAGTGGAGAGGAGCTTACAGATGTGTGGAATCTGGTCAAGCCTATTTCCCTTAACACAGATCTAGCACAACAATAACTCCTATATTCGCTCAAAAAACAATTAAGACCATTTACAAGGTGGTTACAATGCTTTGATTTAAACTAGGAATTTCCCTCTTGCTGAGAGCCTTCCCTCCATTTGACTTTTGACCGATCACCTTGTTGACCTTCATGGCGAATGACCAGGTGGCAGAATCTTCCCCAATTTTCTAGGCTTCTAATTATATCTGCATAACAATGTTAGTACACACAACAATTGCATACTTTTAACTATCTTAAAGCAACATTCATTAATCCATGTGTAAAATTAACATAGATAGTTCATATAGCATGTCAGTGTCATTAAAGATTACAAAAATAAGCTTATGCGCAACATCTATGGTTTTGAGGAAATATCATAAAAAGGTCAACATCCAAGTATCAAGGTCTATGAGAACTATAGAAAATGGATATTTAAATCTATTAAAATTGAGTCATAAACTAGACTCATCAGATACCAAGAAGATTGAAATATGAAAAAATATAATTTGGAAATGATCTTAGGAAGGATAGATGAAATTAAATGTTGATGCATCTTCAAAATAAAATCTAAAAATTTCAAGTGTAGGGATAATTTATAGCACAGGTGTTAAGACCAATAACAAGAATAAAATTATTGTATCAAGTGGTGGGGTGTGAAATTAAAAATTTCAAAAGGAATCCTATAAAATTCAAATTGAAGGAGAATCCAAACTTATTATTGACCTAATGATGGGTAAATCAACCCCACCTTGGAAGATAAGTAATTATATATTAAAAATTTACTCTTTATTAAGGATTTTTTTGTAGTGCTCTATAAATTATGTATACCATGAAGAAAATATGGTTGCAAATGGGTTGGGTAATCCTGAGTTAAATTAAGGGATTTGGAATAAATAGAGTATTGTTCATGAATTGCAAGCCTCTATTCTCTAATTAGTTTAAATTACTTGGGAAGACCTTATTTTCCTAATCTAATTTTTAAAATTATAGGGAAGTTTTATAAGTTATTATCATAATATTATAGTAAATGTTATGGATTTAAATTCTTTTCATTGAATCTAATAAATTTTACACAAAGTGGAAGATGAATATTGTGATGATTATAACATCTCTATTAATGACAAGTTATCCAAATGAAAAAATGATTATACACATTTTGGTTGTCTCAAACATTATGGCTCTAAGGAGGATATGAGTCAATGCATTACATTTTCTAACTTCAAAATGTCGTATTATGTCATGTCATTTTTTTCAAGTAAGAGAATTAAGCATGGGACCCGTACTAATAATGCTACTTCTAGTCTTATTGGAATATGGCTTGAAAGGAATACTCACAAATTCATGATTAAGGAAATATTTGTTATTTCCTTCTTCACAAATATTATTCTTTAATTTGACCATACTTTTTTAAAATTAAATATGTCCATTTCTATGGATAGGCATTGGAAACTTTGTTTCTTGCAATAATAAGTAGTGAAAGACTTTATGTTGATCACTTCACCTATGCATAACTTTAGGAAAAAGATAATATTTTGAGATATTTTCTATAAAAGAGGGATCACAACCTACTGTAATAAATGAATGGGTATGGTTTTGGTCATTTTCATAAATTTTTCAAACCTTGGAAGGAAAAAGTGTTGTTCTGGGTCCAGTGTCAAGTTCATGATCATGGAGGGGATGATTTCATAAGTTGTTGGCTTATGTTGTGAAAGTAGAAAGATTAAAAAAATAGAAAAAAGTGGAGATAAAGAGTTTATCAACTCGTTTATATAAGAACAAGATAAATTGACCAAAATCTAAAATGGATTTAAGAAATACAATATACTAACACCATGAAATAAGGTCAGTTGTTTTCTCATTAAATATATAACCTTACAAGGTTAATCTATGTAGGTGCATGCTTACCATTTTCTATTGCTATACCATCTTAGGCATTGAAATATTATTCATATTCTTTTACTTATTCTCTCATATTTGGAGACCTCTATGATAGAGATTCTCTTGAGCAAATTGGATTTACCCTTGCACTAGGGATTGACATTTCATCTTTAGTAGTTTATTCTTAATAATACTCTTGCATGTACCCCCTTCTTTCCTACTCAAGTTCTATTCCCTAGCAATTATAACACTATTTATGTAGAAAATATTTTACCATATAATAGTAAAGAAAAGAAAAAAAAGGATATTTTTATGGTTAATGACCTTATTAATTCTATCAAGAAAACTTGTAAATATACTATTACTGTTCCTCTAATAAAACATGCCAAGAAATTGTTTAATGATATAATAAATAAGGAAACCTATAAAAATGGTGGGAATCCTCATATTTAAAAGAAATCTATAATAATGTTGGTTTTACATCTCACAAAAGGAGGTAAATTCAAGAACTTTAAAATCAAACCGACACTATTAATGTAAAAATTGATCCTAATATCATCCCATCTTCTGAGATTGAGAAGCCTAGTAATAAAATGGTATAAAAGAAAAATAGTGTATATAAGCTCTTTTGTTTGCTAAAGATGATAATTCTAGGAAAATAGAAGTTCAGATTCTAAAAAGAAATGTCATGTTGATTTTAAAGAAAAATAAAGAAGAGTTGTAGACATCTAAAGAGTGTAGTAAAAGGAAATAGTATTTCTAAATAGTATAAAAGTCAAAAAAGTTATTGATAGAACTTCTTTTGACAAGGAATCTCTCTATATTTCTCCGAAGAAAGATAAATATTATTCATTTCATTTACCAAATGATAAAAATAGTTATAAATATTTATTATTTTTATTAAGTACATCTATTCAAAGCAATAATATAATATCAAAAAATAACTACAAAATATAACGATATCATCTTCTCATGTTATTATATCTTAGTTATTCTATTGATAGATTGCCAAATAAATTGACCCCTAAATTCATTACTCACCAAACAATGAGAAATAATAATACACTTCATGTATCTCCTATTAAAAACCTTATTTTTAAAACTCATAACAATATAAATTGCATTGAAATTATGGTAAATATACTAGCATCTTCCTATAATTCTTTACATAATTACTATATTCTAATAAACAAATTCTACCACTAACAAGCAATCAATATTGTTATTTTTTCTTTGATTGAACAATGTAAGTGAGCACTTTCATGTTTGCTTTTGAGTCGCCCATAATTATCTTCACTTTTAATACTTAGGACTCCAAGAAAACTAGATAATTTTCTCTAGATTTGAGTACTTTGATTACTAAGCAAAATAAAATTTATTAACATATCTCAAATATAATAGCAAGTCTTATATGTAAAATTGTCCGTCAAATGATAAGATGGACCATTATTAAGAACATGTGAGATACTTGAGTGCCCATACAACATTGAATATTGCTTGTATTAGGAACACGAGAAAGTAAACTTAACAGAATGAATGCCATCAATCACCATTTGTGATTACAAAGACCATACATTGAATATTGTTTCCCTGCACTTGTAAATTATTCTTTGAGGCAACTTATGTACTATTATGTTATGAGTAGAATTATCTTCAATTTTGCTGGTGCAGGTCTGTACACCTTGCTCTGCTCAATGTATGGGATTTCTTCTGCAGTCACACACATACTGTGAGTGGGCATGCTATGCATGGTGGCTGTTATTACTATTCTATGACAGTACAACGTTGGGATATCCTATATAAGGAAGGCTTACAGCGGCATAATAATATCTAAAGACAGCAGAAATAATATTGATAGCATAACAAAAAAAATGTTGGTAGTTAGTTTATTCTGTGTAGCGACTGATAGGTTGGTATAGATAGCTTAGTATTTTGGTGGACTTGGTAGTATGTTTGTGTGAGACCCACCAGTGATACTTGATACTATGCTATTTTATTATTTTGGATAGATAGTTTGATTTGCATTTTAACTATTAGACATTATGTTTTGATACAGATTTATGCTTTTATGATGCTATTCATGTTATGATGTTTTGGACATTAGACCTTGCCTTTGATTTCATATTACGGTGATGAGAACTTTAGACCTCATATTAGATATTTGGATGCTCAAGTAGAATTAATAAAATTTATGAATTTTGAATTATCGTTACTGTATGAACAAAAAAATAAATGAATAAATGTTATTAGGAGGATTTAATGGTGATGAATTTATGTGACTATTGTAACTATGAATTGATTTTCCAATGTGATTTAAATGGGATGGAAATTGTATGTTGTGAATATATATGTTTTAGTTGCTTTGAATATATGATTTTATTGGATATATTAATGTGTGAAATTGAGTGTGCAGGTACAAATTCCATAGCCAATGGAATTGGAGGTCTTCAAGGAACCCTATGTGATAAACCCTGTGAATGCCGACAATAGTCCATGGGGACTATAGTCTTATTGTGATGTAAAATTTGTAAAGTGGTTTGAGACTTGAATGTTATTTTAGTATATAGTTTTATTTTAAGTGTTTAAATGTTTTAAGTGTTAAGTTGCATTTAATTTGTAAAATTTTAATTGGGGGTATTTGATTTTTTATTATTATTTATCTTCTTTATTGACTCAAAAAGGGGTTAAAAAAGGTTATTTTATGTTTTTTTTTGTTTTTTTTAAACCCCTAGGGTGTTAACCCAAGGGTTAGGCACTTAGTTCAAGTTATATTTTAAACTAAAATCAAGATATGACCTCTCAAAAAGGCCTAGCTTTAAGGGTGACGAATTTGGATTTTGAATGGGTTGTAAATAGATGATTTTTGAGCTGATTTTCTTTTATCTTCAGTATTTTAAAGCAAGAGTGGTTTTTGGGAAACAAAATTTTGGGGAACTTTTATTTATCTCTTTCTTTTTTTGATTATTGGGGGGATTGGATTTCATTTGAAAACAAATTGGGTATTCTTTTCTGGTTCTGGTTTTTGGAAGAATTTTTGGATGAAATAGAGTCTGAAGGAAAAGATTGGGCGCTTCCACGGTTTTCTTCCTGGAAAGCGTAAGAGGTTGGTTTCAATCCCTCTGTGTTGTTTTTGATTGAAATTATTAATTTTTGAAAGGATTGAGTATTCATTTGAAGTATTATTGTGTTGTTTTTTTTATTGTATTGGGTTGTATGGGGATGTCTCTCTCAGATTTTGAGAGCTTCCCAAGTATGGGATTGAGAGAGGATGAACCTCCAATGGGGAAAACTCCAACCTTTGAGAAGGTGGAGATTTTGGGTATGAGTACCCACATTAATGGAGTATGGGGTTTTTGGGTATGAGTGCCCAGGATTATTTTGTGGAGTTGGATGGATGGAGAAGTGGAGAGAAGTTGTGATACTGTACAGATCTTTATTTAAAATATTCAAGTTTCCCCATTGGGTAGTGATATCTCCTAAGTCTCCCCCTTTCTTGAATCTTTGAGAAGATTCAATGTGCATGTGAATCCCTGGGTTTTTGGGTGTTATTGTATTCATTTGTGTGTTTGATGTTTAATGCATGTTTGAGAATGTGTGTAACCCGGTTCCTTTGATGGCCTCCAAGCTCGGGGGTGACTGGTTTTCCAGTCTAAGGTTGGGTGGTGAGCACCCCATTGGCTTCAGGAAAGAAAATTTGTGCTTTGTTTAGGTTCTACCAATTTGAAGGGAGTTTGTTGTTCTGAGGAAGATGTCAGTTTGAGACTATTTATGGTCTATTGTAAATGTTATTGTAATCTACCCTGTTGTGTATATTGTTAGGATTCATGGATAGCTCCTATAAAGGACTTGTTGGGTTGTTGTAAAATTTTATAAGATATTTATTGCAGGACATAGATGAAAAGGAAATAATCATTGATTTTAATTCATATATCTATTTCAGATCTGTGTATGAAATTATTGTTTTACTATCATCTTCTTGAAATGGCAGAATTATTGCTTTGAGCTTGAGAGGAAATGAGTATATATTGTTATGCCTGATTATCTATTTTGAAATGAGCATTATCAATTATTTCTTGATTTGCAATAAAACAAATCATGTATATATAAATAAGGATTGATTTAGTTTTCTGTTTTAAATAACCAGAGTATAGCATATAAATTGCATACAGAGGAAATTTTAGCCTTACACAGTTGTATTAGCCGGAGACTATCGACAATTTACCTAGTGTTTCATGAATGATTTTCAAATCTATGTATTATTTCTTTTGTCATGATAAATCAACTAATGGGTACTGAAAACAAATACAGTGTTGCCCATAAATTCTGAAGTTTTTGGTATTTGTTAAAAGAAGGAAAAGAAAACAGGGCATAGAAAATAAAATAAATCTCAATATTTTTATGAATGATTGTTCTTAGGAATGAACATATCTGTTGCTGATTATAAACACTCCCAGGAGAATCACAAAACTCGGATCTGCATAAGAAAAATAAAATACATCAACAGTCCCTGACCATGAGATCCATAGCACCGTTTTGAGAACAAACCCTGGCCTGTATATTCCATGTCAATCTTTGGTTTCTGGCCTGTAATGGAAATCAGATAAAAAAAAAAATTGTAGTCATTGAATATTTTTCTGAACAATAGATAATTTAGAACAGTTCATGATTTCCTTCTCTATGTTCTAGCCGCCGCCCATGGCTCAGATATGCACAAGAAAAATAAAATGAAAATAACTAATGCAAAGATAAAAAAAATTAGGGCTCACGCTTTAGCTTTGCAAGGGACTTCTTTAAATCCGTAACATTTACCTATGTATACGTTGAAACTCCTTTTTATTTCTTTATGCATCGATTTCTTCTAATTTATAGACATGGGATTCTTATCTATTTTTTTTCATGAGCTGTATATATGTATTACTTCTTGGTTCAATGAATTACATAAAAAGACTTTAAAATAAAGTGACCATAAAGAAAAGCTTATTAGTTGGGAAGCTTCTGATTTAAGTTAAGGAAAAATTTAAATGGCATGTGATGTATTGATTTATGAAAGACTAATATAAAAGCTACCTTTTTGATTTAAAAGTAATTTAAAATTAGTTCTTTAAGTATACCTCTATTTTAAGAAGTATTTTTTTTCTATATTGGCATAATTTAAATATATATTTATATTTTATGATTAATTTCTTTATGATTCTCTTTTAGTAGTAATTATATTTATCTAAGGATAAATTAATTATGTTAAAAGATTAGTTAAATAAATAAAATATTTATTATTTATATATGTATATATACAAAGAATAAATAATTTAAGTAATGATAAAAATAGTTAAATATAAACATAAATAGAAATATGTTTGTAAATAAAAATAAATAAAGAGTATATTATTGAATTAATTAGTAAAAGATTTTTTGGCTTTGGTTATTGAATTTAGATATTAACGATGAAATGATGATAATTAATTTTTGTATGCAATATTGGGTGGATAATATAGTAGTGTCTATACGTTTTTATAAAAGAAAAATGGTTAGTTGTGTTTTTGCCTTAGGTGTAAATTTAGGGCATTACAAAGTTTAATAGTTCCATCATTGATAAGAGTTTTTTTGATTCAAAATTCCATTTCTATGGCTTCATCAAAGACATCCAAGCATTTGAGGCGAAGAATTCTTTGTCTAGAATGTCATAAGGTAATTGTTTTGTTAAATGTCTCCATCTTTGTAAAAATGACACAAAAGATTCTCCTTGTTTTTGTTTGGTGTTAAAAAGGTTTGTGATGGTCACTTTAAGTTCGTAGTTAAAACTATAATTGGAGACAAATTTATCAGCCAGTTCTTGAAAAGATTTGATGGTCGAGGGTAATCATGAAAACCATTCCATAGCTTCTCCTCCTAGATTGCGAGAGAATAATCTCATAAGGTATGTCTCATCAACTACAAATTCAAAGGTAGCAACACAAAATTCTCTTAAGTGGTCTTTAGGATCTCCTTTTCTCTTGTACTTATCAAGTTTCAGTATGTCCCAATGACTAGGAAAAGGTGGCATTGGTATGCTCGGGTCGAAAGGATAAGGACATATATCCTCAATGGAGAACTTGTGGGATGATGTTTTATTGTTCTTGAGAGTTTCCAATTCTTGTCTTAGTGCTCTAAGGTCATCCAAAATAGGATTGTTTATAGGTGAAAGTTTTGATGTCTTTGAAGATCTCTTGTATCTAGGTTGTAAATAAAATGGTTTGTGATCTTTGATTCTATCATCATTGTTTGTTTTGGGATGCTTAGATTCATTAGATTTAGTTTGGTCATTCATCGT
The DNA here is from genome assembly GCA_007258455.2 of Sequoia sempervirens. Lineage (NCBI taxonomy): Eukaryota > Viridiplantae > Streptophyta > Pinopsida > Cupressales > Cupressaceae > Sequoia > Sequoia sempervirens. Next base: position 362,109,846 of record VDFB02271358.1, read on the forward strand.
GAGTAATGATATGTAAAAATTAGGAGGCATTTTGATTCCTTTGTCAGTAAGGGCCTTGAAGTATTGATGTGGGTTATGTTTGACTACCTCTATAAGCAGTTTAGTGAATCTATGGTCATTAAGTGCTTCATTTATATGGGATTGGGTTATTTCTTTGCTATCAGTTTCATCTGTTTCACTAGTTGCAACACTAATGTGATCTTCCCCATCAAAGTCTTTTCCCCAAGGATTCCCTTCTTCTTGAAACATTTTTTCTCTTGTTCTAGGGGTCATAAGTGACTATTCTGATCTTCAATTCAAGACAAGATAATGTATGAGACTTAAGACTAGGATGCAATGAAAAAGGATTGATATGAGAATGGTATGGTATGTTAAGAATGCAAGAGATCAAAGGAAACTCTAGGTCTGAAGCTGGTTATGATGCAAAGGCTTTACTTGTGCTATGATGGATGAACACAAGGACAAATGATCAAGAGAGGGTATGGAGGAGATGATGAACTCCAAGATGATTTCCCTACTCAAGGACGATGATAAGTTCCCTAACTCAAGGATGATGAACCTCAAGTGATTCGGGTGACTAGTAGCCAAAGGTTTGATTTCAAGACCTAAGAAGAGTAACCTAAGTGCAATGCTAAAGGCTTGTTTGAGAAATAGTGGATATGCAAGGGTAGAGGATATGCAAGGACTATGTAGAGTGCAAGGATTAAAAGATAAAAACTTGAAGGATCATGGCCCCAAGAGATTTAAGTGATAGGTTCATTTTGGATGTTTTGTTGTTTGACTTTTTGGGGTTTTTCAAGGTTGAGAGGTTGCATATTTCCTAGGTGTGATGTTTGTTTGAGATTTGTTTTGAACATACACACAAGACACAACAAAAAATATTTTTTTGAGTAGATATTTGGAAAAGTTTTGAGATTCACAAGACAAGTGTGGTGTTTGATCTTGACTGAAAATGTTTGTTTTTTTTATTGTTGCAATAAAATAACATTCGAGCACAAATCCTAGGCTGGCTGAGATAATATTTCATGGATTCCCACTTGGATTTCTCTAGCCACATTTATTTAGAGCGGATAGCTTAGAAGTTTGGTGGAACTAGCTGCCCTCCATGACACTCACTTCTTGGGTGCACCAAACTTTGAATTCCCAAAGACCCAAAGATCTTAAGAAAATTTCTATCTCAATTTTGAACTGCGGGAATGTGGGACGACTTTAGAGGTCCGACCTCTTGTGCCAACAAATAGAAGGATTTGGGCTCCTAAAATAATTGGTTCTTTAGTGAATACTCAGGGACACGACTCCCTGTAAACGTCCAACAAGCCACTTAAGGATTTAATCACTACTAGGGGCTCTTATACATTTTATGGTACCTAGGTACCCTATTTCAACTGACACTGTACAATAGGGGCAAAGATCACCATGAGGACTTAAGTGTAGACATCGAAAATATACATATTGATATCACACACTCGATCTTGATCTACTAACATCGCTTCATTCTGAATTATCCCTCTGTCTAACCATTTAATCAAATAGCCTTATTTGATTAAATTCATCATAATTCTCCTTTTAATTAAATAAATCCCTCGATTTAATTAAATCATTATCTCTGTGTAATTAGCTAGGTCATTTCATCTTCCTATCTTTATTTAATTAAATAATCTATATTATTTGATTAAATTTCTAAAGTTAATCTAATTAAATTAAATAAATCAAGCATTTATCTAATTTAATCTAACATCACCCCCTTTGGTTAAATAAATCAAAAATATTTATTTAACTAAGTCTTAATCATTTTCATCTCTTTTTGATTTATTTCAGCTACAAATCTAAATCAAATAGTCAAATCACCTAATCTCCTTTTAAATTAATCAAATCATGATCAATGCTAATCCTAATAACTCAAATCCTCTAGATTTTGCAACTTGCACAATTAAATCATTTAGTTGATTTAATAATTCCCTATTTACTTTCAAAATGGCATCAAAAGGGAATATTCTCAAATTTGAAAATCTCTCCCAAAATGGCTTGTCCATCAACCTGAGGCATTTTAAAGCTCTTACATTGTCTCTTACATGTCTCCCACTTGGCATTTAACTCATCTTTCATCCCCCCTAAACATGTCATCTCATCAAATTCAAATTTCAAACTTGCACATGGATCAAAATGTGTTCAACCTTCATCCTATCAAATGTTGACAAGTGGAACCTTGCCATTGGTTGAATGTTAGTCCCACATTGCTCAAATTTGGACATTCATCCATCTTAGAATTCTATAAATAAAGAGCTCAAATCCTCATTTATCCATCCACAATCCAAGAAAAGTTACCATGCTCAAATATCTCTTGAATTCTATCCATTATCATTGAGTCATAGCTAGGTTTTGCAGATTTTTTTGGCTTGGAGTCTTCATTCTTCATCAACAAAGTGGATCAATTTCTTCAACATTCAAAGCTTGCATCTTAGGAATTGGGAAAGGGCCAATTTTCACATCAAATTGGCACCAATTCCCCCATGGGATCAAGAGTTTGCTTGCTTAATTAGGATTCAATCTTTATTTTGCTATTTCATTGTGTTTTTCATTGTTTTTTCCTAATTTGAGCTATGTTAATGGATTTCATGGGGAATCCTTGTTTTAGCTTGTAATTCCTTGTTTTACTTGTTTATTCATGTTGTTTTGCAAGTACTAGGAAAAGGGTTCACACATTTGGTGCTAGAAGGAGGGCTTGATATCATTATTTCTAACATTTTCTTGAAATTTCCGTGTTTTTCTTCACACACAGGAAATTCCAACGCGCGCTTGTCAGCGTCGTTGTTTTGGCACCGTAGGCTCGTCAGTGTCGCTATTTTGGCACTGCGGGCTCATCAGTGTCGCTATATGGCACTACTTAAAACACAAACTGCACTGCTGGACTCGTCCCGCCAAGATTTTGAATTTTAAACTCCGCTGCTGGACTCGCCGACCTGCAGACAATTTCAAAAAATATCAAACAGTGATGCTGGACACAAACTATGACACTGGGCAAAAATTGCGATGCAATTGAGCTCTCTGTTCCGACACAGAGCACCGTTGATTGGTTGGAAATCAAAAACAAGGGAAGAAGGAGCATGGTGATGATATTTCATTCAATCAAAGTGTTTTTAAACACTTTAGTGTTTGTTTAACACTTCTTTAAGAACTTGCCATCTTCTTCTTAGGACACTAATTTTCCTTTGGGTTTAAAAAGAACTTTTTCCATTTCTTGCCAAGGGGTTAAAACGAATCTTAGGATCACAACTTACTAGATTTTGTTTCTTGGATTAAAAAATTGAACAAATGTCTTTCACTTGTGATTTGGTGCTCTAAAACGAACTCACATTTTACTTTGTGGGATATAAAAAGAACAAGTGCAAACATTGTTTTTCGTGAGGGCTTACTTAGACTAAAGGCATTGAAAAAGGACGTATGTGCCTTCTCTCGCTTTATAGCGTCAGGGAGTAAAGGCCTTTTCATGACTTTGAGTAAGATAAAATCACCTCCACATGATTTGGGTTAAGAATTGAACATCTTGATAGAGGTGTGAGTGGGAGGCATTGTTGCCTATATCCTCTCTTCTTGTGGCCAACAAGAGTTGATGAGAGGGATTCTGAGAATAGTGTTCTTCATTCACTTTTGTCTATCTTAGAGAACTGCTTTAGGGGAAAATTACTCACCCAAGGGAACTTCTCAACCTAGTAATACTCTAAAATACAGAGTATGTTTCCAAGCTGAGTATAAATGTGGGTATTGGAATAAGCGCCAATATCCTTGGCGGTTGATTCGGCGAGATGTCAGATCCAAAGGGGACTCTGGCGGTATGGAGTCAATCCGCAGAATGGAAAGTCTGAAATAGAACCCTTGTTTTGTAGTGACCAATTGATCCATTGAGCAAGTTTATCAAAGTGATGCATTGGAACTTAGAATCCAAGAAGTTACTTGCCATGTCTGATCTTGGTTAAAGTATAGAGGTTAAGACTTCATTCTTAACATACCTTTATACTCTTTCCTTAGTTTCTCACGTATAAAATCATCTCTCTGCAAGAGGTATGAAGAACAGAAGCCCACTAATAAGCGTACCAATTAAAGGCTAGAGTCATATTTGTACTTTTGTAGTTTGAAACAGTGCTTTGATCGAAAACATTGGAAAACCAACATTGAACATTGAGCATCAATCTCAAACCCTTTGGAAGCAAAATATCCTTGAACAAATTCACGCCTTCATTGCTTTCCTTAGGATTCGTATCCTTAGAGGCTTCTAAACATTTGGATTCATCTCAATTTGCTCCTAAGGTCAGCAATAGGTAACTCTACCCTCAATTTCCTCGAGTTTAGCATGATGATACACACTTTTCTATAGATAGGGAAAGTTGGGGCATTGGTATCTAGATTCAAAATCAATCAAGAATCCATTAATAAAAGATTAAATCAATTGGACCCCGCTATGTGCTTATCTTTGGTCATATGGTTTTTCATGTAGCTTGTTGGTCTTTTTATTTTGAATTACTCTATTAGAAAGGAATGTTAGCCTTCACTATCTTGCTCTAGTAAACAATTCCTTCCTAGGTTCACTTAGGATCAAATCAAACACTTCATCGATCCCAAACATTTATCAAAATCCATCTCACAAACAACTGTAGAGCTTTGGAAACATCATTCTAGACTTGGGTAAATCATCACAATCAAAATCACCTTGTTTGAGGTGGGTTGTATGGAATGCGTCGCTGCTCACGTTTGGTGGATTATGTAATCCTTTTGAACAGGTTCGTCACAAGATGGCATCTGGCATCTTGGGGTTTTGCAAGTTCGTGCATTATCCAATCAAACAATCGAAATCAGAGCCTAAGTCTGGCATTGATCGAGTTTCCTAGGCATTCAACACTCATATCATTTGCACGCTGTCCCTTCATCTCATCATTCATTCAGAACGCAGAAGTCGCTTTTGAAGAAGGTCAACCCTGAAGGAACATGGAATATAAACTTGATCCATACTATCATATAATCCCAGATCCTTCAAGCTATCAAAGCCTTCCAGCCGTTGATTATCAACACTAACAAATATACAAACCATACATGGGATCATTACCTTCGACAAATATCAATAGTACAACAAATGCGAGTATTCCCAAATCAAAGTTTGGGACACCTTTCCCAATGGTAGATTTAAATCTAAGTCCAAACCTACAAATCCACCAATTGAACAATCAATGCATGAGCCTTCAAACGAACAATGAGAATGTACCAAGTATAAGTTTTCCAAACATGAATCTGAAAAACTTTTGGATAAATATGTTTGCAAATCATGCGAATATTGTTCAAAATCCAAACAAGATGTTAACAACTCCAAGTCAAGGAAATGTGATTCCCAACATCAACAATCTTCAATTTCAACCTATCATGCCAAATTTGAACATCATCCCAAATCAGAACATTGTCCAAAATCAATTTGTCCATGATCCCATTCAAAAACCACAAGTATGCATCCCAAATTTTCTTGAACAAAAACCAAATCAACTATATCAAGGGAGTCAAGATCGAAATCAAGATCAAATTTGGCGAGATCAAATTGCTACACTTACCAAAATAGTTGAGTCATTGCGCCAAGAGACATCTCCACCATCATTACCCATATCAACATCATTACTTGGTTTAGGGATTCCCCCTTTACCTAGCACCAATCACTCCATCCAAATCAATCCACCTAACACCAATCAAGCCATCACATCAGACCCTTTGAATATACCATCGACATCGCACCAACAGATGGTATCTAATCAAATGACAAGATCAATCCTGAAAAATCAAAACATGTTCTCCCAAGGACCTATCACCTTGCTCATTTTGACCATTCCTATCACCTCGATCAATCCCATCATATCTCAAACCCTCATGATTGCTCCAAGTTTATCTCAACCACCCATCACTACATCCAACACAATTCCAAATCCACCACCACTACCACCAAAACCAAACACAACAAGACAATATAACATTGCATTGAAAGCTCACCAGGCCTACCAAAAGGTCATCCAACAATATCTAGCCACACAACAAGCAACACGGGCTCAACAAGTGCAACAAGCCTCTCAAGCTACCCAACAAACACAAGCACAAACACGAAAAATGATAACTATTGGGGATAACGATGAACATTCAACCACTAGCGATAGCATTGACAATCTCCCCATCACAATTGTTGAAAACAATGATCAAGATCTCTCCATCGATGAGCACCTTGAAGATGTTTCCACCCCATCCGATGATCAACTCACAATACATCAAGAGCCACTTTTTAGTGATCTCTTTCAAGGAGTGTTAGAACTATTTGATCCCATTGACATAATTTACAACCCATTGACCAATGATCATGATGAAAATGTCTCTACATTGCCTAATGAGTTACAAGACATATCTCAAAGATTTATTCAAAAGCATGATCAACATCTTTCACCAAAGTCTAGCAATGGTCCTTTCTAAGACATGTTGACCCCCTTTGACCTCATGGTTACAGATACTGAAGGAACCCTGAACTCAACACTTGAGGATATTGAACCACTTACCATGTCTAAAGATGACATCCAAGAACCCTTTGTTAGCAATCCATCCTTTGAAATTGACCCATGTCAAGAACTTGATCCAGAGCATGTCAAAAGCAACTCCAAAATCATTCAAGATCAAGAATTTGTATCTTCAAGATACTACAATAATCTAATGGACACTCTCCTATCTATGCAAGATGATCATATCCATGTATCACATACTCCTCCATCTACCCATGAGACGCTTTATGCGGATGGACACGTAGATGATCTTCATTCAGAACAGGATTCCTTTACTCTTGATATTATTACACAAAAAGAGTAGGTTATTAATTCCTACAGTCAAACTGAGTTGTCAACATCAAGATCAGATATATCCCTAATCCAAACTGAGCACATCATGAATAAAGATATCCAACATTATCCACTCAAGGAAGCAAGTCAAATAAAACAGTATAATCCAGAGTTAGCAGAGCGACAAATTGAAACAATGTCATCTACAGTGGTCATTTGTCAAAGCATGTTTACTGAACAAGACATCTCAGAACAGCCAGAATCAAGGCATGAAGGTACTACTTCCACAACACTGGGGACAACTTCGTCTCAAGCAAGCATCAATATAGGGAGCATGAAGAACCCTTATGATGAAACCAATGTCAATACTACAACCAGCCACATCACGAATCTTCATCCACCCATCACCCCATCCATGAATCGGGACCAACATCAAAGGAAATATTTGAATGAAAGTACAAAGAATGTTATCAAAGAAAAAGAAGCTGACAAGCATAGTGGACAAAACAAATACACATGGATACCAAAGAATACAAAGAAATATTATCCCTATCAAACTCCATTAGTCAAAGAAATTATGGGGCAAAATAAAAAAAGGGGAAAGTATCCATCAAAGATGTCCACAAAAGCAAAAGTAGTATTTTCAAGCGACATACAAAGTGTATCAAGTAGTTGGTCCTAATTCCACACACACTTTCATATCCACCCATCATTGTTCATCTTCCCAAGTTTGGAGAGTCAAAGATTCCAAGCTGTCAACCAATCCATCTTTTATGATCCCTAAACACACTCCATCCACGCCTCCACGCATAATATCCAATTCTCACATTGACCATGTATTGGAAACGACCCTTCATCATAAGGATTTTGAAGGCACTTTATTGCGATGTACACACAGAGACAGAGAACCCTGATACCAATAAAGCAGATCAAGAATCCCAAAAGTTGCATTCAAGTGCGCGTATCTTAGCAAAGAAACTTCTTCAAGTAGGCTATCAATGGCACATTATGACAAGGGCATCTACATCATCAACACCTTGTGATTCAGCGTGAGCTTGAAATCTTTCGAAAAAATCAAAAAAATCAAAAAATATGAAAATCCAAAAAAATTAGAAAAATGATTGAAAATAATAAAGAGAAAAATCATCCTCAAGTGAAAACCACTATAGTGGTGCTTTGGGAAATACCATGATGAAAACCTAGAAAACATGTGTCATGTGTAGAATCGAGCATCTACATGCGCCAGTTCAGTTGAAAGCATCTCATCCCATCCATAATAAATCCAGTATTCCATCCATCCATAATAAATCCATTCATCCATAAACCATTTATCCAATCCATTTTCATCCATCTGCA
>VDFB02271358.1:362118146-362210521 GCA_007258455.2 Sequoia sempervirens
CATATCATATCATATAGAAAGCATTAATCATACCACATGCATTCATCCCCATCATTGCATAATATAGATTGGTTATTCTAAACATCTCATAAACTAGACTTTTATCATCTATTTTCATAATCATCCAAGCATCATCATATCAAATCATGTGCATCCATATCATCCATGCATCATCATATCATCCATTACATATAAACATCATAATCATCTCATCATCAATAATGTAATTGTCATGGTACAAATTAGGATCAAGTGTGTGTAATGTATCAAAATGGGCACAAGGCTAGCCATGGTCGATGACTGTCTATACATCATCAAAATCTGTCTACATCAAATATTTGAGTTGAACTGATCTTGAACCTCTTTTTCGAGAGATCGACCCTCAAATCAAACCTCTTCGCCTGATCTCTCGAGGGGGCAGTATACCGGCGTAATTCTTCATTCGTTGGGGCAATAGTGGGGCATTCGAAAAAATTAGAGAAATTTTGACTTTTGATCATGGCAAGGTTATTCTTTGAACCAACGCAACAAGTGCATCGCCTCAAAGAGGGGCAAAATGTAGACATCGAAAATATACATATTGATATTGCACACTCGATCCTAATCTACTAACATCACTTCATTTTGAATTATCCCTCTGTCTAACCATTTAATCAAATAGCCTTATTTGATTAAAGTCATCATAATTCTCCTTTTAATTAAATAAATCCCTCGATTTAATTAAATCATTATCTCTATGTAATTAGCTAGGTCATTTCATCTTTCTATCTTTATTTAATTAAATAATCTATATTATTTGATTAAATCTCTAAAGTTAATCTAATTAAATTAAATAAATCAAGCATTTATCTAATTTAATCTAACATCACCTCCTTTGGTTAAATAAATCAAAAATATTTATTTAACTAAGTCTTAATCATTTTCATCTCTTTTTGATTTATTTCAACCCACAAATCTAAATCAAATAGTCAAATCACCTAATCTCCTTTTAAATTAATCAAATCATGATCAATGCTAATCCTAATCACTCAAATCCTCTAGATTTTGCAACTTGCACAATTAAATCATTTAGTTGATTTAATAATTCCCTATTTACTTTCAAAATGGCATCAAAAAGGGAATATTCCTCAAATTTGAAATCTCCCCCCCAAAATGACTTGCCCATCCAACAAGGCATTTAAAGCTCTTACATGTCTCCCACTTGGCATTTAACTCATCTTTCATTCCCCCTAAACAGGTCATCTCATCAAATTTCAAATTTCAAACTTGCACATTAATCAAAATGTGTTCAACCTTCATCCTATCAAATGTTGACAAGTGGAACCTTGCCATTGGTTGAATGTTAGTCCCACATTGCTCAAATTTGGACATTCATCCATCTTAGAATTCTATAAATAAAGAGCTCATATCCTCATTTATCCATCCACAATCCAAGCAAAGTTACCATGCTCGAATATCTCTTGAATTCTATCCATTATCATTGAGTCATAGCTAGGTTTTGCAGATTTTTTTGGCTTGGAGTCTTCATTCTTCATCAACAAAGTGGATCAATTTCTTCAACATTCGAAGCTTGCATCTTAGGAATTGGGAAAGGGCCAATTTTCACATCAAATTGGCACCAATTCCCCCATGGGATCAAGAGTTTGCTTGCTTAACTAGGATTCAATCTTTATTTTGCTATTTCATTGTGTTTTTCATTTTTTTTTCCTAATTTGAGCTATGTTAATGGATTTCATGGGGAATCCTTGTTTTAGCTTGTAATTCCTTGTTTTACTTGTTTATTCATGTTGTTTTTGCAGTTACTAGGAAAAGGGTTCACACATTAACAGTTTAGTCTTATCCTTTTATATATCAGCCTAAGCGAAAAATCGATTGGAGTTGTTCCCTCTTGTGAGGAAGGCCCCTCTAAAAAAGAAAACTCGAGTGTCGCTAACACTTTTCTCTTGCACCCAGGACCATGAAAGGCAGGGGAGTGGATAGTGTGTGTTAGTAGTAGGTCCATTCAACACATGCACAAGTGTGTCAAACACAAAAAATAGATGTTCTTTTTAAGCACCAAACGAAGTGTTTTCTATACTAAAAGACAATTAATTTTTAAAAAAATCAAGTCTTCAGGAAACGTCTTGCACCAAATGTCATTAGTAGTTTCAAGCCTCCAAGTCTTCGACAAATGTGTGTTTAAGTTTTTTTTTTTTTGATCTCTGACATGCAAACCTACACAAAAGCCAAATTAACCAAAATTAGCCCTAAGATTAAGAAACTAAACTAAAAAGAAAAATTGGCATTTAATCTAAAATCTAAATTTTATCTAAATTAAAAAAACTAAATCCAAACTAAATTGAGGAACTCAAATCTAAATTAAGAAACTTAAATTTAAATTAAATTAAGAAACTTTGAATCTAAACTAAATTAGAAACCCAAATCTAAACTAAATTAGAAATTTAAAAATCTAAACTAAATTATAAATTAAAATCTAAACTAAATTAGAAAATTAAGAACTAAACTAAATTAGAAATTAAAAACTAAACTAAATTAGAAAATTTAAAACTAATCTAAATTTAGAAATTAAAAACTAAACTAAATTAGAAAATTTAAAACTAATTTAAATTTAGAAATTCAAAAAACTAAACTAAATTAGAAAATTAAAAAAACTAAACTAAATTAGAAATTAAACTAATTTTGTGAGGAGGTCATGAATTCGAACCCCAGAATCTTCCCTCAGTCTATTTCTCTACTATAAATCAATGTGTCACCTCTGAAATTAGCAAACCATATCTACTCACAGCCTAAGGCTTATATGGGCAGAATTTTAGTAATTTTGGACAATATATTATATTACAGAAGCGTATGAAGGCTTTTGAAGAGGATTTGATTCGGCTTCGGGGTAAAGAAAGTTCCAGAGGGTGAAGGGAGGAAAGGATGGTGACAAAATCTTCTTCTCCAAATCAAGTTGATGGCAAACTATTATCAAGTGAATCTGTGAAAGTGGTCGAAGGTGGCGGAGCTCGAGAAGACAAAGGAGATATTACAAAGGAAAAGGATGAATTCTCGATCACTCCAAAGGCTCGACTTAAGGCATTACTCACAACAGAAAGAAACAACAACATATGATATAAAAGCTAACACATTCCATGGTTTCAAGCACTAACAAGCAGCGGCTAGGGGGGTATTACCTGTGGCAAGAACATGATAGATTTGAAAGATAAAAACAAGGTGGATGATTGAGAAAAAGTAATGGCGATAGGGAAGAGAGAACTAGTAAGCCCGATTTTATTAACTATTGATTGTGCCCCATTTATTAGTAACACAAAATTGGTAGGAAATACGACACTTGAATGATGATGACAATAATAATTGGATAAACAAAGGCTTAAAAAACAAACAAACAATATTTATTCATGATCAACAAAATGTCTAAATATTGTAGAATGTTTGAATTCAACATAATTTAGCTTGGCATATTGTTATTTCACATCCCCCATGCAAACTAATTATGAAATAAGCATGCATACATAGACTAGTTGCAAATGAGAAAAAAATGCACCCATAAATTAATGATTCACGTCAGGTTCACCATTCTGTTTATGTTGAAAACTGAAAAGTTGATTTAAAACTATAAATCCAAAATCAAGATTTCCAACATAACATTAATGAAGCCTTTCTTAAATGAAAGCACATGCAAAAACATAAACCTAAACTATGTGAAATCAAACATATGCATTCAAAAGAAAACCAATTTCATTGTTCTCCTATCATCAAGATCTTGATTTATGCATTTGGTGCTCTCATATTTTCACAAGCACAAGTGCAACAAGAGGCTATGATGAATGGAAGAGAAGATTGCATGATCATAATTCAATGTATCTCTTTTTGGTGAGAAGAGAGGACTTTTTATAGATGTCCTCATGGGGTGGATTCATGTTGCAAGAGAGATGTGGGATTAAAGAGTGAAGTAGAGAAATGCATATTTTAATCAAATGAAATTAATTGAAATGAGAGAGATAAATGAGTGGGTTTATGATATAATGTAGGTTTAGAAGCTTAGAATAAAGATGTATTTGTGAATTAATGGATGATTTAATGTTCAATTAAATGATTTTATGTAATGGATAACGATTAAATGATCCAATGATTTGTGAATTTAAACAAATGATTAAATGGTTTTATGTATTTAAATGATTTAATATGAATAGATATTTTAATGATTAATGCAAATGGAGCAATATGAAATGGATAAATGATTGATAAATGCAGACATGGATAAATGCTTATAAATGCATGAATGCTTATAATGTGTTAATGATTTGAGTGAATTAATGAGTGAATAGAATAAAGTATTAAATGAATCAATTAAATAGATAATAATATCTATTTAATTAATAGACAAAAAAATAGGATAATTGTGAGGATAATTTTGAGTGTCTGCACATAGCATGATATTTTTGTCATTTCTCTCTTGTGGAAGTTATTATTGTCTTGCAAGTGATCTTGGGGTGTTGAGGAGTTCACCATTAAGTCCTACAAATGTATCTTCAAATGACATCCTAAAGGTAATTGTCAAAATCTACCATAACATATATTGATGGTTATAATGGGGTATTTCTCAATTTGTATAATATAATATTTTAAATATAATTTGAATATTCATTTACAAATCTTGTTTATATTTATAAATTGGAAGTAAACATCAGCCTTGCATCCTTAACAATTAATAAGTCTACATAAATTTTATCATCCCAACCCCCTAATGGATTATTACCGTCTTTAATTATATCAATACATGTTTTCAAACATCACGCCCCTTCTAGTTCTAGCCAATGAAGATTAGGTCTAGGTCCTCCCCTAAGCATGGTTCTTGTTATAGCTTCCCTTAACTCGGTTCCATTTATTGAACCAAATCAAGACCTAATAGAAAAGGTAGCTAGAGAAGCACTAGTATCAATTGCATTTGCACTAGTAGATGATTCAGTTAACACATAAGTCGTTGATCTTGTTAATTCTATTAATGAAGCCAAATGGTGATGTTGTTTTTATTGATTATGCAATTGTTAATGCACCACCTACACCTCCATATACAATAGTTTGAGATCCTATAATGGAGCTAATAGCACCTATGGCATGAATAGAACCAACATAAGTACCAAGAATTGGTGCACCAATAAATCCAACAACAACAAAACCATCATATAATATGAAACCATTAGCAACAAACCCACCATCTCTAATTGTTTTCTCTAATTGTTTACCTATCACTAGTTCTTGAAGTAGTGATAGGTAAACAATTAGAGAAAAATGGATGGAGCAAAGCAAATGAATAACAAGAACAATAAAGCAATAAATAAATTAAAAACTAAATCCTATACTCAGAGGTACTATACCAAAACAATAAGACTCCACCCAACTACTAGTCCCTCTTCGCTAATAGATTCTTATGATTTTGACTTTTTGATGGACTTTGTTGATTTTGCAGCACGAGCAGTTCCATATGCGCTAGCAGATCCTACAAAGCTACCAGCCTCAGTAGACATTTAACCAAATCTGATGGATAAGGCCACAAAACCCATAGGGACCAACCAGTAGCAAGCCAACAAAGCAAGCATCGATTGACTTGTAGTTTCATCAAAAGCGACATTAGTATATTAAGTCATTGATGCAACAAAAGTTGATGGGGTTGGTGAGTCTGTTGGACTCGCAGCTTACTTACCACCTCCTTCTCTAGCATACCCTATTGCTTGTCCAACATATCCTACAGTCGTAATAGTAAGGAAGCTAGCAACAAGACCAACAGCTAAGGTAGCTGGCACAAAGAGATCGGTGTGATGTGCAGGTACATGTCATCCTCAACCTATGGTTCCTCGGTTAGCTTTGTCCTATGCCTACTTAGGAGCCAAACCTATGCCTGTATGGGAATGAGCCATGGTTGCTCTTGTTTATGTCGTAGGATGGTGCCCTTCACGGATGAAATGACAAGGGATTAGTGCCATTCTTTTTCCCTTTCTTACTCGATTAGTATGAACTAGTTAGTATGGAACCTAACCTCAATCTATGGAATAGGCTTTATATGGATATGAAATTGGATCTAGCTAATGGGATGGATTTATAACTGGGCGAGATAGTGGATGGGATAGGAATGTTGATTCCTTTGCTGTTAGATTAACAATTTAGAGTGGGGATGAAAGCATAGGGGTGGGGCCTGAGCAATAAACGAAGGTCTTGGGCTAAGATTATGTAGATATATCATTCCCTAAAGCGTGGCCAAGAGGAGAATGGGTAAAGCATATGCTAGGAACCGGAGCACTAACTACCTAATAGAGTCTTAACCACACCTAGCAATATAGATAGAGACATAAGCGGTCCAAAGTAGAGTAATCTATGGAGAGGCTTTCTATATGGGATTTAGGTACACTTTGTGTTTATTAGGTGAAACTTTAGTCATTAAAGTTAAAATATTTAGGATAAGATTAAAATTAGTGGTTTTTTAGTAGAGTTTTTGATTTCAAAGTTGTATCTTCTCTAAAATCATTATTCAAAGGTAATGGGGACAAGACATTTTAGGCAAAGTTTATCAATAAAGAGAATTACAGACCAAGTGATAGGATAGGAATAACCCTCTCTTATTTAAGACTACAAAATTGACAAGGGTGTTTCACTTGAGACCACAAGATAACTAAATAGAAATGAAAATTAATATAAATAAGATCTTATTTGACCACGTCTTAATGACAACCACAAATAGACCTATTAGAACTTAATACAAGTAAATATTGAGAAAGCATGCATATGCAATTCTAGATAAAATATATATTTATACCACTAATCATAAATCCCCTTAAACATTTCATACACATATCTTTTAGTCTCACCAACACAACCCTTTATAGGTTTGTCGATCATTATTTTGCTAACAATCTTTATTGCTAAAGCAATGGGTTGTGGAGATGAATAGACTCCTCTATGAACAATCCTCTAAATTATATTTTATATTCAAATGTAAGTTGCCGTTGTCATATGACAAAAGTTGCAGAGTTACATTATGCATATTGATAAGGCAAAAATAATATAACTAAGAGAAAGGATATTTCTTAAATTATTTTAAGAGTGATGAGGTGGAAAGGGAAGTATAGACTTCTACCTTAATCCAATGGACAACTAAGTCACCACCTCCTTCAACATCCACACAAATGCAAGCTCAAACTAAAAACGAGGCCTACATTCAACAGTCATAAGCTAGGAACTATAATCATCGAATATTTACTTATTAATAATGTCGTGTCCCTTTTTTTAATAAATTAAAAAAATAATAAAAATAAAATTTTAAATTGTCAAATGACTTACTTTATCAAGAAAGCAACTTAATATTATTTTATTTCCAAAAAGGATTAATAAAAGAAAAGAAATGAAAGATCATAATGAAGGAAGTGAAGGAAGAGATTACAAAGGGTTACCAAGGAGGCAATCCAAGAGACTTTTTTTTTTAGCCTCTATTCAAGAGGCACAATTCTCCCTATTAAGATATCTAATTTTAACGAAATCAATTTCTTACAATTGTTGAGCAGTTCATCAAATTCAATATAAGGACAGAAACCCTTACAGTTGGAACAAATTGGAGAACGATAATTTAGACCTTGGACGATCTCATTCAGAGATTACAAATGAACTTCTTGATGACATTAATGATATCAAATTTCCAAAATCCATATTGATTATTGCTAGAATGGTTTCTAGATTCGATTGTGTGAGAAATTTTACATCAGCATTTCGGATCACACTCTGTGATCTATCATCAGAAAGTGTGATCAGAAATATTGATACAAAAATTCTTACACAATCGAATGTAAAAACCATTCTAACAATATTCATAATGACGAACAAAATATGATATCATAATGAAATGATTCTTATTTTTATATCGAAGATTCTGCTTGTATGGATCCACTTATAATGGAATTTATTTAGATTTAGTTGTTGTTAATATAGCACCAGGTGACACAATAAAGCAACTTTCAAAGAGCTGATTTCTGCTAGACACCAAACTTGTGTAAACCAATGATCATATTGGCTGGAATATCACTTTGAAAGGCGATTATTGCTTGTTGAAATTCTCTAAATTCTCAACAATAAATGGTCTGCATATTGGGCTACGATTCTGCATGAATTGCGACCTGCCATTCATACTAGAGTGACTGCTCAATAGTTTCAAAACAACGATTCAAACTCTTCTCAGCACTACCTATTTGGGCAAGTATTTCAAATGATATTTATATTCAAGAGCAACGTTTCATAACTTTCCTAGCACATCCAGTTGTGGTAGTTATAATTCAAATCTGGAATTCATAATTTGTTTAAGAGTCTAAATAAGTGGAGGTTTCGTGGCAGAGCGGACAATTGTTTCATGATATTTCAAAGAGATTTTCAGTGACTTTGTGGCAGATTTATTTCAGAACCCAATGATTCAAAAGAGACATTCAAACACAACAAAGTTGTATAATCAGTATTTTGTGTTGACCATTGTATTTTAATCTTTCTTAATTGTTGAAGTAAATTAAATAATATAAAATATTTCATTCGGAATATTACAAATAATCAGTGATATTTGTGCATGCACAACCATTGAATAGTCCATAGTCAAGCAAGACAAACCCACATGACATGTTCAAAAGAGAAAATCATTTTAAGCATTTTCGCAACCCTTGCCTGGATCAACTAATTATCATCTCACCAAGTTAGCAAGTGTAAATTCAAAGGTGGACAAAGCATGCCTTCTCCTAAATAAGTCTTGTCAACGATGGAGATATTCATAACACAATGGTATCTCAATATTCCATTCCTTTTCAAAAATCTTACAAAAGTTGGAGAAATGAGGGACAAGATGAGACATGCAAGAATTGATTCCTCATGGTAAGGTTGTTAAATACAAAGGATTTATAACATGGCTCACCCCTCAAGCTAGCCAACTAGTCATCAAACTATATATAGCTTTAAGGATATTCTTATATAGTATCAAGTCTATAACCTATCCACAATAACATATACATTTGTCACAACTATTAAACACTAGTAAGAAAAATGTTTAAATTTGTAGAGGATAAAAATATTCACCAATTTCACAAGTCAATCATATAAATAAATTAATCTTGCAAAATATATGTGTTGAACAAGACAATTGAGAGGGGGAAGGGGTGAATCAATTTTAGCAATTTTTTCCTTTTACAACATTCACAAGAGATTAATTCAATTACCATTCAAAAATCCTTTACTCTACTAATATAATTAATCATTAAGTGCAAATGCAGAAATTAAAAGAAGCAAAAACCATACACACACAACAACACCGTATTTATGTGGAAAGCCCAATAAGGGTGTAGCATAGAAAAATGGATCTTTGGACATTTTCACGCTCCTTCTTCTAGATTTTGGCTCAATTTTGCCTTGATTTAGTGTTGTAACGTGAATAACGCAATCACATTAGGTCTTGGGCCTTTGTAAACTAAATAAAATACATGTCTTGTAAAGGTGTTGTAAAGTGTTGTAAATGACTTTCTCTTTTTTCTAGACTTTCATTAAGTATTTAAGTCTAATGGACCTATCTTTTCTCTAATTCAATGTTATAAAATGTACTTAATTGTATTTTCACATTAATCTTGAAGGCTTGTGAATTAAACTTGGTCCTAATATAGTGTTGTAATGTGTTTTACACATTCACATTGGATCTTGTACCTTTCTAGGCTATGTGGACCTCATTTTAATGTTGTAGAGTGTATTTAATTACACTTTCACATTGAACTTCGTGTCCCTAGCCCTAATCACCCTTTATATCATCATTAATAGGCCCCTATGACCCCATATTGTGCATCCTGAGGCTTATTTTGATAAAAAAAACCCGACTATATCAACATAAAAGTTGAAATTCTTCACTCCTCAACATCCCAACTGGCAAAAGAGCCCCTGTGGGACCTATTTGTCCAAGATGGCGAATGAGTCCCATTTGAGCTATTTTCAAGGTTTGAGCAGGAAAATTGGGTTTTAAGTTTAATTTTCTTCAATGTCGGCCTGGGGGATCAAATTAATGGGCATTTGAGTGGGTTGCCTATATAAATAAGCCTCCAAACCCTCATTTCATTCAAGTATCATAAAGGTATTCATATTATCAAGTCAAGCAAGCTAGGGTTAGGTATTTTCAAGACTTCACAAGATCAATTCTAAGGCATTCAAGGGAAGATTTTTCATCCATTATTGCAGCAATTCATGATCTATCATCATGGCAAGTTTCTAATTGCATTATCTCATGTTCATGCTTCATCATTTTGGTTAAATTACCTAAAAGGGGTTTGACCAAGGCAAACCCCTATTCCTCTAACAATCAAGTTTTCCTCTCTTTAATGTGTGATTGCAAGTCTACAGATTGAAGAAGAATGGATTGGAAGCCTTCAAGAGTGCCAAAATGATAAAGTTGCAAATGTTGTCATGAAAAGTTGTCAAGACTCATGAAAACTTAGATATAGGGAAAAATATCCATCCAATCTGCATGAAATCAAGGGTAAAGTGCTTATTTCATCCATCTTCAGAGGCTTGCAAAGTTTCAATTCGAGATTTTGCTCGTGGGACACTTTTTGACAAAACGGGACTCATCCCCCAGTAGTGGTGAATGAGTTCCACTGTAGGTGTTTTTCGGAGATTTTTGTAGATTTGGATACCCTTTTGGCTGAAACTTGTTTTGGGATAGTTTTCCAGAACTAGGACTGATTCACCCAGAATGGTGAATGAGTTCCACCAAGCCTAAAAAGCGGCAATTTCAAAATTTCAGAGATATTTCTAGTCTTCAACACATTTCTAGGTGCACATTTTCTATTTTACTTTCTTGTTTTGTTTTACTTGCATTTTTATTCATCTTCCTAGGTCTTTTTGCATCTCACATTGTGTTTTCAAACATCTTGCATTTTCTAAGTTTTGTATTAGTAGTTAATCTATTTTATCAGTTTTTAGCATTTAGAACAATCCCCTTTGACATATTTCAATCTCCTTTGCATTGGAATCTCAAGGGTTTGTTCTTGAGTGAGCCATTAATATTTTTGGTACCTCTCTCCTTTTAGGTGCAAAACCCTAGAAGTGTAAGAGAGCCCGTGACACATCTCAAAAATATTTGGTTCATTTTGGTGAACCTGCTTTTCGAATACCTTCTTGTCTGATTTGGAGTCCATCCTCATCCTAGAAAGAGCTTGCATTAACATTGCATTGCATTTTGCATTAGTAAAAGTGCATATAGGTTGCATTTTTGCATCTCAAATCATTAAATTTTTTTGAAATTTTGTATTTGCATCTTAGGTATGCATCATATAGCACATAAAGCATAAAAATCAATCAAAAAAATCTAAAAAATCTATAAAAAATCCCCTATAGGACTCATTCACCACCTTGGCAAGAATTAGTCCCTTTGCACCCTTGAAACTATCTTTTATGGCACTAAAAACCTTGTTTATGCACTTCTATTTGATGCCATTAACTATCTGTATCAGTCAAGGCTGAGTTTCTGTTACATGCATTTCATTAGATCTAGCTTACATTAGCTCATTTCATGCATTGCTCAATTTCAAATTTGCATTTACAATATTTCATCTTTTAGGTTGTTGCATAATGTAATTAGAAAATTACCTTGTTTCACATCTAAAAATTGCATTTAAACATTTCACGTTAAGTCATTACATTACGCTTTCTTTACTTTTCCATGATAGCATGTTTACTTTCAAGAGATGTGGCTTTGATTTGGTTAAAAATGGATTGCATAAATACAACATTTCGTCTTATGAGTTAAATTTAGATTACAACAATGAGGTCATTAAGAAACATGTTAATTATCAAACCATTGACACAATCCTTAATATTACATTGCCCATTGGTGAGGGTGGTAGTGTTGGAAATCATAACAATCATACTTGTTCTTCTCCCGATACCTCTCCTATTAGTGACAAAGGTATCTTGGTGAAAGAAGATACAAGCATTGAGGGTCTTTATTGTCCCTCTCCTCATCCCCCTTTGGAAGCTATTAGACAACAAGAATATGAGATCATAGAAACATTTCTAAACATCACCTTACTTAGTCTCCATAGCCATGACAATCAAAAGTATATTTTTCCTAATATCCCTCAATGCAAAGAGGATAGGTTGGTGTTAGAAGATATACCTATTAAAAGTCATGAGAATCTTGACCCTCCCTTCCCTAATGCTCCTACCATTTGGGACAATCTATTTGAAAATCATAGTGGTCCTTCTCTTGATGCCTCCCATACTTGTGATGAAGCTAGTTTACAAAATCTAACCATGGAATGTGATGAACATCTTACAAGATCTCCTACTAGGGTAGATAGTATGGCACCAGAGAATGAGACCTTAGAGAAAAAGACAATCAAATAGATCCTTCTCCTAATATCCCCACTATTTCTACACAAGACAATCCAACCATTGATCAGTCCCCTACTTGTGATGAAGTCATTTTGGAAGAACCAATCCTTGAATGTCAAGAGAATTTGGTTTGTAGTTCTCCTAAACACTCTTCTCCTAGGGAGGATATCATGGTGCAAGACAAAACTAACATTGACAATAATAACATAGTGTCCTTAGAAGAAGATGATGAGGTAACATTAGACTCTCCTTCACTAAGGGACATCAATATTATTCAACCTCAACTCATCCTTTACCCACCTTCAAACAAACCTCCAACTCAAAATACACCTGAACTTGTCCTTTACCCACCTAAGAATATTGTTTTGCAGCAGCTAATTCATAATACCATTGCTCATACATATAACACTAGACATAATCTACAACCACAAAAACCAACACCAACACCCCTACCTTTTCCTAACTCCATCTTACCATGCCCTCCTCATTTATCTCCACAAAGTGGAAAGGATTACAATCTTGTTGAACAACTAAAGAATACTCCTGCTAAGATATCATTATGGTACCTAATTCAAGCCTCCCCTCACTACCACAACATGATTCAAACAACCTTACAACAAGTTCCTATCCCTTCTAATGCACAGTCGAATGACATAGCCTCCATGATCCAAGGAATAAATGCTGACATTGTTTTCCACCCAAGTGAACTCCCCCCTTTGAAAGTGCAAAAACAAACTGAAGCTTTCATAATAATATCTCAATACAAAAGAAAAGGGATAAAGAGAACTCTTGTAGATACCGGATTTTCCCTTAATGTGTGTAGTGTGAGCCTTCTAGATAGGCTTAGCGTTGATAAATCAAACATTCAACTTGATTCTTTATCTATTAAAGGATTTGACAATGTCAAAAAAAAACCGCTCAGTGTGATTACTTTACCTATTACAATTGGGAAGGCCACATTGGAAACACAAATCCATGTTATGCATCATGAACTTTCATATAATCTTCTTTTAGGTAGACCATGGATTCATGCAATGAATGGGGTGCCTTCTACTCTTCATCGTAAAATGAAATACATCTACAACAACAAATTGTACACACTTGATGTTGATCCTGAGCCTTATAGTGTCTTACAACTTGAGAAAAACAAAGAGAACCCTTTAAACACATTAACACCAACTACACAAGTGGAACACATACAACAAATAGACAAAGAAAAACACATTGAACAAGTCACAAAGCTATTAGCAGATGATTGGGGTTCCTTAGATTTTGAACATACATTCATGGGCGAGTACAAGATCATACACAAAGACTCGGAAAAGGGAAAAGAGCAAGCAGTAATTTCAACACAAAATTCGGAAGATCCTTCAAAAGTATCCACCTCAACCACTTTAGAACACAAGACAACAAATTACACAACAACCTTTGATGAAGTTGATTACGAACAACCACCGAATCTAAAAGAGATGAAGAAGTTTTATGGAAAAGGTTATGAGCTTATGAAACAACTTGGATATAGTGGAAAAGAATGTGGTGCTAGAGAACAAGGTATTTGTGTCCCCATCGAGCCTAACATGCAAGAAACAACTCATGGTCTTGGTTATTGTCCTTTGATAGAAATAAACAATCCTTCACTTAACCTCAACACTAGATCACAAAACATCCTTCTAAGATGACTTTAACAATAGTGCATCCTAAACTAATAGACACTAGTGGTCTCGAAAGTTACTCTTTGCAAGAAATAAAACAAACAAAGACATCTTTGCTTAATGTCAATGTCATCTCGTAAAACACTAATGATTTAAGTTCGTTAGATTTTACACCCTCCTGTAAAGGAGAGAACCAAATCTCACAATGTAAAGAGTCTTGTGTAGGTATGACATCTTGTACATCTAAGCAAGAGATATCTTTGTCACATAATAAAGGAACATCTATAAATCAAGAAGGTATCTTGTCAAGACTCCTCCAAGATCACTTGATATCTCTCCCTCCAAGAACTCGAAAGAAATTTTACTACAAGACTTCATTTTGTGCATATCATAGAGTTCATGGTCATGCTACTAATGAATGTAAAGCTTTAAGTAACAAAATTCAACATCTCAAGGACTGTGGTGCTCTTCCTTGTGTTGAAGCACCTAGTTCCTCTAACTGAAGCTTACTTTCATCCTATTCAGCTCACCCTTGTCCTGCACTAAGTGGGGGAAAGGGTTAGTTAGCCTTGTCCTTGTAGGTCACTTATTGTTGTCTCTTTTGGCTAGTTGACCACCTTCCATGTACATCTAAGAACAAGCTTGGGATGTGGACAACATTCCTTAAGTTGACTCGCATGCAACATACTTATTCATGATGTAGCTTATTGGAAACATATGACTTGGCATAAGGCTTTCCAAATAAGCTCTCATGTCCTCTTCTACTTTAAAGCAATTGCTCACAATAATGGTGTTAGAAACTACTTTAAAGTGGGGGCATACATCGACACTCATGTTTTACTGCACGATTTTCTTTTTTCTTGTGATGTGTTCTTTTCTTGGTGGTATCATTGGGTTTGATTCCCTCCAAGAGTGTGATATTTCCTTGCACTTTTCCTCTCTTGGAAACATTAAATACAATGTTCCCTAAGATAAGACCTTGAATTTTTCCTCTCTTGGAGATGTTAAGCACAATGTTCCCTAAGATGATACCTTGCATGAACTAAGCAAAATCCCTTTGAACATTCCTTACACTGTTTACAATGTCTATGAGTTTTAAGCATACGAAGTTTTGCTTACCTCATGGAGTTCATAGATCATTTTTGTGTGGCACCTTATCAAATCTATCAAGAGGTATAACTTTGGTATGGTTTGAACGGGAAGCCCAATCTGAGGCATGACTTTCCCCATAGCCACTTGCATATGTGTGAGTGCATACCAGCCATGAGTGTATGTTTCTCACCTTTTAGGACTTCTCATCCGGCGAACAGCCAAGAGTTTTGTCACCTCAGAGTGAGTATGCATTTTTGGACAAACAACCTAGATCTGATCCACATCATGTTGGACAAACGGTCGAAGCTCAATTCCCCCTTTTATTTTTACTTGTTTTTGAACTTCTCTTCCTTCTAGTTATTGCTATTGCATGATTGTGTATATTGTTTTGCTACAAATATTACACCTTGTGTGTGTCCTTTTGTGCTTATGTCAGTTTGACTTAGGATCTTGGATCTCTAGGGCTTGATCGCCTTCTCGATCTTTTTTATCCTATCTACCATCCACATTAGTACACTTGGACCCCTCTTGAATGTCTACTTTAGTGTGAGTTTGAAGCAAGTTCATCCTCTCACTAAAGTGGGGGCTAAATGTAGCGTAGAAAAATTGATCTTTTGACATTTTCATGCTCCTTGTGGATTTTGGCTCAGTTTTTCCTTGATTTAGTGTTGTAATGTGAATAACACAATCACATTAGGTCTTGTTCCCTTATAAACTGAATAAAATACATGTCTTATAAAGGTGTTGTAAAGTGTTGTAAATGACTTTCTCATTTTTCTAGACTTTCATTAAGTATTTAAGTCTAATGGACCTATCTTTCCTCTAATTCAATGTCATAAAATGTATTTAATTGTATTTTCACATTAATTTAGAAGGCTTGTTAATTAAATTTGGTCCTAATCTAGTGTTGTAATGTGTTTTACACATTCACATTGGATCTTGTGCCTTTCTAGGCTATGTGGACCTCATGTTAATGTTGTAGAGTGTATTTAATCACACTTTCACATTAAACTTTGTGTCTTTAGCCTTAATCACCCTTTATATCATCATTAATAGGCCCTTATGACCCCATATTGTGCATCTTGAGGCTTATTTTGATAAAAAAAAAACCTGACTATATCAACATAAAAGTTGAAATTCTTCACTCCCCAACATCCCAGCTAGCAAAAGAGCCCTTCTGGGACCCATTCACCACTATGGGCGAATGAGTCCCCTCCAAGTGGGACCCATTTGCCCAAGATGGCGAATGAGTCCTATTTGAGCTATTTTCGAGGTTTGAGTGGGAAAATTTGGGTTTAAAGTTTAATTTTCTTCAATGTTAGCCTGGGGGATCAAATTAATGGGCATTTGAGTGGGTTGCATATATAAATAAGCCTCCAAACCCTCATTTCATTCAAGTATCATAAAGGCATTCATATTATCAAGTCAAGCAAGCTGGGGTTAGGTATTTTTAAGACTTCACAAGATCAATTCTAAGGCATTCAAGGGAAGATTCTTCATCCATTTTTGCAGCAATTCAAGATCTATCATCATGGCAAGTTTCTAATTGCATTATCTCATGTTCATGATTCATCATCTTGTTTCATCATTTTGGTTTAATTACCTAAAAGGGGTTTGACAAAGGCAAACCCCTATTCCTCTAACAATCAACAAGTTTTCCTCTCTTTAATGTGTGATTACAAGTCTATAGATTGAACAAGAATGGATTGGAAGCCTTCAAGAGTGTCAAAATGATAAAGTTGCAAATGTTGTCAAAGTTGTCATGAAAAGTTGTCAAGACTCACGGAAACTCAGATCTAGGCAAAAATATCCATCCAATCTGCATGAAATCAAGGGGAAAGTGCTTATTTCATCCATCTTCAGAGGCTTGCAAAGTTTCGATTAAAGATTTTGCTCCTAGGAAACTTTTTGACAAAACAAGACTCATCCCCCAGTAGTGGCGAATGAGTCCCACTGTAGGTGTTTTTCAGAGATTTTTGCAAATTCGGATACCCTTTTGGTTGAAACTTGTTTTGGGACAGTTTTCCAGAACTGGGACTACTTCGCCCAGAATGGAAAATGAGTCCCACCAAGCCAAAAAAGCAGCAATTTCATAATTTCAAAGATATTTCCAGTCTTCAACACATTTCCAAGTGCACATTTTCTATTTTACTTTCTTGTTTTGTTTTACTTGCATTTCTATTCATCTTCCTATGTCTTTTTGCATTTCACATTGTGTTTTCAAACATCTTGCATTTTCTAAGTTTTGCATTAGTAGTTAATCTCTTTTATCAGTTTTCAGCATTTAGAACAACCCCCTTTGATAGATTTCAATCTCCTTTGCATTGGAATCTCAAGGGTTTGTTCTTGAGTGAGCCATTAAGATTTTTGGTACCTCTCTCCTTTTAGGTGCAAAACCCTAGAAGTGTAAGAGATCCCACACATCTCAAAAATATTTGGTTCAAAGTGAAAACTATGGTGATTATTAGCTTACAATATAGAGAATATCAAAACTGAAGGCTCATTTCCAAAGAAGGCTCACTGCCAAAACTGGACTTACTTTTCGGATCAAGACTCACTATCCAACAAGGGTTAATGACCCAGAGGCCTCACTACCACACAAATACAAAGAAGATAGAATAGATTTGTTACAAAGAGAAGACAATCTCAATGCAACAAATAATTCCACCATAATTCATTCACATACTTGCAGACATACTCGAATGATAGAGTGCACCTTTAGCTGACTACATCTAGAAACTCGCCAATTAGATTTTGCACTGATCTACTCAACCACACACTATGTCATGCATCTATCTTGCTCTTTTCACTTCTGTCTATTCTTCGTATGTGTACATTTTTCACAATCATCTCATCTTGTATATATATTGTCTTTAAATTTGAAACATATCCAAAGTTGGCCACACACATCATTTGTATTTACAAATTCAAATTAGATTAGTGCCAAAATATTCTAGGGTGGAATTAGAATGAGGGTGACCCAAACACACACTTAATGAGGACCTAAATAAGTCCCAACACGCTTCATGAACTTCGTAAGTAGTGTTTTAACACTAGGTCGGCCAAACTAGTGTAAAACACATAAAAATTAAGCACATGCAACCTTAGCATGATCCAATCTTTCTAGATAAAAAAAATTATTCGCCATGACCATATTAGCATAACTCCAGAACTACAAGTCATAAGACTCAAACAAGAAGAAATCCAAAGTAACTACATTTCTCCCGGACCTCAACCAAATACACTGAAAAACATAGTTCACAACTGGTGAATGTAACTCGCATTATACAACAATCTAGAAACCCAAAATCTGAATATAGCAACCTCCAACAATCATGATCAACATATCTAAACCACACAAGCATAGGATAAAATCTTGGATAAAAACTCAGAGCAAACAATGAATACCTGTAACCTTTCTATATTACAATTTTCTCAATATCCTCAACATATACAACCAATAACCTGCATCCATGACATCAATGACAACAACAACTAGTTAATAACTAGTTAATCAATTGGAATCAATGACAACACCTTCATTCTTGCAACAATATGTACATGTATGGGTGGGAAGATCTACTTGGGATCAATATTAGAGTGCATAATATCAAAAATTAAAACAGTCTCCATTTGTGCCAACTTCCAATTTCTATATACAAGTCCATAGAAGTGTGAGACACCATCAAACAACATCCTTGTCTAGCACTTGCAATAATATTCTACCCCTCCAATAATAGGACACAATACAAAGGAACAAATGAGAAAGGCCTCATTTTTCAAAGAAGTTCTCAATTTATACCAACATTACATATTCAAGCTCACAACTAGCCATAAGCCATGTCCAAATCTATTTGAATTCAATAAGATAAACCAACAACCAAGAAAGATTGTTTGAATGGTAGAGATTCTCAACTTAGTCATTGCACATGGCCCCTATAGCACTTGCAACATTATATGACCTCAAACATAACTACATGGTGTACACATGCTACCAAGGACCCAATTAATGCAATACTAGTCAGCAATCTCCCATCACTACTTGACAACGTTAGAAACACCATTGGAAGGGAAGAACTAGGACCAAATCAAAATAAAAATTGCAAGCTCCAATCATCATCATAAATGGAACTAATGGGAAAATGAGAACATGTATCACACAAGCATATCATAATACGATTCAACAACCTATGTGGGAACACTAGTAGAATTTGGCAAATAAATGACTAAGTGACTAAAACTTTTAGTCACAACAACTAAAAATGACTAAATTCTACTATTTTTTTGCAACACGGCTATAAATGAGTAAATAAATGACTAATTTGGTCGTCGGGTAAAAAGTTATTTAGTCACACAAATAAAAATGACTAAACAGTTAGTCACACGAGTACAAATTAGACAAAAAAATTTAAAATATTTGGGGAAATGATTGGAGGGAGTCATGTATTGCGTGTGATTTTGCATTATTTGCATTTAGAATTTGGTGTTTAGAAAAATTAGACAACTACATTGAAGCGTGCAAACTACACTGAGGCGCCTCAATTTGAGTTAGAACACTGGGCACGTGAACTACACTGAGGCATTTTGAGTTACAGCACTTGCATGGGTGATAAAGATTGTTTCGAGAGGACATGGAGAATTTTGAAAAGGTAGGCAAGGAATTCGGTGTTTGTTGCAAAGTATTTGAAGTCTGCAACAAATTCAGATTTTGGGATGCCCTCTATAGGGAATTCAAAGGTAATTCAAAACCCTCATTACATTAAACACAAAATCTATAGCTTTCTAATTGGTAACTTACAGTACTTACAATCTACTACTCTTAATATTGTTCTTTTACAATCTTGCCACTATTATGCTTCATAATGTGTTTGACCTAAATATAATAAAATTTGGGTGTTAGTGCCAAAATAGAATTTCCTCAAACAATTTTGATACATTTTCATTGCAAGTGCAAACTGTCCTTGTGCAAAGTAAACATGTGCTAGATTACCCACACATCAAGCATCTAAACAAAGATGTTTCCTATTGCAGCTTCTTGTACCTATGTAAAAATTTCATTTGCAATATCAAATTGACCCCTTTCAGCTAGCACAATGGCTGCCCCATTTGTAGCATAAACATTTCCTAGTCTTTGTGCCAACACTTTACAATACAGTTCTCTAGCCTTCTCAAGATGTGTTGCCTCATTCTTTGTATCCCTCCTCTCATTGCAAAAAGCTACAAAATAATTCCAATTTCCAAGTGAAATGTCAACATAAGAATCTTCACATCTGATTC
Source organism: Sequoia sempervirens (assembly GCA_007258455.2). Classification (NCBI taxonomy): domain Eukaryota; kingdom Viridiplantae; phylum Streptophyta; class Pinopsida; order Cupressales; family Cupressaceae; genus Sequoia; species Sequoia sempervirens. The sequence continues at coordinate 362,138,564 of VDFB02271358.1, forward strand.
CCTTTGATAATACTTGTCTCTATCACTTGACTGTATAAGAAGGAAATCTCACAAGCCAGCCAGATCTAACTCTGATACCATTGTGATGTCCCCAATTCTAGAACTTTCTTATTTTTTGGTATTTTCTAATTTTAGCCCCCCTTTTTAGCATTTTTTATTACACAAATTGAGATATTTCATAGATATAGTACAGTGCAGATAAACAATAATATGGACCCAATTTGTAGATTAGATAAAGTCTGAAAAAACAATAATATGGACCCAATTTGTAGATTAGATAAAGTCTGAAAATGATAAATACTGATGCAATAAATCAAATACTTGTATTGATAGGAAAACTAGTCTATGGAATAGTAAAACAAGGTTGTTATGAAGCATAAAATATGGACTTCTGTTCATCCCAACAGTCCTAAAACCTAAACAATAATAGATCATATATTCTTGATACCTAGATCAAATATGAAGTTGTCACAATGATCCCTGGATGTGACAATGATTTTAAAGGGTTGTGCACCAAATCCAAGCTCAAATTATTGTTTCAACAACAATACAAGAGTTGCACATACCATATGGATCCACCATATATCTAACTGCCCCAACTTGCAACACTACCCTAGAAATAATGTTGTAATTTATATATGTGGAAGTTGGTGACTAGTTGTATGAAACCTTTTTCATAGTTGCACCTATGATGGAATGTATCAACAACAACCAGTGATCATAAGGAAACCATTATCATGCTCTAATGGTAGTTACTTAAATATGGCAGATGGTAACCACAAACTTGATATATTTTTGGCCAAGAAGAATGCAATATTACTCTAGCAGTCACAACACCCCTTCAACACAAGTGTAATATTACTATCAATTTGGAATTTGAACAGTTTAGCTCAATGGTGAATCCTATGTGAAATCGCTCCAAGGAATTGTGGGTTTCGTCCTCCAATTCCAGTCCTTGATATTTTTCATCATCAAGTTAATTGAACCAAAGTCCAAAACTCCAACAAGGAGTAGAAATCCTAAAATTTAGTGGCCTTATAAAGGGGGTCAGCTCTATCAAATACATGATCACTTTATTTTACATATCACTAACAATGTCTTTATCTTATGAGTCAACCAACATATGATAAATTCTCTCTAAGATAAGACTCAACACTGCTATAAATCCTTTTTCTCAAGTTAGCCAACAATAAACTATTAAGTTTAATTTATTTTTATCTCCAGTGTAGTCATCATTTCAAGGAGGGGAGTCAACTATATGAAAAATTATTTTATGGCCTTTTGCCTTAAGCAATTTCCTTTAAACTTTGAAATCAATGATCATCTTCAATAATCAATGACAACATATAAAATTATCTTTGTTCTTCCTTTGACATCAATGACAATATTTCCAACAATCTCCCCCTTTGCCATTGATGGCAACACAAACATAATTATCTTCTTTTTCTTTGTTCCCCTTTTTTGTATCTCTTCCCCTTTGGCATCAATGGAAAAGGGAAACTTATTATTTTCACAAAAAAGCTCCCCCTATCTATAATACTTCCTCTTGACATCAAACTCTTTTTGTGATGCTCCCCTATCTCTAATTCTCCTCCTTTGATATTAATAGTAACAAGATTCTTATTACCCTCACAATAGCCATCAATTGATCTATCTCTAAATTTCTTCTCTACATCCAGATGAAAGATATTGCATTGATTAGATCCCCCTTTCTCTACTTCTCCTTCTTTGACAATAATGGCAAAGGACCTTTCTTCTTTATGGGGCTTGAAAGATGATGCAATAGAAAAACTCCCCCTGAAATCATGCTTCTCCTTACAAACTTAGTGATGTTTCTTGTGAATGGAGGACAAGCATGGATTTTATTTATCTTTCTCTTATTTCCTCTTCCAAAATTTTGCAAGTGGTCCCTTTTGTTCAATTTATGTGGTTTCACAAAACCATTTCTACAAAATCTTGATATGTGACCATAATTGTTGCACTTGTAACATATAATGTTGTAGTCCATTAGAGGAGCAAATGGATTATAGTTCCTCTTTAAGAAACCCAAATCTACATCCTTGCACGAACTCTGTAGTCCACTGCCTTATGACCAAACTCATTGCAAGAGAAACAATGACCATAAAAGAAGCATTGAAACTTGTTCATTTGGGATTGCCTTTGAGAAAATGATTTTCTAAAATCTTAATTATTTTTTATTAAATAAGTAGCATTTACAGGGTTTTGTATCCTTTACATGAAAATCCCACAGGGCCAAAAAGGAACAAATTTTATCAAAACATCATAATAACTAAACTAAAAACAATGGAAAAGGGACAAAAACAACACACTAATAGTAGAAACACAACACAACACAAACCTGACCACTAATTGTCCACACTTTCCCATTTCTGGACGAGGAGGTTTAAAAAATTGTCCCCAATCCATTTGGGACCTTCACCCACAGTATTCTTGTATGCTTCCTCCTTGATGACATCTAAAAGTGTGATAGCTAATCTATGAATCATTTTAATAGTGAATCAAGCCAACCTATTAAATTTTCATTCAAGTTTAACAACCCGCTCCTGTAGCATGTCGAAGTCCTTGTCCTTGTCGTTCTTCCACTAGGTCACCTCTTCCTCACAAGCCCTGGGATCTGAGGAGTGGGTGGAATCCTCCTTAAGCATCCTATTCATGTTAGAGAAATGACTAGGGCCCTCCACGAAATCTTCTTCCATCTCCTTAACAGTGTTTTTTTGCCTTCAGTTCTACCGCCAATCTACTATGAATCACTAGAAATATCATCCACTAGAATCCCTTTTTTGTTCTTCACTAGTCTATTGGACCTCCTCACACTATTTTGTTCCATCCCCACATCAAAACTTGCAGCCACCATGGTGTAACCCTTGGAGTCTTTTTCCTCAGCACTTTTTCCTTCACTGTCAGTGGTCAACATGTCCACTTGGCATAGAGATTATTTTTTCCCCTTCTTAGCAGTGGGTTTGTTGTCCTTCTTGATGGATTTGTTTTTTAGCTTGCAGAAACCAATTGCACCCTTGGATTGGGCCAACTCGACCTCTCCCTTCTTTTTTGATGGGGGTTTAGAATTAGGCTCAACAAAGGGTTCATTTTTAGGCATGGGGGATTTCCTCTTAGGAACCATCGAAACAGCACGGGATAGTTTATCATCGGTTCGGTCAGGGGGTTCCAATTCCTCCACATGCACAACAAAGATAGGTTTAGGAGGGCACAAGGCCAAATGGAAGTGATAGAGCCTAAGGATTAGGCCAGGCTAGTGCAGCAACAAGGGAGGTGGAGCATCAAGATTGAGAGCAGTAGCATCATGGGATTCTTTGATCAAATTTTCCAGGGAAGTTAGCAAAAAGAAGGGAAAGCTAAGGATCATTTTTTGTTGTAGGTGATTTAATAGCGGAAAATGGTAAAAGTAAAACACCTTGTATCTACCTTCTAAAGTAACATATTTCATAAGAGCAAGACACACCTTGTCCCAGTGTTTTGGCAATGCCTCATGGTCAAAACCCAACTACTTTTTAACTAGCTTCTCGTTGTCCTTGAAGAAGGCATTGAAACTCTCCAGTTCTTTCATTTTGGTGTGCTTTTTATATTTCTTTCCATTGCAAAAGAGGCTCATCGCCTTACCAATCACTTCCTCATCCACCTCGAACAAAATGCCTCCCATGGTGACACACCAATCCTTCCACGAACCAGCAAATTGGGCCGACATTTTCTCATCGTGGCCCACCAAAATCTCTAAAAGCAGAGCCAAACCTCCCTCCATACAAATATGCCAATCTATGGGGTCCTTGCAAAACTCCTCATAGTTTTCGGGTTCGAACCTAACCCTATTGCCACCCATCTTGACCCACAACACACAGGAACTTGCCCAAAGAAACAAATTTAGCTAGAATATGGACTAGCCACCAGTGAAATTACCCTTTCTTAAACCATCATTACCTCGCCACCTGTGACAGTAAGGCACAATTAAAGCAATCTGAATTTCACACACTTCAGCGATCATTCCCAAAGATGCCAATTCCATAGGGCCATAATCATCCCTTAAGTACCATAAGCTAAGGCAATAAGCCATGATAATGAAATCTAAATAATTAATACCCATCGTGCCAAAGGTTCCATTGAGATTACACATTTTCCCAAGCCTTTTAGCTGTGGGGCCAAGATTTTAAATTTTTAAGTACATAAAATCTTATGCTCATCATAAGGTTGATTAAATTGGAATTATCAAGTAAGCTGGCAATGAATATCACATTACACACATTCCTAGGTATTTGATGGGACATGTAGTACATTTGAAAAGACAGTCCATAAAGTCCAAGGACCCAACCATACATATTTATGAAATAAAATAACCACTCGACAACCTACTTTAAACTCGCCACCTCACCTAGCCAAGTCCTCATCACCTAGGGACCAACATGTAGTGCCACCTGTACCCACAAGAATTATTATTGTTAACCATCATTGGGTGGTTGTATTCCTCTATTTCACAAGGATTAATACTTGTATATTTTTTGGTAGCGCCTCAATCCTTTTCCAACACTTGCATAAACTCCAAGTGGAACCCAAGATGGCCAAACCATTGGCCACTTGGTTACCCTCCCTATAGGTGTGATTCAAGTACTTCCTTTCCAATTTTGAGACCAACAAATTTATGTCCAACAAGATATCCCTAATGTTCCAACCATGCAACCAACCATGATTAATAGAGTCAATCACAGTCTTAGAGTCCCCTTCCATATGTAAATTTTTAATACCCAGTGTGACAGCGATCTTAATGCCCTTGAGCAATGCCCGTGACTTAGTCGTCGTAGAATATTGAAAACCAATTCCTCCAGCAAACCCAACAACCAAGTTTCCCTTGCATTCCCTTATAACACCACCATAACTAGCTATACTAGGGTTCCCCTTGGCTACACCATCAAAATTTAGTTTAAACCAACCCAAACCTAGAGGGTTCCAAACTATGTTTATTCTAGCCAGGGACTTGGAATTATCAAAAGAGTTGGTCTTAAGTTTTTTGTTCCAATATTTTGCCATTTTGATCTCCCATTCTGTAGGGGCATTGTCTAGGGGTTTCCACTTGAATAGGGAGATACTTTCATAAATAAGTTTGGATCCAATGTCAAAAACTTCCTTGGGGCTCCTCCCAGTGTCTCTAAAGACCCAATTGTTCTTTTCTTTCCAAAGGAACTAGCAAATGGTGGGTGGGACTTGCCTCCAGATCTCCATGGGGAAAGGGTGTTAAAAGTGTCTAGTCCATCCTTCAATAAAGTATTTTAAATCCTTATTCAAGGTCTAGTGAGTATCCAACTTTTGGAAAGTCAGGTCCCAAACCTCAGCAGCAAAAGGATAATGCACTAACAAGTGATCCACCAACTCTTCATTATTTTTGCATAACATGCATCTATTCAAGATCAGGAAGCCCCTTTTCCTTAGGTTATCTTGGGTTAGAATCCTATTGTGACAAGTTGTCCACAAGAAGAAATTTATTTTTGGAATCAAGTGTCAATTCCAAACTTTTTTCCAAACCCTTCTTTGAGTGCCCTTGTTTGACAACAAACTATAAGTCATCTTGACATAAAGGTTGCCCTTACTTTCCAAAGACCAAAAGAAATCATCCTCGACATCAAATATGGGGATTCTAGATAATGAGAGTAAGTCCTATAAGGAAATAGGCAAAAATTCCAAGTCAAGGGAAAGAGGGAAGCATAAGCCTAAGTATTTCCATCTCCTAACCCCCAACGGACCATGGAGGCAGTCACAAATATTCCTACCAAAGAACCGAATCGCAGGTTCCATCAAATTTTTAAACTCAAAAAAGACCAATGGGGGTGTCAAACATCCAAGGTTCTTCCCAGAAATGAATACAACTGCCACTACCAAGTTTCCATCTCAGTCTTGATTGAAGTAACTTCTTCATCTTGCAAATATTATTCCAAGCTAAGGACCCACGGGGGTGATCATTTGAAATGCACTTGATTAGGGGACAATTGCCAAGGTATTTAGCATTCATTATCCTACACCAGTCCTTTTTATTCCTTAATCGGTACCACCCCACCTTGGTAAGCAAGGATTTGTTAGTAGATTGGACTTTCCTAATGCCCAACCCTCCCCTAGATTTAGGAAGGCACACCTTATCCCAACTAACAAGAGACATCTTATTTTCCTCAGTACCAGGCTAGAGGAAGACTCTTTGGATCTTTTTGAATTTTTCAACAATGTAACTAGGAATTTTTAACATAGAGAGGAAGTAAACAGAAATCCCTTGAAGGGAAGCAGTAAGGAGTTGCAGTTTACCAACATGACTCAGGATCAAACCTTTCCACCCTATAAGCTTCCTTTGGATCCTTTCAAGGATAGTATTCTAGAAATTGGGAGTGACTTCCTTAACAGTGAGAAAGAGACCGAGATACACTAAAGGAAGTGAGACACTCACACAACCCAAATAGTAGTCACACGATCCTATAAACTAGGAGTACAGTTAAAGAAATAGATCATACTCTTATTATAATTAATGCACTGACCTAAACAAGCCACATAACGATTAAGGCAACATTTCCATTTCCTAGCTTCCACAACCAAGGCTTTCCCAAATAACATAGTGTCATCCACAAATTTTTGAATGACAACAAGGCCAAGAGTGGTGGCCGACTTGACACACTTGATGGAGCCCTCTAACAACATACGAACAACATTCCTACTCATCACATTAGCAACAATTATGAATAAATATGGGGAAAGGGGGTCTCCCTATCTAATACCTCTCCCAACTGCAAAGAAACCATGGGGCACACCATTGATTAGAACAAAATACTTCACCATAGTTATGCATTCCAAAATGATATTGATCACTCTTTGATTGAAGCCAAACTTATCAAGGACTTTTGGAAGAAAGTTCCACAAGACTTTTTATTTAAGCTTTAGAAATATCAAGCTTAAACGCCATACAATAGCTATGTTACTTCTAACCATAGAATGCAAAATTTCATGAATGGTAATAGTCGCATCCAAGATATGTCAACCTAGAACAAATCCTTTTTGACTTGGACTTATCCTTTTATCTAGAAGGGGTTTCAAGTGGTTCACTAATATTTTGGAAAGGATATTATAAACAGTGTTACAAAGGCTGATGGAGCAAAAATCAGCCATGGTCTATGGTTCATCAATTTTAGGGACAAGGGAAATGAAGGTGTGGTTCAAGTGTTTGAGCATTTTTCCAGAATTGAAGAAATCCCTAGTTGCTAAAGTAAGGTCCTCCCCCACAACATCCCAAAATATTTGGAAGAAAGTTGGGGCCAAACCATTGGGTCCAAGGGCCTTATAAGCACCCATACTAAACACAGTAGTTTGGACTTCCTCAAAAGTAACAACCCCCATAATAGAATCGTCGTCCTCTCGATATATAGGATTAGGAAGGGGTTTCAACATTAGATCATCCAACGTTAGGTTAGGAGCCTCAACAGGAGTCAACAAAGCCCGTTGGAAGTGATCAATAGCCAAAATACCAATCTGAATGGGAGTAGTAGTAACAACATCCCTTGACTCATTTTTCAAAAAAATTATCTGATTCCTTTTTCTATGCTTAAGGGTTGAAACATGGAAGAACGTATTTCAATCCCCCTCAGTCAACCATTGAATTCTAGATTTTTGCGTCTAGAATACTTCTTCCTTGTTCAAAAAATTTCCCATTCCATGTGCTCAACCCTCTCCTACTGACAATTCTGAATACTAATATCTCCTTCATCCATCCTCTTTTATATCTCTCAGAGCTTGTCAGCCAAAACTTTTTTTTGCTGAAACACATCCCCAAACACCCACTTGTTCTGTCCCTTGACCATATTTTTTATGTGTTGGAGCCTATGGAAGATCCTGAACATAGGGGAACCATGCACAAGGACATTCCACCAAGAAGCAATCTTATTCCTGAAATCCAAATGGGAGTTCCACATAATCTCAAAGTAGAATAGGAACGGACCCACAACAACGTGTTCATTTAGGATCAACATCAAAGGATTATGGTTCGAAATAGTTTGGGGCATGTTGGAATTGTGTGCCTCAATCCCACAGGCTGAAACTTCTTGTGAGCAATTTTGGTGAGACTGAGGAGATGTCTGGCCAATTTGCTAGTTGATCCTGGACTGTCACTGTGACCTCCTGAATGTCTTGGTGATCTGCATCTGAAACCTTCGACATAACCTAGACTGTCGAAATGATGTCTCGGCGACGATAGGAAGTCTTGCCGATATCGACGTGACCTTTGGTCTATTTGGCCGATGTGGTAATCAGTATGACTTGCTCCTATCGGTATGAAGTCTTGGCAACTGGGAGATGTCTGGCCGACAGTTTGATTCCTAGCGGATGTCAGGGAAACCTGTGGTGAAAGATGTCTTTGGGGAGAGTCTTGGGCATTTGGTATGTCTCATACTGACAAGAGAAGTCTCGTCGATAGTAGTCATCGGTGTGACATAAGGGTTCGGTAGGAACTCTTGGCGATAGGGAGATGTCTCGCCGATAGCTATATATTTGGAGTCATCGGGGTGACTTGAACACTCGGGAAGAACTCTTAGCGATGAAGGTTTGTCTTGGCAAAAATGTAACACTCGAAGACATCGGGGAGAACCTTGGTCGAAAGACTTTCTTCGGTGTGATGTTTCAGCGATAGCGAAAGGTCTTGCCGATTATCAGATGTCTTCGGTGTGACTCTTGGTGAACAGTGGTTTCGAGATAACATGAAAAGCTTGGTGTGATGTCTTGGCGAATTGCAATTGTTTCACCAAATGGAATACTGATGTCTACATGACTTGGGGACTTCGGTATGATGTCTCATCGAATATCGATGGTCTTGTCGAATAGCGATACATGTGATGGATATCGGTATGATGTCTTGGAAACAAGGGGATGTCTAAGCAACAGCTTGTGAACTCGGTGTAATGTCTTGCCGATAGTGAAGACTCTTGGCGATAATGATGATCTGGCTTTGTGGCATCAGGGAGACACGGTTAGTGTCTCATCGACATGCGAATACGTTTTGAACACCTTTGACTGATTGGAAGACTGTCCTACATGGTGTGTCTTGGACCAATCAGAGAAGCTGAATGGGAACCATTGGAAGTTAGTCTGTTGTGGCCGTTATGTGAGGAAGTTCAACAGACAGAGAGGACATGGATATACTTTGGAATTACAGATGATGTTCAGTTCGATGAATAGTTGTTCAATACAGGTGAGCGATAAAGTGAGGGACGAGTGGCTGGCTGGAAGGCCGAGGCCATGAGGCCGAAACAGAGGAAGTGAGAGGTGGGATTATGCTGTCGAATTCTCTCCTGATCAAGGATTGAATGCCATGGTTGATCTCTCATGTTGATCTGTACTGTATACTATGTGAGGGTATTGCAACAATATGAAGATTATTTGGTTTGAGAGGTTGATCAGGAAATGTACAGAGGGAGAGTTGGTTACCAGATTGTATCCAAAATGAACAAGATGTAATCTCTGAAAAGGCTATGAGCCTGAATTGTATTGTAACCTTTAGTTGTTGAATAATACAATGGCTCAATCTTTGGAGTGTGGGGTTTTTTTACCCGAAAGGGTTTTCCCCACGTAAATCTTTATGTTCTGGTTTTTTGTCTTATCTTTCATCTATGTTGTTGCTTGTTGTTGAATTTACATGTGCTTCTCTCAGAAGGATTAATGTGGGAAATGAACTGTGTTTTTTTCTGTTGTACGTTTCTTTGAGTCAATCTAATCAAAATTGAAGTTACCAAAGGCACCACTATTCTTGGAGATTTCTCTGAGATGCCCTAAATTTTCCTAACAAGTGGTATCAGAGCATTCTTTTGGTTGCTGGTTCTGGGTATTTCTCCTGTGAAGATTTCTCAGTTTGTTGGGCTGGAGGAAATCTGGAGGAATGAACTAATTTATTGATCCTTTGGTGAGTGGAAGTCTTGTGATATTCAGAGACAACACGCAGCTTGAAGGATGGTGGAGATGGAAAAGGGAGTTGATCATGTTGGTTTGATGTGATCTGTGTCTCCTGGTTGGTAGCGGTATAACCTTGGTGTATGAGGTGGATTTCTTTTCTCCATGGTTGTCTAGCAGTAAAGCTTTCATATTGGGTGTCTTTCTAAGAGGCTCCTTGATGATATGGAGTAGCCTAGTGTGTTTCTCAGCCATGGAAGAGAGTGCTTATGTTAGGTGGTGTTCCCTGGTGTTGGAAGGCACTGCTTCCTATTTACCTTGAATACATGAAGGCTATGAAGTTAATCATTAGATGATCTGCAAGCTTCTGAAATAGCCTTTCTCTCTTTCTCGGATGCATGTACATGTTGGTGGTTTAGATTTGGCTTGAAAGGGGCCTGGATTTCCTAAACTGCTATTTTATTTTTAAGGATGCTTTGTACTTGCATGGATCTGTGGTTTTGCAAGTTTTACACGGTTAAGCAAAACTTTTGATTATGTGGAGTTTATATTAAGCTATTTTCTAGAGCCTGGCTTTTGGGGTGTTGCTGGATGAGATAGTTGCAGTTCTGCATGCATGCTTTGTGCATGGTTTCAGAAGGTGTGATTTCTTCTCAGCATGGGAGTGTTGGTACGTGATTTGTCACTCAACATTCTTGTGGAGGTGCTTGTGGGTTCCTTGATTATGGTGCTCATTGTGGATATGATTGGAAAATCAGGTTTGGCGTGATTTGGTGTTTTGAGTCATGTTGTCTATGCAATTATTCTCTTTGAAATCTTAGTGTTGCAGTTTCCAATGCTATGATGGGTTTACATGTTCAATGTTTGTGATCTACGAGTTATGCGGTTGGTGGATTAGCTACCCATTGGTTGCAGTGAGATAACTTGGATGTGGACTATCTTTATCCACGAGGTTGATTCTTTGTATGTGCAAACTTGTTAGCTGGCCTTGTATGTGGTCACTTGTGCATTGGTGTGATTGCTTTGAGATAAGAGGATGGATATTGTTTGAGTACCTAAATAGTTGGTTATAGAAACCTGAAGCAGGTGGTCATGATGCTTGGAGAGCTCGGATGTCACGTTTCAGTGGGAGCTTTAGCAGTGACTGTGGGTTCATCACATGGTGGTGAATGGTCTTCTTTAGTGTTGCAGATGTTTCTTGGGGGAGCCCTTAGATCATGTTGTTGCAGAAGGGTTATTTCGCATTTGCATGGACAATATTTGAAGATGTGCAACATCTTGGATCCATGGAGGACACTTGGAGTCTTTGGTTGAGGTGTTGGTGGTGCTTGACAGGTGATGTCGGTTTTGAGTCTGTTTGCTTTATGTCATGGTATACTCTTGTTTGTGCACTGGAGTTTTGGCATTGTGCATTGTACTTGAGACTATTGTGTAGTCACCTGAAGCATGGTATCTCCTAAGGGGATATGTAGATCATGGTTTCATGATAAGTTCCTGATTCAGATGATTGGAGCTTTGATAGTGCTCTAGTAATTCTTTGTGTATTGGGTGCTTTGATTATTTGCTTGATACTTCGTGATAATGCAGTAATGCAGTTGAAGTTTAGCATGAGATGATCAGTTGCTAGCACTCATGGATACATGGAGAATAAGGTGAGGTTGTTTTTCTCTTATGAGAGAAGTATTGTTGATTGGTATTCTTGATGAATTTTTTCAGCAGAAAGTTTGAGAAGCCTACACCTTGGTTGAACGTGAGTTCAATAAGAGACCTATGAGGAGATTGCTCTTGGATTAGTCATGGTGACTTGCATATCTTGAAGAAGTATTCTCGTTCCCACTCTTGGTCTACTCGACAGTCTATCTGAGAGGTATTTGGCCCATTATATTTTTCAGATGTGGTTTTTTGTTCACTTTCATGATATGGATCTTGAATTGTTGGTTCTAGAGGATTCATAGTGGAAGTTGTACAACTTGTTTATCTCCTTGAGCTTTTGTGTTTTACTAATGAGAATTGGTAGGAGATGATGTATGGGCTGTATTCCTAAAATGGGGAATGAACTAGCTTAATCTTCTTTGAGAGGCTTACATCCATGTTGATTACATGATATTAGAAGTTGGTTTGATCTTGGTGATTGAACGGTTAGATGTTGTTAAGGATTTTCTTTTGGGATGTGAAGGAGATCATTCTTGACATAGCTGGTTGTTAGAAGTGTATATAGGAGGATGTTCTATAGGAATATGATGTGCAAAGTTTCTCTCTTTGGTCTTGATTTCCTCCTGGATGTTTGTTTTCACATTACATTGGTTTGAGGTTTGGTTGGAGCTATAGTGATCACTTGCTTGTGGTCATGTGTTTTCACTCATGTTCATTGGTGATGACATGGAGGTTCTTATTTCTTTTTCCTTTGTTGCGTGTGGAGATCTTGGGAGAACTGTGAAGACTTGTGGTGAGAGAAATGTTTCTTGTAGTGGTTTGTTGCAAGTTGTGCATATCATTGTGGATATTTCCTCGGTACTACATGGTTACATTTTCTATGTGTTGTGATGCCTTTGATCTTTCAAATTTGGATTACTCAGGCAGTGGGAGTTCCTGTATGTGTTTTGTCTTTTTTGACTGGTTGGCACTTGGAGCTTGTATTTGTTGATTAATAAGTTGGTTTTGGAGCGGCATGAGTTTACTAACGTTGATACCTTTAAGGTATGTGAGATTGGATGGAATAGCATGAGCTGTGGGTGTTATTTTTAGTCACGTGGGTTTCTCAGTTGGATGGAAGTAGTCATTCTGATTGTTGTTCTAGTTGGTGTTTTTGTCTTGTTTCTAGAGAATGACTTCACGGTTGTGTTATATTTGAGGCTTTGAAGTTGATATTTCTTTTGTATAGCATTTGAGCACAGTGAAGTGGTAGCAGTATCTTGTTGATGAAATCACTGGGATATTTTTCTTGTGTTCATTGGACTGGTGCTTATTCACCTTGGCGTGTTCTCTCTTCCATAGGTGGCATATTAGAAGATGACAAAGATTGTTTCCTAAATGGTGGACATCTTGGATGTTGGTGCAGGAGTCTTGATGGAGCATGAGAGCATGTTTTTAGATCTATGTGGTTTCCTGGAAGGTTGTGATCGGTTGCATTTCGGTTGTTTTGGAGGTGTCTATGTGATCTTCGTCAAGTGGGAGATTGTTGGAATTGTGTGCCTCAATCCCACAGGCTGAAACTTCTTGTGAGCAATTTCGGTGAGACTGAGGAGATGTCTGGTCGATCTACTAGTTGATCCTAGACTGTCACTGTGACCTCCTGAATGTCTTGGCGATCGGCATTTGAAACCTTCGGTGTAACCTGGACTATCGGAATGATGTCTCGGTGATGATAGGAATTCTTGCCGATATTGACGTGACCTTTGGTCTATCTGGCTGATGTGGAAATCGGTATGACTTGCTCCTATCAGTATGAAGTCTTGGTGACTGGGAGATGTCTGGCCAACGGTTTGATTCCTAGTGGATGTCAGGGAGACCTGTGGTGAAAGATGTCTTCGGGGAGAGTCTTGGGCGTCTGGTATGTCTCATACCAACAAAAGAAGTCTCACCAATAGGAGTCATCGGTGTGACATAAGGGTTCGATAGGAACTCTTGGCGATAGGGAGATGTCTCGCCGATAGCTATATATTTGGAGTTGTCGAGGTGACTTGAACACTCAGGAAGAACTCTTAGCGATGAAGGTTTGTCTTGGTGACAATGTAACACTCGAAGACATTGGGGAGACCCTTGGTCGAAAGACTTTCTTCGGTGTGATGTTTCATCGATAGCAAAAATTCTTGCCGATTATCGGATGTCTTTGGTGTGACTCTTGGCGAACAGTGGTTTTGAGATAACATGAAGAGCTTAGTGTGATGTCTTGGCGAATAACGATTGTTTCACCAAATGGAATACTGATGTCTACATGACTTGGGGACTTTGGTATGATGTCTCATCGAATATCGATGGTCTTGTTGAATAGTGATACATGTGATGGATATCGGTATGATGTCTTGGCAATAGGGGGATGTCTGAGCGACAGCTTGTGAACTCGGTGTAACGTCTTGCCGATAGTGAAGACTCTTGGCGATAATGACGATCTAGATTTGTGGCATCAGGGAGACACGATTAGTGTCTCACCGACATGTGAATACGTTTTGAACACCTTTGACCGATTGGAAGACTGGCCTACGTGGTGTGTCTTGGACCAATCAGAGAAGCTGAATGGGAACCGTTGGAAGTTAGTCTGTTGTGGCCGTTCTGTGAGGAAGTTCAACAGACAGAGAGGACATGGATATACTTTGGAATTGCAGATGATGTTCAGCTTGATGAACAGTTGTTCGATACAGGTGAGCGATAGAGTGAGGGCCGAGTGGCTAGCTAGAAGGCCGAGGCCATGAGGCTGAAACAAAGGAAGTGAGAGGCAGGATTATGCTGCCGAATTCTCTCCTGATCAAGGATTGAATTCCATGGTTGATCTCTCATGTTGATCTATACTATATACTATGTGAGGGTATTGCAACAATACGAAGATTGTTTGGTTTGAGAGGTTGATCAGGAAATGTACAGAGGGAGAGTTGGTTACCAGATTGTATCCAAAATGAACAAGATGTAATCTTTGAAAAGGCTATGAGCCTAAATTGTATTGTAACCTTCAGTTGCTGAATAATACAATGGCTCGATCTTTGGAGTGTGGGGTTTTTTACCCAAAAGGGTTTTCCCCACGTAAATCTTTATGTTCTAGTTTTTTGTCTTATCTTTCATCTGTGTTGTTGCTTGATGTTGAATTTACATGTGCTTCTCTCAGAAGGATTAATGTGGGAAATTAATTGTGTATGTTTCTACTTTAGGACATAGTTGTACGTGTCTTTGAGTCAATCTAATCAAAATTGAAGTTACCAAAGGCACCATTGTTCTTGGAGATTTCTCTGAGATGCCCTAAATTTCCCTAACATTAGATTAGCATTAAGGAAGTCCAATTGGAAGAAAAAAGGAATCTATCAACATGAACCTAAATCAAACCAACCCCAAGGAATCTATTAGACCAAGTGTAAGACTGGCCCTGCAAGTCAATATCCACCAGGCCAGTACAATTCAAGAAGTTAGCCAAATCAGTCATGTTAAAATAATTAATCAGACCTCTACACTTCTCTGAGGGGTATAGGGGGGAGTTGAAATCACAGCCACCAACCATTGGGCTCCCCTATTAGCCATAACTAATCAACCAATTCCTACTAGAGGGTTTTCCTTGCATTCCTAATATTAGGGGCATAAATGTTAATCAAAAACCAAGAACCCCTAACATTGGAGAAATTGACACCCACACTATTTTTGCAATGGAATAATTTAGAACTAGTTATCCTAATGGGATTCCATATCACAACAAGCCCACCCAAAGCCCCATCCACATCACTATACGGAAAGAGGGCATTTGGCCAAATATACCTAGCTATGTGTTCAAAATTAGTTTTCTTCATCTTGGTTTCTTGTAAACGAAAAACATCAATCTTGTGTTTTAGCACATAATTCTTCGGGTCCAACTACTTGTGGGGCTATTTAACCCTCTCACATTCCATGAAATTATTTCATTTAGAAGCTTTCTTTGAGGACACTTCCAATGTCCTCTGTTTACTTATCACAATTTCTTTCGTTGTCTCTTTGTTTTTGGTATGCCACTGATTAGGTCCAGCAGGTTTGGATTCACCTCCCACATCTACTTTCTTTTGTTTACCCTTCTTCTTAGGAGTTGACTAGAACTCTTCTTCCGTAGTTTGAGCTTGAGGCACAATGGCCATCTCAGTCTGTCCAAGACTAAGTGTTTCCTTCTTCACACCTTTTTCATGAATCTCGTCTTCCTCGACATCCATAAGCTTAGGGGAAAGAAGTTGCTCCATAGCAACCCTAGACCCCAACAACACTCCATAGCCAAGTAACAAGGACTTACACACTAGAACACTGTTAGGAGAGGAACCATTGTTATGTGACTTTTTCCCCAAGAAGAACAAAAAGTTATGAAAAAAACCCTTTAAAATTAAAGGGAGAATAAAGGATATTATGATCCTTTGATTAAAAGAGATATTAATAAAGCATATGTGTAAAAGCTCTATTAAGGAGGTGGAAACATAATTATTTATTTAAATAATTATTAAATGTAGCCTTGGTGAAAGGGTGTGATGGTTTGGAAACCACCCCTTAAGGCTTATATAATAATTTATGTGAGACTTGCAAAAAGGATAGACATAAAAAAAAAAGGAAAATCAAGTACAACACATTGTGGGAATAAGGTTCCAAGTTAGCAGGTTGTGAGTAGGACAGAGAAGGGGCATTCCTATAGTGGGTGTCCAATCTAAGGTACAAGTGCATGCACTTAGGATGGTCCTAGCCAGGGCATGTTTTTGTGGCACGAGTGTTGAGCATTGTTCCAATGGAACTAGCACTCATGTAGAGCGGAAAAGTATGCTTTCCTCCCAGACTGTTCACAGACGGAAGAGGCTAAACTAGGGTCCATTCCAACAATAGTTGGGATTTCTTCTATACATTCAAAGATAAGTATTAACACCTAATAAATTATTTGAGCAATAAAATTGTTTTAACTCTTTTTTTTTGAATTAATAATTTATTTATGACATGATTGAATGTATTTGAATGCAATTATTTGATCAATTTATTATATGCAATTAATTTCAAATTATTGAATTGGGAATTAAATATTAGATTAAAATTTGTGCATAGAAGTTTTTGGAATTAATCTATTGAATCAGTTTAATCATTGCATTTTCAAGTCTGGAATTAGTCATGTTTCAACCATTGAGCTCCAAAGCAGAGTCAACCGAGACCAAATTGTTAGGCAAAACCGTTAGGGTCACAAGGTTAGCAAGCCTAGCCTTAGCTGAGAATTCAATGATCTTAAGGATATCATATTCAAAGGGGTAACTATTAGTGGGGACCTCCTTTGAAGGTTCACAAGGGCTAGGGTTGTGTCTAACCGTGGACTTGTAGTTTGAAATAAGGTGGCTAGGTTTAACACATTTTTGGCGATAAATCATTGTATTCTCATAGTAGACTTGTTGAGTCCAAGACCTAAACTTGGAACAGAGTTTCACAGAGTTGGGTAAGGTCTTATTTATATCAATGTTGAAACAAAAGTGATAAAAAACTAACCTGGACATAGATCTGGTGATAGAGTCCAAAGTGATGAACTGGCCCAAAGAGTCACCAATGCTTTGAAAATCTGAGTCATCCTAGTATTCCAGAGGAAGTTTTGGAAGACACACCCACACAAGAGCCAACTTGTTGAGTTTGATAGCAGGGTCGAGCCCCAACTTCCAATGACACAAAGATAACCCATGCTTTCCATAGACCCAAGGGCCCGAAGAGAGCACCGAAATAAAATCCTCCACAATAATGAACTTGAAAAGGAATAGTCCACCAACCATGGTGCAAACACTCACACTTCCCTTCAAACGCCATTGCACAAAAGTCCATCTCCTAACCATATCCATAGAGGGCTAAAAAGAGAAGAATTTTCTTACCACCACTTTCTCCATAGAAGAAATTATCCTATTGCTAATAGCTTCAAGGATAGAGAATTAAGTTCCCAAGATAGAGATCTCTGCCACAGGGCAGGGAAAGGAACTCTTAGTATTGAGGCTTGTGATAGTCAACACATCTTTCCATCCCTTTAAAGTCAAAGTGATAGGGATCACAGGCACTTCTACAGTAGGTCGAATAGGAATCATGGAGTCCCTAGCAAAGGACAGCACATGAGAGACCCCCGAGGACATCGACACAGCATGTGTTGTGGCAAGAATCTGGTCAGAGGAGGATGGGGGACTATAGGGTGTCCCCAATGTAGAGTCTACCATGCACATAGACAATTCAAACTAGAGGAGTGAGAATCAATAACAAAAAATCTTTACTGTTGCCTTTGTGAGGAATACTAATTTTTTGAGTGATATTACTTTCTCTTTTCTTGGAACTCTCACCATTGATGGAGATTTTAAGCACATTCGCATATCCTTTAGACTTTTCATTTTTTTCTTTGGTAACTATGTAGTCTTATAGCTTGAGCATTCTTTGATGGTCTTATGATTTTCTTCAAAAACAAGACTAGTCTTGATGAAAGGTGATCTTTGGGAGTTGATAATGTCCTTAGGAATTTCAAAGCTCTTTTCAAAATTCATGCTTTGATTTAATTGATCATTCAATTGCTCTAACTCCTTCCTCAAGGAAAAAATTTTAAGCTTTAATTTCTCACACTCCAATTCATTTTCCTTTAGCTAATCTCTTACAACTTCTTCAATTCGTTTTGCTTCCTCAATTTGAATCTTTAGATCCATAATCATCTTTTTTTATTCTTCAAGATTTTGAGATGATTTTTCTTTAGTTTCGTTGTCCTCTTGAAGTTGTGACTTTATTCTTGAATTCCTTTTCTTGAGATTCTTGATTTTATGATAGGAAAACTAGAGTTCCTTCTCAAGATCCTCTTCTTCATCATCTTCGATATGTTCTTATTTTAGATCTTTTTCTTCTTTTCTTTTGTCTTCATCAAATTTTTTTCTATCACCATAAAGAGTATTTATTCTCTAGCACTATCGAAGAAGCTTCCAATAATTTCTTCATATGAGCTACTTGTTTATTGGATGTAGAGACTATTTTTATGCTTTTAGGAATTTTTCTTTTCTTGCTTTCCTCATGTGCTCCTTTTCTTGTTATGATGATATTTCCTTCATTTTTTATGTTGTACTCTTCTTCCTTTTCACTACTTTCACTCTCGACCTATGGACATTTAGAAGAAAAATGACCTATTCTACCACAACTGAAACAATTAAGAGTATACTTACCTTTGAGTTTTCCAGATCCTTTCTTGAGTTTCCTCACAAAATGAGCTTCTTCTTCATCACTTGAAATTTCACTTGATTTGTATCCTTTGTTCTTTATCTTTTTGGATGCTTTAAAAATGGCTTCTCCTTCTCCCTACTTATTTCATATTCTATGAGGATCCCATGCAACTCATCCATCTTCAAAGTGTCTAGATCCCTTGTTTCCTTGATGGTAGAAACTTTCACATCAAATCTCATGGGGAGATTTCTTAAAAAAAAATCATAATTATTGCATCCTCAACCTTCTCTCCAAGACCACATTTAGTGTTGATGATTTCATCCACACGAAGTAGATAGGCAATGATATCTTCTTCTTCCTTCATCTTCAAACTCTCAAATTATCTCATGTGGGCTTGAATCTTGGCCTTCTTGTACAAGGAAGCTAAGGTAGCAGAACAACTTCCTACACTAATCTTGAGAGGATAATAATGTAAAAATTTTATAGATATTTAATAGTTATAGAAACTTAAATAGAAATAAACACAAATATCATGCATACCACAACATAGTGATTTACGTAGGGAAAACCCTTCGGGATCAAAACCCCACACTCCAAAATCCACCCAATATATTATTTAGAAATCACAAAGATTACAATATACTTACAAAGAAATATTCTCAAAGGAGTATTACCAACCAAAGATCTAGAGATAACACAATCGCTATCAAACTCTCATAATACATCACAATACATAGTCATAATATAATGCCCTCATGAAATAGGGTTTCCTTCTAGGGAAAGTCAAGCCAACAAAAATATCAACTGATGGATATGAGACATAATGATGAATGGTCCAGATTTACAAAAATAAAGTGTATATTAAATATGGCTTTCGAGGGTGCTACCCTCGAGCCCTTGCTGAGGCTCCCTGCCCCTTGGACCCCCTTGTAGTCGTCGAATGAATAGTACCTTATGTATCAATAGTAACTGTAGACATCCAGATTTGACCACTCCCATATGGTCAAACCCGTCTCCTTCATCCGTTTATTTCATCAATATTAATTAAGTTATTTAATTAATATTTCCCCTTTTTCCTAAGGTTCCTAAAGTATTTAATCTTACAATTAAATACTTTACCTTTCATCCTTTCTTTGAATTAAATAAATACATCAATTTATTTAATTTGGTCATTTAGCCTTTTGGAATTTAAATCAATTTTAAATTCCTCTTTTTCTCTCTCCTTGTCACATCCTCCATAAACTTCTTCTAATTTGGGTTAATCTAATTAATCCATGATTAGGATGTGCACACCCTTAATCAAGATTAATGTCACATCCTCCACATCTTCCAACTTGCTTCTAATCTTCTATTAATCTTCCTAATCACCTATTTGCACAACCTTAATCTAATCCCCTTGCTACATTTAGCATACCTTTTTAGTCAACCTTCACAATTTCCACATTTAGCCTAGACCCTCTTCCCCGTGTGAATTTAAAATTCATATTTATCCCTCCAAGACTCTCCTCTTCCCCATGCAATTTTTTAGGAGTTCTAGAACTCCTCACTTGTCACATTAGTCACATGGGGTCAAGAACCTTCCATTAGAAGGACTTTGTCTTATCCACAAGGTGCTTTTCATGTGAATTTAAAATTTACATTTATTCTCCCAACCATTTTTTCCCTTCCAATCATGTGAATTTAAAATTCATATTTATTCCTCCAACTTCTCTCTTCTCCTCTAAAATTCCTCATATGTCAACATCCTTCCCACATGGGGACAAGAAGTTCTTTTTGAGGAAATCTTCTCCTCATCCCAAGGTACTTGCAAGTACCTCCACCTTACATGGCCCTTTTCCAACTCATTTGTCCTTGTGACACTTCATCCTCCACATGGAAAGATGTGAGGGCTTGTGAGTCCTCAACTCACCACAACCCTTCATCTTGCCTATGTTGGAAAAATCTCAACCGTTCAATTCTCTAGAGAAATCTCCCTTAACATAAAATATTTTATTTCATTTTTATTCATTATGCATTCACACATTTTTCAATTCAAGCTCTCATACTCTCACACTTGCATTCTTGCACTCAAGAAAACCTCCATTGTTTCATACTTTCAAGCTTTCATCTCTTGCACTTGCATTCATCCATCCAACTACCCACATAGCTCATTACATTCCTCATCTTGTTTACAGAATTTTGCATCCATTTGCATCACATCTTGCCATCAAGGAGCATATAAAACATCAATCATCAAAGGGCCAACCAAGGAGCAACTCTTGCAAGGTAAAAATCTGCTTTCTTTATCTTTATTTTGTTTGAGTTAACGTAGCCCTATCTTGAGATGTTTTAGTGTTGTTTCCTTCTTTTTGCATTCTATTTTGCATCACTTAAGATAGGTAAACTTCACTAATCACAGTAACTTATGTAATTGTAAGGTTCAGACACATTTTCCCAACACTTCTTAACCTTGTTGTCTCCTTCATATATATTTTTCAACTTATCCCACAATATCCTTAGCCAATTTGTAGTGCATGAATTTCACAAACTCTGATTTAGATAATCCACAAAAAATTGCATTTTTGGCTTTGGCATTATTTTCTCTTGCTCTCTTTTTAGCTTTATCTATTGATTTGTAAGAGCAATATAACCAATTTCAATTAATTGCTAAATATCATACCCTAAAAATTCAAATAAGTTTCCACCCTTATGATCCAAAAGGCATGATTCATTCCATCAAATAGTGGTCCCCTATTTGCGAAAAACCCATATCCTTCGGTCATGTGTGTTTCCACGATCTACCTTCAGGTGATTAAGTTATTTTTGAAGGAACCGACTCTGATACCAATTCATGAAACACACACTTATATTGAGAGGGGGTGAATTAGTATAGATTAAACTTTTCTTTTTCACAACTTAATCAATCACAACAATATTGCCTCAAAACTTAATCATCCATAACAATAACATACATGCAAGATCTAGTAATTTAGAACGCAGGAAGAACACATGATTTTACCTAGAAACCCTTTTGGGAGAAATCCATGGAAAAATATTTCTTATAAATATATATAGATCTTTTTCATAGACACCAACCTACTTCTCTTACATTATTTTGTAGGCACCAACCCATTGGAGGCACCAATCCCCACTTAGAGACTTCATAGGCACCAACCACTAGAGATACCAATGCCCGTGCAACTAAGCACCAACTCAACAAGAAACACCAATCTCTTATTTTGATAGGCACCAACCTACAAATATTTTAATGGATGATTTGTCTTCATAAGTTTTGAATATAGATACACTTTTCTTCACAAATCTAACTTTAAATGATGTAATTCCTTCCTTCACAAGTTTGATCATAAATATGATTTCTTTTGTATTTTTGTCTTAAGACCTGCTCTAATTTTCCTTACATAAATATGCTCATATAAACTTGATAGATATGCACACTTTAACCTCATACATTTTCACTTTAACCTCCTTTTTAGGTCTGCACTTTAATCTACTCATAAAATTTGATAATAACACCTTCAGATCTTCTTACAACTCCGCTATACACCTGCTCTTATATCTATCTTATATTTGATATAAATATATTGCATTCTTCATTTATACTTAATTTGTCTTAAATAATCGAATGATATTGCATTTTTTATTTACTGATTTAATGTCCTTGCATCACCCTTTTATATCACACAATATGCCTCTTCAAAGGAATGTGCCACTTCACAAAAGAGGTTGGCCTTATTTATATTAATTTAAGTTTATTTTCCATCAAGAGAGGCAACTATTCATAAGAGGTCAACCTCATTCTTCATTATTTTAAATTTAGCTTATTTTAAATCTTAAAGTTGGGTGGCCTTATAAAGGGGGTCGACTCTATCAAATACATGATCACTTGCTTTCATTTATCACTAACAATGCCTTCATCCTATGAGTCAGCCAACATATGATAAATGCTCTCTAAGATAAAACTCAATGTTGTCATAAATCCTTTTTCTTAGGTTGAATAGAAAGAAGCTATTAAGTTTAATTATGTTTTTATCTCCAATGTAGTCATCATTTCAAGAAGGAGAGTTGACCATATGAAAACATATTTTATAACCTTCGACCTTAAGAAATTTCCTTCAACGTTTGACATCAATTACCATATTCGACAATCAATGACAACATACAACAATCTCTCCATTCTTCATTTGACATCAATGATAGTATTTCCAACAGAAAGACAAAGAGATAAACAAACAGAGATAAGTAGAGATAGATAAATAGAGAGAGGAGAGAGAGGAAGAGAGAAGAATGGGGGGAGAGAGAGCGATATAGAGAGAGGGGAGAGATATAGAGAGGGATAGGGAAAGAGATAGAGAGATAGAGAGATAGAGAGAGAGATAGGTAGAGAAAGATATGGATAGAAAGAGATAGAGAGGAGTGAGAGGGAGGTAAAGAGAAATAAAGATAGAGATATAGAGTTGAAGGGATGGAGTGAATGAGTGAGAGAGATAGACATAGAGAGCTCAATAGATAGATAAAGATGAAGTGATATAGAGAGGGAGATATAAAGAGATATAATTTAGTAGTATAATTATATATTATATAAAATTAATTTAGTAATATAATAATATATTATATATTATGTTCAATAATTTCTAATTTAAAATATAACATATAATAATAAATATAACCATAATATTATTTTAAAAATAAATATAATTTAATTTGTATTATATAAAATATATTGTATATTAATCATATATTGTATTATATTTATATTTAATAATTTCTACTATAAAATATAATAAATAATAATAGAGTAGTATAATAAATGTATGCAACTAATAGATTGAAGCAGCTGCTATAAGGAAATTGGTTTTGGTTTGTCTCATTTTTTAAAACATGTTTTGGTAGGGTTTCATAATATTCTCAACCCATTTTTTCTTGTCATCATCGTTGATAGCACAACACAATTTGTGCAGAATACTCAAGTAAGTCACTTGCCATGCTAATAACATGCAATGTGTGAATAGAAAGAATTCAATGGAAATGTGTGAATAAAAAGAAATTGATAGAAGAAAAAAAATCTAATGACACATATACATGCAACCATTTGCATTGTACTTAGGCTAGCATATATATTTGTAATTATATATATATAATATGTCGAGATATATCCTTCTCAGGGAGCCTATTGCACTTTTATGTGAGAATTTAAAAAAAAAAAATAGGCGCCTCGACATATTTTTTATATATTATTAAAAATATATATGTTAGTAGCATTCACAGTGTCACATGTAAGAATTAGGGTTAGGGTTAGGATTATGATTAAGGTTAAGGTTAGGGTTAGGGCTATGATTATGGTTAATATTAGGGTTTAGTTTATAGTTAGAGATAAAATTAGGGTTAGGGTCACAATTAGTGTTAGGTCTAGGATTAAGATTAGATGTGGAATTATGGTTAAGTTTAGGGTTAGGATTATAGTTAGGGTTAATGTTAGGGTTGGGATTAGGTTTAAGTTTAGGTTTATGTTCAAGGTTAAGATTAGGGTTAGGGTTAGGATTATAATCAGGGTTATGGCAAGAGATATAATTAGGGATAAGGTTAGGGTTATGGTTAATTTTAGGTCTAGGTTTAGTGTTGAGGTTACTAAATTAGGGTTAAGGTTAGGGTTATGATTAGAGATAAAAATAGGGTTAGGTTTAGAGTTACGATTACGATTAGGGTTAAAGTAGGGTTAGGGTTAGGTTTAGGGTTAGGATTATATCATCAGCATTAAGGTTAGAATTAGAGTTAGGATTGAGGATAGGGTTAGAGTTAGGATTAGTGTTTGGGGATAGGGTTAGAGTTAGGATTAGTGTTTGGGGATAGGGTTAGAGTTAGGATTAGTGTTAAGGTTAAGATTAGGGTTAGGGTTATACCATTAACATTATGGTTAGAATTAAATTTAGGTTTAGGGATAGGATTAGTGTTACAATTAGTGATAGAATTAGGGTTAGGTTTAGGGTTATGATTAGAGATGGGGTTAGGGTTAGGGTTATAGTTAATTTTAAGATTAATGTTAGGTTTAGGGTTATAGTTAAGGCTAATAGTGGACTCTAACTCTAACACTAACCCTTACCCTAATTTAATGCTAACTATAACCCTAATATACCCCCAATCCTAACCCTAATTTAACCCTAAACCTAACCTTGATCATAATCATATTTGAACCCCAACTATAACCCTAACCCCAAATTTTATCATAGAACCCTAACCCAAATTGAGCACTAACCTAAGCAGTAATTGAATGCTAACCCTAACTCTAATCTTAATCTTAATTGAACCCTCACCCTAACCCTAATTGAGCACTAACCCAAACCCTAATCCTAACCCTGATCATAACCTTAAGTGAACACAAACCCTAATTAACCCTTAACCTTTACCCTAATTTAATCGTAACCCTAATTCATCAATAACCCCAACACAAATAGTACCCTAACCCTAACCTTAATAGTAACCCTAATTGAACCCTAACTATAATCCTAATTGAAATCTAACCCTAATTGAATAATAACCATAATTAAATTGTAACCCTAGTTGGACCCTAATTTAACCCTAACTAACCCTAATTACACCATAACCTTAATTGAACCCTATTTTAACCCTAAATAAATCCTAAGTGAACTCTAATTGAATTGTATCCCTAACCCTAGTTGAACCCCAACCCTAATTGAACCCTAACCTTAATTGAATCTTAACCCTAATTAAATACTAAACCTAATTTAATCTTAATCATAAACTTTATTTAACCCTAATTAAACCATAATTGAGTTGTAACCCTATTTTAACCCTAACCCTAACTCTAATTGAACCTTACTTGCACCATAACCCTAACTAAAACTTAATTTAACCCTGACCCTAATTAAACCCTAATCCTAATAGTAAACTTAACCATAACCCTAATTAACCATAAGCCTAACCCTAACCCCTAATATAACCCATAAACCCTAAACCCTAAACTCTAACCCTAATATAACACTAACCCTAATCAAACACTAATCCTAATTGAACCCTAATTGCACCATAACTCTAACTGAAACTTTACTTTAACCCTTACTCTAATTAAACCTTAATCCTAATAGTAAGCTTAACCTTAGCCCTAATATTAACCTTAAACCCTAATCTAAGACTAACCCTAATTGAACCCTATTACACTATAACCCTAACTAAAACTAAATTTAACTGTGATCCTAATTAAACCCTGATCCTAACACTAAACTTAACCATAACCCTAATTGCATCCTAATACTAATTAAACCCTAATTGAATGATAACCATAATTAAATTGTAACCCTAGTTGGACCCTAATTTAACCCTAACTCAAACCCTAATTACATCCTAACCTTATTTGAACCCTATTTAAATTATAACCCTAATTAAAATGTAACCCTAAATGAATCCTAAGAGGGCCCTAATTGAATTGTAACCCTAACCCTAGTTGAATCCTAACCCTAATTGAAACCTGACCTTAATTGAATCCTAAACTTAATTGAATCCTAAACCTAATTGAATCATAATTCTAACCTTTATTTAACCCTAATTAAACCATAATTGAGTTGTAACCCTATCTAAACCCTAACTCTAACCCTAATTGAACCCTACTTGCATCGTAACCCTATTTGAAACTTAATTTAGCCCTAACCTTAATTAAACCCTAATCCCAACACTAAACCATAACTCTAACTGAACCATAAACCTAACCCCAAGCTTTATTTTAGAACCCTGACCCTAACTCTAAGCCTAATTGAACCCTAACCCTAAAACTAACTCTAACCTTATTTGAACCTCAATCATAACCTCAATTGAATACTAACCATAATTGAACCCTAATTAAATTCTAATTATTTAAGTATAGCCCTTACCTAACCCTAACCCTAAGCTATATCCTAGAAATTTAACCCTAACCTTAACCGTAATCCCAATTATAACCATAATCCTAATCTTAATTAAATCCTAATTGAACCTTAACCCTAACCTTGAACCTAACCCTATTTGAACCCCAAATGTAACCCTAACCCCAAGCTTTATCATAGAATTCTAACCCTAGCCCTAATCCTATTAGAATCCCAACCCTAACCCTAACCCTTTAACAAAGTGAATAATAACCCTAGTTGAACCCTAACTTTTACTGTAATTTAACTATAACCCTATTTGGACCCTAACCCTAACCTTAACCCCAACCCTAATTGAACCCTAACCCTAATTGAATCATAATCCTAATTAAACCCTAACCCTAATTGAACGTTAACCTTAACCCTAATAGTAACCATAATTAAATCATATACCTAACCCTAATTAAAACATAATCAAAATCCTAATTGAACCCTAACCCTAATTGAAATCTAGCTCCAAATGTAACAACTCTATCCTTAAGCATAGTTGTAAAGTTGATTAGAATTATTTTTAGTGTTAAAATTTTATATAGATTATGTGGTTAGGTTAGGGTTATAGTTAAAATTAGTGTTAGTTTTAGAAATAGGGTTAGGGTTAGGGTTAGGGTTAAAATTAGAATTAGAGTTAAGTTTAGGGTTAAAGTTAGAATTAGAGTTAGGGTTAGGGTTAGAATATATGTGTTAATATTAAGGTTAGGGTTAAGTTTAGGGTTAGAATTATTGTAATAATATTAGTTTAAGGGTTAGGGTTAGAGTTAGAATCATAAATATTAATAGTTTTAGGGCTAAGATTATAATTATTATGAGTTTTAGGGTTAGGGTTTGAGTTAGAGTTAGGGTTAGGGTTAAAGTTACAATTAATGTTTGAGTTAGATTTAGGGTTAGGGTTAGGGCCTTACAATTACAATTAATGTTAGTTTTAGAATTAGTGTTAGGGTTCAGGTTAAAGATAGATTTAGAGTAAAGGTTAGGGTTATAAATAGTGTTAGTGTCATGGTTACGATTAGAGTTAGAGGTACAATTAGTGTTAGCTTTAGGGTTGGGTTAGTGTTAAGGGTAGGGATAGGGTTAGGGGTTATAAATAGTGTTAGTGCCAAGGTTAGGGATAGAGTTGTTGAGTTAGGGTTAGATTTAGAATAAAAATTATTGTTAGTTTTGGGGTTGGTGTTAGGGTTAGGGATAAAAGTTATAATTATTGTTAGATTTAGGTTTAGTTAAGGGTTAGGGTTATATATAAAATTAGGCTTAGGGTTAAATATAGAATTAGAGTTAGGATTATGATTAGGGTTAGAGATAGATTTAGAGTTAGGTTTAGGATTAGGGTTAGAGATAGATTTAGTATAAGGGTTAGGATTAGAAATAGTGTTATGGTTAGGGTTAGAGATAGAAATAGAGTTAGGATTAAGGTTAAAATTAGAATTAGTGTTAGTTTCAGATTTAAGCTTATAGTTAGGGTTAGACATAAAATTAGAGTTAGGGTTGGGGTTAGAATTTTTGTGTGTTGGTGTTAGGTTAGATGTAGGTTTAAAGTTAGGGTTGGGGTTAGAATTATTGCAAGTGTTAGGGTTAGGGTTGGGGTTAGAAATATTGTAAGTGTTAGGGCTGGTGTGGAGAATTTAAAAATCCATAGGATCCCTTATAGTAGCATAATCCTAATTGAATCCTAGTTGTAATTAAACCATAATGGATCCCTAATCTTAAATAAACCCTAACCCTAACACCATCCATAATTAAATCATAACCCTAACCTAAGCTTAACACTAAACCTAACCCTAATTGAACCTTAACTCTAACCCTAATATTATCCATAATTGAATCCTTAACACTAACCCTAACACTAATTGTATCCTTAACACTAACCCTAAACCTGATTGAACTCTAACTCTAACCTTATCCCTAAACCTAACCTAAATGAATCCTAACCCTATTTAAATGAACCCTAATTGAACCTTAATTAAATTCTACTTGAACCGTAACCTTAATCTAACCCTAACTATAATCAAAACCCTAATCCTAACACCAAGATTTATCCTACAATGCTAACTATAACCCTAACCTAACCTTAATCCTAAACCTAATACTAATTGAATCCTAATTGAGCCCTAAGTGAACCCTAACCCTAAATGAACCCTAACCCTAGTTTAACCTAATACCAACACTAATTAAACCCTAACCCCAATCTAACCTTAACCCTAAATATAATTATAATTAAACCCTAACTTTAACCCTAACCCTAATTGAACCCTAACTCTGACCCTAATTGCA
Organism: Sequoia sempervirens; assembly: GCA_007258455.2. Taxonomy (NCBI): domain Eukaryota; kingdom Viridiplantae; phylum Streptophyta; class Pinopsida; order Cupressales; family Cupressaceae; genus Sequoia; species Sequoia sempervirens. Next base: position 362,167,522 of record VDFB02271358.1, read on the forward strand.
CCAACCCTAATTTAACCCTATTTTTTAAAACCCAACCTTAATAAAAACCCTAATTTAGCCTTATCTAGCTAACCTTAATTGAACCTTAACCCTAATTAGTTTATTATTAAATATATAATTTTATAATATTATTAAATATAATATAATAATAATAGTATAATATTAAATATTATTTTTAATCAAAAAATTTAAAAGTTTCCATGTCTATTATTTGATTTTACTTTTTCATGCATTCTATTTGTAGTTCACATGGAAGTTAAAGTTGGAGAAAACTACAATGGTGGAATCATATATCCATGCCTTTTTCTCTTATGTTTGGACCCATTACAACTAGATTGTCCATTATGCATTAACAAATATACAAAATGGAGTATTATACATGGAAGTTGTCATATAATGTCATATTCCTAAATCCCATCATCATACATCTCCAAAAATTATTCTTGATCCATATATCCCCATTTGCTATCATATTTTAGGTTTGCAAGTGTAGAATTGTTTGTGGACATTCTTGTGCTTGCAAAACACGACTAGATAAAATAGGTAGAAGGTAACATATTAATTGATAGATATGCAAAGTTATCATATAGTCACGTAGTTATTAATGAAATCTATAGAGTTTTCTACTTTTAAAACAACCATATTACTATAAAAATCCTACTTGAATTGGGAAAATGTAAAAGGCTTGTAACATCATGGATGGCAATCCTCCACAAGCTCCTTTGGAGTAGTAATTTGTTGATCTAGAAGAAATTGCACAAAATAAGCTAGGGATATTCAATTCTTCCACCCTTTTTAAACAACCCTATGCTCTATGTTGTTATACCCGTCATTGCTCCATGCTTGCAAGGTGCACAAAATTATCCATCCAGACAAAAATATTACAAATATAATTAAGCAACCTTAGATAATACTTGTAGACACCTAAAAATGTCCCAAGTATATCATGCATCCTGATTTCAATTACTAACACCATTTTCTCATCATTTTCACCTAATTCATCTATTTTATTAATTAATATCCAATTATTTAGTTAAATTCACCCTATTCTCTTATTAATTGAATGACTAAGGTTATTTGATTAATTCATCATAATTCATCATTTTCTCCACTTTTTATTAAATAATGTCAATATTATTTAATTAAATTCTAATCATCTCACTTGATTAAATAATTTGTAATTGTTTAATTAAGGATCCTAATTCTTCCAACTTGTGCAATTAAATGATTTTCATGAATTGTTTAGTTAGCTAATTTTCCTCCAACCCTTCAACTTGCATATGGAATATTCTCTTTTCATATTTGAATTCTTCCCTCCAACTCAAAATATCTCCAATATATCTCCTAAAATTAAGTAATATGGTTGAGTTTTTCATGGATTATGAATCCTTGATCTAATCCTTGATCCATGCCTCATGGATTATCAACCACTTGATCCATCCTTGATCCATGTTCACCTCCTGAATCTTCTCTCATCCATTGATCCACCAATTCAATCATGATCGTTGATTAATATCTAAAATATCTATAAATACCAAGCCTTTTTCATATCAAGTCATTCACCATCCTTATGCAAAGCTACTCTCTCCAATTGATTACTCATTCTTGAGCAATTTGAGAGATTTTTGTGTGATTCAACCTTCATCAACCTCATCAAGCATCATCAAGATTTTGTAACAACAATGGATAATACATAAAACTGAGCAATCCACATCCATCTCACACTTATGCATCAATCCACAATGGGATTAAGAGGTTTTCATACTAGTTTAGGTTCAATTACTTTGAACTTCATGTTATTTCTTTGAAATTGAGTCTTTCTAGTATTGTGTAATCGAATTTCATTGGAGTATTGCTTTTAGTACTTGATCAATTGCTTGTTTGATTACTTCATTCCAATGTTATTTGATCAATTGATTTCATGTAATCACATTTTGGCATGCTTGGTGGGACCCACATCCCTTGCTAACTAGTTTGTGTTTGATTTTTTTGAACATTGCAGGTGTAGGAAGAAGATCAACGCCTTTGCAAATGAGCAGAGTGATGCTTTTGCAAATGTTGATGCCTTTTCAAGTTAAAGGCCCACACATATGCAAATAGCAACATATTTTTCTAATATTTTTTTTCTTTTTTTTGCAAGTGATAGGTCGACACTTCTACATACAATGACACACCCACCAGACTTTGATATCTTTGAAGGTGTACTTGACTAATGGCTCTGTCTGACAAAGCAACACCTTTGCAGCTATATTAGGCAACATAAGTTTTTAGGGTTTCATCCAATTTCAACTTGCTTTTTCATCTAACCCTAATTATTTTTTGTTGTGTATTTTTTGGCTTACAAGGCTAACATTTGTAGGGAACTTGGAAAATCATGAAGCATGAAGAATTTGAAATTTTTTTATTAACACTTTTTCAAAGGAAATAACCTTATAGCCTTTTCAATTTTATTGAATTAGATTAGATTCAAACATTTTATCTTTGGTGCATAAAATTGAACCCCACAAGTTACAAATCTTTCTTTGAGCTTTAAAAAGAACCAACAAATTACATCTTTCTTTGGGCTTTAAAAAGAACCAACAAATTGCACCTTTACTTGTGGCTTAAAAAGAACCATACATTTTCTTTTCGTGCACATTTAAAATGAACAAGTGTTTGTTGTGTATTTCGTGTTTGGTAAGTTTTAGATGTGTATCCTCTCCCCTTGTACCTAGTGTGATCTTAGGTGAAGAGAACATCTTTAACTTAAATTTCATGTTTCATTTGAGTCAAAGGAGTTATCTACGTATTCTCTCTCCTCACACCTAGTACAATCTTGGATGAAGAGAAATACAAACATGAATCCTTCCTTTTTTTAATTAGGAGACCTACCTTGGGACACATCCTTACGAAGAACCCAAGGGATTGAACTCAAGCGACATTTTTTGACGTGCTATATAAATTGGATAAGAGAAAAAGTTGCAGTTTGATATGTGCATGTAGCATGCTAGACTTTCACTAAGGGACTACAATTTTTTAGACCCCAAGGAGATGTCTATGTAGTTGGTGGTGTTCATGGATGTTCCACCCAATATGAGCCACATGTTTTTAGAAGCCTACGACCTATCAAGCATCTTCTCTTAGTGTTGCAGTGGGATAAAATCATCACATGAAGGCACTTGCTATGTACCAATACTTCTCAAGGCAACATTAACCCCTTGAAAGGAACTTTTCCTTCCAATGTAAGAGGTGTACATGTACATGTGCATACTCTAATTTTCCATTCAAGAGGTGATATTTTATTAGAAGGCCTACTTTGAGAAGATAAACCCAGTCTATCACTAAGTAGGTTGTATTGCATGGCGTGTTTTCATGTGAAGACCTTGTGACACTCTTTAGTGTGACCTTGTGGAAGAAGGACACACATAAATCATCTATTCACCCTATTGAGTTAGTTCTACATGTTGTATACTATATTTTTCAAAAATCAAAACATCAAACAACTAGTTCAACTCACATTTCAAAGATCCACTAGTAGATCGATGCATTTTCTTGAAGAGTGTGACACCTTTGCACAAACTAATGCTTCTATTTTTATCAAAATGATGCTTCTATTTAAACATCGACGCCTTTGCATATCGTAGCGCATTTGTCAAGGATAACATAAATTTGTATAGCAACAATTTTGTTTGGACAATCTGACGCTTCTATCAAACATTGGTTCCTTTGTAAATACCAACACCTTTCTAGGAAAATGGAATGATACCTTTGTTGAAACTTCAAAACAACAAATTTCAATAAATTATCTGCTTTTGTCTATTGGTTCGAAAATAATCTTGGCTCACTAATAGCACTCAAACCAATAAACAAAAGTTAATGTTTCTTACTATCTTGAAACTTGTCAAAACACCTTTTAGGTTCTCACTAGGATCAAACATCAAAAATCCAACATCAAACCATTGAACAAGGCAACTTGAAAATTTGACACAAATCTCTTAGACTTAAGTTTTTCACCATAGTAACTAGTTTAGCTTCATGTTTAGAAATAATCTATTTCTAAGAATTTAGTTGAACTAGTAAAAATATTTTGGACAAATCTACCTTGGAGTCATGATTCTACTCCCAAGGTTTACAAATTCATCATCATCAACATCAAACACATCTAAAACTTAAGTCTAGATTCTTGTCAAAAATTGAGAGTTTCATATCTTACACCCATTCACAAAGTCATCCATCATTGGTCCTAAACCTATTAAGGTGTCCTTATTAGAAAAATTTGTAGCAACCAAGGAATTTCAACAATATCATTCAAATCAAATGTCTTCTAGGGTTGACATAAATTTTATGGTCACAACAAGATCACAACACAAAGGAACATGGAAGCAAATCCTAGTGTTCCAAATATTCCTACAACAACAAGTGCTAGTGCTAGTGAACAAAGTTTAGGCATGCCCAATTTTAACCCTAGAGATTTTACAACTCTGACAAGAAGTCAAGCACCAACACGACCATCTCAAAATGAAAGGGTTCACATAGAGGATATCACCAACAACCCTCATGATTTTACCACTGAAGAGTTACTAGAAATGCAACAAGATCCACAACTTACTCACATCATAAACACAATGTTAAATCTAAATCCCAACCAATACATGTTGACAACACACAAGGAGGTGCAAAAATTCCCACAAATTTTGATGTGAACACACTAACCTGGGAATGATCAGTTTCAAACATGTCATCCATGATTCATCCTCCTCAAGGTGAATCCTTGGTTCATAATGTTACACAACCAATGCCAAATCCATCCTCATAAAAAATACCAAGCCAACAAACGGTCACTAGGATGGATTCAACCAACCTTACAAATCAACATGGAAGTCAATTGGGTCATTATCAAAATCTAGGGAATCACACAAATTTGGGCATTCAAAACACTAGCATCCCTTAAAACACCAACCTTCCATCTACATTTAACACAAACTTTCCACCTACATTCAACACCCTAAACACCAACATTCCACCTACATTCCATGCTCAAAACACCAATATTCCACTTGCATCTAATGCTCAAAACATTTACACCAATCTCCTTAGTGTTCAAAATCATCAAGTGAATCCTTAAAAATATCAAGGGTCTCAAAATCAAGTGTCTCAACATCAAATGAATCCTCAACAACATCAAATGTCTCAACATCAAAATTTTCAACATCAAATTTCTCGATATCAAATGAATCCTAAACAACATAAAATGTCCCAACATCAAGTGAATTCTCAACAAAATCAAGGTCAAATGCCACAATAATATCAAGGGTCTCAAAATCAAATTTCACAACATCAAGGGAATCCTCATTAATACCAAGGTCCTCAACAACATCATGTTCCTCCACAACATCAAACCTTGCAACATCTAATATCTATTAATGATATCAAGTTTTCACAATCCATAATGTTTATCTAATATCTCAACAATATCAAGCTTCACCACATCAAAATCAAAATCTTCTAAATCAGAATTTGAAACATCAAATGTCATAAAACCAAAACCCACAATATCAACAATATCAAGCTTACAAAGGTCAACATCAAAGTGTCCCTCCATCACAACAACATCAACAACCCACTTATAACACCATCCCAACAAATCAATACATTCCACCACATCAAAACATCATTCCACCATCACAACATCACATCTCACCCCCTCAAAGATAACAAGCTATTTCTCAACAACAAGCAATTGCACATCAACAAATGATTCAAGCTCAACAAGCATTACAAGCCCAACAACAACAATATGTTCAACAATAATTGTTTGTTCAACAACAACATCAACAAGGTTTACAATACAATCCTAAACAACAATAATATGTAAGTTCCCAACCAAATGTCACATCAACTTCAATATGGAGCATACAACACACCACCACCTTCATCACCCATCCACAATATCAAGCCAACCCACAACTCACCCCTTACAACACATATAACACCAACACTGATATAAAAAATCTAGCTTACAACTCATCCTCCATCACGTAATACACTACATATGCTCCACCATTGAAAAATCATCAAGATGACATATCTTCTCAAATACAAACACTCATGCAGAAAATCTAGAACATTCAAATGGGAAAAACTAAAAATTCATATATGGTTCAAGATCTATGTCCTTATCTATTTGATTGAAGCATCACGATGATACCATTTCCTCCAAATTTTGAGATACCCAAATTTGACAAATACAAGGGACATGGTAATCCAGAGGAGAATATTAGATAGTTCTATGTTGCATGTATGGAAGTATTGTACAATGATTCATACCTTATGCATCTCTTTCCAATAATTTTGGAGGGAAATCCATAGAGTGGTTTTCACACCTACCTTCGGGAATCAAAACTTTTCAAGAGATAATAGATCAATTTTATAGCCCATTTCTCCCACAACATTGACACAGACGTAACCTTGGAGGAACTCTATACCCTTAAACAAAACAAGGGAGAAGCATTCACATCCTTTTTACAATGATGGAGGTATAAGGAAAGAAAGTATAAATGACCCATACCTGAGAGGCAACAAGTAGAAATCATTGTAGGAAATGTAGGTACTAATCTATCCTTCCAACTGAGAATGCAATGCATCACAATATTTGAAGAACTCATATCCAAAGGCCTCAACATTGAGAGATCCCTTATTGCAAAGGGAGACATACAAATTTACAAAGATAATAGTCAATCATCTAGTTCTAGTGATCACAAACCCTGTATATGGTCCAAAAACAAGAACATTACTAACGATGGTGTAGTTGATGAAAAAGTTGTGATAAATGCTCCACCAAAAACAAATACACAACAACAAAACAACCAACAAACCATTAACGATGCCAATCCCCTGAGAGGACTGCCACCTAGGTAAAACAACTACCCACAACGATACAAATATACACCCTTGGGGGAGCCTATTGAAATAGTCCTACACAAGCTGATTCAATCAAATCTAATCATGCTCCCGGATTTTAATAACTATGATGAACCACAAGTAAAACCCTTGTGATATAAAGACAAAGATCACTGTGAGTTTCTGTTAGGAAAATGAAGGTGTCTCAACCTTTTATTTTTCCATAGCATTGATTTTTTAATTGCTCCTAATTTTCTCACATTGTCTTTTGAGTTATAGCTTGCAATTTCTTTTTCTAATGAGGAGTCAAGTTGGAAAGTTGATTTTACAGGTGGAGTTGTGCATTAAGGCATTTTCTATTTTTGTGTTGAGTTTTGATAGTTGATTTAGAAATGTCTAATTTGTGCATTATAAGCTCTATAAATATGAGATTTTGCTTGAGGATTTGAGAGAGGAGAGAGTAATTTCATAGGGGTTATGCTGCCAGATTTTCTCTAGATGGAACAAGATGTAAATCTCCATGTAAAGGCTTAGAGCTTGCAATTATATTGTAACTATGTATTTTCGTTGTTGAATAATACAATGGATCTATGCTTTTGGAGTGTGGGGTTTTACCCAAAAGGGTTTTCCCCACGTAAATATTTGTGTTCATGTCTTCCGTTCTTTCATGTTTAAGGATTTTGTTTATTGAATCTGTTTAATGCATGTTGTTGAAACTGGTTGATCTTTCATGATCTAAAATTGCATGAGCTTTCCTCTAAGGATTAATGGTGGGAAATAAACTACGTTTGATTTCACTTTATGGCATAGTAGTACGTGTTTTTGAGGTTCTTTGAAGAAACATTGTTTACCGAAGATACTTACTCATCTTAGTTGTTCATTTTGGGATGAATCAATTTCCCTTTAATTGGTATCAAAGCTTTCTTCTGGGATTTGATTTTTGGTTGCATGTGCAGGTTTGTGACTTGCATGTTTGTTGCATGAACTTGCATGGACTCACATATGGCTTGCATTTTGATGCATGTAAGAATTCCTAGTGTTTAAGGTTTCGTGTATTCCTTCTATGAAGATTTCTTAGCCTGACAAGCTTGAGGAAATTTGAAGGAATCGATTGAAGAGTGATGCTTTAGTGAGTGGAAGTTCTTGCTTTTTTGTTTTAGTTTTAGGAGACAACACACAACCTGAAGGATGGTGAAGATGGAGAAAATGGAGTTGGTCATATTGAAATGGTGTGATTTGAAGCTCCTAGTTGACAGTAGAATAATCCTGATGCATGGGGTGTAAAATTTTTTTCTTTATGGTTGTGTTCCAACAAAGCTTTCATATTGGGTGTCTGTGTGAGAGGCTCCCTAGTGATATGGAGAAGCTTGGATTGTTTCTCAACTATGGAGTAATGTGCTTATGTTGGGATCTTTTTCTTGGTATTGGAAGGCATTGTTTTGTTACCTTGATTGCATGCATGCTATGGAGTTGATCATTGGATGATCTAGAAGATTATGTAATAGCTTGTCTCCCTTGGATGCATGTGCATGTTGGTGGTTGTGGAGTTGGCCTGAAATGGGCCTAGAGTTCCTAAACTATTTTTTTCTTTTATGGATACTTTGTACTTGCATGGCTTGGATTCATGTTCCTTGGATTTGAAGGTTTTGTAGATTTTCCTAAAAAAATCTATGGTTATGCTCATCTATGATAATCCATTATTCTAGTTTAACCATTATGGTGTTTTTTGTTTCAGAATTTTGAGTCTTCCAAATGTGAAGTGGGTGTGGATGTACATGGGTGTTTTTCAAACACAGTGGTTTTGCATGTTTTACATGGTCAAGAAAAACTTGTGGTTTTGTGGAGTTGTAGTTAAGCTATTTTCTAGACCTTGGCTTTTGGGGTGTTACTAGATGAGATAGTTGCAGTTTTGCATGCATTCTTTGTGCATGGTGTGAGGAGGTGAGATGTTTCCTCTGTATGGGAATGATAGTATGTGATTAGTCACTCAACATTTATGTGGTGATGCTTGGTGGATTCCTTGATTATGGTGCTCATTGTGGACATGATTGAAAAATCAGATCTAAGCTTGATTTGGTGCTTGAGTCATGTTGTCTACATGGTTATTCTCTTTGAGATCTCAATTTTGTAGTTTCCAGTGCAATAGTGGGTTTGCATGTTCCATTGATTGGATCTACGAGTTGTCCAATGTTGTGGGCTATCTTTATGTAACACCTACTCCTAAAGATTAACAATAATAGTAATGATTATTTGAATAATAAAATACTCACATCAAATTTTAAGAAAATTAAGGGAAAATCCTAGGTGAAGCAATCTCTCTTCAAGGCTCTAATTGTCAAATACTGTATATAAAAAAAACATTAACTATTATTTTGAATAGTAAAGTTAGATTAACATTCCTTTATAAATCATTCCAAGCAAATATACAAATCATTGGATTAAATCAATAGATAGATTACTAAATAATTTTACAATTTATTATGTTGTATTCTCCAAGAAAGGCCGCAACACAACCAATTCTCCAGTCGCAGGAGGAAATTGAATTCCTAAATTACAACTGAAGTTCAATTAGATATGTTTCCTACTACAATAAAGTGAATTCTAAAGTAAATAATGGGAACTCCACCTTGAGAACGAAATCTTCTAGTATATATCAATTTGCCACTCCTGATTTTTGAAATCAGTCTTCAATACCTTCATCATCAGAAGAAACTTTCACTCACATTGCTTATAAAATATGTTTAGTTGAATGTCAAATTCATTTTCTATGCTAAAACCGGGTTACTCTTGTTGAGGAGAGATACTTACTTATTGAACAACGACTACATTAACTATTCCCTTTAATGTTATAGCTTGAAGATCTCAAGATAAAGATAAATAATGCATATTTCAAATCAGTATAGAGAGAACGATTTCTACAAATTTCATTTATTATGATGGTGTGCAATGATCAAGAGTTGTAATAAGCATTAGAGATTCATGCGTGGTCTGTAAGTGGATGAATTTTTTTATATTGAGACTTATCTTCAGGGGATTTAATGACTTCTCCTTTTCCAATAGCCATCAATGTTGTTGAAGGCACAAACAAACAAAAATGCTACTCAAGAAAATGACCAAGTAACAAGACACCAAGTTCCTTTTACTTCTCTAAAATTGATTCTTCTGCTTGTCCATATCAATACTTAGTTTCAGTAAAAACAAAACCTGAACATGCCATTGCTTAAGGAATCATAGGCTACAATTTTCTATTCAGTTTAAATGTCTCAAATATTTTGTTCTAAAAAAATCCATTTTTTAATTTTTAATATAGCAATTGGCATGTAGTGAAGTGAAAATATTTGCCACTTTTAACCTGACCTCGTCGGCGGTGTTATTAGTATATCCATTGATTATGCTTCCCATTGGATCAAGAGATATTCATTATCTCTCTAAAGAATATGCCGAATTCTACCAAAAAAACTTAAACGCCGGTTAAAGGACATTTCAGTATTTTTAGCAAATTCAATAGAATAGGCATCATGGAAAATAAAACCCTATTTCAGGTGCTCAATAGATGTGTATAAATAAATAATAAAGAAATTCCCCTAATACAATACTAGTTTGGTTAAGGAAATCTTTGTTGAATACTAAGTCGTTGATGCAGATCAATCAAAGAAAAACCATTATCTAAGGTATCAAATAAATAACTTTACTCTTATCTTTTATATCCTTGCTTATGTGATCAAGATACAATTTACTGAAGCTGAGAGAGCATTCAAAGTAATTACTTGTTGACAAGTATGTAATTTCCCTTCTTGCTAAATTTAGTTTCCCCAAAATCTATTGTATAATTTCCTCAATGCTCTATTTCACCATCGATTCTAACCATCCATGGTTGAGGGCTCCTTTTCTACATGCAACTGAAATCATCAATAAAAAAATAGTAAAGATTAATAGTATGTGATTATTTTTTTGATATGGTAAAAAATAAATCTTTGTTACTGCTCTCCACCCAGCCACCCCCAAGCATAATTCTAGCTCATAGAGAGCAACAATAACCATAAGCTCACACAGAGCAAGCTTTGTCTTTGTCTCACATAGAGCAAATTTTGCACTTAGCTCACACAGAGCAAACTTTGTGTTTGGCTCACACAAAACAGTCAATGGATCACACAAAGCATGAAGTTAGTATCCATGCTAAATCAAAATTAATTCCTTGTTAATCTCATAAAAACATTAACATGAACAACAAATTTATCTTACTATTTTCCTTTCTCTTCATTCCAATTCCCTCTTCTATTTCCTCTTCCTTCTAGCTCTCCTTCATCGTTCCAAGAATCTCTTTCCAATTCATTGCAACCCTTTCCCCCTTTCTTGCTTTTCTTTTCCCGCTCCTTTTATTTCTTGAAAAAAAAACTAAAAAAAATAGGAACTATACAATTCCCAATAATAACCACTAAATACAATTATTTACGTTACTTAACTTATTATTCTAATTACCAACTATTTTATAATTCAAACAAACTTTATTACATACTCAATATAGTTCATGTTTTATAACATTCCTTAATCTAAAAGCAAAACTAAGATTAAATGTTTAATGTCCATCTTCTAATCATTTTATATTGTAAACAAAATTAGTTATGACCCTACACTTTACCTACATGATTGCATAGATATCTCAGAAGTGGACTGTCTATATGCATGAGGTTTGATTTTGTGTTGATGCAGACTTGCTAGTTGGCCTTGTTTGTGGTCACTTGTGCATTGGCGTGGTTGCTTTGAGATGAGAGGATGGATGCTACATGAGTACCTTGATAGTCAGTGTTGGTGTCCTATAGCATGGTGTATTTCCTTGATTTGGAGATCTTGTTTCCACTTGGTGTGATTAGGACACTTGTATGTGTGTTGACCTAGATGATTTTCAGATTTGGGAGATGGTGTTTCATGTGCTTGGAAAGCTCAGTACCACGGTTAAGTGGGAGTTTTAGCAGTGACTGTGTATTCATCACTATGTGGTGAATGATCTTCGTTAGTGATGTAGATGTTTCAGAGGGACTCTTAGATCTTGTTCCTGCAGAAGGGTTTCTTCACATTTGCATGTGAACACTATTTGAGGATGTGTAGCATCTCAAAGCCATGGATGACTCTTGATGATGATATCTGAATAGAAAGTTTGAGGAGCTTACACCTTGGTTGGACATGAGTTCAAAAGAGACCTATGAGGAGATTTCTCTTGGAGAAGTCAAGATGGCTTGCATATCTTGGAGGAGAGTTCTCTTTCGCCACTCTTAGTCTACTCAGTAGCTTATCGCTTGAGAGATATTGCCTATTATTTCTCTCAGGTGCTTCATGCTTTCTTTCATAAACATGGATCTTGAGTTGCTATTAGATGGTTCTGGAGGATTCATTGTGAGAGATGGATAGCATGTTTATCTCCTTGGGTTTGCATTTTCATTTATGATGATCACAGGGGATGGTAGTGGGCTGATTTCCTGAGATGGGAAATGGAGTAGTTTGATCTTCTTTGAGAAGCTAAAATCTATGTAGATACATGATACATATGTTATGTTTTATCTCTTGAGGTTGAACGGGTTTGGATGTTGTTATGGATTTTCTCTTGGGGTTGCAAAGGAGATCTTACTTGACACAGTTGGCACTTAAAGGTGTGTGTAGAAGGGCATGCTACCTATTTATGGTTTGCATGTTTTTCTATTTAGTCTAGTTCTTCTTCATGTATGTTCAAATTCATATGACTTTAGATGTGAGATTTCTATGTCGAGCTATGGTGATCACTAGTTTATGGTCATGTTTTGTCACTTGGTTGATGACATGGAGATTCTTGTATCTCTTTCTTCTATCAAATATGGAGAACATGGGAGAGCTATGGAAAATTGTTAAGAGAGAGGTTTCTTGCAACAGTTGGTTGCAAGATTTGCAGATCTTTATGGATGGTCCTTGGTACTACATGGTTACACTTTCTATGTGTTGTGATCAGTAGATTCAGTATGTCTTTGATTGCTTCAGATTTGGCAATACCCATGCAGTGGGAGTTCCTGGATGTGTTTGGTCTTCTTCGACTAGTTGGCACATGGAGCTTATATTTGCAATTGATGGGTTGGCTATGTAGGTGGCATGAGTTTGTTGATGTGTATACCTTCTAGGTATGGGTGATTGGATGGATTAACACTTATTGTGTGTGCTATTTTCAGTCACGTGGGTTGGTTAGTTGGATGGTAGCAATCAGTTTTTTGATTGTTCTAATTGATGTTCTATCTTTTTTTTTGGAGGATGACTTCACAGTTGTGTTCAGGTTGTGGGCTTTGAAGTTGATGTTGTTGATGCTTCTGTATAGCTTGTGAGCACAATGGAGTGGTGGTAGTATACTGTAGCCTTTGCTATCAGTTGGATTTGATGCTTGTGTTCTTTGGACTTGTGCATATACACCATGGCTTGTTCCTTTCCTTAGAGGATGGCATGAACTATTGCCTAAGATGGTGGACATCTTGGATGTTGTTGTAGGTGTCTTGGTTGGAGCACAAAATCATTGTTTGAGATTCTTGTGATTGCATGTATGGCTATGATGATGTGTTTTCATTTTTTGACTCTTAGCAATTAAATCCTATTACTTTCATGGACTCTTCAAAGGTGTTCGACAAGTGGGAGAATGTTAGGAAAATGAAGGTGTCTCAACCTTTGATTTTTCCATGGCATTGATTTTTTAATTGTTGCTAATTTTCTCACATTATTTTTTGAGTTACAACTTGCAATTTCTTTTTCTGATGAGGACTCAAGTTGGAAAGTTGATTTTACAGGTGGAGTTGTACATGAAGGAATTTTCTATTTCTATGTTGAGTTTTGATAGTTGATTTAGAAATGTCTAATTTGTGCATTATAAGCTCTATAAATATGAGATTTTGCTTAAGGAGTTGAGAGAGGAGAGACTAATTTCATAGGGATTATGCTGTTGGATTTTCTCCAAATGGAACAAGATGTAAATCTCCATGTAAAGGCTTAGAGCCTACAATTGTATTGTAACTATGTATTTTGGTTGCTGAATAGTACAATGGATTATGCTTTTGGAGTGGGGTTTTTTACCCGAAAGGGTTTTCCCCACATAAATATTTGTGTTCATGTCTTATGTTCTTTCATGTTTAAGGATTTCGTTTATTGAATCTGTTTAATGCATGTTGTTGAAACTGGTTGATCTAGCATGATCTAAAATTGTATGAGCTTTCCTCTAAGGATTAATGATGAGAAATTAACTATGTCTGATTCCACTTTATGGCATAGCAGTATGTGTTTTTGAGGTTCTTTGAAGAAACATTGTTTACCAGCATTAATTTTACCCATCTCGCTTATTCGCCCCATTTGAAACCAAATTTCATCGAACTAGTTGACATAAGACATTAACCTAGGAGGATCAAGAACGGCTATCCAAGACTCTATTGATCAAGGTGAAGGAGGTCGACTAAAACTTGGGAATAATGACCTGGGATATACAAGGCTCCATGCCTAATCACAAACAAAGTGACACTCCGGTGCAAAAGTTTATGCAACGTGTCAATCACACCTATGACAATGTTGTAGGAGCATGTGATCATCAAATATCTATAATCATGATAAAAGGACCTAATTTTGAGTGTGGAGTCACCACACAAAGAGGCAAGGTAACCATTTAGGGAGTCCCTTCACTACCGAGAACCCCATCAAGATCAAACCCTACGAATTATAGTCTAGTGGACCAACTTAAGAAAACACCTACTCATATTTCCATCTTAGAACTTTTGAAGATCTCTCCAAGATATAGGGAAATCCTAGAAAAAGCCTTTGCATCATCGCCTGTACCCACTAATCTTGATAATGATCAATTTGAAGCTATGGTTGGACAAATCTCATCCATCCATCAACTCACATTTACTAAAAATGATCTCCCATCTCAATCATTCCACAACCACGCATTACACCTTGAGGTCTATGTCCACAAGAACAAATTCAAAAAATTATTGGTAGATGGAGGTGTAGGCTTAAATATTTGTACCCTCCAATTGATAAATAATTTGGGCTACTTTGAGGATGTGATTGAGAAAGAAAAAGGTTTCACAATCCACACCTATGATGATAATGAACGAAGTTTAGAAGGAACAACCAAGATACCCATACAAGTAGGACCAAACATTACAGAGACAACATGTCAAGTCCTAGATCTTGACTTACCCTACAACATCCTTCTTGGCTGACCATGGATTCATGCCATGCAGGCTGTAGCATCAACATATCACCAATGTTTCAAATTTCTATATGATAACAAAGAAATAACAATTCATGGTGATCCTGAGCCATTCTACTATTATAAAAACAAGGAGGAGAAGTATTAAAAGGTTCTATATGTCCCCAAGAATGATGAAGTTCTAGTATGCTCATCCTATATTGACCCATCAACATTGGCATCAACATATGAATCTATGTCATCAATGTTGCAAACTATCCCAAATATCAAAGTGCTTATCAAGGATAATGGTTGTGAAGACTCTTTTGTTGTGGGAGAACTCCTGATTTCTCCTAGGTCTTATGGTAAACCTCAACATATTGACAAGGTGACTAAGACAATCAAAATAGAGCAAACCACTTTCACGAATTAGGGAGATCTAAACAAGGAGGTCATATATGAAGACACCGCATTGGAATGGATATATCAAGATGAAAAAGAAGAACCTCCACTCCCTATGCATACCAAAAACAAAGGGATCCAGTTGATGAAAGGCATGTAATTGCATTAGAATATGGCTTACCTTGATCTTTTTTTGTGTTCTTGGTTAGTTTCAATTACATTTGGTCTTGTTAATCTTCCATGTTCACATTCAAACATAATAGTTGAACAACATTGCATCTGTGCGTGTACGTAGGCAAGGCCCCATCGATGAGCCCTCGAGGCCTAGGTCAGTCCTTTAAGAGTCTGTCATAATAATTTGTTAGTCCATCAATGTCCATATCTCATAATAAATGATCATTGGTCAGGAGTCAGTCAAATTACATTGACTATGTGCATCTACATAGGCAAGGCCATCACCGATGAGCCCTCAAGGCATAGGTATTTTCCCATTTAGGTCCTATTCTCTTGTTCCACCCTTGGAAAAAATTCAAAACATTCTCAAAAATACAAAAATATCTGAAACACTTTCAAAATCTAAAAATATCCAAAACATGTCAAAAATCCAAAAACATCCAAAACATATCAAAAATCCAAAAATATCCAAATAACTTGAAAAATTCAAAACATCTAGATAACACAAAAATCTCAAAAACAACCTCAAATATCCTCACAAACTCAAAAAAATTTAAATATTCAAAAACTAAAAACAAATTCATAAAACCTCAAAACACCAAAAAATAGCCTCAAAATATTTTAAAAAGTCAAAAACATTGAAATATTCCAAAAAAACAAAATCACTCATCCCATCTCTCTTTCACTCATAATAAACTCTCGAACATAATAAAAACATCATCATCTTCAACCTTTGGCAAAATAAACAACAGGTACAAAACTTATCCAAAATTTATCAAACTTCAACGCAAACCCAAAGTCTTGATCATTATCAAACATGTTAGTTCAACATCATATCAACAACCTATCAAACAACTATTAACAAATCAACATCCAATACATGCCTTAAAAATAGATCTTTCCTACAATAGACATCAGTGGATAACATCTAAAATAACCCTTTCTGGCAAGAGATATGATGACATTGACATTTTTGTCATTTTTGGTCTTTTCTTATGATTTATCTTATTGATCCATTTTGATGATTTCTACCAAAATGGTTTAGAGAGAAAGGAATGGGGAATTGATCATTGCTTTTGTTTGTTGTGATTGTTGGATATTCTTGTAATACGACCTTGGTGAATACTTGCCTTGTGTGTGTGGGGGTAGTCTCAAGTAAAACAATGACTAAGACATATTAGGTTCTTCATTCCTTTTGTGTATTAGTCTTCTTACTTCAATAGCTTCATTATTTCACATGATCAAACAATGTTTTTGTATGTCGGGTATGAACAAGGATACTCCTATCTATTTGCAGAGTCAAATTCCATGCATTAGATACAACACCACCCTAGTTCTTTATACCTTGGTGTATCGTGTCTACTTGTTGCATAACAAATAAGGATTTCTATGATGAAAAGCATTATCTAAAAGCAAAAGTGATATCATCTATCACATCTCATCCCATATCCAATAAAATCTTGGAATAATCATAGGTTTATTGGTATCCTGATCAACATCATCATTCTATTTTATCTTCTCCTACTTTGATTTTATCTCATTCCTCTATCTTATTCTCATTCTTCTATATTTACTAATTTTTTTGTCCAAGTATCAAATCTGTGTGATATACATCAAAATATACATGAGGCTACCCATAGTCGATGAGTCTATATACATCATACAATTTGTCTACATCAATATCTAAGCTTCCTAGGACTTATCTTTTATCCTCTGTTTAGTAGAACCACTCTCGTAATCTTATCATGATCTTGACCCAAAAAAAAGTTTTTCCACTCTATCTCTCAAGGGGGTAGCATATCAACATTCCTTCATCCATTGGGGCACAATGGGGCATCAAGAAAAAGAAAAATTTTAATTTTTGATCCAAGCAACATCAGTTCTTTGAAGCAACGCATCAGGTACCTCGCTTCAAAGAGGGGAAAAATGTAGACACCTAAAAATGCCCGAGTATATCACACATTCTAATTTCAATTACTACCACCATTTTGTCATCATTTTCACCTAATTCATCTATTCGATTAAATAATTTCCAATTATTTAGTTAAATTCACCCTATTCTCCTATTAATTAAATAACTAAGGTTATTTGATTAATTCATCATAATTTATCATTTTCTCCACTTTTGATTAAATAATGCAAATATTATTTAACTAAATGCTAATTATCCCACTTGATTAAATAATTCCTAATTTTTAAGAATCCTAATTCTTCCAACTTGTGCAATTATATGATTTTCATGAATTGTTTAATTAGCTAATTTTCCTCCAACCCTTCAACTTGTATAAGGAATATCCACATGAAATATTCCCTTTTCAAATTTGAATTCTTCCCTCCAACTCAACATATCTCCTAAAATTAAGGAATATGGTTGAGTCTCTCATGGATTATGAACCCTTGATCTAATCCTTGATCCATGTCTCATGGATTATCAACCACTTGATCCATCCTTGATCCATGTTCACCTCCTAAATCTTCTCTCGTCCATTGATCTACCAATTCAATCTCGATCGTTGATCAATATCTCAAATATCTATAAATACCAAGCCTTTTTCATATCAAGTCATTCACCATCCTTATGCAAAGTTACTCTCTCCAATTGATTACTCATTCTTGAGCAATTTGAGAGATTTTTGTGTGAATCAACCTTCATCAACCCCATCAAGCATCATCAATATTTTGCAAAGACAATGGATAATGCATAAAATTGAGCAATCCACATCCATATGACACTTATGCATCAATCCAAAATGGGATTGAGAGGTTTGTATACTAGTTTAGGTTCAATTGCTTTGAATTTCATATGTTATTGCTTTGAAATTGAGTATTTCTAGTATTGTGTAATAGAATTTCATTAGACTATTGATTTTAGTTGATCAATTGCTTGTTTGATTGCTTCATTTAGTTTTATTTAATCAATTGATTTCATATACTCACAATATTGTTCACAAATATTGTTGGTTTCAGAAACCCTATATAATTGGCTACACTATAGACAAAACAATTATAATTAATTTTATAAACCCTAGATAATAGAGTACACTACAAAATAAATGATTTAATTGATTCCAAAAACTGTACTTTATGAAGTACATTGCAAACATAACAAGTATAATTGATTCCAAATACCCTAGATAACTGAGTATACTGCAAAAAAAATAATTATAATTGATGACAAAAACTACAAATATTTGAGTATACTCTAGACGAAATAGTTATAATTGATTCCATAAACCCTAGGCAATACGATACAGTAAAGACAAAACAATTAGAAAACAACATATAATGGGATCATTTTCAGACCTTCATGTTGCCGCCCACATTGATGACAAATGAATGAGGAAGAGGCTTCATGTCCGCTCACTTTTGTTCCTTTGATCAAACTTGGAGATGACCCTCCTTGTCTTGATAAAGGACAATAAAATAACTAATATTTGTATCAGAACACGAGATATACTCCTCCATTGACATCTTTCAATCTGAGGTATAGATGTTTATACGTATGTGACTCAAGCAATGTTCGAAGTCAATATGGTAGAAAGTCTCCATGTCTAACCTTAGGCTTGCCACTATGATTTTATTGATCTTGCTTGCCAAATCAACCACACAGACAATATATGTTTGAATTTCCTCGCTAGCAAAACACAGTTTAAATAGCACACATTGAACAAATTTTAATGGGTTAAGAAACAAAATAATGTAGTGACAGGGTTAAAAAACATATCAAAAATTTGGGTTTCCTTCCATTGATGGGCTTGTCGACCTACTATACTCAGAGTAATCAACTGAAGTTTTGGCTTGGCATATAGCTAAATTGTCTTTCTTGATTGATGGGCTTGCCTCCTTACTGTACTCAAAGTAATCCAATGAAATCAAATTGTTCCTTGCCTCGGGTGACCCTGAATGCTTTGTTATTGTATGTGTCATCGAATCGATTCCCATTCATAGAAGTTGCTTCTTCAAGTAGGCATCCCACATGTTCTTTATCTCATTATCAGTTCTTCTAGGCATGCATCAAGCAATCACTAACCATATGTATCATAACATATTTTAATAAAATCAACCAAGGATATGGTAAAAAAAATAAAGTGTAGACACTTAAAAATGTCTTGAATGATACTACACACTTGAATTTGATCACTAACATCATTTCATCTTGAATTTCATCATCTTTTTACCTATTTGAATAAATTAACCTAGTTATTTAATTGAATGCTTCATTTTCATCTATTGATCTGATTAATCTAATTAGGTTAATTCATATCCTTTCACACTAACATTCTACCTTGTTTAATTGAATAAATCAAATTATTTAATTTAAACACTAAGTCCTCTCATTTAATTAAATAATCCTAAGTTATTTAATTAAATGTCATTTGCACTCCTTATTCATTAAATAAATCAATAATTTAATGAATATCCTCACATTCTTCATCTTGCACATTCAAATTTAGTTTTAATCACTAAATTACTAATTTTCCCTCCCATCCACTTGCATAGGGAATATTCCAAAGGAATATTCTCCTATTTGGCTCCAAAAAAGAAATATTCTTTTCAAACAAACTTTGTAACAAACTTTCAAAGTTGTTACAAAGTGTATTTTTTTTATCATTCTCATCCCTTGATATTTCCTTGATCCATGTTTCTCCCTTCTTTCATTATTGACCATTGATGGATAAAATTGATCTAAGCCCTTGATTTTTCATTTTCTCTCCTATAAATACATCACTATTTGAGAGAAATGGATCCATCTTTCAATAGCAAAGTTATGCTATTGGAATTCATACTCACTTGCATCCATGTTTAGCACTTGTTAACATTTTAGATTAATCTTCATCCATATTAGCTTAAGCATCCATTAATGACTTCCATGTTAACTTAGTTTGCATCCATTTTAGCATAGTTTGCATCCACGACATATATCTTTGAATTTTGTTTCCATTTGGCATAGAGTGAATCCATTTTATCAAGCATTTTAGCATTTAGCATTAATCTTTCTCATGTTAAACTAGTTTTGCATCCATGTTTCGTTCATACACCATTGGTTTCATCTGTTTTCTTCAATAAAATTGATTGAAACAAGTTCATATTATCCAATGGATTGGGAAAGGGTCGTCATTCCACATCAATGCGACACCACTCCCCCAATGGTATAAATTTTGTGGTCTTAGAATAGGTTTTGACTATGCTTTTGTGTTGATTTCATGTTAGTTTAATGGGTTCTTGTTCTTTATTGCTTTTGAATATTTCATTGGGATCATTGCATAGGGGATTAAATGGGATTTAAATTCATTTGGATATAACATATTTAGTTCATGCTATGACTATGGTCACATTTGCCGCTAGAGGGAGGGCTATACTAATTGAATCTGATGAATTTCTCTTTAGATTCCTCTCTTTTTAAATTTGTAGATACAACGAAACTTTTAATGGATTCAATGACGCATTTGATACACATCGCTATACAGTGACACACTTTGGATTAAATTTAGGGACACATAATTAATACAATGACACATTTATTCTTTTTTGAGTATCATGAATTTAAATATGGTGACATGTCAAATATGGCCTGATGCAGTTGATGTCATTGTTTTATTGTAGAGAAATGCATGTGATTTTCACCAAAGTGACACACTTATGATATGGTGACGCTTATGATAGATTCAACAACACAATTTATTTCAGCGATGCTTTTTACTAGTAAAGAAAATAGAGAGATAATTTTCACATGTGCTTTAAATTTTTAACTTCATATGCTCTCTAACATTCCATTGAAATTTGGTTTTTGTTTTTAATGCTAATTGGTTTTGCATATTTGAAAAGAAAAGAAAACTTGAAGTGAAGAAGCATACTATCATTTGACCATACATTGTAAAAGTGTTTTACACTTATGGGGCAATTATAACCCATCATATGCTACTTTGATTTATGTTTTAGGACTAACTAAACTTCCATTGGGTTTAAAATTTATGTTCAAAGTTGGTTGAAATTGGACCCCTGCATCCTTATTTTGCAATATTGGCTTAAAATTGAACAAAACAAACACATACTTCCATTGATGCTTAAAATGAATTCATTTTTCTTTATGAGATTAAAATGAATGAGTGCTTTCTTTTCTTGTGTCTACTTATAGTGTGTATCCACTCCCCTTGTGCTTTGTGCAATCTTGGGTGAAGAGAAACACTCAAGTATACATTCTTTGCTTGTGTGCACTTGTAGTACATATCCACTCCCCTTGCACTCTGCGCGATCTTGGGTGAAGATAAATACGCAAGTGTACTTTCATGCTTTGAGTCACCCTTAAGAGAAGACTTACTATGAGATAAATCTCACAATGGAAAACTCATTGGCAAGTTCTTGAAGCACATTTATCGACGGGTTAAATCAAAGGTTGGGAAATCATGAGAAAGTACCTTTAATCCTAAGGTGTCAATGTACTATACCTAATCCCACGCCTTAAGTGGAATGGGAATGGTTGAAGAACCTTAAGTGGCCAACATATGGTAGTGAAATGATGGGTGTTCTCAACTGTTGTCATTAAAGCATTTTTTTGTAATGGCCAACTTTGTCCTTCCAAAGAGTTCTTTAAAGTGGTGCATTAGAATTTACTTCTAAGAAGTTACTTGTCATGTCCGATTTCGGTTAAAGTGTAAAGATTAAGAGTTAATTCTTAACATACCTCTACACTTTTCCCTAAAATTGCATGTAAAATCATCTCTTCTACTACAAAGGGCATGAGGCAAGCCTACCAAGAAGAACACGCCCAATTGAGCTAGGAATGTTATTGCTTGTGAGTCAGTTTGACACATTGTTTGGTTCCAAAAACATCTTAAACACACATCAAAAAGTTTATCAAACTTCAAACCCTTTAGATTAATTATGGATACCTTAAATTGAAGAGTCCTAATATTGCTACTTGTCCTTGAGGATTTTATCCTTAGAGGCTTCTAAATATTGGGATTATATCTAAATCCACACTTTCCAAAGTTAACATAGGGAACTATGGCCTTAGCTTCATGATTTTCACATAATGAACTTTGTGAAATGAAGGTTGAAACATTTTACATAGACATTTTAGTTTGATTTGACATAGACATTTTAGTTTTAACTTTAATTAAGACTTTCTTGATGTGGTAATGAAACAATCTCACTTAAGCAAAGATTAAATCAAATGAACACCCCACATTGATGTATGTTCAAACAATTACTCGCTAAAACACAAGCAAATTGAGACAAGGAAAGTATTGCAAACAATTGAGTCCAAATTCTATTGTCAAAATCATTTAAGATCTATCGTCGATATCATTGGGTTCTATTTCCAAAATCATTGAGTTCTATTTTACCAAAATCATTGAGTTCTTAGGGTTTTATCACTTTAGAGGTATAACATGTTTCTCACTACCTTGGTATTGCAAAACAAAGGTTCATTTTAGGTAACATTTTGGGTCAAACATTTCATAAATCCTCATAAATTTTACATCTCATTTTACCAAACAACTTTATAAGCTTTTGGACACATCAACACTCTTTGGACTTAGACAATTATCAAAGCAATTCCCTAACCTAGTTATGTTGTGTGTGAAATGGATCCTTTTCCATACACTTAGTTGAGTTAGTTATCATTTTTTGGACTAGTTTATCTTGAAGATCACAAGTCTACCTTAAATATTTACAAGTTCATTAATATATTTTTATCCAAAACATAAAAAAAACATCGAACCTCTTTGTCTAAAAGTGTTGTCCAAAAAGTTTAGGAAGTTCATCCCTCATATAATTCGCCCTTTTCATCATCCACTTTCACCATTGGTCCAAAACAACTTAGAGGGCCCCTTTTACCAAAATTTGAGTCAACTAGAGAGTTTCAACATTATAAATCTCAACATACCTCTCCCATAGTTTACCCACAATTTATGGTTACAACAAAATCACAACACAAGAGAATCATGGAACAAACCAAAGTCACATCCACCACAAGTGATACTAACCCACAAGAATTTGATCCAAGGAGCCATTCTACTCCCTCACAACAACCAAAAATCTATTAGGACCATATGAGGTAGATGTCACAAACAACCCACTTGAGCTCACTAAGGAATAACTCCTTGAGTATAAACAAAAACATCAAACCTTAGAAAATGTGGCTCCAACTTTTCTCGCACAAACCTTGACACAAGAGTTAACTCAATCTACGAATCAACCAAATCCATCCCTTGGGCCAAGTCAAACATTAACTCCTAGTATTACAACTAGGATTGTCGTCGATCTTGGTCATACTCTCCCTTTAGGAGGCAACACACTTTTGGGTACCTAAAACACCAATCTTCCCCAAGATACAACTTCGACACCAACATTTGGGGCCCCATCTCATTCTTCCACCACCATTCCATAGGATCCCCTCCATCCTTACAAACCACTTACATTCCATAACACCATAATGACCTTGACATTTTGAGCACAACCATCTTCATCCATCACCACAAGTGTGCCCAACATTACACAAGATAATGTGAACCAAGTGCCTCAAATAGGAAAATGAGAACAAATCAACACCCTCACAAAAATTCAACCCCCAACAAGTGGTTCCAACAACCCCATTGACACATCGAAACAAGTGGTTACCCAAAAGTCAATCCACCATCCACATCAACCCCATCTATCATCAATCCAAATCAAAGAAACACGTTGATCAAAAACTCCACCAATCAAGGTAATGACTTGATCCCACATCAAACAAAAGGGAACCCCCAACACATCAATCAAGGGAACCCTTCTAATCAATTTATCCTAGGAAAAAATGTGTCATTGACATCGCAATATCAAATGGCCCCATCATCATCTTTACCATTAGTCCCCCAAAACATGCAAAATTTGAATGGGGTCCCAATATTCCTCCATCCCAATCAACAATCTTACAAGGGATGGTAGCACAAACAACCCACAATTCACTCATACCATGATCAACCAACACCCATATCACATATCTTAGCAACAAAACACTTCCATGTTGCAAGCACAATAAGCTCGTACTCATGCTTTGCAACAACAACACACCCAATCCCAAGCCTTGCAAAAATAACAAGCACAACAACAACAACAAAAATAGCAAGTGCAACAACAAGCTTTAATCGTGCAACAACAAGAAGCCCAACAACAAGCATTGTTGGCACAACAATAGCCCAACAACAAATACTTGCACAACAACAACAATATCCACAACAAGGTTTATACTATAATCCCCAACAAAACATCATCAATCCAAATACATTAGGAGCATATACACCTCTACCTCCATCACCTTCACAATATCAAACTCCACCTTACACACCATACAACACCTCATCATATCAAAATCCCACTTACAATTCATCCGCCATCCCACAATATATGGCATATGCTCCTCTACCAAATTAACAAGACGATGTATCATCACAGCTCCAAGAACTCACACAAAAAATCCAAGACATTCAAATGGTAAAAAATGAAGAAACCACATATGCAACAAAACTTGTGCCCATACCCATTTGATAAAAACATCACAATGGTACCTTTCCCACCTGGTTTTGAGGTCCCTAAGTTTGATAAATATAAAGGGAGGGTAAATCCTATAGATTACATCAAAGAATCCCACATCATGTGCATGGAGGTGGCCTACAATGATTCCTACTTGATGTGCCTCTTCCTACGCAGTTTGGCAGTCCTAGCAATTGATTGGTTCTCATAGTTGCCTCCAAGTATCAAAACATTCCAAGAAATAATTGATAGGTTCATAGACCATTTCTCCTTAAACCTATACATGGATGCAAGCCTAGAAGAGTTGTACACTCTCAAGCAAAACAAAGGAGAATCCTTCACTAATTTCCTACAAAGGTGGAGGCAAATAGCAGGTAAGAGCAAGTGGCCCATTCTTGAAGAACAACGAGTAGGAATAATCATTGCTAATGTTGAAGGGGATTTATCATTTCACTTAAAGATGCAATGTGTCACCACTTATGACAAGCTTATCCCTAGGGCCCTCAACATCGAGAGATCCCTAATCTCACGAGGAGACACACAAGCTTACAAGGATAACCGACCATCTACTAGTTCCAACGACAAACCCCAATTTTGGGCCAAGAATAAGAATGTTACTAATGATGGTGTTGTTGATGCAAAGGTGGTCTTAGTTGCTCCTAGACAAGCAACTACCCAACCCATAAACACACAACAAACAAACACACAGCCACCAAACAATCAACCAACAGCCAATGCTACAAACACTCAACGTGGACCACAGAGAACAAATAGTGCTCCCAAGAGACAATTCACTCCCTTAGGGGAACCTATGGAGGATGTGTTAAAGAAATTGGTACAGTCTAACCTTATCACACTCCCTGATTTCTCAAACTATCAAACGCCACAAGTCAAACCTCCTAGCTATAAAGAAGATCATTTTTGTGAATTTCACCAATTCAAAGGTCATAACACACAAAATGTAGACTCAAAAATCTAATCCAAGATCTTATTGAACTAGGAGACATTGATGTTGATCAACAATATGGGAATGAAAATATGAAAATTTATACAAACCCTATGCCTAATCATGAAAAATGAAGGATTTAGGAAAGGCATCAACTTCAAACAACGTAAACCATACCCATGATACTATGGTGGGGCACATTCATTCATCACAATATGAGGAATCAAACACGTATCAAGATACTAAGTCCAAACCCATCAACGGTGTCTAGAAATATTCCATATTGCAATGGAATCAAGTATGTATCAGAATGTGCTTTCTATCCCACATATGACTTCATGATTGGGCAAGTCAAAGAAGTTCTAAGGAAACAAGAAACATCCCTTGTTGCACCCATACCTACCAAGAGTTGCAAAGAGTCTTTTACCGATGATATATCATCCACTCAAGGATCATGTCAAGAGGAGGCTCTTGAGGATAAAAAAAGTTACTCTGAATCAAGTCAAGATCAAGAACCCCTATCCCCAGAGTTTCATCAAGAATTGAGGGACATCTTCCAAACTATTTTACACTCCAAAGATATTCCTGATATCAGCCTTGAGATGTTTCTTTCTGATGGACATATAGATTTCTTCATCCAAAACAATAGTTTCCCACTCTTGATATTCCTACACAAGAGCAAACAACAATCAAGATTATTGATTCTTTTAGTGATTGTGCATCATCAACATCTTCAAAATCAAGACCAACATATTTTGAAGTGGTAACAACAAATAAAGATGTCATAGAATCATAGCAAATAGTTAATATTTTGGAACGACATGAACCCATAGCAATATCATATTCTAATGACAAGTCATATTTAGTGGCTATGGATCAAAGGATACCTTCACAACACCAAAGCAATCTTGTTTAGCCTGCATATCAACATATGGGTGGTAATCCTGAGGTAAAAGAAGAACGGTCATATATTTCATGAATCACATCCACCCATCATCTCACAAATGAATTAATGTTGAAATATTCCTAACAAAGAAAGGGAGAAAATCATCAAGAAAAATGATATCTAAAGCACAAAAAGACACACCAAATAGCCAAATGAATACCAAAGAAAATAAAAAAATCATCCCTCCAACACCTCATTAGTCAAAGAAGCTATGGGGCAAAGTGAAAAATGGAAACATATCCATAAAAAGCATCCTCAAATACAAAAGCAAGCTTATCAAGCAAGGAACAAAGTATATCCAATGGTTGGTCATAATTCCATGAAAACCTCCATTCCCACCCATCATTGTTACCATCTTCCCAAGTTCGAGAGTCAAAGGTTCCAAACACCATCACCTCTAACTACATCTCATATTCCTTCATGCATAACACAATGTACTCCATTCATGATATCCAATTCTTGTGTTGATCGTGTGTTGGTAGCTACCCTTCATCATAAGGATTTTGAAGGCACTCTATCGTGATGTGTGCAAATAGACAAGGTTATAGCATCATTGGTATGGATGAGTTCTTCCGTTACCCATGCCCATATCTGAGCAAAGTTTTAATTTCTTCTCAAGCAGATATTGTTAAAGGTGAAATTGGTCTACAATACCAAATGGTTCTGGCAGAGGGTAAAATCAAAACAAAAAAAATCAAAAAAGTCAAGAAAATAGTAAAAATTAAAATCATCTCCTCTAGTGAAAACCACTTTTAAAGATTAAGCAAGTACTATGATGAAAATCAAATAGGGCTGCCATGAGTAGAATCAGCATCTATAGATCCTTCTCATAAGTATCTTTATCTTTGTCATGGATCGTGATCCAATGTTCCTCCATCCATTCAATCCCAGCCTTTTATCCAGATATTCTCCAGCTTATCTTGATTCTGACAAAGATTTGACGTATATTTCAACTCTACTCATGGAAAAATTTTGA
The DNA here is from genome assembly GCA_007258455.2 of Sequoia sempervirens. Taxonomy (NCBI): domain Eukaryota; kingdom Viridiplantae; phylum Streptophyta; class Pinopsida; order Cupressales; family Cupressaceae; genus Sequoia; species Sequoia sempervirens. The sequence goes on from VDFB02271358.1 coordinate 362,195,546, forward strand.
CAAGATTTTTTACCATTTTATCTCATGAGGTCCCATAGCCCATATCTAGCATGATAAAACTATGTTGAACTCTTCACATATACATTACCTATCTTGTTTTATTCATTAAACTATGAAGCATTGTTAGACACTGGGGGCAGGTTATTGCACTCTTGTTTTCAAATAACTCTTGATACATGTCTTATATCTCACAACGTGACATCAACTTCGTGATCTAGGTATCAGTTACCTCAAAGTCATCGAAAATCCTAAAAACATTTATAAAACTCCATCAAACTCCAAAACACTCAGAAATTAGGGGAAATCCAAAACATTCAAAATCTTGTACAGCTAAAATCCAAAAACATTCAAAAAAGTTGTAAGGTCAAAATCCAAAACATCCAAAACACATCAAAATCCCTAAATAGGTCAAAACATTGGTGAAAGTGCAACCAAAACAAGCATCTTTGTCAACTATGTCATCTTTGTAGCTTGAACATAGGTGCAAGGCTCATCTTTGATAAGTTCTCGAGGCCCCTGTGGATAGTCTTTTAGGGTTAGGTCTCATCAAATCTCAAAAACTTCAAAAAATTCAGAAAACTATAAAACCCTCAAAACAGTAAATCGAAACTTAAAACATTGGAAAACCTTGGAAAACCCTAAACAACCTCAAATAATCGAAAACCCAAAACATTCACATAAACATTCAAAAACAACCAAAAACAACCTTAAAACATTTCAAAACACCAAAAACATTGAAATGTTCTAGAAAATCTCAAAAACCATCCATCTTATTTCACTTTCACTTGCAATAAGCTTTCATCCATAATAAATCAATCGTCATCTTGAAACTCTGGTGAAACAAATAGAAAACAAGTAGATCACAAGTTGTAAAGTGTGGACCTAAACGCAAAAATCAAACTCTTGATCATTATCAAACATGTCAATCAAACCTTATATCAACAACCTTTCAAAAAACCTATCAACCCGCCAACATCTGATAACACGTCCTAGGATGCATCCTTCCTACAATGGGTATTATCATTGGCAATCACTTTGAATGTTTATCCTAAACACATTACACCTTTTGACAAGAGATATAAACAACATTGACTGTTTATTTTTGATATTTTCTTATGATTTATGTTGTTGACCCATTCGAGGACCTCTTGATGATGTCTAAATGATTTAGAGAGAAAGGAATGGGGCATCGATCATTGTCTTTCATTTGATGTGCTTGTGGGGTATTCTTGTAAAATAATCTTGGTGCATACTTGCTTAGTTGTGTGTAGGGAGGTCATTTAGAATAAATTGTTGACTATTGTGTATGCTTTGGTCTAAGATATTCTAAACTTCTAAACTACATTCCAACGAGGTTTCTGTATGTCAAGGCGTGAACAAAAACTATCCTATCTATTTGCAGAGGCAAAGTCCATCACACTAGATACAACTCCATCCTAGTTATTCAATACCATGATGCATGTGTCTATGTATTATATAAAAAATAAGGAATGATAGAGAGTCCCAATCTCAAATATGAGCAAATCATCCATCTCATCACCATATCTAATAAAGTTTCGATGACTCATAAAATTGTTGGACTTCTGAATCAATCTCAAAATCAATGGTTAATCCATCCATCTTATTCTTCTTATTTTTCTATCTTTACTAACATTTCTATCCAAGTATCAAATCTGTGTGATATATCAAAATATACATGAGGCTACCCATGGCCGATGACTGTCTATACATAATCAAATCTATCTACATCAGACATATGAGCTTACTAGTCCTCTTTGAGTTGAATCAATGTTACATCTTTGTTGCGAGATTGATCGAAAATTCCAAATTTTCGCCCGATCTCTCAAGGGGGCAGGGTACCAGCTTAATTCCTTCTGCTGGGGCAACAATGGGGCATCCAAAAATTAGGAATTTTTTAAATTTTTTTGATTTGAGAAGCAACATTAATCCGAAAAGCATCAGTCTTTGAACCAATGTAACAGGTACCTCACTTTAAAGAGGAGCAAAATGTAGACACTTAAAAATGTCTTGGATGATACTACACAGTTGAATTTGATCACTAGCATCATTTCGTCCTGAATTTCATCGTCTTTTTGCCTATTTGATTAAATTAACCTAGTTATTTAATTGAATGCTTCATTTTCATCTATTGATCTAATTAATCTAAATAGGTTAATTCATATCCTTTCACACTAACATTCCACCGTGTTTAATTAAATAAATCAAAATATTGAATTTAAACCCTAAGTCCTCTCATTTAATTAAATAATCATAAATTATTTAATTAAATGTCATTTACACTCCTTATTCATTAAATAAATCAATAATTTAATGAATATCCTCACATTCTTCATCTTGCACATTCAAATTTAGTTTTAATTACTAAATTGCTAATTTTCCCTCCCATCCACTTGCATAGGGAATATTCCAAAGGAATATTCTCTTATTTGGTTCCAAAAATGGAATATTATTTTCAAACAAACTTTCAAAGTTGTTACAAAGTGTGTTTGTTTGAATCATTCTCATCCCTTGATCTTTCCTTGATCCATGCGATCTTTGATTCTCATCCATCCTTGATCCATGTTTCTCCCTTCTTTCATTATTGAACATTGATGGATCAAATTGATCTGAGCCCTTGATTTTTCATTTGCTCTCCTATAAATACATCACTATTTGAGAGAAATGGATCCATCTTTCAATAGCAAAGTTATGTTGAAATTCATACTCACTTGCATCCATGTTTAACACTTCTGAACATTTTAGATTAATCTTCATCCATATTAGCTTAAACATCCATTAATGGCTTCCATGTTAACTTAGTTTTCATCCATTTTAGCATAGTTTGCATCCATGGCATATATCTTTGAATTTTGTTTCCATTTAGCATAGAGTGTATCCTTTTTATCAAGAATTTTAGCATTTAGCATTAATCTTCCTCATGTTAAACTAGTTTTGCATTCATGTTTCATTCATACACCATTGGTTTCGTCAGTTTTCTTCAACAAAATCAATTGAAACAAGCTCATATTATCCAAGGGATTGGGAAAGGGTCACCATTCCACATCAATGTGACACCACTCCCCCAATGGGATAAATTTCGAGGTCTTAGAATAGGTTTTGATTATGCTTTTGTGTTGATTTCATGTTAGTTTAATGGGTTCTTATTCTTTGTTGCTTTCAAATATTTCATTGGGATCATTGTGTAGGGGATTAAATAAGGTTTAAATTCATTTGGATCTATCGTATTTAGTTCATGCTATGACGATGGTCACACAAAGAAATAACCAAAGATAATGAAGATAATGAACAGACCTGTTGCCTAGACGTTGGTGAAGCTGAATAATAGCCTCCTTTTCTTTAGAGCTAAAATTTACAGGCTTAATTTATGGTTTGAGGTAATTAATCCACCATAGATGATAACTTTTTCCACATCTTAAAAGTCCTGCCACCACCATAGAAGAATGATTATTAGTAATCGTCTGTAAAAGAGAAAAATAAAAAGAAGGGTGGACTAAAATAATGAGTAAGATTAAAACTTTCTTGCTTGGGAAGTGCATGCCAGTTTCCATGGCCATTTTTGTGAATAAAATCAACAAGTATGTGAATAAAATCAATTGCATACTTCCTGCACTTAATTTGAATGAGACAGTTCCATGAAACAAAAGTTCTCAATCCAAGTTGTTTGAGTGTATCCATGAGTTGTTCTACTTGTGCCAAGGTGAAGAGTGGAGTGTTGAAGCGTTGAACTGAAGAGTGGTGTGTTTGTGCTTATTCCACTAACATCGGTTACAGCCAAGAGTAGATTCCATTCCAATTCCACTGTTGTCTATTATAATCAAGCATATTAAAACCACTAGTAATGCACGCCAAATTAAATCAGGCACAATTTTTATGCATGCACATCCTTTGCTTCCACTGTAGAATGCCTCTCGACGTAACAATATCAATTGTCGATCATAGAAGTTAGCCAATCGGGTTCATATAGGGAACGCCTTTAGCGTAATTAATTCCTTTATTATTCAATTTTTCTTGTGGTGTGTTCGAGAAACATTTCTTTAAGATGGTAAAAAATGAGGCAAAGCATAAAATTGTTGTGTGATACATATTTTGATGCTTAAAATACTCATTGTCATATGTGGATGATTTTTTTAAACCAAAATGTACAAACGCTTAAATCTTTCGATAAAATACAAGAGTGCATTGCATAGAGCGTAGTGGGAAAGCCATTGTAGTATTGAGGCAGTGTATATGACGAGCATTTGTGTTGTGCTATGAATGATGCTGAGGAGAAAAAAATGATGGTGAAAAATGGCATGGAAAAATAGTCACAAATTTACAAAAAATGATGAGGGTGAAAAACGATGAAAAGTGATGAACAAACAAGATATTCCCAATTGTCTTACATTGATACAAAAGCCTTGATAGCCATAGATACTTAAGTTAGCAAATTGGATTCATACAAGAAACACCTTCGACGTAAATATCTACTTATTTATCTATATAAAATATAAAATACCTACTTATGATTCATATAAGAAACGCCTTCGACATAAATATCTACTTATTTATCTATATACAATATAAAATACCTACTTATTTATCTATTTATTTATATATCTATAAATATACTCTAATTTTTTTCATATATATAAAAGTATAATACAATAGCTATATTTATAATATAAAATATTTAATACATATCTATATATTTATATATAAACTAAATTTATGAAAAGAATGAAAACATAAATATATATACTATATTTGTAAGTATATAATATATCTATAAGTATATATAGATATAAATATAAAATTCTATTTATTTACAAACATATAAGTATATATTTAAATATCTAAATATACTTATATTATAAATAGATATAAGATCTATTTATAAAATATATATCTAAATATACTTATAAATATATTTAATATATAAACAAATTTATTTATATACATACTTATTAATATAAAATATCTATTTATTCATATACTTATATCTTATAAATATATTTAATTAATATATTATTTCCTCATTTCCCAAGTCACCAGAAGAAAAAGTCTGAAGATTTGCTCCTCAATATTTGATACGACGGGGTTAAAATAAGGCAACGTGGGAGAACATATAGAGTTTGCTGGCACATTCCCATTGAGTAGGTCACAAGTTCGATACGCAGCAAGCTCAGAGAACAGAGCCGTAAGACAAATCATTGTCTCCGACAGTCAATTCGTCACTTCAGCTTGAACAGAAAACAGAGAGATTAACATGTCCGCGAACAGTCCCCCGGTTATTCGATCTCGACGGGCGGTGCGCAAGAACGAAAACGATGCGACACACTCATCGCAAGAAAAAATCAGAAAAGCCCAGCAAATAACATCCCTACAAATTATAACATCCCCCTCCTCTATTGGTCTGGCTGTCACACTTGCACTCGTTACAATTATCATGTACTTCGGCAACAGGCCCTCAATGCCGCCTGTATGTATTAAATTTAGTACGAGTGATTTTCATTTGTTAGTTTTTATTTTTCTGAAACATTAATTATCGTATTTATCGAATTTCATTTCGTTAGATGACTTTAATTTAGTTCCTCCGTGCTTATTTTTCTAGAGCTGCTATTCATTTTTTAAGTCTGGTGCAATTTGTGTTTATTAGGAAACATTTAATTTCTCCATTTGTTCTGTTTCCCAGCAGTTACATTTTGTTGGTTTGGATGCTATTTGTTTTTTCTGCCTAGGTGTTGTGTAAATTTACTGTGTGCTGCTATTTTATAAATCCGTGATGTGAAACGGAAGGTGTTAATGATGTAGAGCGAGGGATTTAGGTCTCCAGGTTTAGGTTCCTCGGTGAGCCGTCTAGTCAAATTTTCTGCTTAGAATTTGCTTAAATTTAGGGGTTGATGCTATTTTGTGCCCTTAAGCGGTTATCTTTGGAAAATTTCGCAGCCATTCGTTTTATTTTACTTGATCATGCATTGAATTTTGCAGGATTTAGTGCTACTCAAGTTATCTGCTTTTCAACTTATCTGTGTAGGCATTTATTATTTTAAGGTTTGCTCATGACGTCATTCCATGCCCACTAGAATTTGCTATAATAAAATTTCTATGCTATTCCTTTTGTGTTATGAATATTTAATCTCTCCCGTTTGATGTCATATAGTGCCCTCAAACCCAAACACCATACGTTAAGTATAATAAAGATTTTTAATCACTCCATATCTATTTTCCTTATTCAAGCATTTGTTTTTCTATATTTTAGTTCTATTCTATTTCTGCATATAGACATTTGTGCTCGTCTTGTGTACAGAGGTTATGGACTAAAGAAGAGCTGGCCAAATATAACGGCACGGATGAAAATTTACCAATTCTGTTGGGCATTTTAGGGTATTTCTTATGCCAATTATGTTTTCTGCTGTTAATAATTTTATAATTTTCTCTCATATATTTATTATTGGAGCAATATTTCTGTTTGATCCAGGACCTACTTTAATAGATTTGTCAGCTCAACAGTATTTTCCTGTTTTTATTGCAGGAGTGCTGTTGGCATTGAATATCTGTTCCTTGTGTTATGTATTTTGTAGATAAATTGTTTAAGGAGTAACTAATACTAATGTGAAAGCAGCTTTCTGAGTTTTACATTATTAGCTTTTTGACATTTGGTTATTCATGTTGCAAGTTCAGGAGTGTCTTTGACGTAACTAAAGGAAGAAGCCATTATGGAGTAGGGGGCAGTTACAATCACTTTGCTGGAAGGTAAACTAATATAGCCAGGGTCAATTAAACTTGATATAATTCAATTTGATTATGTTCCTCTGTTGGATGCTAGATTCGGATAGGATGTAGCCCATGCAATTTCTCTTGATCTTGTAACTAGAATGCACTTTTTAGTTTATTTGTGGCTATTTTAGGCAAACTGTAGAGGTTAGTATAACTTTTGTTTATTCATATAAAAAAAAAATTGTTGGCAGTTTTGTCTATTATATTCAAAATGCCATTCATGGTTCCAACTCAATGGAACAATAACATTTTCTCAAATAACACATAGGCCTGGATATCTTATGTGGATATTTACTTGTTACTTGGAAAACATGGGTGCCAACCAACCACTTTGGACATTGAGGTTGGTATAGTTCCGGTTTTCCCTCTCTTGACAAGTTATGCGACAATTTGTTGTTGTGAAATTTCAAACTTACTGTCATCATGAAGGGCAATATCCATCTAGCTATACATAACAAGTATGTTGATTTGGAAAGTTGAGATAATTAATTAAAAACTGAAGTTTTGCTCACATAGGCATCTAGCTTCATCCTGGCTTAGTTTTGGCATGTCTATGATAGATGCCATTCACATTGCATGATGTGTCACTCAGAAGATTGTTGCATGAGTTCATTATGGATGCTTTAATCTCTTCTTTGTTGCAAAATTTCAAAATTATTGTCTTCATGAAGGGCAGCATCCATCTAGCTATACAGACACAAGTATGTTGATTTGCAGAGTCGAGAAAATTAATAAAAAGCTGTGGCTTTACTCTTGTAAGCATCTTGCTTTGCCTTGGCTTCCAGTTTGTGCATATCTATTGTAGATGCAATTCATGTCACATGATGTGTTGCTCAGAAGATTGTTGCATGAGTTCACTACGGATGATTTATTTTCTTTTTTGTCAACCAGATTATTTGGCAGCTGCCTTGGAGTTGGCAGTGGGATTCAATTACACATTACTATTTCCCATCTCATAAATTTCCTCCAGCTACTTCCTTTTTTAGAACAAACATAAACCGACTAATCTGCACTCATTCTTTATCATGCAATAACCACAAAGAACAAGACATATGTTGCAAAAAATGCTGTCATTTATTTAGTGTATATTAAATGTAGTTCAAGGATAATTGATCCATTCATTTACAAGTTCTGGTAGAAATATTTCAGCATGTATTTACATGTATTGGTGGAAGTGGAACACAAACATCGATTTGACATGGGGACAAATAATAGACAAGACAACCACTTATAGATGATATATAATAAACTTACTCCAGTGCAATAAAATATTGTCAGAGCTCAATCTATAATATACCCACTCCAGAGCAATAAAATATTGTCAGAGCTCAAGAATGATTTGTATCCATCCATTCATGTTTAGAATTACTTTGCACTTATCTGTGCAGTGAGATTTTGCATCTTGCTAGTCTGCACCTAAAGGTGGTTCCCTCTAAAAGATTATTATTAGTTATACATGGGGAATGGGATATTAAAAGTACACTGCAAAGATGGAAATATAAAATTCTACCTACATTTGTTCCCCTCTCAATGATCAGTTTTCCAGTTCCCCAGTGACATTCAATCACACAATTATGGTAATAATAGGCCCAATTCTGGCCTTTATCCTCTATTGTCTTACAGGAAGGTGAAAAGGCAGGATTTATGCTTATCCTTACTGTGCTGGTTATCCTTCATATGAGGCTCTTGGTTGGTCCATGACCAAGTATAAATCTTTGCAATCGCAGTTAACATCCTGAACAAGTCTCAACCGGGAGAAACTGGATCAATTGACTTGGTAGAATTGGAAAAGTAAGGCTGAGGAGTAGCTACAACTCTAGTAGCCTTACCCAAAAGAGAAATTGAAGGTACATTAAATCCCAACTGTAGCCATGACTGATGCCCTGAGAAGCTGTAAGAGTATTGATAGTTGGATGTTGAGAGGTGTGGATGGCAGGATGGATAGGAAATCAAAGCAAGGGGCACAATGGAAAAGTTGCAATATCTAAGAAAGCATCATCATCCACGCTGACAGTTGTATTGGAATCCAGTTCCCTTGTTGGTGCTGGCACTTAAAGACTCCTTTAAACCTCTACCAATTTCCTCTTCTACTCTTGAAATGCTTTTTGTCAGTCTTTGTAGTGCCGATTCTTTATTTTCTTCTTGTTCTCCCTAGCAAGTCTAAATTTCACAAGGCATTGGACATCCGGTTGATACATGCCAGTCAAACTGCAAGCTGCAACATCCCATCCTAGCGAACTGAATAAACCTTTTTACCTATTCATAAATAGCTTTCCATTCTACAAATTGTATGGTCAATGAACTGATGGCTTGGTAAACTTTTTTCTTACAGATAGCCTGCAAGGCAACAATTTCCTTCTTCTGTTCTTTATCCAACTCCTGTCCACTACCAAATGTCCTACATTTTTGTTGTTCTCATACATGATAACTGTTATTAGGCTTCGGTGTATAGGAGAAATGCATTTAACTTCCCATTTGGATATATATCTCAGGAAGATTTGACAACCACCATCACTTTGATTTCTAGGTTTCTATGTAACTTTGACTTGGTTTTGTTAAAAGAATTGTTTTTTGAATTTAGTCATTTGCCATTTTTTGCCTGCTCTTGTAAATTGGCCATCAAATGTGCTGATTGAATGCTGCAGGGATGAATTAATACCACAAAAAACTTTCCACACAGGCAGCCTCAAGGCAAAAACTTCCTTCTTTCTTCCTTTGTGCCTGAAACCCTTTCCACTGCCAAATGTTCTACACTGTTGTTTTCATGCATCATAATCTTTATTTGGTTTTCGTGTGTGGTGGAAATGTATTTAACTTACCATTTGGTTATGTGGAAGATATGGTAACCATTTTTCTTCTATGGCCATATGCAGCTTTGACTAGTTTTTATTAAAAAATCTCTTTTGTTATTTGTCATTATTTGCCTGCTTTTACAGATCCTCCATCTAATGTGCCAACTCAATGAAGCATTGCAAACTTTAAGGTTTTCATGTGTGGGGGCATATCAAGTAGCCCAGAAACCAGTATTCTGAACCAAATCTGTAATATGCTAATATCTTGAAAATCCTGTAACTGAAATTTGAAAAACAAAAACTGGAATCTGAACTTTTGGAACATAATTATTTAGAAAAACAAAAATCTGAAATCTGAATTGCTGGAAATTGAAACCTGACTTTTGAAACTGAAATTTGATTGATGGGCTCTGCTTCTTATAAAAATATCAAGATTTCATGTTATTAAAAATTCAATATTGTTGATAAAATCTGAAAATTTGGAATCAGACTGAATATCTGAAATCTGAACTAAATTAGGAAAAATCCTATGTTCCACCGAGTTTCCGGGCGGGGGGATGGCGGGACGCGTTTCATACATATATACACATTAAGTATTTCAAATTTGTTCTTGGTTTGTGCAATCTTATGTCTTCAAGGATTAACTTATTAAGAGGTCTTGATTTCTGTTCTTTCATTCATTCCTACAAATTTTATGCATTATCGACAAGGTAGGTTACTAAATCAAATTGCGGACTGCAACAAGATGAGCGTTAATGCAAATATTACAAAAAAAGAGGCTGGTCATAAACATCCCAGAGGCCATCCCATGCTAACAGTCCTACCTTAGATGTTCGGATACAACACATTAGGAGCACAACTGAGGACTGAGGACTGACTGCCAAACACCAAAATTAAAAGTAACCCTCTTATGAAAGATAAAATCCAAGGAGGCCCAGAAAAATGTATTCCAAATGCATTGAAACAATAAAAAAATAAGATTTTTAATTTCAGAGTGTTTTTTTTTTTGTAAAAACTTGCTGGAAAAAAGGGGATGGCCGGTCATTTCCTTGTCGTCCTCGGGACGTCCCCACCGATTGGGTACGTCCCCTAATGAAATTTTTTTTTGGGGAAATCGGGGAAATGTCCCCAAGGCATCCTCCATCCCCAGAACGTCCTCGAGATGGGTATGGGGGCCAAAACCCTAGGGGATGTGTCCCTGTGTACCCCTGGGAAAATCTGATTTTATTTTCTTTAATTTTTGTAAAAAAAGTCTTTATTACAAATAATATTTCTTGGTAGTTCATTATTAAAAAGAAAAAATTCCTAATAAGGTATGGGTGCAATTCTGGTCTAAGGAAACTTCAATAGTAGTATGAATATCACTCTTGGCCACGAATTAAATCTTGCAAAGACTCTTTATGCACAACCATTTGCCAAGGCCCAAGATACATCCTAGTCTAGGATTGAATGCCTTAATAGTAACTTAGCCCTTATGAATCTTCTCTAATTTGAATATGAGATGAATTTATTTTGGTAACATTTTTACCCTTACATACTAATTTATCTATTCCTAGATTGATGCTTAGAGTTTAGAAACTCCTAAATCTCATGCCTTAATAGAAGCTTGGTTCTTTGTAATGTCCCCGTTTCCGACATGACGTTTTAGCAATCAGATTTGAGAGTTAGCCTATTCTTCATTCCTGTAGGTTAACACTTGAGGTAAGGGAATGGGTTTCGGAGTCTTGCAAATTAGGAAAAATATTCTTTTTGGCTCAAATAGTTTTTATTTGGCATGGAGATGATGGGAAATGATTTTTATTGATTTATCATGATTTTTGGTGAAGTCAAAATATTTTCATATATTTTATTTGGGGTTGGGTGACCCCTTTTGGGAGATATAAGGAGGAAAAAGTTAAAAACAAAATATAATAATTTTGAATTACAAGTTTGGCGCCCAAAAAGTGAAATTAAAAATAAAATAAAAACAAATTTGAAAGAAGTTGGCGCCCAAGTTGGTTCGGCCAAGTGGGAGTTATAAGGGTTGATTGCTATATATACAAGGTTCATTTGGAGGTTTTGATATCATCGTACATTATTCTTCAGTTTTGATCAGCAATTATTGCAGCCATTCCAAGGACGAAAACCCTTGTGAATAGTAGGTGAGTTGGACGAAAACCTAGCTCATCAATGGAGGACTTCATGATAGAGGTTCACTTGCGCTTCAATGGATTTTGGTGATTGATTTTCATGCTCAGATTTTCAGATTGGTTATTGGCGACTTTGGAGGGCAGATTTGATGTTATTTTGGCCTAGGGTTTCACCCTAGTGTGGAGTGCCTAAGTTGCTATTGGTGCGCCTTGTTTTGGAGGGGCAAATTTGGCAAGATTGGAGGGTTTTGATGAGTTTTAGGGGCTGCAAACTCTTACCTAGAGACCATCAGGCCAGCGCACCTTTGTGGTAGGGTTATGGAGGGGAGTGGGACGAGACGGAAAGGAAGAGGAGGCTATAGGGACCTACCTCGAAGAAGGTAGATGGTTGGATCTTAGGTTAGATAACAAGGGATGCTAGGATTGACTCAATCTCCACCCCTAATCTCGGTTAAGGTTTGAGGGGAAATTGTTGATTTTAATGGCTTCTTTGAGCTTCCTTTTAAAGAAGTTGTCCTCTTTGAACAAGATTTGAGTGTTTTCTAGACAAATGTGGTGTTTGGTAGATGAGGAGTGGTCGGCTAGGGCAGATTTGAGAACTTGTTCATGTCCGATGTCAGCACAATGCTCTTTGATTCTAGTGCTGAAAGAGTGACCTATTTCACCTATATAAGGCATGCCATAGGAACAAACTACCTTATAGACTCCAAAGTCGAGAAGAAAGTCCCTAGAGTCTTTAAGGGAGGGGAAATGAATTCTCAAAGTGGAGATAGGTTTGAACTCACACCATAGGCCTTTTTTATGGAGGATCCTTGAGATTTTATGGGATAAACCATCAATATAAGGGAGGGAAGCAACAGGGAGATTAGAGATAGGGTTAGGTTTGGCAATGGCAAAGAAATTCGACTTGGCATGGTTAAAGGCTCTGGCAATTTGCTTGCTAGAGTACCCATTCAGTTTGAAAACTAGACGAAGATGGTTTAACTCTAGGGGCAAGTGTTCCTCATCACAAATTTGATAGGCTCTCAAAGCTAAGGTTTTGAGGACACCACTTTTTTGGCTAGGGTGGTGATGAGATGACGACTGGAGGTAGAGATCTGTATGGGTGGCCTTACAAAAGACACTACGACCAATGGAACCATCAGGTTTCTTGAGAAGCAGAATGTCGAGGAAGGGAAGTTGCTTACGAGATTCGATTTCCTTGGTGAAGGAAATGCAAGGAAACAAGCGCTTGAGGTGGTCATGGAATTCCTCTAACTTATCCAAGCCATGTGGCCAACAAACATTGGTATCATCTACATATCGTTTCCACCACTTTGGCTTGAGTAGGAAGGAGTGAAGAGCCAATTCTTTGAAATGTTCCATGAAAAGGTTGGCATTGATAGGAGAGAGGGGTGAGCCCATCACTACATCATCAACTTGCTCATAGATGACCCTTTGGAAAGAGAAAAACGTAGATCTTAAGCAAAGTTCAACCAAGGCAGCCACCCCCTCACTAGACTTGCGTCTAACAATGGAAATGGCATCGGGGAGGGGAACCTTAGTGAAAAGAGAGACCACATCAAAGCTCACAAGGAGATCACTCAAGACACATTTAGGTTTTTAAGCTCCATTTTGGTACCTTTCAAGGCATTGAATAGAAGTTTCCAGTCCTCGAAACAGCAGGTTTTTCACCTTTTGAGTGTTACAAAACAGTAATTTTGGGTTTCCTAGGGTTTCAAAGAGTTCATGTTGGGACTGTAATTGATGATAGCTCAAGTTTCATCATTACAAACAACAGTTTACATCCCCAAAACGACAAATTCTCAATTGCACATAACAGCAGTTTTCATTCCTTCAAAGCAGTAGTTCTCAGTCTCCTAGAACATCAGAAGTTTCAGTGTAGACAGTGGTGTTTATCAGTCAAAAACAGCAGTAAACAGCGAGTCTCCATGTTCCTCTTTTGCATCTCTTAAAGTGACCTTTTGCATACTACTGATAAAAGTGACAGTCAACTTATCCTCAAGCATTCAAGACAGCAGTGTGTAGGGACAAAATATCAGTGTTCCACAGGGATGCGTCCCCCAAAAAAATCATGTGCCCTTGTCGACCCACCACTGCCACCAAGACTTGGGGATGTTTTTTAGACATTCCCCCTTTCTTGGGGATGTTTTTGAGACATTCCCCCTTTCTTGGGGACTTTTGGGACATCCCGAGATGTCTAGGGGATTCCCAGTAGTCTCCCTAACCCAGGGATGCCTAGGTACCCCGCAGCAGATAATTGCAAATGCTAATTTTTTATTTTTTAAAATTGTCTTGAAATATGTGCTACATGCCCTAACCCTAATGGCCTATGAGCCCCACTCAAACCCTAAACACTCTCAAAAAACTTACAAATAGGCATCTAAGCTTCATTCCAACTCACTCCAAAGTTTCAATAACAAATTTGAATGTTGCAACAACAAGCTCTAAGATTGAGAAAGCTTGCAAGTGAAGGCATTAGGATTGAGGAATAGTTAGAGGAAGAGCAAGAGGAAGAGTGACATAAATCCATTGTTGAATCAAAGGATTCAAAGCATTATTTATTCCAGCCTCAAGGTAGACTTCTTTCATGACTCTTCTTTTTTCATAAAAGATTTTCATCACTCAATTTAGTAACTAATTAATAATTAATAATTTTAGTTGACAAATTTAGTAATTAATTTAGGGGTTTACGATTTACATTATTGTAAATTTCAATTTTAATTCATTATTATACTTTTACAAATGAATAATGATAAGTTTTAAATTTTTTAAAATTTAGATCAGCAATATATTATTGTTGTTTAGATGTTCAATTTTTTGTCAAATTAGGACTTTAACTTTTGTGTACCCTCTCCTTCTGCGCTTTGTGCGACTTGAAGTAAGAGAAACGAAAATGAAATCCTTATTTGACAAAGGTTAAGAACAAGGATTCCTATCTGTGTATCCTTTGCTTTTGTGTAATGTCCCCTTCTAGCTGACATCAATTGTCAGAGGAGATTAGCCTATAATTCTGACCCTCGTAGGCTAGTGAGGATGGTTAGAGGGTCTCCTGAGGTTGCATCATCTCCAATGTTCAGTGGCATCTAGTTTTGGCTTTCATTTGGTGTTCACAGGGCTTCGTATGCATTACTTACTATTTATAGTAAGTCAGAGTTACATTGAGAAGGACCCTTACTATTTTTAGTAAGGCGTGTGGTCGTATGTAGTTACCTCAGCTTAGCACCCAGTTCAGACGACATTCAAAGATGTTGAGTATTTATGGAGTTATTAATGTT
>VDFB02271358.1:362225623-362358274 GCA_007258455.2 Sequoia sempervirens
AAACTCTAGGGCTTAGTTATTGAACCATTAGAGGAGGCGAACAATTTGGATAAATTTTCTTAAGCCATATTTTTTCTACCCATTATACTCTATTAAATGAACCATATGATTCAAATTTTACTATCTACGATAAGCATGCATTCATATGCTAACATCTTAGATATGTAAATTAATCTTAGATATGAAAATAGAATGTAAACCTAGACACTTACATAAATGAAATCCCTAATGTAGTAAAATATCTTAGGAAACAAACTAGTTCATGTAGGATCAAATGGATTCACTAAACATATAAAGGAAAATATTTTTTTCCTAATATTTTAAAATAGGCTAATTCAACAAGATGTATACACATAAGCATAAATTAGCCTAGAATAAATTATGATAGTTGGGATTGATAATTTTTTTTTTGTTTCTTTTTTGTTTTTGTTACTACAAGGGTGTCCCCACGACCCAACCCAATGACTCGTATCTTGGGCACCTAGGGCGAGCTGGGACGAGACTAGTCCCTTGCGGGTGAGATCCCCCACCCACAAGAAGTCCCACCTCTTAAACCTAGGAGTGGAGTTGAACTCGAGACCAATGGGGAGCAAACCCAATGCCCAAGCCAACTCAACTACCCGTTCGGGCTAGTTGGGATTGATAATTTGATAATATACAAGAGTTGCTTTTAAAAAGTAAATGGAATAGAGGGTGGTACTTACCTTTATAATCAAATGGTGTATGTTAATAACAAATATTTTGATGTCAGACCAAATATGCTCAAAAAATGATGCATCTCTCTATTAGATGAATGCCACTAATTTTATGTTTGATTTGTGTTCTATTAAAGAAAAAAATGTAAGTTTGGGACAAGTTTGTGGTCACAGACTAGTCCTCTAAGTTTAAATTCATCTTTGTGCAAAGTAAAATTCTACTCTTCTATTTGACAGGTGCACCTTTATTTCCTCTGCCTTTTTCTAATATTCATGATGTTGGCAATATTTAAGAATTTCTTGACAAGTCAATTGTTGCATTAGAAGGAGAGTGGTTCCCCTAGGTCAACCTCCATAAATGTATACAAAGAATAAAAAACAATAGACAAAGGTCCTATAATGATGTATGCAAATTCTTCACTCCTTTTAAATTGCCAAATAGAAATGGCCCACTATTAATTGCTCCTTCCACGCTTTATGATGGGAGAACATGTGTATATGAGATTGATACTTTGATCATTAGAATGAACATATTTAATATCTTTAAATACTAGCACATAACATCAAATTATGTTAAATATGTGTTTAGTCAATTCAAGATAAAAAAAGAAAACAAATTAATCAATCAAATTTTATTTTTTTATTTAAAAAAAAAAAAGCACAAATCATATTCAACTATAAAAAATAATTTGAGACTAATGACTATATAAAGATAGGGTATATAAATAATGAATATAAATATATATAGACAAAGAATAAATAAAACTAAATATATAAAAAAATGCATATATGAAAAGATAAAAGACTAAAAAACTAAACCAAAGTTTGCATGAAATATATGAAAACTTTTAAATTAAGTTGTTAGTGATTTGACTAGATACTTTTTAAACTACTCTTAATTATTAGCCTCGTTAAGATTATATCGAAGAAAGCAGCTTAACATTCGCATGGGACCCACACGAAACATCAACAAACCTTAAAAAAAATCTTTAAGGAAAAACGAACCCCTTATAGCCTACCTAATAATGCCGGCATTCAAATTATTTAGTAATTTGGTAATAATACGGGGTGGGACCCACATAGATTGAGTGACCCCTTCTAGAGGACGACAAAATGTTTACATTTAATCAATCACAATTCTTAACTATGGAATCATATCTAAAACATCTATTTAATAGATGTTATAGGTATATATTTTTTTAATAGTGTTTTAGTGTTTTTAAAAATAAATATATTTAAAACTCTAATAAATTATTATTCATGTCAATATGTCAAAATTAGATGTTATTTTATTTCTAATATATATATATATATATATATATATATATATATATGAAAATAAGTTGGATTACATAAATAAGAGATGTATAAGTTTAAACTAATACAAGTAAAAGAGAAACAAGACTATTTCAACTAATTTATTTTTTAAGATCTATTTTTTGTAATAGACTTGTAAAATCAATAAAAAATAGGAATATTTTTTCTATATTATTTTTATTTTTAAATCTAGAAAAAATAATGGTAGAATGAAGACACACACAAACAAATAAGTTGGATTACATAAATAAGAGATGTATATATATATTACATGAGATTTTTTAGCTTGGTCTAAGTTAGGTGAGGCAAAAAATGAGGGACCTCATCCTTCAAATGAATGTGGTGCATTAATGCTACCCTCGACCAAGCACAAACAAAACTATTTTGCTCATTTGTGGAAATAAAACTTTCAAAACATAAGGATCTATGAAGAAAATAGCTAGTGTGGGTCAATGAAATGTTGGTAAATGGTGCTGATTGAGATTTAAGTGGGGACCACACAACAAGTTGGACACTTAATAACTTAAAGGTTTTAATAGGACGTGTAGTAATCGAAATGACTTGGGTGACTACGAAATGGGGTCGATTAAGGCATGATTTAAGAGACCTTGTAGGACAACTTAACACACCGGGAACCTAAAGAGCAAGTTACAGATTGAAAAGAACCAAAGGGAGAAAAACTTATGATTTGATAGGTGGAGGACCTGTACAAGTCAACAGTGAAGGGAAGCAAAATGTTATTTCACATGTTCACAGGGAGATAATAACAAAATGGAAAATGCTCACAAATTGAAGAAAGTATGCAAAAAAATGCCATGTGTCAAGTGGGGCTTAATAAAGTATAAAGGGTTAAGTGGTAGTTTAAAAGCGTATAAAGGGAATGGGCTTAACCAATACTTAGGCAAACAAGGCCGGTCATAAAATGAAGTGAGGGCCTTAAAAACATAACTTAAGGGACCAAGTAACCAAGGCATACATTCAATGCTCAAAAAGAAAAAGTGCAAGGGCCATGACTAGGGTTTTAAAACCCTAATGCAGTTTACTTGTCAGCCCTTACAAATAAGAGGAAATTTAGATATCTCAAAGGATTGGAAATTTCATAGAGCGAAAATTTTCATAAGAACTACTAGAGTTACCCATCTTTCTGTGTGTAGTCTATAGGGTTAGAGGGAATCCATGTAAAACCAAAATTAATGAGAAATATGTCAATACTTTCATAGTAAGCTTGGGGATCTTATTTCAAATCTATACAAGGGCATTTTTATTCTACGTGCACATAATTGGAGTTTTTGCTATTGATAGACACTAGAGGTTGGGACAATATTTCTTTGATCAAGTATCCATGTAAGAAGGAAATTTTTGTAATCATTTGATGGAACTCCCATCCTTGTGTTGTAGTAAAGGAGAGTACAATATTAATAGAAATCATCTTGGCTATTAGAGATTTTTTTATTGTGATCAACACCTTTAGCCTATGAAAATTATTTTGCTACAAGTTAGTATATTTAACTATTAATGGACTCATCTACTACATGTTTGACATAGTTTCACTCTTCATCAAGTTTCTTATTCTTGATGGTGTGGGGGTAGTCAAATCATGCATTAATTAGGAAATTCTAAGTTTAATAACATTTTGTTCAAGATCCACTTTCTTCTTTTTTAACATTGCTATTTTTGAGAAAATAACATGATATCAATGGACTTTCTACAATTACCAGTAGTTTTCAACCTCTTTATGGAAAAAATTGAATAAAGGGATGTCAGCCCCTTTCCATTTAAACCAAAGTGGTGGGAGAGGTATATTGTCATTGCCAATTTGTAACATTCCTATTGTTCTACCCATTGATTTTTAATATGTTTTACCCACATGTGAATAGTTTATGATACTAACATTTAGGCAATCATTTTTTTCTTTTCTAATCGATTAACAAGATGCACATTTGAAACAATATCATTTCAAACTTTCCCATTGCATTACAAAGAAACATTACTAAATTCCAAGTAACGAATCCATATTACATAATTTCATGATAACATTTTCCATTTACAATTTCTCAATAAGAATTGAGATACATGATTACATGTACATAGCTTCCATAAGCTTATTGAAACAAAGGTACAAACAAATTATAATGATCCAGACATCCCCAATGTTGGTGCATACCTTCTAGATGTCCCCATATTGGTGCATACATTCTAGGTGTCCCCAAAACTGCTGCTTATAGCCTCAAATATTGATTGCCAACTATATGAGGGTGAGCATCACTCAAGTGATTTTCTGCCAACCATGGACTTACTATGGTCCCTCGCACATCTACCTAATTGGTAAGATGGCCCTACCCTTTAACGAAGAGATTGGTTTGATAACCTCACAATACTAGCCTTCCTAAGCATGGTGTTGTGTCCTACATATCTAGAGCTACCCTACATTGGCTATAGACTACATGTATGATGTTCCCTACCTAGTATGCAATCCTGAATCACAGTGAACTGACAATGTAAACAATGGCTACTTACACTACTTTGGCCAAAGAATTCAACACCCAATACTTCGAGTGTAGGTCGGACGTTCACCCACCCTTAGCTCAATTTGGTATTTGACCATTCATTATCATAAGATACATTTAGTTTAAAAGGTGATGACATAACAAACTGACTAACTAGGTTACTCCCTTTTCCACGTATTATCCTAACCACAGGAATAACCAAATTAACCACACAAGTAAACATAACGTCACAATATTAAATGAATTCATTTCAAAATTATAATCCCAACAATAAATGACTCCATTCAAGAGTATAATATCAACAATAAATGAATCCATAAAGTATAATCAACAATTAAATGATCAATTAGATCATATAGGTTAATTCCAATATATTACTTCAATAAAAAATAATGCAATAATCAAGTGAAAAATCTGACCATGTAGGTTAATCCCAACCTAGGGTTTCAATAAAAAGTGATGCAACAATCAATTGATCATAAAAAAATCATAAAACCTCTCTTTCAATATGCCTTAATATTCACATGTGTACAAGGAATACTAAATTCATATCTAATCTAGAGGACATTTCAGCTAGAGAGGAGGTTGTGCTTTTGCACTCTTTTAGCCCTCTCATATTATAGCTAAAGGGTTGTTGGAACGTGAGTCCTCTTCTAGAATTACATGAATAAGAATAGACTCTTAGTCAGGAATAAGAAAATAGCATAATCAAAATATATGTTTTTCAACCCTAATGTTGAATATTGATATAATAATCAAGTATACACCCTAACCCTAGGGATAAGAATTTTCTCCTACCTTGAAGGTGATATGAGTAATCAAATGAGTATAGATTATTGACATGGTTTGCATAACATCACAACCTATCAATGATGACATGCCGACTATCATGCTATCATTCCCATTGTATTGCTAACCTCATTATCCACAAAGTTTTTCCCAACTTCATAAGCTAACAAATTCAAGATAGCACTTCAATGTAATATTAATTCCCATACTTCACAACCTATCAATTATATGTATATGGTTTATGAAAATTTAGGTATTTAATCTAATACACTAAGATTATCTTATATAACCACACAATTTCAACAATTGGAATAGATATGTATATATATAGTCTCAACCAATAAGATCTCATAATAAATCACCCAAAGATCATGCAAGTTCCTTAAATAAGAATGATTGAAAGATCAAACAAGCAAGTTCAACAAAATAGATAATTCATCTTTCCACAAGCGCTTGCAATCAAATATGATTCAATATAAAACAAATAGAGAAGTAAAATCAACATGCCTAGATTTTATAGCCCCCAATGAAGATATCACTTCTCGAACTCAATCCTTCAGTCATGCTTTCTTCTCCTTTTGAAATCAACCTATCTCCAAACTTAGCCTCTCACAAAGCTCTCAAAAAATTGCAAATACTCTAAAATTAATTCTCTTTCCTCACTAAGCACTCAACTTCTCTCTCACACAAAAAACTACAGCAGAATTATGAATGAATAAGAAGAAATCATAATGCATGAATGTGACAAAAGGTAGAGAAGTTGCCTCTATTTATACCAAAATATGAGAAACTCAATGCTACAAACAAGCTACTAAATCCACCACCTTTTCTCTCCTTTCTTCCACCACTACAACAAATAACAATGCATTGACTCAGTCATTTAGAATGAAATGTGGTTGCTTCAAACTCTCAATATGCAACACATAAACAGTCCAAATATTTCTAGCTCCTTAGAATGGATGAGTCGCCCCTATTCAAGTGACAACAATGATTAATTCTACTGAGTCAAACTAAAAAATGCACACCTACAGGTTTCCTATTTGGTAAACAAGTCGACTACCTTCATAAACTACATCCAGCTCTACTTGAAAAAGTCTCTATGCTTTATTTAAGTTATACATTGGTATTTTAGACTTTTATTTTCTTTGTTTCACCAATTATGGTGTTGAAATTTCTACATCTTTATGATGTATGTTGATTCTTATATTATCAACAACTCTTAAATGGAATGTATGCCTTCATATTAGCACAGGTTTGGTGCTTTATCTACATTAATATTAAAATCATTCAATCGGCATATACTTAACACTATATACTTATGCGCTTTGAGTTATTTTCCTTCTCATGCGCTTATGATGGGTGTATCATATACTCAAATTACTATGCTAGATTTTATTTAAGCCTTGCTCTTTATTGTGGGCCACACCATATATGCACCCACATTTACTTTAAAACATTTTAAAATACTTTTAAATGTATTTTAACAGATTTATTATTAATATATATGTAATATAACATCCATTCTTATATTAATATATATATATACTTGTTTATTTAATCATTATTTGCCAATGCTAATGATTATATATATACATATATCGTTATCTTAATATCCATATATACACATGCATTTACATATTCATTGATCGGTAAACATAATATATACATATATATTATTTATGTCCAATCGGTATCCTCATGCATATCATATATCCATCCATGGGTACGTGTAAGTATTTTTGCTTACATATATGCATGCATGTATGTACGCTCACATGCACGAATTTATCGTTTCACATACATATATACATATATACATTCTATGTATACAATCATCAATTAATATATATACATAAATACACGAAGAAGAACTCAAATACAATACAAAGATTTACTCACATAACTCAAACATAAGAATCAATCAAGAAATCAAAGATAAAAAACAAAACCTATTTCCAATCATCTCCAAACAATGACTGAAGGTTTACATACCAATTCTTGACTAACTTGACTCATCTTAACCAAACTAGGGTGTGAGTGTGTGATAGCTCAAATAGACACATTAGGGTTACCAAACCAATCTCCTCTCCGAAGTGATACTCCCCCTCTCTTACCTGAGGGCTCTATTTATTCCTACATCCAACTTAGTGCACCACAATGGTAGTTATCCGTTCACATGAAATTCATTTGCATCATCAAAGCATTAAAGTAATCATCTTGCAATACATATTCCTTCATCATATTTTCCATTAGTATATACAAAACATAATCATACCTTAAAAAACAATAACATCTTAATGCATATTTAAGTATTCCATTCACCTATTAAACATATTAAAGTCGCGATTTACATTTATCATCATTTTTACTCATGAAAGTAAAAGTAACTTGGTAACTAATAAACGAGGTGTAACACAATTTATGTTGGGAATATGACAAGGAAGGACTTGAAGAAATCCATTGAGACATCAACAATTTAGTTAAGAGAATCAATCTCACTAGAAAGGATGAGGAAGTAAATTATAACCCTTTTCAAATGTCCTCACTTGAAACATTGATGTATCTCTTGCTGGCAATGTCTATAGATTAGATTCACCCACAAGAGTCTCTATTTGCATGTGTCATTGCATCATTTCCCTAAACATAAAGTATTTTATGTCAATATGTCAAAATTTAAATGTTATTTTATTTCACAGATTATATTATTTTTTTATTTTTTAAAGAATTTTTTATTGAAAATAAGTTGGACTCCATAGATAAGAGATGTATAAGTTTAAGCTAATACAAGTAAACAAATAGATTATTTAATAGATGGAAAAAAGAAACAAGACTATTTCAACTAATTTATTTTTAAAGATCTATTTTTTGTAATACACCTGTAAAATCAATAAAAAATAGGAATATTTTTTCTATGTTATTCTATCAACTTTTTATTATTTTATTTATTTGTCTATCTTCTTCTTGAAACATAATATACAAGTTTTAATTCTTATTTTTAAATTTGGAAAAAATAATGGTAGGATGAAGACATATACATATATTGGTCTAAGCTAGGTGAGGCCACAAACGAGAGACCTCATCCTTGGAATGAATGTGGTGCATTAATGCTACCCTCGACTAATCACAGACAAAACTATTTCAAATGCTCATTTGCGGAAATAAAACTTTAAAACATAAGGCTCTACGAAGAAAATACCTAGTGTGGCTCAATGAAGCACTAGCAAATGATGTTGACAAAGATTTAAGTGGGGACCACACGACAAGCTCGAAACTTAATAACTTAAGGGTTTTAATAGCACGTGTAGTAACTAAAATGACTTGGGCCACTAGAAAAGGGGTCGATTAAGGCATGATTTAAGAGACCTTGTGGGACAACTTAACACACTGGGAACCTAAAGAGTAGGTTACAAACTGAAAAGAACCGAAGGGATAAAAACTTGTGATTTTATAGGTGGAGGACCCTTACAAGTCAACAGTGAGGGGAAGCAAAATATTATTTCACATATTCATAGGGAGATAATAACAAAATGGAAAATGCTCACGAATTGAAGAAAGTATGCAAAAAAAATTCATGTGTCAAGTGGGGCCTAATAAAGAATAAAGGGTTAAGTGGTAGTTTAAAAGCGTATAAAGGGAACAAGCTTAACCAATACTTAGGCGAATGAGGCCGGTTATAAAATGAAGTGAGGGCCTTAAAAACACAACTTAAGGGACAAAGTAACCAAGGCAGACATTCATTGTTCAAAAAGAAAAAGTGCAAGGGCCACGAGTAGGGTTTTAAAACCCTAATGCAGTTTACTTGTCAACCTTTACAAATAAGAGGGAACTTAGATATCTAAAAGGATTGGAAATTTCATAGAGAAAAAATTTTCACAAGAACTACCAAAGTTACCCATCTACTTTTTATGTGTAGTCTATAGGGTTAGAGGGAATCCATGTAAAACCAAAATTAATGAGAAACATGTCAATACTTTCATAGTAAGCTTGGGGATCTTATTTCAAATCTATAAAAGGACATTTTTATTCTACGTGCACATAATTGGAGTTTTCGCTATTGATAGACACTGGAGGTTGGGACGATATTTCTTTGATCAAGTATCCATGTAAGAAGGAATTTTTTGTAATCATTTGATGGAACTCTCATCCTTGTGTTGTAGTAAAGGAGAGTACAATATTAATATAAATCATCTTCGCTATTAGATTTTTTTTTTATTGTGATCAAAACCATAGCCTATGAAAAACCTTTTGCTACAAGTTAGTTAACTATTAATGGACTCATCTACTACATGTTTGACATAGTTTCACTCTTCATCAAGTTTCTTATTCTTGATGGTGTGAGGGTAGTCAAATCATGCATTAATAAGGAAATTCTAAGTTTAATAACATTTTGTTCAAGATCCACTTTCTTCTTTTTTAATATTGTTAGTTTTGAGAAAATAACATGATATCAATGGACTTTCTACAATTACTAGTGGTTTTCAACCTCTTTATGGAAAATTTTGAATAAAGGGATGCCAACCCCTTTCCATTTAAACTAAAGTGGTGGGAGAGGTATATTGACATTTCCAATTTGTAACATGCCCATTGTTCTACCCATTGATTTTAATATGTTTTACCCACATGTGAATAGTTTATGATACTAACATTTAGGCAATAAATTTTTTCTTTTCTAATCGATTAACACGATGCACATTTGAAACAATCTCATTTAAAACTTTCCCATTGCATTACAAAGAAAAATTACTAAATTCCAAGTAACGAATCAGTATTACATAATTTCATGATAACATTTTCCATTTACAATTTCTCAATGAGAATTGAGATACATGATTACATACATAGCTTCCATAAGCTTAATGAAACAAAGATACAAATAAATTATGATGATCCATATGTCCCCAATGTTGGTGCATACCTCCTAGATGTCCCCATACCAGTGCATACATTCTAGGTGTCCCCAAAACTGGAACTTACATCCTCAAATCTTGGTTGCCAACTGTATGAGGGAGAGCATCACTCAAGTGCTTTTCTGCCAACCATAGACTTACTGCGGTCCCCTACACATCTACCTAACCGGTAAGATGGCCCTACCATTCGATGAAGATATTGGTTTGATAACCTCATATACTAGCCTTCTTGAGCATGGTGTTGTGTCCTACATATCTAGAGCTACCATACATTGGCTACAACCTACATGTATGATGTTTCCTACCTAGTATGCAATCCTGTATTACAATGAACTAACAGTGTAAACATTGGCTACTTACACTACTTTGGCCAAATAATTCAACACCCAGTACTTTGAGTGTAGGTCATACGTTCACACACCCTTAGCTCAATTTGGTATTTGAACATTCATAATCATAACATACATTCAATCTAAAAGGTGATGACATAACAAACTGACTAACTAGGTTACTCCCTTTCTCATGGATTATCCTAACCCTAGGAATAACCAAACTAACCACACGGGTAAAAATAATGTCACAATACTAAATGACTCCACTTGAAAAGTATAATCCCAACAATAAATGACTTCATTCAAGAGTATAATCTCAGCAATAAACAAATCCAATCCAAAATTATAATCTCAACAATAAATGACTCCATAAAGTATAATCAACAATCAAATGATCAGATCATATAAGTTAATTCCAACATATTGCTTTAATAAAAAAATAATGCAATAATCGGGTGAATAATTTGACTAGATAGGTTAATCCGAACCTACGGTTTCAATCAAAAGTGATGTAACAATCAAGTGATCATAAAAAATCATAAAAGCTCTCTTTCGATATGCCTGAATATTCACATGTGTACAATGTACGCTAAATTCATATCTAATCTAGAGGACATTTCAGCTAGAGAGGAGGTTGTGCTTCTTCACTCTTTTAGTCCTCTCATATTATGACTATGGGTTGCTAGAATGTGAGTCCTCTTCTAGAATTTCGTGAATAGGAATAGACTCTTAGTCAGGAATAAGAAAATAGCATAATCAAAATATATATGTTTTTCAACCCTAATGTTGAATATTGATATAATAATCAAGTATACACCCTAGCCCTAGGGAAAATACTTTTCTCCTACCTTCAAGGTGATATGAGTAATTTGTAATGTCCCCTTTTTAGCTCGTTCCAGCTTCTTGGTAGATTAGCGTATTATTTGGCCCTTGTAGGCTAATGTAGTTGGTTAGAGGGTCTTGTTTGGCAGTTATATGAGTGTTTTCTTCTCCAGAGCTCAGTTTGGTTTAGGATAGGCCTTTGTTTGGTGGTTCAGGGCTCGGTTTCACACACTTACTATTTATAGTAAGTCACCTTGAGGTTGAAGCCTAGTATTGCTATTTGTGGAAAGGCACCTGAATGTGTTGTGGATGCATTATTCGATCCCCTAGTTCAAACGACATGGAAAGCATATGTTTATTAAGGGAGATATGATATTTTAAATTATTTTTAAAGTTAATCTTTAATAATAATTAATTATTTAATCAAAAGGTGCTTCATAAAGTTATATTATAACTTTATGTCTAAAGGGGGGCATTTAATGACTTAAAGTACATTAAATGATATTTTTATTTGGGTGCCCATTTATGAGGAATTATTATAAAGTTATAAAATGCACATTTAATATTATTTTAAATGATTAAAAAGAGCCTTCTAGAGGATCAACCTCTTCTTGGAAAAATAGATAAAGCATCAATCAAAGTTATTTGGTATTCATTCATGATTTGGATATTTGGCTTTTGAAGAGTTTCGCTGTGGAGAAGAAGAAACCTAGGGTTTATGCCATTTCTGCAATTATTGGTCATTGACAACCTTGTATCTCTCTGATTCTTGCATTCTGAGGTTGTGAAATACCAACTAAATATTTCCCTCGTGGATTGGCTTTATTTAGGAGTCAACACTGAGCTTTATTGGAAATTTGAGATTTCAGATGATGTTCCTTTTTGTAGAGTTTTGATGGGTAATCGGTATCTTTCAATTTTGGGGCGATTTCAGTGGGTTTCCGTCAATTATGTGTTGCTAGATTTTGTATTGTTGAAACAAAGTTTCATTCACAATAGAGAATTAGAGAATTTTTTTGTTTTGGGTATTTGATCATTCCATTCCTCACCCCAGGGCGCCCCTACACCTACATTTTCATGGGTTTTGGTGAAGTCTTAAATTTTACACATCAAATCGCCCTCCTTAGGAAGTGTGCCACTCGTGGCACATGCATTGGGATGCATGCATATATATATATATATATAACTGTTATCTTCAGTAGGGTTTCAGTGTTGGATGTTGGTCACCTAGGCCAGAGGAGACATTTTTGTTTGATTTGGCATCATCCAGAGACTTGATGTGGATTTGGTGAGCATTTTAGTAGTTCCCAACACTTATCCTAACAGGCTGAAAATTATATCAGATTGTTGTACTTTGAATATTTTGATATTTGTACTTTTGTTTTTGTAATTGACTTGCATCAAATAATGGATCAATAAATCTAATTTGAAATAAATGAAATGAGGGTTTGCTTCAGCAGTAGTTTTGAAAGGAAATAGTTATCATTACTTCCATCTTGAGAATTTATGTATGAATTTTCATTTCTTAAGTTACCTGAAAAGATATCACTTGAGCATCAAAACCCAAACATTTTTTAAATCAAACAAAACCAAATTAAAATATATCCAATTGCATAGCATTCAATACTTGGAGAACATGAGGGTTCTTACAGTGGTATGAGAGCTTTGATCCTGCCAGCCTGGAGGGTTAAAGTATCATATGCAACCACAAGAAGTTGGTCCAGACATGTATTATACCCGTAGAAGAGCAGATCAACAAGAAAATCCAATTGCAGATACACAATAGGACATAATGGGTGATAGAAGAGGTGGAAATCCACCAAGACATGAAGGAAATAATGAAGAAAGAGAAGCAAGATACATCATGATATGTCCTTTAGTAGGGCACCAGCATGTAGCAGATGTTTTGCAACAACTTACAACAACTATAGAACAAATGAATACATATAGAAGACAAAATCACGAGCAAGAAGACAATGGAAGTGTTGTTAGGATTCCAAGAGCACAAAGAGCACCTGCTCATACCACTGATAGACCTTTGCATCCTACATTTTTGAGGAATGAACCAAAAGAAGAGAATGCTGAAGAAAATGAAGATGCATCATTCACAGATAATGTCATGTCAATGCACGATGAATGGGATTTGTTACCACCACAATAAAGGAGCATTTGACCTTTGACTGATACATGAGTCAAAGGAGGGAGCACAACAGAACAAGGCAAGATAGGAGACCAAGGAACCAAAATAGGGACCTAAAACATGCCACAAGTAAGCCCACACTTCCAACATTTGATGGTAGCGGGAAGATCACAATAAAAGCTTGGATTCACAAGTTGATACCTTCTTGACTCTTCGACCTATGGTAGAGGATGATGCAATCAAGCTTGCCACTTTGCACCTAGATGGGATAGCTCATGATTGGTGGCACCATGGGATGGTCACCTTGCAGTATCACCTCATCACCACTTACCAGGAATTCACTAATAGGTTGATTAAGCGCTTTGACAAGAAAGACCCAAAATTATATTTTAGAGAGCTTGCTCAACTCTAGCAAGTGGGGAGTTTGGAGGTGTATATTAGTGAATTTCATAGGCTTTCAGTTATGGTCCCTACCATATTTGAAAGGAGGTTGGTCATTTTGTTTGCAAAAGGCTTATCTAAACCAATGAGAGGATGGATCAAGGCTTTTGATCCCCCTTCATTATAGGAGAAAAGGAAGAAGGTGCGAAGTATAGAGTTGGATGCCCTAAAAAGGAAGCTTACTACTAAAGAGATTACTTCTTCCAACAACGAGAGTCCTCAACAACCTGTTGATAAGAAAAATAAATCAACAACCAAGGTGGATGAGGAGTCACGGGAGGAATTAAGGAAGAAGTAATTGTGTTACTGGTGCAAAGGGCCCTACAACAAAGAGCAAGACTATCCTTTGAGGCCTAAAGGCAAGGCCAACCATATGATGTGGGTTTATTATGAGGATTTCAATTCTGAAAATTCAGATTAGCAAGTTGCTTCAGAGGATGAGGAGGTTGGAAAAGCCTCTACAAAGTTTGGACTTGATGCAAATTTGTCTCCCCTGGCCTTATTTGCTAATATACAGGAAGCGACTTCATTCAGAATCAATGGAATGATTAATGGACAACATTGCATTGCTATACTTGACACTGGAGCAACACATAATTTTATTGATGAGGGGTTTGTGGCCAATTATAGACTCTAGACAGAGGACTCTGTTGGGTTTAGAGTTAGATTTTCCGATGGATATACCCTCACTTGCACCAGGCAGATATGTAATCTCACTCTGTTATTGAATGACTGAGTTACAAGCTGACTTCTATGTGGTCAACATGGATGAGATGAACATTGTGTTGGGCATGAAATGGCTCCAAGATGTTGGAGGATTTACCCTCAACGTACCTAAAATGGAGATGAAGTTCAAAATGAATGGTAGAGGTTATGTGTTGAGGGGAATTGTAGATGGGAGCTTGCATTCTATCTCTCTTTGCAGAGAGAAGAGCGAAAGGGGAGAGAAGGAGGTGGTACAGGAGGAGGCATGCAAGTCAGTGCAGGAGTTTGATTCTACTCATTGCTCCAGCGGTTTGGATAGGGATGACTCAAATCAACATGGAGTAGTTGTGCAATTTGTGGATAATCCATTATTCGAGGTTGATGTTGGATTTGTTTATGACAATCCACTCTTCGAGCTTGATGCTAATCTTCCCTTAGGTACCAGTATAGAGTTGGGTGATAATTGCAATGTTTGGGATCCTTCTAGTGCATCAAGTTTCCAGACCGGGCTCATTGAGAAGTTTTGTAGGGTGTACGTGGTGAGGAGTGCCTATAGTTTTTTTTATTCACCTATACATGCTTTGTTTCAGATGAACAGTTCTGATGCACAAGTGGTGGACAGCTGGTATGATATCTTACCTTGCGTAACTATGGGAAGCAAACTTTGTCATCATTCTAAGTCACTTTCCCTTGAGGTTCATACTCCTGAGACACCTGATATAGAGGTGGACGTGGTTCATAGTGATTTGTCAGTTGTTTTGATGTTGGTGTTGCAGGAGTTGGTTAGTGATATTAGGGACATTACATAGTTCTTCCCTTGGGACCTAGGTGGTATGATCCTTTAGAGGGTTTTCTTTTGGTAGTTGAGATTGCTTGGGGACAAGCAATTTTAGGGAGGGAAGATTGTAATGTCCCCTTTTTAGTTTGTTTCAGCTTCTTGGTAGATTAGCCTATTATTTGGTCCTCGTAGGCTAATGCAGTTGGTTAGAGGGTCCTGTTTGGTAGTTATTTGAGTGTTTTCTTCTCCAGAGCTCAGTTTGGTTTAGGATATTCCTTCGTTTGGTGGTTCAAGACTTAGTTTCACACACTTACTATTTATAGTAAGTCACCTTGAGGTTGAAGCCCAGTATTGCTATTTGTGGAAAGGCATATGAACGTGTTGTGGTGCAGTATTCGATCTCCTAGTTCAAACGGCATGGAAAGAATATGTTTATTAAGGGAGATATGAAAATTTTAATTATTATTAAAGTTAATATAAATAATAATAATTAATTATTTAATCAAAAGGTGCATCATAAAGTTATATTATAACTTTATGTCTAAAGAGGGCCATTTAATGACTTAAAGTACATTAAATGATATTTTGATTTGGGTGCCCATTTATGAGAAATTATTATAAAGTTATAAAATGCACATTTAATATTATTTTAAATGATTAAAAATATCCTTCTAGAGGATTGACCTCTTCTTGGAAAAACATATAAAGCATCAACCAAAGTTATTTGGTATTCATTCATGATTTGGATATTTGGCTTTTGAAGAGTTTCACTGTGGAGAAGAAGAAACCTAGGGTTTCTGCCATTTCTACAATTGTTGGTCATTGAGAACCTTTAATCTCTCTAATTCTTGCATTTTGAGGTTGTGAAATACCAACTGAAGATTTCCCTCATGGATTGGCTTCATTCAAGGGTGAATATTGAGCTTTATTGGAGATTTGAGATTTTAGTTGATGTTCCTTTTTGCAAAGTTTTGATGGGTAAGCAGTATTTTGAAATTTTGGGGTGATTTTAGTGGGTTTCCATCAATTTTGTGTTGCTAGATTTTGTATTGTTGAAACATAGTTTCATTCACATTAGAGAGTCACGAAACTTTTTTGTTCTAGGTATTTGATCATTCCATTCCTCACCCTAGGGCACCCCTACACCTACATTTCCGTGGGTTTTGGTGAAGTCTTCAATTTTATACATCAAATTTCCCTCCTTGGGAAGTGCGCCACTCCTAGCACATGCATTGGGATGTGTGCATAAATTAATATGCCATCCTCAGTAGGGTTTCAGTGTTGGATGTTGGTCGCCTAGGCCAGAGGATACATTT
Organism: Sequoia sempervirens; assembly: GCA_007258455.2. Lineage (NCBI taxonomy): Eukaryota > Viridiplantae > Streptophyta > Pinopsida > Cupressales > Cupressaceae > Sequoia > Sequoia sempervirens. The sequence continues at coordinate 362,242,373 of VDFB02271358.1, forward strand.
GCATTTGATTTGTCATCATTCAGGTACTCGATGTGGATTTGGTGAGCATTTTAGTGGTTCCCAGTACTTGTCCTGACAAGCTAAAAATTATATCAAATTGTTGTACTTTGAATATTTTGATATTTGTACTTTTGTTTTTGTAATTGACTTGTATGGAATAATGGATCAATAAATCTAATTTGAAATAAATGAAATAAGGGTTTGCTTCAAAAGTAGTTTTGAAAGAAAATAGTTATCATTACTTCCATCTTGAGAATTTATGTATAAATTTGCATTTCTTAAGTTACCTGGAAAGATATCACTTGAGCATCAAAACCCAAACATTTTGTAAATCAAACAAAACCAAATTAAAATGCATCCAATTGCATAACATTCAGTACTTGGAGAACAGGAGGGTTCTTATATAATCAAACAAGTATAGATTATTGACATGGTTTGCATAACATCACAACCTATCAACATGTCTATCATGCTATCATTCTCATTGTATTTCCAACCTCATTATCCACAAAGCTTTACGTAGGTTCATAAGCTAACAACTTCAAGATAACACTTCAATGTAATAATAATTCCCATACTTCACAACCTATGTAGTATATGTATATAGTCTATGACAATTTAGGTATTTAAGCTAATATACTAAGATTATCTTATATAACCACACAGTTTCAACTATTGGAATAGATATGTATATATATAGTCTCAATCAATAAGATCTCATAATAAATCACCCAAAGATCATGCAAGTTCCTTAAATAAGAATGATTGAAAGATTAAACAAGAAAGTTGAACAAAATAGATAATTCATCTTTCCACGAGTACTTGCAATGAAATATGATTCAACATAAAACAAATAGAGAAGTAAAATCAACATGCTTGGATTTTATAGCTCCCAACAAATATATCACTTCCCAAGCTCAATCCCAGAATCACGCTTTCTTCTCCTTCTAAAATCAACCTATCTCCAAACCTAGCCTCTCACAAAGCTCTCAACAAATTGCAAATACTCTAAAATTAACTCTCTTTCCTCACTAAGCAGTCAACTTCTCTCTCACACAGAAAACTAGTGTAGAATTATAAATGAATAAGAAGAAATCATAATGGATGAATGTAACAAAAGGTAGAGAAGCTACCTCTATTTATACCAAAATATGAAAAACTCAATGCTACAAATAAGCTACTAAGTCTGCCACCTTTTCTCTCCTTTTTTCCACCACTACAACAACAACTAACAATGCATCAACTCAGTCATTTAGAATGAAATGTGGCTACTTCAAACTCTCAATATGCAACACATAAACAGTCCAAATGTTTCCAGTCCTTAGAATGGATGAGTCACCCCTATTCAAGTGACAACAATGATTCATTTTACTAAGTCAAACTAAAAAATGCACACCTACAGGTTTCCTATTTGGTAAACAAGTCGACTACCTTCATAAACTACAACCAACTCTATTTGACAAAGTCTCTATGCTTTATTTAAGCTATAAGTTGGTATTTTAGACTTCTATTTGCTTTGTTCCACCAATTATGGCATTAAACGTTCCACATCTTTATGATGTGCATTGATTCTTATATAATCAACAACTCTTAAATGAAATGTGTGCCTTCATATTAACATAGGTTTGGTGCTTTATTTGTAGCAATATTTAAATCATTCAATCTGCATATACTTAACACTATATACTTATGCGCTTTGAGTTATTTTCCTTCTCATGCACTTGTGATGGGCACATCATATAGTCATTACTATGCTAGCTTTTATTTAAGCCTTGCTCTTTAATATGGGTTGCACCATATATGTGTCCATGTTTACTTTAAAATATTTCAAAATAATTTTAAATATATATATTATTAATATATATGTAATATGGCATCCATTCTTATATTATATATATACTCGTTTATTTAATCATTATTTGCCAATGCTAACGATTATATATATATATATATATATTTTACATATATCATTATATTAATATGCATATATACAGATGCATTTACATATTCATTGATCGACATATATATACATAATGTATACATATATATATTCTTTATGTCCAGTCAGTATCCTCATGCATATGATATATCCATCCATGGGTACATGCAAGTATTTCTACTTATGTATATGCATGCACGTATACACTCACATGCACGAGTTTATCGTTTCACATACATATATACATAGATACATTCTATGTATATAATCATTGATTAATATATATACATAAATACACAAAGAAGAACTCAAACTCAATACAAAGATTTAATCACATAATTAAAACATAAGAATCAATCAAGAAATCAAAGATCAAAACCAAAACCTATTTCAAATCATTTCCAAACAATGATCGAAGGTTTACTTACCAATTCCCAACTAACTTGACTCATCTTAACCAAACTAGGGTGTGAGTGTGTGATAGCTCAAATAGGCACATTAGAGTTACCAAACCAATATCCTCCCTTGAGTGATACTCCCGCTCTCTTACCTGAGGGCTCGATTTATTCCTACATCCAACTTAGTGCACCACAAAGGTAGTTATCTATTCACATGAAATTCATTTACATCATCAAAGCATTAAAGTAATCATATTGAAATACATATTCCTTCATCATATTTTCCATTAGTATATACAAAACATAATCATACCTTAAAAAGCAATAACATCTTAATGCATATTTAAGTATTTCATTCAACTATTAAACATATTAAAGTCACGATTTACATTTATCATCATTTTTACTCATGAAAGTAAAAGTAACTTGGTAACTAAGAAACGAGGTATAACACAATTTATGTTGGGAATATGACAAGGAAGAACTTGAATAAATCCATTGAGACATCAACAATTTAGTTAAGAGAATAAATCTCACTAGAAATGATGAGGAAGTAAACTACTGCCCTTTTCAAATGTCCTCACTTGAAACATTGATGGATCTCTTGCTTGCAATGTCTATAGAAAATCTATCCACCCACAAGAGTCTCTATTTGCATGTGTCATTACATCATTTCCCTAAACATAAAGTATTTTAAAGATAATTGTTAGGAATGCCTTTGGAGTTGTGATATAAACCATTTAGAGCAATAAGCTAAATAGTTAGAATTGGCGTTTAAGATGAATGACTCCATCGGTGATTATATTTCAAGGAATTTTAAATAAGTTAGAGATGACAATGTAAGAGGTAAGCCTATGTTTTTAATATGTGACCCAACATATTTTCCCTATATTAAATAAACTTGGACAAGATTTAATGAATCTCGAGGTAGAAAACATTAAAATATTGTTCATATTAAAAAATAAGTTGAAAAGGTTTAAGATTGACAAAAGATCACTTAAATTAAGTTTGAATAGTGGATTGATATGATTGAATGTTGTGGGGCTATGCACATTTGCAAAATGTGAATATATGCACGAGCTAAGGTAAAAGAACATACGTTGACATCTATTTGAAAAAAAAAAGAAGAAATTTTAGTTTTAGTAAAGTGGTGCTTTAAACCCAAGCATGCCATTTACATTGAAGGGGTCAAAAAACATCACAATAGGGAGCCATTATTCCAAGTCTCAATTGATAAAAGCAGTGAAAATTAGAAAGCATGTGCAAAAATTAAATTAAGACGATGTTTTGGTTTTGAGTCATGTGCGGGGACCTTTAATGAATTAAATAATGTACCCTTGGTTAGAAAATACGATATTTAATATTTTAAAATTATTTTTTACAAAATCATATTTAATACATTTGATTTTTTTTTACATCTATTACTAAAAAAAGTAGCACTTTGCTACTAAATATCTAATCTAAAAATCAAACAACATGCATAGACCTTGTGTACTTTGCATTTTCTCGATAAAATAAAAAATAAAAAATATCCCTTGTTAATCAAATCAAACTAACCCACAAGTATTTAAGTTGTAACTTGTAAGTTCTAGTTCCAAACTTCCATGGGTTTCTTGGGAAGTGACCTTATGGATAAGGTACACAGATTAACGTTCCCAAACACAGTATACACCGAGTCACACGTCGACCCTGTCGCACGTGTGGAATAAACGCTCTTAAACGTGAAACACGTGGCATCGCAGCGGATAAGCACAAAGAATGAGTCCTTATAATAAAACTTATCCTTATTATTGGAATTACTTAAATACATGAAAATAGCTCAAGCATACACGTGGAAGAAATCGAAGCTGTTCCATACACCGGAATAAAAATTTGAACAGTCGGATAACTTGTTGTGCGAAGCATATTCTTTGCATGCATTCGACTGAATTATTAAACTGCCAATCCAATGGTCGCTATCATGACAGTGGTTTGGAACACCACGTCAGCTTTTCATCCTTATCCATCATATTTTTCTGATTGGCTTTTTTAATCCTATCCGTCTTGTCTTCATTCGTCAGTGAAGTCTATTTAAACTCCATCGTTTCAAAAGTTTCATGTTATGCGTGCTCTGGGTTTTTTTGGCAACTTATTCTTGCCCGCAGAAATTTTGGAATATATATTTTTTATTTGTAACCCGCAGTTGGTATTGATACCCACGTTTTCTCCGCAGCAGTTTGGTCCTCTCTTGTGTATTTTTGAGGCCTGGATTGGAGATTATCTTTGGTTCAGCCAGGGTGTAAAATTTGGGAGCTCTGATTTTTCTTTTGCAGTTGGGTTTGGAATCGGTCATGGCTGTTGCAGTTGGAAAGTTTGTGGGTGCCAATGGGAATTCCAATCCCATGTTTAGAAGAAAAGATGGGGAAGACAGAAAGTTGGGGCACAGCAGAAATGTTAGGGCGATGGCCTCTGTTAGTTGTGGGAAGCTGAAAGAGGAGTATAAGTTACTTAGATTGAAACCCAATGCCAGCGAAAAGGAAGTCAAGAAAGCTTACCGACGGCTTGCCTTGCAGGTACTGAAATATTCAGTTAGTTTTGATGTCAATTCTTGCATCCTGTTTTTATGGAAAGAACATGGTAAAAGAACAGGGTATATGGGTGTGTATGGCAAGTTTTTAGATATTGGAAGCAGGGAAGTAAAATTGTGTAGTCCCCTTTTTCTGATGATGAACCAGAGAATGTGATAAAAAAAAGACATAATATCAGAATTTTTTAGCTTTTAACTGTTTAATCTCAGTAAACAGATTTTTAGGGTGGAGATTTTATCATGATTCAGGATTCAGGATTCACATATGATAGATTTGTAAAGTAAATTTTAAGGATTAAAATGAAATATTTGGGAAAAATCATTCCCATTTCAAATGAGGCTTAGAGTTTGTGTGCCATCTGGTAAGATTTCTGAGCGGTTTATGGAAGATCAAAAGATTTTCCTTAAAAACATAAGCAAAGGGTGTCTGTTTGAGTTGAGCTTTCCAAGACAAAGTTGGAAGATCTCTGATTATTATGTAGTGTGTGTTTGAGTAACTGATTAATTTTGTTTTTACAGCTTCAGAGGATGATCTTATTGTGTGTTGTTATTTTGCAGTATCATCCAGATGTCTGTAAAGGACAGAATTGTGGTGTAACTTTTCACAAGATCAATGAGGCCTATCAGGTAACTCTTAACATTGAATTTTTTTGATGTATCTTTGAACTTTTTTATGATATTCTGCAATATTTTCTGTCTGTGGCATGGGATTGCTAATTTTTTTCATTATTCTTCCTTTACGGTGATGGTGCAGATTGTGATGTCTACTTTGATGGAGGTAAATAAGGAAGAGGAGTATTATGGTGACGAGGGCTACATGGGGTTTGATCAATGGGAAGATTGGATGGGATTTGAAGGTGGTTGTCCAAGCAGAGACTATTCCAACCATATTAACTATTATACCTGATTTTATGATGACAGTCAAAATTAATTGTATATATCTAACAGATTGCCCTAATTATTTCACTTCACCAATTTTTTTTTAATTTTCTCAGCAATTGCTTTTGCAAGAGGGAAACACCTCAGAGAGCTTCTCATCTCATTCTCTGTAATTAAATATTTACTATGTACACATATTTTATATTTTGTATGATAAAATCGAGATGACAATATATCTACTCACATCTTTTTACAAGTGAATTTTGAACAATTATAATTGTGTTTTTTCTTATTAAATATTTATATTTACATCTTACATCCCGCTTCACATTGTAAAAATAAAATAAATAAATTTTAAATATTTATTGTTTTGGAGTGTTGTATTTTCTTTCATTTAAAATTTAATGCATCTTCTTTTAATCTATTTTGATTGTAATGAAAAATTGTAGAGTATCTTAGATTCCTACACTCTTGTAATGAGCTCCTACACATTTTTGCGATACTTAATGGATTGGATCTATAACATCAGTAACATCAATACATTCTTGAGCAATAATGTGTATTTAATTAACAAAGTTTGAACCATTGAATCTAGTAGTCTAGTTGTTAATTTATTTGTAATATAGATACTAATTTTTTAGTGGAAAATCTCTCAATTGAACATACTACACATTGTGGCACATTAAAGAGAAATAATCATTACTTAAGAAAAGTTACACTACACAAGATGATATTACAACTACTCAAACTTACTTAAGGGTGAAATATAATCCTAAATGAGAAATTTTTAAGCCATTTGGTACAAAGAACAAGAGTAATGGATTGAGAGTAAGTCTAGACCCCAAACATCATGAGAGGGATATTAAAATTCCCAACCCATAAGGTAAAAGGTTTTGTTGTAAAATTCTTTGAGGAAAGGAAATAAAGCACTTTAAAAATTATAAACTAGATAAAAAGTAACCCAACTTTTTCTTCAATTTTGAAAATATTAACTTGTCATAAAATAATAGGAGATCTTTGAAACACAAAAGGGATGTCAAGAAAACCTTCATATTATCAATCCATTTATAATCAAAATAAATCTAACTATCTAAATTTAGTAAGAAAGATTGTCAACAAAATCGAATCTTTTGTTATTGAATACTTGAATGTAAGGCCTTGTAGAATATGTTAAAATAATAGAGGCCCTTTTTGACATTATGGTCTTTCTCAATTGAAGAAATGAATTTTCCATAAAGTTGTTTAGATGAATTAGGAAAGGCAATGTCCTTGACACACTTCTACGAGTTTGCATGGGTCAAAAGATATCTAAATCCTTCAAAAGTAAGCATGTAAAGTGCAAGGGCTAAGGGATAACCCTAGAAAATAGACCATAATAGTTAAAAAATATTTGATTGCTAGTTGTTAATAGTAATGCAAGTAGTCATTTATGAAAATCATTTTAACATAATTTACAAATCAAGGCCCAAAACATTTTTTAATAGTAATGCAAGTTAAGCTACCATCTCGCAAAGAATTATAGTTCCTTCTTTTGGATTGAATAATTGAATGATGACTTGATATACCCATGCTATTCTCCTCAATGTAGATTATTCCAACAAAAAAAAATGCAAAAGTATACACATTACCCATCAAATCAATAAGAAAATATGATTCACACTTTACACTTAGTGTAGTTGTAATTTCCATTTCCAAGAAAAATATTGTGCTCTTTGATTCCTCAACAATTAACCAATCCATTCTCTACACCACTTGTAACATTTGATGTGTCAACAAACACATGGAAGCCTAATGTATCAAGAAACCTAGGAGGAACATCATATCAAACAATCCCCCGCAACATGAACCGAGTGTTAACATACAAAATATGGATAACCTTCCACCTAGGCCACAATATCAAACATCAAATCAACAACCCAACACTCAACCACAACTTCATGCCAACATGCCTCCATAATCATAACACATGACATCACCCATTTATGCTAGACCTAATCAAAACAATCCACCCCTTCATAGACAACAACCTCCTCTTCATCAAACAACATATACTCACAAACCTCAAGATCAAAACATTTATCAAACAAATACTGAAGATCAAATACAAACACAATACATGCAACAACAACCCCTATACTATGACCCTTCATACAATGCAAAATATCAGCATGGTGTCCCTCAACAACAAGGTGTCCCTCAACAAGTTATCTCTAAACAACATGGTGTCCCTCAACAACAAGCTATTCCTCAACAACAAGGTATTCCTCAACAAAAAGGTGTCCCTCAACAACATGGTGTCCCTCTACAACAAGGTGTTCCGAAACAACAATATACATATAACACACAATAAGGATCCCCTCCTTTTTACACACAAAACCCGTCATATATGGGACAACAAGGATGCAACGCAATTAATCCTCAAAAAAACACACCAATTAATGATATAACCTTACAAATTCAAAACCTTATATAAAATATACAACTTTGGAAACCAAAGAAGAGCTATGCATTGCAAGACATACATCCATACCGTTTGATCACAACATATCAATGATCCCCTTTCCAAAAAGATTTGAAATTCCTAAATTTGATAAATACAAAGGAAGAGGGGACCCAATTGAACATGCGCGAGAATTTTTCATCGCTTGCATGGAGATTGCTAACAATGACTCTTATCTATTGATACTTTTCCCAAGAAGTCTAGAAGCTGCAACTATTGAATGGTTTTCTCATCTACCACATGGAATTAAAACTTTCGATGAGATATCCAAGAAATTTATCAATCACTTTTCATATAACATTGAACAAGACATTACAATTCCTAATTTGTATAAGATAAAACAAAACCAAGGGGGAGTCATTTTCCTCTTACTAGCAACAATGGAGACATAAAGTGAGTAAATGCAAATTGCTCGTTCCTGAGAATTAACTTGTTGAAATCTTTATCACAAATCTTCAAACTGACATAAGCTATTAGTTGACTATGTTATGTCCCAATACCTTTGAAGAAATCATTGAGAAATTTTTAGTTATTGAAAGAACTCTCATCGTGAAATGTGCCATCAAAATTTACAATAACAAAGATCAAACATCTGGTTCAAATGATAAACCTCACATTTGGGAAAAGAACAAAAATTCACAAATGATAAAGAGGTTGACACTAAGTTTGTTCGAAACATAAAACCACCTCCTAACAATCCCCAAAACAATGTCCAAGCCAATCAAATGAATTATCTTAAAAACAATCAACTTACTTTCCCTTAGAACAATCAACAAACAAATCAAACTCAAAACTTTCAAAGAGAACTACCAAGACAAGATAACCAAAGGAGAAGAAAGTACACTCCGTTGGGAGAATCTCTTGAGGTGGTTATGTGAAAGATAATTCAATCAAATCTCATCAAACTTCTTGATCAAATAAATTACAAAGAGCTACAATTTAAACCCCCATGGTATAATGAGAATGATCAATGTGAATTCCACCGAATCAAGGGTCATAAGACAAAAAAATGCATGAAACTAAAGAATCTCATCCAAGACTTGATTGAAAACGGAGAGGTTGATATCGAGAATCATCTTGGAACCTCCAAAAATAATGACATCATGGGTATCTACAAGGATCCAATCCCTGACCATTCTAAAGGGAATGACAAAGGTAAAGGAGATTACTGAAAAGTTGCTTACACCTATGACACTGTTGTAGGAACCATTAGTGAAACTGATAGCAATATCCATGTTGTAACAATAGCTGGTAAGAATCCTGAGTGTAACATTACTACACAAGGAGGGAAGATTACCGTCCAAGGATCCCCCCTTCAATCGAAAGTTTCCATCCAACCTTCAAATGACTATAATCTTATTGATCAACTAAAGAAAACTCCAGCCCAAATCTTTATCCTTGAGCTTCTTAAGCTATTCCCCGCACATAAAGAGATTTTAGAGAAAGCTCCCCTTGAATCTTCTGTACCTAATGATATAAACACAAATCAATTTCAAGCTATGGTTGGGCACATTGCCTCTACACATCACTTGCTCTTTTTCGAAAGAGACCTTCCTAGAAAATCATTCCATAACCAAGCTTTATATCTTGAAGTTTGTATCCACAAGCATAAAATAAAAAGAGTCCTAATAGACAGTGGTGCAGGCTTAAACATTTGTACCTTGAAATGGTAAAACAACTTGGATATTTTGATGATGTTATTGAGAAAAGCAAAAGTATCACTATAAGAGCTTATGATGATAACAAGAGAAATTTTGAAGGTACTGTTAAACTTTCGGTTCAGGTGGGATCGACAATAGAAGAAACAACTTGTCAATTACTAGATATTGAACTACCCTACAACCTTCTCTTGGGATGCCCTTGGTTCCACGCTATGCAAGCTATCCCCTCTACATTCCATCAACTCCTAAAATTTCCTTATAATGAAAAGGAATTTACTATATATGTTGATCCAGAACCCTTTCATTATTGTAAAAGCTTGGAAGAAAAATACAAAAAAACTTTCAAGTTCCCAGTAATGATACATATTTTCATTCATTTTCCTACATTGATCCATCATCCCTCACATAATCTTCACAACCTTCATCATCCTCCACTCCATCTTCATCATCCAATCCACCTCGATTCGACCTCAAGATCTAAGTACTTGCAAATGGTTGCAAAGACTATCACTTTAATCAATCTTTTTGCATTGGAAAGCTTCCTCCATCACCAAATACCTATGGAGGACCGAAGGAAATAAACAAAGCTAAACCCATCACTATAAAATTCAAACCTATAGTATTCACTAAATGGGGAGACATGAAATCTGAATATGTGTTTGAAGAAGATATCTCTACATGGCTCTATAAAGAGGAAGAAAAACAACCTCCAATCCTTGTACATCCAGATAGTAAAGGTTATCAACTTGCTAAAGGAATGGGATTCACTAGAAAAGGTGCCCTTGGTTTGAATGAACAAGGTATGAGAGAGCCTACCATCATGAAAAAATGCAAGAAAAATCAAGTACTGGGCTATGGTTCATTAGATATTGTTACTCCTAACACTGAAAATGCCTCTTGCGAGGAAGGTTCTTCTATCGTGGTTGAGACATCAGATGAATATGATCCTATTGATGATGATCTCTACATTACATACCCATTTGGAGACACTTGCATAAACACCATTACTACCCTTTCCTTTAATCCATCACCCCAAACACATGAACTCCAACCCATTCACCCATAATTAATTGATTGGGATCAACAACATCAACCACCTGTTGTGAAAATATTCTAAAACGATGAAACCATTGCTGAGTTTATGGGACTTTGAAATGGTATTGTGAACCAAGATTCCCAACCTGCACAAACACAAGAAACAAACACCCTATTAGATCAAATCCTAAACAAGCATAAACCAAAGATATTAAATCCTATTCAATTGCAATGCAAACTCTTGATCTCTTGGGGGAGTTGGTGCTAATTTGATGTGGAAATTGGCCCTTTCCCAACTCCTATGCAAGCTTTGATGATTTGATGAATATATGATCCACTTTGTTGAAGATTGAAGTGTGCTCCAAGATAAAAGTCTGCATAACCTAGCTAAGATTTGATGAAATGGTTAAAGATTGCTTATGGATTTGAGTATAATAACTTTTCTCAAATTGTGGATGATGAAATGAGAAATGAAGCCTCTTATTTATAGAATGACAAGTTGGAGAAATGCCCAAAATGAAGCAATGTGGGACTAACATTTAACCAATGGAAAGGTGCCACTTGTCAAGAGATGAATGGATGAAGGATGTACACATTTTGATGAATGTGCCAAAGAGGGGGAGATTTGAAATTCAAAAGATGGCTTGAAGGATGAGGTGAAAGGTGAAGTTAATGTCACATGGCTCAAGAAAAGGACTTGTAAGAGATGTTAAATGCCATGTTTGGAGGACAAGACCTTTCGGGGGGAGATTTCAAATTTGAGGAATATTCCATCTTTGATGCCTTTTTTGAATGAAAATAGATGATTTAATAAATTGATAAATTGATTTTCATGAGCAAGTGGCAAAAGCTAGAGGATTTGATGGATTAGGATTAAATTAATCAGGATTTGATTAATTTAATGAGGGATTAGTTGATTTGACCATTTGATTTAGAGTTTTGGATTGAAATAAATCAAAATGAGAGGAAAATGATTTAGACTTAATTAAATAAAGATTTTGATTTATTTAATTAAAGAGGATGGTGTTAGCTTTAAATCAAATAAAGATTAATTTATTTAATTTAAATGAGATGACTTTAGAGATTAATTAAATAAAATAAATTATTTAATTAAAAGAGGGACTATATGATTAATTAAACAAAGTGATTTATTTAATTAATAGGAGATGATGACTTAATCAGATAAAAAATGATTTATTTAATTAAGAGATGAAATGTGACAAATTTAATTAAATGACAAGCAGGGGAGATGATTCAGGACGAACTGGTGTTAGTAAGATCGGGATCAAGTGTATAGGATCAATTGGTATATTTTTAGTGTCTATAGGTATACCACTTGGAGACCACAAGAATGGATTTGATATTAAGCTAGGACAAGAAGCATATTTTGGTAAGGAGATTATATCCTCTAGTTGCAAAAATAAAAATGATAATCTAAACATCAAAACTGGATACCCCAGTACAATGTGGCGCTATTAGATCACGAAAAAGAAAAAATAAAGGACATATCCATGGGAGAAAACCTTTGAGGTGCTCAAGGATGGAGGATTCAATATCTCTATCACCAGGTATCAGAAAAGATCAGTAGTTTTGGTTGAAGAATCTAAACCCATAAATGTGGGAACAACAGAGGCACTGAAGATAACCTATCATGCAACCATTCTAAAATTTGAAGAAAGAAATAATTTCACAAATTTCATAAAATCACGAAAGATCAATTTTGCCCAGACTTATGCAGATATGCCTATTTAGATCCAACTTTAGTGGTTCATCATATTACAGTTTTTCTCAGAGTTAAACCGGTGAAACAAAAGCTTCGTAAGATACACTCTCAGATAGTGCTCCTAGTCAAAGTACAAGAACTTCAAAAATTGCTTGATGTCTGATTCCTTAGACCTATTGATTATCCTAAGTGGGTGTCAAACCTGGTACTAGTGTCAAAACCCACTGGGGGCATAATGATCTGCACTAATTTTAGAGACCTCAACAAAACATGCCTAAAGGATGATTTTCCCCTCTCGAGCATCGACATGATAGTGGATTTGTTTTTCAGTCATGAAATGCTTTCTCTTATAGACGACTTCTTTGGATATAACCAAATCACTTGATAGCACTTGACAACCAACACAAAAAAACATTTACTTGTCCTTGGGGAACTTTTTGTTGGAATGCCATTCTATTTGGCCTAAAGAACACATGAGCTACCTACCAAAGGGCGATGAATACCATATTTCATGAAATGTTTCGCATAACCATGGAAGACTATGTAGATGATCTTTTGGAAAAATCTATCACAAGAATAGGACATCTAGGTAATCTGGTAGGCATATTTGACAGATTAGAAGAGTACAACTTGCGACTAAATCCAGAGAAGTGTGTTTTTGGCACGACATCAAGAAAACTATTGGATTATCTTGTATCCCAAAGAGGCATCGAGGTAGATCTCATGAAAGTTAAAGCTATCATGGAAATGCCTCCCCCAAAGGTATTTAAATAGTTGCGTAGCTTACAGGGAAAATTGCAACAAATCCGAAGATTCATAGCCCAGTTAGTAGATAAATTCCATCCTTTTACACACTTGCTTCATAAGGATGTAACCTTCAAATGGGATGAGAAATGTGAACAAGCCTTTTAGTAGGTCAAAGACTATTTGGGAACTCCTCCTGTTTTGATGCCTCCTATATAGGACAAATCTATTCAATCTTTTATGTATCAGTGACATCACCATATTTAGGAGCTTTGTTAGCATAGCTTGATGAGAATAATAGAGAAAGAGCGGTGTACTACATCATTCGTACCATGGTTGGTTATGAACTCAACTATACACCTATTGAATGAGCTTGTTTAACATTTTTCTTTGCATCCTAGAAGCTTAGACATTATATGTTGAACCAACAGATCAAGCTAATTTCCAAAGTTAATCCCTTGATATATCTATTCACTAAAGCAGATCTCATCGGAAGAATGGTGAAATGGGTCATGATTCTTAGTTAATTCAACATAGAATATGTGGATAGAAAAGCAATCAAAGGATAAGTAATAGAAAATCAATTAGCTGAAGTACCTATAGAAGATCATTAGCCATTGATATTAGAATTTCTCAATGAGGGAATCGTTGTGACAACTCAAGTAAATTGTTGGACACTATACTTTGACGGATCTGATACTCAACATGGATTAGGGGCCAATATCCTTTTTCTCACACCTCAAGGAGATAGCATACCTAAAGCATACAAAATTGCCTTTCCTTGCACAAATAATATAGCTGAATATGAAGCACTAATCACTGGGCTAAAAATGGTCATTGAATTGAAAATCAAAGAGCTACAGGTTTATAATGATTCACAGTTGGTCATCAGACAAGTGAATGATGAATATCAAACTAAGGATGATAAGTTTATGCCTTATAAGAGAATGGTGGATATTTTTAAGAATTACTTTCTTGTCATCTTCTTTGAATAAGTCCCGAGAGTCAACAACAGAGCTTCTAATGCCATGGAAAGCATTGGTTCACTTCTTGATATATCACAAAACATTCCTAGGTTTGAATTCCTCGTGGAAAAATTGTTTATACCAATGTTCAATATCGTAGAATCTGAACTTGTGTGTGATGTTGTTTGTCCTGATTCACCTTGCTACCAAGACACCTACACTTATATCCAACACAAAACCATACCACCTCATGTTACACGTAATCAAAAGAAAACTTTCATCTGTCGAACTGCACACTTTACTATCCTCAGAGATACTTTATATCAATGAAGCCTTGATGGAACATTACTCTGATGTATCAATGCGGAAGAAGCTCAAGTTTCTTTACAAGAGGTACATGAAGGTTTCTGTGGGTCTCATTCTAACGAGCCTAATCTAGTCAAGAAGTTGCTAAGAACTGGATACTACTGGTCATCAATGGAACAAGAAGCTATACATTATTCAAAGAAGTTCCTTCAGTATCATCAACACGGTGATCTTGTTCATGCACTTGCACAAGAGCTACATCCAATCACTACACCTTGACCATTCTCACAATGGGGACTCGACCTTATAGGCAAGATATCCCCTACTTCATCCAATGGACATAAGTTTATCATAACTACCATAGAGTATTTCACAAAGTGGATAGAAGCTATACCCCTAACCTACATCACTAACAAACAAATAGTGAAGTTTATCCTTA
The DNA here is from genome assembly GCA_007258455.2 of Sequoia sempervirens. NCBI lineage: Eukaryota > Viridiplantae > Streptophyta > Pinopsida > Cupressales > Cupressaceae > Sequoia > Sequoia sempervirens. The sequence continues at coordinate 362,257,528 of VDFB02271358.1, forward strand.
ACTATTTGATTTGTTGTTATGGTATCCCTCAAACTATCATTACTAACAACAAAACTCTGTCCAAAAACCAAGATGTATGTGAGCTTTGCACTAGTTTCTCCATGCAAAATCACTTCTCTACCCTGTATTAACCCCAAGGAAATGGTTAGGTGGATGCATCTAATAAAATGATTCTCAAGATCCTTAAGAAGATTATTATTGACGTCGATCGTGATCGACACCTTTAGTTTCAAACCCTACTTTGTGGGTCTATAGAAATAGCATCTACACACCCAAAGGCACAACACCCTTTTCCCTTGTATATGGATCCAAAGCCATCTTTCCTATAGAGGTCAAGATTCCATTCCTAAGGGTATCCTTGAAAGATCTTGTTAGTAATGAAGAATATTGAATATCCAAACTCCATGAACTTGATTTGTTAGACGAAATACTTTTGAGTGCTCTAAACCATCTCCAAGCATATCAAAACCATCTCAAATGAAGGTATAAAAAGGTAATCAACAACAAAAGATTTCAGGTTGGTGACTTAGTTTTGAGAGAAAATCAAAAGCTTCAACTTAACGAGGATGGGAAAGGTAAATTTGAGCCAAACTAGCTAGGTCCCTTTGTCATCACAGTAAGCTACGACTTTGGCACTTATCGATTGGCTACTCTAGAAGGTGAACCCCTAGAAAAACCACTCACCAGTAGCCGTCTCAAAAATTTCTACACCTAACGCATCATAATATCCTAAGAAAAAAGGAAAAAAAGGAAAATAAAACAAAATTAAAAATAAAAATCAAGAAAAATAGTAAAGAGAAATAAATCATCCTTTAGATGAAAACCACCTTGTGGCACTTCTAGGATAGGTACCATTGCGAAATTCTGGTAAACAGGCAATATGTTTGAATAAGTCCTACATCCTCATCTATCTAAACTATCCATACTATTATTGTATCCATTTCATTCCATCGATAGCATAATAAATGTGCACCCAACCATGGCTCGATAATTGTTTACGTGTTGAACCTTGTTGCACTATCTTCTATCCACCTTATCCACCTATCCATAATAAATAAAATCCCATTCCAAATTGGGGTAACTTCTTGAACTTGGTAGATGGATTGGATCCTTGTTCATCCCATCATTTGCATAAACTATCAAAAATCCAAAAAAGAATCCAAAAAACATCAAAATCCAAAAACATCCAAAAACCATCCAAAAAACTATCAAAATCCAAAAAAATAGTAAAAAAATCAAAATCCCAAAAATATCATTGTTTGTCTTTATACTAGCCGCCTTGAGTCCAAGAAAATAAAACTACGATGTCTCTGCATGTATAACGTAGGCAAGGCCATCAATTGATGAGCCCCCGAGGAACTAGGTCAGTCCCCTTAGGTCTCCCTCTTGGTCTCTAAATCTCTTAAAAATACCAAAAAATTCAAATATCCTAAAAACATGAAAAATAGCCTCAAATAATCTCAAAAGCACAAAAACATCTAGAAAAGCCTCAAAAATCCTATTTTCATTATTGCTTGTTTGCAATAAACTCTCTATCCATAATAAACAAATCATCACCTTCACCCTTTGACAAAATAATCAACAAGTAAATCACACATTAAAATCCAAAACATTCAAGAAAAAATCATAAAGACTTGATCACTATTAGATTAAAACAATGCCTAGTGTTAACTAACTGCCTATTGAAATCATCATCAATATCCTGACATGTGCCTTAATGGATAAATCATTCCTACAATAGACATTATTGATGGATAATCTCCTAAAACATCAAAACATCTATGGCAAGTGATACAACAACATTTTTTTTTATCTTTTTTGGTCTTATCTTTTGATTTATCTTATTGGATTTATCTTATTGTCTGATTCAAAGGATCTCTCAAGGATTCCATAAGGATTTAGAGAGGAAGGAATGGGGCACTGATCATCGATTTCACATTCTCTATTTATTGGATATTTTTGCAATATGACCATGGCGAATACTTTCCTTGTGTGTGTGTGTGTGGAAATAATTTTAGGAAAATTGTTTAACCATCACATGTTAGGTTCCTCATACCTCTTTGTGCATTGGTCTGAAATGTTTTGAACTTCTCACCCGTAGACTTTTGCAATTTTTTTGTATGTTTGGTATGAGAAAGAATACTCCTTGTTTGTGGAGTCAAAGTCCACACAATAGATACAAAGCCTCCTTGGTCATTAATACCCTAGTGCATCATGTCTATTTGCTACATTAATAAGGATTGCTATACTTAGTCTCTCCATGAAGCAAAAGCGAACTCATCAAGTTTTACAAATCATCAAATAATTATCCTTCATTATCATCAATGCATCCACATCAATTAATCATAATCTATGGACTGTCGGCAATTAGATCAAAATAATCAAATTTATTCTATCCTTGAATCCTACTAACATTTCTTCTGACTAACATATCCATCCTGCATCACAACATCATTTGTACCGCCTGCATCTTGCATCCACAAACTCATAAGTGCATATCATATCTATCATATCTATCATATTATATAACATCATTCATTGCATACATATATCATCATAGATCATCCACATTCTACACATCATATAAAAAGTATAAGAAAATACAAAAATGTATCATAATCATCATGGCATCATCATTTCATAACATATCATGAATCCATCATCATAAACATAATGTGCATACCAATGAATGGATTATTAACAATGAATTCAATCAATAAAATCAAAACAAAAGATAAAAACCCACATACCAATGAAATTTAATTATGTTATTGCTATGAAATCAATCACAAGATGTTAGAAAATCAAATCAAACATATGAAATCACAAACAATAAACAATCTTACCATCCCATTGTGGAGTAACTTGCGTTGTTCGAAATGTTGGATTGCTTCAACACAAAGCCTCCATGGTAACTTGCAAAATCTTGATGTGTGATGACCTAGATGCTATGATAAATGCTCTCAATTCAAATGGACATGACTTAGCTATGAAAATTCTAGGTGATGAATGTGAAGGATGAAGGGTTATTTTATAGATTTTAGGAAATTAGATCAACAATATGAATTAAGGGGTGTTGATTTGATATCAAAGGTTGCAAATGAATGAGAGGAATTGATTGACCTATTAACTGACTGCAACTAGCTACAAGATTCTAGTTAACTAGCTGCATGAGATATTGATTGAAGTATTAAGTCAATTGATTGATCAGAAGACTCCAAGTGAGTGGGAGTTAAGAGAATTGATTGATTAGAAGAGTGGTCAATAAATATCAGGTGACTGAGAGAGAGTGTCAGTTAAGTTTTGAGGAAATAATGCATGATATAATTAATTAAATAATTAATTAATTATTAGAGGAACATGCAAGATAATATTGATTAATAAATAAACTGTTTATATATTAATGGATGATGTTTGAGATAAAAGAGGAGAATTAAATAATTAAGATTATTTAATTTATGCATGATGGAAAAGGTCAATTAAATAATTAAAGATAATCATTTAATTTATGCATGATGGTGAATGTTTAATTAAATAATTATTGGTAATTATTTAATCAAAATAGAGGAATAAGTGAAGATAGCGACACAATTAAATAATTAGTGTTTATTTAATTAATCAAGAGGAATTAGATTAAATTAATGATGAAATAGTGAATTAATTAAACAATTCAAAATTATTTAATTAAGAGGGAAATAGGGTTAAATGATAGAAATGATGTTAAAAGGGGATTAATGATGCAAATGAAGTAAAATGATGCTAATAATAGAAAAATGCAGTTTCAGGATGTGTGACATGTGTCAGTCATTTTTACATGTTTACATTTTGCCCCTCTTTGACACAATGTACTTGTTGCATTATTTTAAAGAATTGTATACTTAGATCAAGATTAAAAAAAATTAATATGCCCCGGTTGTGCCTTGGCGGTCAGCAGAAGGATGATAGGACGTTGAGTTGCCCCTCAAGAGGTTGGGAAAAAAATTAAATTTTTTAGGTCGGGCATGTGATAAGGTTCAAGAGTAGTTCATATGTGCAGAGGACAAAAAATTAAGACCTAGGGGTCATGGTTAAGGCTCAAGATGATTCAGGGTTCTCAAAATATAACTATTATCACCTAAGTATGCACCCCTACTAAGTTGTAGAAACTTAGCTTACTGGTGAAATATTGGATCTCTTCCCTACTTGTGGGTCACCTATGATGGAAGAGAACCTCCAAAGAGGGTTGGTTCCCTTGGAACTATCACCTAAACTAACTGAACTAATGCTTGCAAGGAAAAGAGAAAAGGATAACATGAAAATGAAACCTAAACTCTAAAAGGTGATACACCAAATGATTTTTTCAAACCTACACTACTGTTTGGACTTACAATATGACCAAAATGAACAAGTTTTTTCATGCACAACTCAGGTTTCTACATGCTTACACATAAGTATTTCATAGGAAAGATGAGGTATTTTTTTAATTCTAAAAGGAAAAACAACTATCTTCATAATTAGAACTTTCCAAACACTATTATCATAACCTATGACCTGCATAAGGCATGCATATTTCTGCAAAAAGGTGCTTAGAGAATGAGCCATACATCAAGGATTCATATAAAATCATGAAAAATACATCTATCATTCATACTTGCACATAAAATACATATTGGAGAAGGAAAATTACTTGTCTTTTATTGATCAAAAGAAGTGTTTACATAGTTCTATATGTCTTAAAATAAGAGTTACATTTGTTGCTCCAGCATGAAAGAACTCTAGAAAGTTACAATACATTGCCAAGACAAAAAAAGAACTAATTGAAATCTACTCCTAAAGCTTTCTTATATGCTACTCCATAGTTTCCTAAGAATAGGAACATGTGCTTGAGAAAGAAGACAAGTGTTTGCTTGAGCTTGCTGGGTCAAGACTCCTTTAGTCATCCAAAACCTTTTCCTCTACTTTGTAGCCCCTTAAACTACTCCAAAAAGGTGTTGGAGTAATGAAAAATTCATCCCATGCCCTCTTCTACCATTAAAGCACTTAAAACAGCTCTTAAATACTTGGAAATGCCTAAAAAATGGGTCAAAACTACCCCCTATATCTTCTCAACCAGTTGTACAACTCATTCAACTTCCTAGATGCTCTCCAATTGATCATAAGTGCTCACTTTTCCAATCAAACTGTCTTTGACCTTATCAAACTAGCTAATGAGACATGTGTATGAGATCTTCAAGGGTTGAAAAGTGACACATATTTTATATGTCCTAAAACACTTTAATGTTGATTTTAGTCTCTATCCTTGCTTTGTCACAGTAGTTTTCAGAATGCACTATTACTATAATTTATTTGCATCATATACTACTCCAATGCATTTGTCTTTGTAACCCTAGACTGTTGTCCCTTAACTACACATATGTCCTTCATTACTTTCAAAGACCTAGTCTTTGATGGTATGGTTGAATTGTTCTTTTCCATTATACTTTGTAGCTTTCATGATTCCTGTTGTATACTTGACTGTCATGACATTATGGATTGCACTTTGAAAACTGCCTCTATGATGACTAGACTATCCCTTTGTATTAAACTCAGTCACATTGTCTAATTGTCATGTGTTGACCCTCATAACCTTACTTTCACTCATGACAATTCAAATATGGACATAAAACTTAGACATCAAACTTCATTAATAAGTTTTAAAGACTAAAAGAATCCACCTACTACAACTCTGCAATATCCCTTTCTTGTTACAAAGAAAACACCATCAGTTTCCTTCATGCCAACCTTGTTTCTTGTAGAATAAAAAACATTGTCATCTGCAAACCAATCCTTCTAGTCTTAAAGTCACTGTCATTGGAATTTTACCTTTTCCTGGTCTTTGTTGCTTTGTATTTGATCATTGGATTTGCTAGTGACTGTCCTTAGATAATGACACTATTCTTTGTTGTTATGTTGAATTCCATATTAGATTTGACTTACTTTTTAACTCACAGTCCCTTGCAAGATCACTACCTTCTTGATGGAGGATGACTGTCTCCTTTGTCTTATGTCACTAGCATAAATGAGTTTCTTATGAACTGTCTTCATTATGTCCATTATTTCTTCCAAACCGGCCTTGTTTTGTTGTGCAACTGAAAGACTATGGTCTCTAGTGTCTTTTCCTCTAAATGACTGCCCTATTGATCCTTGACTTCCTTTTGGTAGGATATGGATTGTTATGTCTTGATTAAAGACTGTCATCTTGGTTGTTCTTTAAGACTACCCCAATTTAAAATAATACCTATTGCCCACTATTATACTATAAAGACATTTTGTTTGAGTCCTTCCTAGGCCTCTATCTTCATGTTGTATATCCATCATGGTGTAATGACTGCCCACTATCATGCTATCTTGCAAAAAAACTACTATTTAGTTCCCACAGCTGGGGTCTTTTACCTCTGGTAAATGATAGTATTTCTCTCTCACAAAGACCCACCATTACTCTCCTTGATGGAAACAAAACTCAGAGCACATATTCACCCTTCAACTGCTACTCTTTATCATGGCTTCACAGTGATTAACTTCCTATATCATGATTGAGACTTCATTATCTTTGTTGCTACAACCTGTAGCTAAGGGTTAGGTATTCACTGGGATATAGAGCAACACTAGAGAATATTCACAAATGAGCATATGAAATGCTATCAAGGTGTGATATTGTATGATCATAGTAAAATGAGACATATTGAGCAATCAAACCATGCATCATGGCATTAGAAAATTTAAACAATTCACTTTTCTTGTCAACAACTATTTTATTGTAGCAAACCACTGCATCTTCTCTTTGGATGCAACCATTATAGTAGGCCTACATACAATGTCATTCACAAAATTTTCACTATCATACACCTTGAATCTTAGAAAATTTTGACTTCATGATGCATGCCTTATCCTTGATGCTAAGATTGTCATTCACATTATTTGAAGTCAAATACTCATTAATTATCTTTGCACTTAAAGCAACACCACCATCTTGTGAACATAATCCCCTAGCACTATTATCTATACGCCTCTTGTTGTTTGTAACCACATGAATGGAATGATTTCGTCTCATGACAAGATTTTTTTTCTCTATCGTTATATCATACACTCATTTAAGGCTATCAAAATGTCCCTTGAGCTGCTCTTTTTCTCAAGACTGTCCCCTAACTCATGGAACCATAATAGTCCCCAAAGTTATGACAAGGCCATGACTATCCTTCCTTGCATCTGAAGATGACTACCAATTTTCATGAGTTCTTTTCACAACAATAGAACCATCCTTTTGGCTTTGTGAGATGACATTCATTTCACTATTCAATCATACCTTTAACTATGAATTGTTCTCTACACCACCATGCAACACTACCATACTTGAAATGAGTTTTCAAGCAACCAAGCTGTCATCCTTCAATGTTTTTGATTTCTAACCATACCCATCCCTCTTGAAAATAACACTATTATCTACTTAGAATGATTAACACAAAACTCTAGGCCATTTCCCTTGTGAGGGGACTGTCAATTGATTGAAATCCACTATTTTTTGCAAGCTCAACATTGTCTTCTATTCTTGCTCTTTGTCCCTCTATAACTATCTTTTGATTGTGACTTCCCATTTGATAGAGAATTTGAATCGACCGGTGGTTGTCCTTTAAACTCTTATTGCTCACTATCATCATGTCTTATGACTGTACAACTTCACCATCTCTGCTATCATAGATTGTCATGCACTTATGCATGGATTTTTTTACTTTGACTTCAAAATATTTTCATTTAGATTGCCATATTTTATGTACCTTATGCCCTTCGAATAATACTCTTCATAATGAATATGAGGGCAAGATACCATCTTCAAACATGCATATATCAAAAGATTGTGATGGATGTTTCAAAAATTTGTAATATAAACTTGATGTAATGCATCATGGGCAAGCACAAAGAATATTTTATGAAAAAAAGTAGTCCTCTTGGCACTTGACATCCTTCCAAATGTATCTTAAACCACCACTTCACCCTTTATGAACTTTCCTTTCAAGTCACTTAAACCTATGATATTTTACTACTGCCAAAGACACTTCACCTCTATCCTATACCATGAAAATTATGGTTTCATAGTTTGTTGCAAGCCATTAACTAAAGATTCACATTCAACAATACTACTCACTAGTAGCTTCATCAACATTGTCTAATAATATAGTAGCTAATTCAAAAGAATGAGTACATATGTGTTCCTTGTCCATTTTAGAAAACAGGTTTTATCTCAATGACCTAGTGAGTCCTTATGGGAGAGTTATGATTCCATATCCACCCATTCACACACAGTCTACTCTGTTGATTTGATACATAGTAACACCTTTTGGCTTCATGAAAGTAATATAATAGTATTTATAGCTATTTTATGTGCATGTTGTTTTTTCTTATCTCTTCTCTTGAATAGATCATGCAATACAAACTCTCAAAAGAAGATGACATTGAATCTTTATATACACACATGTAGGAAATAACACAAATGGAGAAAAGATGACAAACTTTGGTGAGTTCTTAGTGGAATTATAGGGCTTATCCTTCAAAACAATGGGAAACTAATGGTCATTTAGGACTAAATAATATTTTTGACTTTTCCTTAGTTTAAATCATTTATGCCCTTTTACGCTCAACTAATTCACAATAATGCTTTTGAAGCTAACAAAACCAATAAATGGAAGTGAACAACCAATAAGTTCACATCGCACACCTAGAGAAAATCAAGGTTGGGTGTTTTAAAGAAGACTGAATCACCACATTTTCTCTCTAGTATAATGTTTTGAATCCTTGATTAAGTGGCAAGTGAAAATGAAGCCCTAAAAGCTCTCCTATCTTCCAGCAACATGCCATATTCTTCATGATTGGTCTTTGCAACGTGGTGCTCAACCTCTTAAATTTGCAACAAACTTATGGAAATGTAGAAAAACTCCCTCCTTTTCTTGCGTGATGAGTTGTTGTAACCCATGAAAAAGTCTTTCCTCTCCTTGATTCATGCCATGATTTTGTACTGCAACATGGGTGAAATTTGAAAAAAATTTGCTTGTTTCATGCTCCTATTAACTTCAAAGAAGCCTCCTCAATGAAAACAAACAAAACCCTAGAACTCATGCTTCATGAGTGGAGGAAGAAAAACTGAAACTTGGTGCACTTGCAGGTAGTTTAATCCTTTTTTAGAGACCATTATGGTTGTAATTGAAGTTATGGGGGGTTTGAGCCTAAAGCATGAAATTTGGGGTAGTTTGAAGTCTTAAAATAGAGGCTTTTTGCCTTGTATGCCCAACAATTGAAAGTTTCATGCAAATTGATTGATGACATAAGTTCCAATAACTTTCATGATTTTTCAAGAAGAACAATTCAAGTTGAGTTGGAACACACTTCATAGATCATGCAAAGGTCAACAATCCAACAATTCAAGTTGAGTTGGAACACACTTCATAGATCATGCAAAGGTCAACAATCCAACAATTCAAGTTAACTCCTCTTCACTAAAGCTTGCATGATTTCACTTCTAGTTTCACATCTAGTTCATCAAATCATGCAAGCTTCACATCTTCCACAAGGTTCAACCTCAATTAGCTAAACATGTCTTCTATAAGAACAAGCAATCAACTCTTTTTAGAGTAGTTATTCCTTTCCTCTTTCTGCCTTTTGCAAAAAAGATGAGATTGTAACTCCTCTTGAGAGATATAGAGCAATATTTTATATATTCTCAAATAGTATTTTCAAAGTTATATCAACAAAAGCTTCTATTATTTTAATAAAAGTAGCACATTTTCCTTCTCTAAATTCTTTTGTTAAGTGTTTTATGGATGATTTGATCTAATTTTTGTGATTATGAATGCAATATCCTTAAATTATGTCTCATTGCAAAGCATTTTATACTAGAATAAGCAAGACTTATATAGTTCATAGATTGTGTTATCTCTTTCAACAATTTTAGTTATGATAAAATTTCAATTTTTCTTCAAAAAACGTGAAAAAAACCTTCTTATGAAATATTATTGTGTGAGCTTGTGAAAAATGAGTTGTGTATAGGGTAAAGTAATTGTTTTGAGAGAAGTTGTGAGTTGAAACAATAGGTATAAGTCTAATATTTTTGGTGCATCACCTCCTAGGATCAAAAATCTTTTTGGTTTCAGTTCTTCTATCCCTTTTTTTGATCAAGGCAATAGTTTTTAGGAGGTTCACCAAGGGAACCAACCCTCTTTGGAGGTTCATTTTTGCCATAAGTGACCCACAGGTTGAAGATGATCCCATGTTTCATGGGATAGTTATTTTTTACACTCGGTTAGGTTGCAATCCTCATGACATCACTTACATGGTATCAATTTTTTTTATCAAAGGCTAGCCCATCTCCATTGAGGATCAAGGGTTTCAAGAGATAATTTTGTTGGTTTACTTAGGTGAATTGTGGAATTTTTATATCCCTATTATGTCCAAAGGATTTGAGATAAAAAAAATTACCTTTTTGTTTGGTCCAAATCAGACATTAAGATCCAAATCCACAAGGGTTTACATTTGGGAGTTACTTGTATTTTTTATAGGTCATCTTGATTTCAAAGCAATTTTGGTCAAATATGACATTGTCATCATGTTTGGTTTTCCCAAATACATGAGGATTACTAGTTGAATCGTGTAATTTGTGATGAGTCCAATTAATGGCTCAATTTTGATAGGGTTTATCATATATTTGTTGTTGTTATTATAGACTTTGGCACCTAGTTGTTGACATTCTCCATGTTATTTCGTTAGATTTATAAACCTTGGACATAAAATTATCCTTGTGACCTTTCATGACATTAACATGCTATGCGAATTATCTATGTTAATTTTACATGTGGTTGAATGGATGTTACTTTAAGGTAATTTTGGATATGAAATTGTTTGGGCATGCTAATGACATCATGCAGGTTCACATTAAGATGCTGATGTAAACAAAGCTTGCAAAGTGGAAGAAACTCCTACTAGCTAGTCAGTTACTAAGAAAGTCAAGTAGATGGTCATTAAGAGGTCATATGAAGGAAAACTCTCAATGGAGGGAAATTCCTAGTTCGAATGAAAGATTGTAACTACCTTTTAATGGTCATGTTTGTTAGTTGAGTGAATCTAGGGAGTGTGTTGTGCTAGATTCTCATTAGAGCAAGTCTTCTTTGACCAAATTTGGCGCATGCATAACTTCCTCCCTCTCTTTTCTATGCTTTCAATAAATGGTATCCTCCTATTTTGTTGGAGTCGATTTCCTAGGTAGTTAGGGTTAGTTAGAAGTTTTTCCCTCTATAAATAATGGTTAGATGCCCCTTTTCATAAGGTTGGACGTTCTGAGATTGTACTTGCATTTTCCAATTTTAATATTACAGTCATATTGCTAATATGTTATAATCATGTTTTCAAGAAATAAAATGATATTTTGATTTGCTGCATCTGAGTTAGCTTGAAAGAGACTCACTCAAGGAGGCCACTTGGTGAGAATTCCACCCATTTAGTTCAAAGTTATTTTTTTGTTCAGTAATTAGTTTCGGTTTCAACAGTTGTCTGTTCCTATAGCCACTGAAACTCTGTTTTGTGACTGTTCCTGCAACCAAAGCAGATAAAGTAGTTTCTTGTCTGTTTGCTGAGATTTCTATTTCTATCATCCATTTCCAGTCTAGTTGTTGATGCTCAGTGTAGTTGTTGATTCATGCTTAGTACTTATGTTAATTTATTTCCAACATTTTACTTTAAGTACTGTTTCTTTCCTATTTTAAGGATGATTGTAGTGGAGTCCTAGTGCACATATAGTGCTAACCCATTTCAAATTTATGTCTCCGGGTTGACAATGAAATGTACCTTCATGATGAGTAAGATAGCTACTTAGTGTAGATGTCTTATGTCTAAGTCACAACTCTAGGGCTTAGTTATTGAACCATTAAAGGAGGCCAACATTTTTGGCGCCGTTGTCAGGGATGGTGTCAAACTAGAAAGTTCTTTAGAGTCATTTCTAGTTTTTCCTTGCTTTGGTATCTCTGAAGTTTGTTCTTAGCATACCCCTCATTTAGAAAATTAATGACTTGCTATTCTTTTACCAATTCTTTGTGTGAGTTGGATGATACTGAGTTGATACCACATGCATAGAGGAAGGAGAAGAGATGCTTATGGGAGATTCCTTCCTAATGACCCATTTCAGCTAGTTGAGCTTCAAAATCTACCAAGGGACGAAGAAGAAGAAGAGGAAAATCCTTTTTTTGATGCATTTCCCAATTTGACTAGTTCTGAAACTTCGTCTGAAGACCAAGTTGCCCAAAACTTGATTGAGAATCCATTTTATTTTTAACTCCATCAAGCAGGTATGGCTAATGCAAATCGAAACAGACCCAACCAACCATCTTTTCCATTCCCTATCGCTCATCAAAATGAAGTTGATAATCTCAAGAACAAAAGACCCTGACAGCTTCTTGTTTGAGTTTGACATCCTCTTTAAAATCTATGACTATATTACTGATGCTCATAGGCTTAAGTTGTTTCCTACCACCTTGAAAGAAGTTGCATTAAGATGGTTTATGAGCTTACGTAGTAATACTATGGAGACTTGGGATGATATGAAAACAAAGTTTCTTGAGAAGTACAAATAATACTGTAGGGGTAGTTATATGAGAGGAGATGATATTTTTAGGATGCAGCAGAAGGAAGATGAGAGTTTGGAGGACTACATTTCAAGGTTTCTATTTTTCCTGCAAAAATCTCCACATCATACAGTCAATGAAGAGTCTCAAGTTTCTCATCTTGAGAGGAATCAATGAGAGTTGCATTGATTCTCTGGACTTGATGGGAGGAGGTGATATCACCCAAGTTCCCTGGGATGATATTAAAAATATGTGTTAGAATTACTCCAGTGCAACTTCAAAGAAAGGAAGAGGTTACCAATCCTCTATGGGTAAGTCATCCACCAATGGATTTTCAAGGATGGAGATTACTCACTTGTTGGTAGATTTCAAGCAAGACATCATAAACAATCTGGCTACTCAGCTAGATTAATTTCAAGCAAAGAAGAAACATGAGGAGGTAGAGGCAATGTTGGCATAATATTTCCCTCATTGCAAACAACAGAAGAAGGATTGTAGATGCAAGATGGTAACAAACATTGGCAACAAATAGATTCTACTTGAGTTCAAGCCAATACAGGGTGATGATGATCAAGTCTACTACATTGCACAAAGGAGACCATGGGCTCCAAGGCAAGGTATGCCGCCAGATTCATTATCTTTTACTAGGCCATATTTCAATTCTTATGCATCTGGTAATCAATGGAAACCCCCATACCCATCAAACTATGGAGGATATCTAGCTCAGCCTTGGAACAACCCTCTAAACACCTAGCCCAATCACCAAAACTCTCCATGCCAGTGGCAACAATTCTAGGGGAATTGGCAACCACCTCTAGGAAACTGGCAATAGACATCCGAATGGAGGGGAGGACAACAATGGCCAAACCAAATAGCTATTTACATGCAACCACCTCCATAGCCTCAACAACCTATGATAATTCCTCCTACTACTAGCTCAAGTTCTAGCACACCTAGAACTACTCAGTTACCAGCTCAACCCACACCTAACCCAAATAACAAACCACAACATCAACTAGTATAGTATGCAAATTCTAATCAATTTCTTGCATATGTTGTGAGTGTGAGTGATATTCGTCTGCGTTCAGGAACCACTTTGCCAACTCCTTCCACTCCTATCATTACTGAGCTTCATGTGGAAGAAGAGGAGCATCAGAATGTCCCTATTCAGCCAAGTGTGCCTAAAAATCCTGAACTAGTTCAACAGACTGATCAAGACCCACCATTTCCTCAAAGGTTAGAAGTTGTTAAACATAAGGAAGAGAAGGAGGAAACAACCTTTGACATTCTGGATCAGTTGAAACACATATGCGTTAAGATACCTTTGTTTTAGGCTGTAAAAGATGTCCCCATATATTGCAAAGAAATCAAGGAAGCATGTCTCAAAAAGCCAGGGAGGAAAAAGAAAAACCCCACTACCATTCATGTGGTGGGACAATTGGCAGATATTATGCTTAGGAAAGTTACTGTTCCTAAATACACTGACCCAAGTAGTCCTGTGGTAGGAGTTATTATAAATGGAATCCAAATAAAGAATGCTCTAATTAACTTGGGAGCAAAAATAAATGTGATGACTAAGGAAATCCTGTAGCAACTGAATGTTGCAAATATGAGGCCTACTCCTACTATCCTACAGCTTGCTGATAGTTCCAATGTCAAATCAGATGGCATAGTAGAAGACCTTGTTGTAACTCTAGACTCTTGGGAGTACCCAAAAAATTTCATGATCCTCTCCCCTAAAGCTACACTAGGAGGGTATCCCATTATTCTTAGAAGGTTGTGGTTAGCCACAACAAATGCTTACATTGGATTTCGGTCAGGGGACATGACTATTTTTGATGGAAGAAGCACTAAAAAGCTTGTTCTCTACCCTCCTGCTCAACCATCCCATGATATGGATAACCCCATATGGCCACATGTTGGAGAAGAGGCTGAGGAAGTCAATTCAGTGGCACAACTCATGATGATAGAATAAGTCCTTTTATGCAGCTCCAGGAAGAAGATGAAGTATTGTCCCACATAATTTAGAACCATTGTGAGTTGCATGAAGAATCATCCACTCATGAATCTGGTTATGTGGGTCCAGTGAAGACACTTCTGTCCACTCCTCCTACAACTGAACCTCCTGCAACAATAGATATTCTTCATACATTGTTGTTGCGTGAGTTAAAAATTACAAGAACTAGTGAAACAACCATGATTGAGTTAACCAAACAAGTGCAAGTGTCAGAAGGGAAACATCTGAATATTAATAGCAAGTTGAATCAAGAACAACAATTGTCCTTGACAAACCTGTTGAAGAACCATCAGCATGCATTTGCATGGGATTACCATGACATGAAAGGATTGGATCCCAAGCTCTATACTCATAGGATATATATCATAGATGACTGCACACTAGTAAGGCAACCACAAAGGAGAATCAACCATGCATTGAGGGAGATTGTAAAAGGGGAATTACATAAAATATTCAATGCAAGATTTATCTACCCTATCTCAGACAACCAATGGGTGTCCCCATTGGTAATTGTGCCTAAAAAGGGAGGTAAATGGAGAGTTTGTGTTGACTACAGAGAACTAAACTCTACCACCAAAAAGGATCATTTTCCATTTCCTTTCATAGACCAAGTATTGGATTCACTTGCAGGTAAGCAATATTTTTCTTTCCTAGATGGATTCAATGGTTATAATCAAATAGAAATTGCACCTGAGGATCAAGAGAAGACAACCTTTACCTCTCCTTGGGGGACTTATTCCTATTCAGTACTTCCATTTGGTTTATGTAATGCACTTGCAAGCTTTCAAAGAGTAGTCATTAGTATATTTTAGATATCTCACATGATTGTATGAAGATCTACATGGATGATTTTACTACCTATGGTGTTGATTTTACAGAAGCATTAGAAAATCAAAGGAAATTTTTACAGAGATATGAGGACCATAATCTGTCCTTGAATAGTGAGAAATGCTTCATGATGATGTAGGAAGGAGTAGTCCTTGGCCACTACATCTCTCAAAAAGGAATTCAAGTGGACCCAACCAAGATTGAGGTGATTACCAATCTTACTATTCCTGCCAAGCAAAAAGATGTTAGAAGTTTCTTGCGACATGGAGGATACTACAGGCGCTTTGAATCAAATATTTCAATAAGATGACAACACCACTATATAATCTTCTAACTAAAGATGTTGAGTTCCAGTGGATAGAGGATTGTGACAAAGCATTCTCTAAGTTGAAAGCAGCCTTAACCCATGCTCCTATACTCAAAGGCCCTAATTGGGAACTCCATTTTCATATTCGCATAGATGCATATGATTATGCTATAGGAGTTGTCTTGGGATAGAAAGAGGGAGCAATTGAGAATGCAATCTACTTTGTCAGCAAGAACCTACAAAGAGCTGAGTTTAACTACATAGTGACAGAGAAGGAGATGTTGACAGTCATCTATGCCCTTAACAAGTTCAAGCATTACATAACATCAACCATAAGACACCTCATGAATAAGCCCTTGATTTAAGGTAGGCTAGCAACTTGGTGGTTGTTATTGATGCAGGAATTTGACATCACCATTGTTGACAAACCAGGAAAGGAAAATGTTGTAGCAGACTTTCTCTCCAGATTGACTGCATTAAAGGACACTCAAGTCATTGATGATTCTTTCCTTGATGAAAATTTGTTTTCTATTAGTGTGTAAACACCTTGGTATGCTGATATAGCCAATTATCTAGTTATAAGTAGAGTTCCTCCTCATTTCTCTCCAAAAGAGAGAAGGGTGCTTATTAAGAAAACTTTTCCTTTCTCATGGATTGTAGGATGTTTATTCCACACTAGACCAGATCGTGTAATGAGGAGATGTGTAAGGGAAGATGAAACATATGATATACTGAATGCATGCCACAATTAGCTAAGAGGATAGCAATGAAGATTCTTAATACAGGATATTGTTGGCCCACACTTCATAAGGATGCAGACAAGTATACTAGGAAGTGTGATAGATTTCAGAGGATGGGCCGACCAACTAAATTTGATGAGATGCCTCTATACCCTAGGTATTCATCACACCATTTGATAAATGGGGATTTGATTTTGTAGGTCCCATTGATCCACCATCAAATGGAAAATCCTACATCTTGGTTTGCACTGACTATTTGACCAAGTGGGTTGAGGTTAAAGCTATGAAACATGCTAGAGATAATAAAGTTGCAGAATTCCTCTATGAGGAAATATTCACACTGTAGACATTCAAAATATCTTGATTGATATCATGCACTCAATCTTGATTCAACTAACACCAATTCTTCCTTAATCACTTCCACACTAACCATTTAATTGAATGATTTTTATTTAATTAAATTCATCAAAATTCCTCCTTAATCAGATAATACACTTTATCAAATTATTTCATCATGTTCTTCCTTTAATTAAATTAAAATCCTGAAGGTTCTTCCTTTAATTAAATAAATCAACTTTATTTAATTAAATCCTAAATTCATCTCCTTTAATTAAACAAATCAACTTTATTTAATTAAATCCTAAATTCATCTCCTTTAATTAAACAAATCAACTTTATTTAACTAAATCCTAAAGTCATCTCTTTTAATTAAATAAATCAATTTTTATTTAATTGAATTGTTAATCTTCCAACATCTTCTCATTTGATTTAAATAAAATCAAAATATTTAAATTAAATGTCACAATCAACTAATTCCACCTAAGTTAGTTAATACCAAATTAATTAACTCCTAACACTAATCCTCCATTTCTCTAGCTTTTGCAAGTTGTACATGTAAATCAATTTATTTGATTTACTAATTCCCCATATTTTCATTCAAATATGGCATATTCTTGGAATATCCCACCCATTTGAATTTTCCCTCTCAAAGGACTTTTGTCCTCCACCTTTGCATTAAAATCTCTTACATGTCCTCTCCTTGAGCCAATTTGGCATTAACTCCTCTTACAACTCTTCTTGTACAAGCCATCTTTTGAATTTCAAATTCCACCTACATGCATTTAACATGCACATTGTTCAAAATGTGCTTCACTCTCCTTTGTTATCATGTTCACAAGTCGCACAATGCCATTGGTCCTTTTTTAATCCCACATTCCTCCTATTCTTCAATCCTCCATCCTTCTTCCTTATAAATAGAGGCCTTCTCTATTGATTTGAGAGAGAGAGGTTTATGCAAGTTTATTATCCTAAATTTCATCCAAGTTAGCATAGAATTTCTCCATCATAGCTAGGTTATTGGAATTTTGCATCAAATTCATCTTGTTCATCACACATCCATCATCAAGCTTATCAAGGGATTGGGAAAGGGCTTCTTTCCACATCAAAGAAGCACCAATCCCCCTATGGGATGTTGGTTTGAGCATTAGAATAGAGTTTCATTTATGATTTATTTGTATAGTTTAAGATATTTTTCTTTGTTTCCATATTCACATGTTCAAAGAATTTCATAGGGAATGTTTGGTTTACACTTGTTTAGTGACTAATGATCACTTGTTTGTTCATGTTTGAGTAGGTCTAAGCTAAGCATTCACACACACGTTATGGGGTTCCAAGAGAGATAGTGACAAATCAAGGGGCTCAATTTACATCAACCCTTGTCACAACATTGGTCAATGAATATAATGTAAGGCACAGGAAATCTACCCCCTATCACCCTCAAACCAATGGCTAGGTTGAGGTGACAAATAGGGAAATAGAGGCTATTTTGACAAAAATAGTGGCAATTCACAAGAAGGATTGGGAAAAAAAATTGCCAGGAGTTGTTTGGGCTTACATAACCACTTGAAAGACAACCACTGGTTTCACTCCTTTTGAATTACTGTATGGAAAAACAACCATGATGCCCATAAAGTTTGAGCATAAAAATCTTAGGACAACAATAGATCTTGGGATAAACATATCTGAGGAATAGGACATAATCATGCAGCTGAATGCTTTGGATGAGATGATAAAGTCAGCACTTAGATAGTGAAAAATAAGAGGGTCAAATGGCATGACAAATACATAAAGAAAAAGAAGTTCCAGCCAGGTGACTTGGAACTCCTTTATGACTCTAGGTATCAAGATAATGCAGGCAAGCTGCAGACCAGGTGGTTGGGATCGTATGAAGTTGTAGAAGTCTTCCCCAATGGTGTTGTTCAACTCACAACCATTGAGCCTATCAGATTCAAGCTCTTGGTCAACGGTCACCACCTCAGGTTATATCATAAACTGACTTCCAAACAAGAATTTATGCAGTAATTTATTCAACACCAAACCTCTGAACTTCCTGCAGCCGAAGGATGTGGACCTAGTGTCCCTCCTTCTGACTAATCATGGTATGCATGCAATCACATCATAATAAAGGTCTCCACTTTTGTGGGAATCCATTTCTCCATCAATAAATTCATCCGCCCATCCATCTCCATCTTTTCTCTCTCTTCCATAACTCCACCATCACTTCACTTCACCATCACTTCATTCCATCACCACTTCATTTAATTGCTCAACTATACTTTTAAATTAACCCGTACTTCTATCCACATTATTTGCAAATGAGACTCCAAATTTTTAGGTACGTGTGTGACAATCAGTTATATCTTAATTATCTTAAGTGCATTTATTTAATTATTGTACATTTTAATGTTGATATTTCACATATCATATATTTGTACTCTACCCTGTCACATCATAATTACCACCCAGCCTATGTGGACACATGCTCTAATTTAGGTTGGGGGGGAGTGTCAACCCACATGTCCACGTGTCTTACATGCCACCAAATTTGAAATGAGCCAATTTGAATGAAATAGTTGAAATGACGGCTTGCATGTGTGACATGACACTGAACCACTGCCATTTTTCTTGATGATACCCTTCATTTATGTTTCTTTATTTCCTTAGTCATAATCTTAAACGTCACCAAAAAGGTAAATATCATATGACATTGGCATTAGCACTATAGAGGAGTTGCAGGAAGAAGAATAAATTGGGTTTTTAGAGAAGGATTGTAGTAAAGGAAATTTCGTAGAAGCGTTTGCTTGATTGTGGGAAAAAAAAGGGCGATCAGTTGATTAGGAATGAACCTACAGTTCACGATGTGATACTGTAGGATGCACTTTCACTAGCCGAGTTTAGGAATTGTGGATGGTTGGACTACTTCCTAAAACTTGACAGCTTCAATGAGGACATTGTGCTAGAATTTGCATAGACACTCTTTAATGGGAAGGCAATGGTAAAAGGGATAGAAGTGATAGCCACTGAGAATGGAATTACAGAGGTAACAGGTTTTCCTGCCGATGGAGAGTCATACCCTGCTTCCAGGGACATGAGGTCAACTAGGGAAAAATTCATTGAACCTAGTGACCCTCTGCTGGTTGTAGATAAGCAAGGAACGAGGATAACTTCTCTGCCAAAGAAGCAGAAAAAAGTATCCGTCTACATTGTGAAGTATATTACTTGTGAGGGTCATCAGTCATGCCTCCATTCTATGCATTTTAAGCTCCTAAACCATATGAGACATGGAAGAAGGATGAACGTTCCTAATGTGCTACACAACCTCCTTGCAATCATGGCAGCTGAAATGAATAAAGGTAGGGACAATTCTATTTCTCACCGCTGTTTGATAAAATTGTTAGTAGAAAAATATTTACAAGAAGTGTCTGGTATGACATGGGAAGAATTTGTAAACATTGATCAATTCAAACTAGAGAATGTGCGTCCTAGAGGTTAGCCTTAAGCTCGTAGGGTTAGTAGGGGTGAGAGGGTTGCTAAAACCACTCTTGGGGATTCAACCTTTGGATCAAACCCTCTTGCAGCCAAACCAACAATAGAAATTGGCTCCTCTGAGTCAGAATATTAAGATGAGGAAAGTGTTGGAAACTTGCAGCCAATTCAAGACAATTTCCACATAACCCATAAAGGAATCTATGCATTTAAATATTCAGAATCCACATGCAAGAGAATAGACAACATACCCATGAAAATATGACACAATATATACCCTGGGAAAACCCTCAAGAGGGAAAAAACCGAGCCTCGAAAAGCATCCATCTCTCATGTATTATTTAGCAATAAGATTACAATACATCTTCTGAGTCTCCATGAACATCATTGAAGAAACAAGCTCTCTCCAAGCAATCCATGCGAACAAGCATGCAACCACACATCCTGTGCCATGCTTCAAACCCTCACAAATGCTAACCAGAGCTAATCATGCAAAATTGCATCTCCTTTCAATAACTAGCTTTGTGGTTGCTTTTATAGAAGCAAGCTCCCACAAAACCACTAAGTGGTATTGCACAAAACTATGTGACAATAACTATGAGATTACAAACCATGTCCCCTTATTTAATATTGGGTGCTTTATTTATTATTTCCCCAATATTAAATAATTACATTTTTACAACTTAACTTTTGTTCCAATGTTACATACAACATTAAGTGGCCCCAAGAATAATTACATTAAATACATAATGCAAGGTGTACAACACACCTTTTCCCAACAGAAAGTTCATCCTCAGACCCTAATGTTAATGTTCTTCCCAAAACCCCAATTCGAACTAGGGTTGCCATTAGAAAAGAAGAAGCACAAATGAGAGAGGCAAAAAGTAGGAAGCGGAAGGCCAAGAAGCCAATGCCAGAAAAAGTAACACCAAGCCCTAGGAAACAGAAGGTTGATGACACTGGTCTTCCTGCAGCTGGAGAAAAACATAAAATCCCTCCTAAGAAATCAAAACCAACTGGGCTAGCTGTTGATATGCATCCAAAGAGAAGCCCTAGATTCAGAAGATCACCTAGGAAGGTGACAAAAGCCCCTATAGGGTAGGTAAATGTTGAAGAAAAAGATATTTTTGAAGAACAAGAAAACATAAGATTAGCAGAGCTTGCTGCTATTGCAGAGTAGGTTGAAAACCAAGAACCACTGCAATCTGAACAAGAAGAACAACAAGAATCATTGCAACTAGTGTCATTTGAACAACAAGAATCGACACGAGGAAATATTTTGGTAGGGAAACATAAACCTCCCACTTTTTCATGGAATCTTGTAGCTCTTAACTTATGGAGTGAAATGCAAAGGAAAGAGGAGGAGTGGAAAAAGGAAAAACGCAAGCTACCGGAAGAAGTTAAAAAGAAAAATGTAGAAATTGAAGAAAATAATGCTGATATTGCTACCTTGAAGGATAAGGTAGATAATGTGGTAGCTTTAGTATATGCACTACATTTGAAGGAACAACATATTTCCTTCAAGTTGTCAAGGATTATTTTAGGATTAAGCCCTTCTATTGACACTCCACATGAGTTTTTCCAAGCCTACCAGTCTTCCCCTCCTAAAGTTAAAAATTTGTTGTGTGAACTATACCTGCATAATTATGTTTTGCCTAATGACCATGATTGGAACCCATTACTATACATTGGAGATATCCATTTAAGGGCATTTATGTCATGGATCTAGAATGAAATTAGCTCGGGGTAGTAGTTTAGAACTTACAGGGAAAGGGAACTTCATACCCCTCTGTTTCTCATTGTGGAATCCAGTAACCCCTTAGATATTTATTATACATGGGATATAATTCTTTATCACCCAAGCTACAAAAATAGGATCATGCTTGTTAGAACAAAGCATATCAGGAATACGAGAAGGTAGCTGACACTATAGGGAAAATAGTAATGGGGTACCTATCATAGAGGTGGAATAGTTTGACAGATTAGTTGAAACAAGCCGAACCCTACTCTTTGCAAAATTATGCTACAACATGTAAACGGTGTCCTAGGTACATACAGATTGGAAAGATGACACAACAATATTGGCTTCCATTAACATTTTAGCCACCTACTTTGTTATGGCATGTACTAGATTACATATATTATCAGTATGACAGAGCTACAAAAAGGAAAAGATGGAGCAGTTTGGAAAAAAAAAGCAAGGATTCTATTGGGATCCTAATTAAGATACTACAAAGACTGATCTAGGACAATTAGCAGTTGGCGAATTCTAAGCATTGACTAGGCAAAGGAATAGCGCTCCCTCTGCTGGAGGACCAACAAAACATTAGGTTAGGGGGAGATGATGAGTCCAACTAATGGCTCAATTTTGATAGGGTTTATCATATATTTGTTGTTATTATAGACTTTGGCACTTGGTTGTTGACATTCTCCATGTTATTTCCTTAGATTTATAAACCATGGAAATAAAATTATCCTTGTGACCTTAGATGCCATTAACATGCTATATGAATTATCTATGTTAATTTTACATGTGGTTGAATGGATGTTACTTTAAGGTAATTTTGGATATGCAATTTTTTGTGCATGTTAATGACATCATGCAGGTTCACATTAAGATGCTGATGTAAACGAAGCTTGCAAAGTGGAAGAAACTCCTGCTAGTTGGTCAAAGGAGGGAAAACTCTCAATGGAGGGAAATTCCTAGTTCAAATGAAAGATTATAACTACCTTTTAATGGTCATATTTGTTAGTTGAGTGAATCTAGGGAGTGTGTTGTGCTGGATTCTTGTTAGAGAAAGTCTTCTTTAAACAAATTTGGCGCATGCATAACTTCCTCCCTCTCTTTTCTATGCTTTCAATAAATGTCATCCTCCTATTTTGTTGGAGTTGACTACCTAGGTAGTTAGGGTTAGTTAGAAGTTTTTCCCTCTATAAATAATGGTTAGATGCCCCTTTTCATAAGGTTGGATGTTTTGATATTGTACTTGCATTTTCCAGTTTTAGTAATACAGTGATATTGCTGATATGTTGTAATCATGTTTTCAAGAAATAAAATGATATTTTGATTTGCTGCATCCAAGTTAGCTTGAGGGAGACTCACTCAAGGGGGCCCACTTGGTGAGAAATCCACCCATTTAGTTCAAAGTTATTTTTCTATTCAGTAATTAGTTTCGGTTTCAATAATTGTCTATTCCTACAGCCACTGGAAGTCTGTTATGTGACTGTTCCTGCAACCAAGGCAGACATAGTAGTTTCCTATCTATTTGTTGAGATTTATATTTCTATCATCCATTTCCAGTCTAGTTGTTGATGCTTAGTGTAGTTGTTGATTCATGCTCAGTACTTATGTTAATTTCTTTCCAACATTTTACTTTAAGTACTATTTCTTTCCTAGTTTAAGGATGATTGTAGTGGAGTTCTAGTGCACATATAGTGCTGACCCATTTCAAGTTTACGTCCCTGGGTTGACAATGAAATGCACCTTCATGATGAGTAAGATAGCTACTTAGTGTAGATGCTTAATTTCTAAGTCACAACTCTAGGGCTTAGTTATTCAACCATTAAAGGAGGCCAACAATTTGTATAATTTTTCTTAAGCCATATTTTTTCTACCCATTATACTGTATTAAATGAACCATATGATTCAAATTTGACTATCTACAATAAGCATGCATTCATATGCTAACATATTAGTGTAGACATCCAAATTTGGACACTTAATTTATCCAAATTTACCACTTTTCATCTAAACATCCTCTTATCCAAGTTAATTAAGTAATATTATTATTATTTAATTAATATCCTTAATTCTGTCAAATCCAATAATTAAATACCTTACCCGCTTTAATCCTCTTTTCATCAAATGAATTAAATAAATATTACATTTATCTAATTCCTTACATGTCATTTTCATCTAATCCTAATCCATCTCCTAATCTCTTCGTTAAGAATGTGCATATGCCTAATCCTTGATTAGGATGTGTCACATCCTCCAACTTTTGCAAATTGGCTTCTAATCCTCATTAACCCCTAATTATCCTCTAATCACTTATTAATCAAACCTAATTAGTACCTTTGTCAACTCTCCCCATCCCCCAAGGAATTTTTAATTCCTTTTTATTCACCCTAGGTTCCTCTCTTCCCCATGTGAATTTTTATTTCACATTTTATTCTTTCTAGAATCCCCTTTTCCCATGCATCTTCTAGAACCTTTGACTTGTCACATCAAGTCACATGTAACAAATTCCCACCTTTTGGGAACCTTGTCTTATCCACTAGATTCTTCCAATCATTGTGAATTTAAAATTCACTTTTATTCTCCCAAAGTTTTCCCCTTGCCCATGTGATCATTAAAAGGTCACATCAAAGTACTTGGAAGGTAATTGTCCTTCCTCCACATCATGTACCTCCCTTCCACATCACCTACACATCATCTCACCCTTAGCCATCTCACAATCCACATGTCAAGATGTGAGGGCTTGTGAGTCCTCAACTCACCTTAGCCCTTCATCTTGGCCTTGTTGGATAAATCCCAACTATTGAATTCTCTAGAGAATTCAAGTTTCTCTATAAATACCCCTTCCTCTAAGGCATTTCTAACACTTTCATTTTGAGCAACCTTATGCTGCCAATTTGCATTCTCAAGCATTTGCTATCATTTAGCCATCCATTTAGTCATTTTGCATTATCAATCTTGCATCTAGTAACATCAAAAGCCATCTAAGGAGCATACAAATTCATCTAAATCAAGGGCCAACCAAGGAGTCTTCAATAGCAAGGAAGATATAATCGATTTGCATTTTATTTCATCTATTTTCCTTGTTTTATACTTCTTTAGGCTAATCATTGAAGTGTTCTTAGTATTTTATCATTTGCATTTTAGGATATTTTGCACATTAAAATAGGGTAAAATTCTGAGGTACACATTTTTGGCATGCCTGGTGGGACCCACAAGTGGGTTCCTTAATTTAACGTTCGTTGTTGTTGAGTTTTTTGAAGGAATACGTCGCAGTGGGGCGACTACGCCCCTGATTTTTCCACAGTGGGGTGACTACGCCCCTGATTTTCCACAATGGGGCGACTACGCCCCTGATTTTTTGCAGTGGGGCGACTATGCCCCTAATTTTCTACAGTGAGGCGACTACGCCCTTGATTTTCTGCAGTGAGGCGACTACACCCCCCCTGGGCTGAAAATTATTTTTGGCTAACACTTTTTCTGCAGTGAGGTGACTACACCCCTGATTTTCTGCAGTGAGGCGACTACGGCCCCCTAGGCTGAAAATTATTTTTGGCTAATACTTTTTCTGCAGTGAGGCGACTACGCCCCCCCTGGGCTGAAAATTATTTTTGGCTAACACTTTTTCTATAGTGAGGCGACTACGCCCCCTGGGCTGAAAATTATTTTTGGCTAACACTTTTTCTGCAGTGAGGTGACTATGCCCCCCCTAGGCTGAAAATTATTTTTGGCTAACACTTTTTCTGCAGTGAGGCGACTACGCCCCTTGGGCTGAAAATTATTTTTGGCTAACACTTTTTCTGTAGTGAGGTGACTACGCCCCCTGGGCTGAAAATTATTTTTGGCTAACACTTTTTTTGCAGTGAGGCGACTACACCCCCCTGGGTTGAAAATTATTTTTGGCTAACACTTTTTCTGTAGTGAGGTGACTACGCCCCCTGGGCTGAAAATTATTTTTGGCTAACACTTTTTCCGCAATGGGGCGACTACGCCCCTGATTTTTCGCAGTGAGGCGATTACGCCCCTGATTTTCCACAGTGAGGCGATTACACCCCTGATTTTCCGCAGTGAGGCGACAACGCCCCTGATTTACTACAGAAGGGCGACTGTGCCCCCTTGTCACCGTGAAACAACACATTTTGAAAGGGTTATCCGTTCGCTCAAACTTTTTGAAATATCCTTGTTGTTTGCCTTAATCTAAGAACATAGTTTAATTAGGGGAAGTAATCTTCATTACTTGTTGTGTCTATCTTTTATGTTACCCAAAGGGAGCATTAGCTTGTTTTCGCTTTCCCCTTGCACTTCATGTGAGCCTGGGGAGTAGTTGGAAACAGTTAGTGCTTTCTTTCTAGTGGGACCTGCTTGGGGATTTCATCACCCCAAGGGATGATTCCAACCATGTGTATCGACGGGGTATATAAAGGGGGGAGAGCGAAAGCTGTACTTCAATCCAGTCATGTCGTAATTGGTGGAGCATCGAAGCTAGGGTGATACCTAGATAGACGTGAAGAGTTGGTTCTAGCCCTTCAGTATCTCGCTGGGGTTCTCGATTCATGCTTGTGACGGGCTGGTGTTCACAGTTGTGCCTCACGTACCGAGAGTATATTGAGGACTCCCTAGACACCATGTGCATCCTAGATTAAGACCTCTTTGGCCATAGCCTTAACACTAATCGTAGGATTGTGTTTGCTTGAGAGTGTTTTCTTGTGAGAAACCAGTGAATTTTTTGACAAATTGGCCTTATCATTGTCATTTTAAAGTCCTTGGCATAGTCATTTTCATCAAACCAAGTCCCGAACTTTCTGCAGTGGGGTGATTACGCCCCTGATTTTCCGTAGTGGGGCGATTACACCCCTAATTTTTCGCAGTGAGGCGATTACGCCCCTGATTTTCCACAGTGAGGCGATTACGCCCCTGATTTTCTATAGTGGGGCAACTACGCCCCTGATTTTCCACAGTGAGGCAATTACACCCTTGATTTACTGCAGAGGGGCGAATTTGCCCTCCTGAACACCCGAAATCGCCCCATTTGGATCCGTTTAGCCTCTAAATCATTGTCTAATCATTCCAAACCTTTGTATCATCATCCCAAGCCTCTGTTTTGTCATTCTAAACCTCTGAAAACCTCCATTTGATCATTTTAAACCTCTATTTATACCATTCCAAACCTTCACTTAGCCATTCCAACATTCGTTTGACTAAGTAGTCTTTCATCCCTTTCAAATCCTCCTCTCACTCATTTCGAGTAATATTTCATCCATTCCAAGCATCCATCTCCTCATTCTAAGAGTTGTTTATCATTTCCAACCAATTGTTTACTCGTTTCGAACTTGATTTTCCGCAGTGGGGCGATTACGCCCTTGATTTTTTGCAATGGGGTGATTACGCCCCTAATTTTCTGCAGTGGGGCGATTACGCCCCTATTTTTCTGCGGTGGGGCGATTACGCCCCTAATTTTCCATAGTGAGGTGATTATGCCCCTGATTTTCTATAGTGGGGCGATTACGCCCCTGATTTTTCACAGTGGGGCGATTACGCCCTTGTTTTTCTGCAGTGGGGCGATTATGCCCCTGATTTTCTACAGTGAGGCGATTACGCCCCTAATTTTCTGCGGTGAGGCGATTACACCTCTAATTTTCCATAGAAGGGTGATTACGCCCCTGATTTTTCGTAGTGAGGCGATTACGCCCCTGATTTACTGCAGAAGGGCGAATTTTCCCTCCTGAACACCCAAAATCACCCCATTTGGATCTGTTTAGCCTGTAAATCATCGTCTAATCATTCCAAACCTTTGTATCATCATCCCATGCCTCCATTTTTTCATTCTAAACCTCTGAAAACCTCCATTTGATCATTTTAAACCCCCATTTTTACCATTCCAAACCTTCACTTAGCCATTCCAACATTCGTTTGACTAAGTAGTCTTTCATCCCTTTCAAATTCTCCTCTCATTTTGAGTAATATTTCATCCATTCCAAGCACCCATCTCCTCATTTTAAGAGTTGTTTATCATTTCCAATCAATTGTTTACTCGTTTCAAACTTTCAATCATTCATCCATTATAAGCAATCATTAGTTTCGAGTGCTTGATCATTTATCCATTCCAATCATTTTTCCAAATACGATCATCTATTTCCTCAATATGATTATCCAACACCCCATTCCAATCGCCCGTCTCTTTGTTTTAATAGCCTGTTTACCCACTTAAAGAGTCCACTCCATAATGGGGCAAATCTGCCCTAAAAAGGGGCAAATTTGCCCCTCCGTGAGGGCACAGTCGCCCCAAAAGGGGTCACAAACGCCCCAGGAGGGCACAGATGCCCCAGAAGGGGGCACAGACACCCCAGGAGGGCACAAACACCCCAAGAGGGCACAGATGCCCCAAAAGGGGGCACAAATGCCCAGGAGGGCACAGACGCCCCAGAAGGGGGCACAAACGCCCCAGGAGGGCACAGTCGCCCCTTTGCACAAAATTGGCAAACAAACATATCCAGTTCCCAAATTTGACCAATCCCATCATATCTTTCAATCCAATCCTAATTATGAGAATTTTTTCACTCGTTCTTAGTACTCGTTCATCTATTTTGAATCTTCCTCCCCTCATTCTGAGAGTCATTTATCTATTCTGAGCACACGTTTGCCCGTCATCAACACTTTTCTAAAAGTCATCGTTTCATCACCAAAATCACATAAGTGCCACTTAGAAAATCATTAGAGTCCATATCTAGCATCAAATAATCCATCCCAATCATCTAGACTTCATTTTGAGAATTTTGATTTTTGTGTCGAAATTTCCAGAGGCCGTAACTTTTGACTCGGGTGTCCATTTGAGCTGAAATTTTACAGGTGGTTGCGTTATGAGATGGCTTGTGGATCCTTGATTGAATGGAAGCCCCTCGGACCCCATTTTTCCACATTTTCGAGGCCTTAAACTTTCATCTTAACCCTCAAAATCGCAATTTAGTGTTTTTTTCCAACATTTTGAAAAATCATTTTTGTCAATAACTCAAAATGTGTGTCTCAAATTTGGGATATTAGTTGGAAATTCATCCTATCTTGGTTTTGGGTATTTTTTGGAAAAAAATTGGACTCTCAAAAGTACGTCCGTGAGGTTTCCTAAAATAAAAAAAAATTGACAATTTTTGAAAATTGCCAAATCTAGAAAAATCTGATTGTCAGCACCTTACGTTCTTTAAACCCTAGAATTTGGTGTAGAATCAATCCCATCATATCCTCCAATCATTCTAAGCTTCAACTCATTTCTAATCTGAGCTTTAATCTAATCCCAATCTGAGCTTAACCAAAACCCTAATCTGAGCTTTAGTCATTTCAACCTTTCATTCATCCATTCTAAACAGTTGTTCTCCCTTTTAAATCATTCATTTACTCATTCCATGTAAACACTCATATATTTTGAACCTTCATCTATCATCTCAAACTTTGTTTTAGCAATTCTGATCATCCGTTTACTCGTTCTGAGTAAACGTTCATCCATTTCACACATTCTTTCATCATTCTGAACTCTCGTTCTATCATTCCAATCATCTGTTTACTCATTCTGAGTAAACATTCATCTGTTTCAAACCTCCTTTCGTCATCCCAAACTCTCGCTCTATCGTTCCAATCATTCGTTTACTCATTTTGAGTAAACATTCATCTGTTTCACACATACTTTCATCATTCTGAACTCTCGTTCTATCATTTTGATCATCCTTTTACTCGTTCCGAGTAAACGTTCATCCATTTCACACATCCTTCATCATTCTGAACTCTTGTTCTATCATTCTGATCATTCGTTTACTCATTCTGAGTAAACGTTCATCCATTTCACACATCCTTTCATCATTTCAAACTCTCGTTCTATCCTTTCGATCATCCATTTACTCGTTCTGAGTAAACATTCATCCATTTCACACCACCTTCAATCATTTTGAACTCTCATTCTACAATCTCGATCAATCATCTACTTGTTCCGAGTAATCTATCATTCATTCTGAGCTTTCATCTTCTTGTTCTGAGAATCATTCATCTATTCTTAGCAGTCATTTACTCGTTCCAAATAATCATTCATCCATCCCGATCAATCATTTACTCATTTTTAGTATTTGTTCATCCACTTTCTTTCATCCATTTCTCCAATCAAATCATCATTTCCCCCATCCAAATCCCTTGAACTTCGTCTTGGGTTATCATCCAAATTGACCTAAGTGTCTGATCTGATCGTCCTCATCAACATTTGCTTAGGATTGTCATTTGTCCTAAGTTAATCATCATCGTTGGCCCAATCAATTCACTTTCAATCTCAAGGTGGATTCGGTGCTACAATCATCCACTTATCCTTTTATCTGATCAATCAGTATCCTAAGTCATCTAAGATAATCTCTGAATGGGATTTGCAGCCTCTTTCGTCATCTTATCCTATCCATCAGTTGATCTTATCAATCATTGATCAATCCAATCTAATCACATCACCTTCAACCTAATCAATCTACTTCCATCTCGAAGCAAATTCGGTGTCGATTGTCAGAATCAATCCCATCACATCATCCAATCATCCTAATCTGAGCTTTAATCCAATCCAAATCCGAGCTTGACCCAAATCCTGATTTGAGCTTTAGTTCGATCCCATCCAAAATCTTTTCATCCATCCTCTTTATCCTTTCACCATCATGAATCCTTATCCTCCATCAATAGTGGTCAAGGGAAACCCTAATTACATTGACAACGATAACGAAAGTCTTGTCGATCAAGAGGAATAACACATAGATTCCCTTGACACTATCATTACTAGTAAGCTTTCTCCACCCACTTTCCAAAATCCAATCGCCCTTTCGAGTTATCCCATTATGTCTTCATCTATGCCTAATCATGTTGCTTATGCTACCTTTTGACAAGGGATATCCATCATACCCTTCATCTACATCATCCTCTTATCCTAGTCTACCATCTCAATACCCCTATCCTAATCCCCCATCCACATCCTCCTATCTAAATCCTTCATCTGCATATACCCACTAGCCTAATCTTCCATGCCAATCTGCTCACTCTAATCCTACATTCGTACCTTCGTATCCTAATCCAACATCCACATCAACTTATCCTAATTTGACATCCGCAGTTCAATATCTCCATCCACCACCCGCATCCTCATGTCCTAATTCACCATTTCTTAACCCTTCATCTAATCTTAATCCCCGATCTATTCCAAGTCTTGCATCCAATCCCATTCCCCCATCTATTCGAAGTCTTTCATCCAATCCCATTCCCCCATCTAATCCTAGTCCACCAATCCATAATCCTTCATCCACTCCTACCACACCATCTCAACCTAGAGCATTCCAGTTCTTCACTCCAGAAGTTCTCCAAGGACTTATAACAAAGAAGACATCTCCCACTCCACACCTTGAAGTTATCGAATCATGCCATCCCAACCCATCATCCATGGTCATCAGAGATAAGACCCTTCTCCACCCAACACCTGTCATTGATGGTACCACCCCTAGCACCACTCAAACCATCGAAACCATCACATCCTCTAAATCTATTGAGCCCCCATCTCTTACCATCACATCCTCTGAATCCATTGAGCCCCCATATCCTACCATCACATCCTCTGAATCCATTGAGCCACCATCTCCTACCATCACATCCTCTGAATCCACTGAGCGCCCATCTCCTACCATCACATCTACCGAATCCATTGAACACCCAACTCTTACCCCAAGAATCATCGAACCCATCGAATCCCATGAATGTTTTGAATCCTCCATCCTTCCATCTCCCCAACTTGAAGAGTCTCTCCACCACTTTGTCATCTTTCCATCCACACAAGATGAGTCATGCCAAGAGTCTAATCCAAAGCATGCCAACGTATCCCCTTCTCCAGATCAAGATCCTATCATCCCATCTAGTCCACCTCACAATCACAGTCCCCCATCCATTCCATCCCATGATCCCCTTGTCATTCAAGCTTCCACCGCTCCATCTCCATCTCCATCGCATGAGCCCACTACCACAAATATAGATCCTATCATATCCCCTGATCCCTCTCCTAATATCACCCATCCAAATGCTGCTATCCCATCATCTCCCTCTCATAATCCCCCATCATCGCCTAAAACTACTATCCCCACATCGCTTGCATATCCCCTTGGTACTCTCACATTCTTCCATGGTGGCCTCCTTGTTGAAGAAAAACATAGTGTATTTACCACCCATCATCCTCCACTTCATAATGGACTCGCATAATGTTTTCAGAATAACACAAATCCTATCATGGATCGCATGCTCAAGAAAATGAACTATCAAGGAAAAGGTCTAGGCCTTCATGAGCAAGGTATTTTGGAGCCCATCCAAGTCAAAGAACAAATCTCCATGCAAGGTCTTGGACCTGTTTCCCAAGACTCACAATCTAAAGATGTTGGTACAACCTCTAGACGTCCTCAACGAGCCTCTTCCAAAATAAATATAGGCTCTTTCATCGCTCCACTAAATCAAATGTTGCCATCCCTCCTCTATCGTATCGCCTCAAAACAACTGTCCATATTCCTCCTTCATCTGCTCCATCTATTTAGGGTCCTTACATCCTTCCATCCACCATCTCCCATCCTTCATCTCCTCCATCCATCTTGGATTCTTATGTCCCTCCACCCACTGAGTCCAATTTGGGCCCTTATATCCCAAAATCACCCCCTCCATCTCGTCATATTCATCCTTTTATCCATCCAACACCTATCCACGTCACCCATCATACACATCCCTCTCGCATATCCCATAATCAGGATCAACAAAGGCACATACCTACACATTTTCCATCTCCACATAATCCCCATACTCCTACTCCATCACTCCACATCATCCATCTCCTCACACTCATCCCATTACTACTAAAAGCACTTTGGATGTTAAAGAAAAAATGCATAAATCCAAACATCCACATAAATCTGAAGCTCCCCATGTCCCCTCTAAAATACATGGTGAAGAGAAGAAAAATCTAAATCCAAATCAAATCCGTAGGCCACAAAAGCCCACTAAAGCAAATATCAAAACCATGTGGGTCCCAAAGAAAAAAGATGCAATGCTTTCAAATGAAAAATCTGTAACAACATCCAAAAGCTAATCATTTTCATCCACCCTCTCCTAAATCAGTTTTGGGTCCCTATATCCCAACATTCACTATTCCATCTTCTCCATTCTCCCCACATTATCCATCCATTAATCCTCTTATCTTTTTACATCCACCCCCACATGTGCCAATGTTGGTCCATCACACCCCACCCCATCATTCTATCCATACCATTTTCAACATCCCACCCATTACCCCACATATCTCCCCTCTCAAATCCCACTAATTCATCCTCTTGCATAATCCATTTATCCTAATAAGGTTGTACTAACATCCAAGAGTCGCTTCAAACATGGGCTCTAGTTAATACCTCCTATGGAACTTGATGCTTGAGTCCTTCATCCATATCCTTATCGCATGTCTTCTAAATCCCCTTATCAACCTCCCTATCCTTATCCATTTTCATCCCCTTGCTATCTACAAATATAAAAATGTCAAAAAAAAAAAAAAGTAAAAAAGTAAAAAATCCAAAAAATATCAAAAAAAAAAAAATAGTAAATAGAAATAATTCTTCCAATGGTGAAAACTTGGCAAACAAGCGCCTTGGATAAATACCATGATGAAAACCTGGCAAATGGGCGTCATGCGTAAATCCCTATCTGCACTTGGGGGCAACTTCCTGATATGCATTCCCTTCATCCGCTATGCTTCCAGCTATGCACCCATCTTCCTGTTATCCGTCCTCTTCATAAATCCCCTCCATCCCACCTATCTTCCACATCCTACCATCATATCCCATTTATCTCCCATCCCTCCATCCTTCTTGTGATCTTGATCAAAATAGGGGCACCTATCTGTGCATGCTTTGGACACCTCCTATTATACATTCCCTTCATCCATGCGCTATCATATTCCTTAGTCACCCATCCTATCCTCATCTAGTTATCTCCTTTATCTTCCCATCCACTCTTCTTCCATCCCTCATGCCTCCTCATATATGACATATCTAGAGTGGGGGCATTTGCTTCCTTTGTGACATAGTCCTTGGAGACATCATCTATCATAACATCCCTTCATCTCCCTCTCCATCTGTCATGATATCCCTTCCATCTCCCCATCCTTATCATCTATCCTAGCATACCTTTCATCTCCCCATCCTTATCTTCCTATCCATTCAAACAATGTCTTCCATCCTCCATCCCTATCTCTCTATCCATTCTTCCATCTTTATCCTCATCCCATCTCATCCCATCTCACAATCCCTTGTCATTGGTATCTAGCTATAGGCCTCCCTCCATGCAACCCAATGCCATTTATCTAATCATCATCCCTCCTGCTTCTCTTGCACATCTTTCCAATCCCCTATCACTTTTCATCACTCATCTATCTATCATATCATCCTCCCAAGTCATTTTAATGATTTGGATAACTATCCCATCCCTGAGCTTTATGTGATCGTCATCATCAATCGGTCTATCCTATCTCATCATATCGGTGTCATCTTTTTATCCACTCATCCTATCCTCATCCTCCACTCATCCTGTCATCCTCCTTTATCCATCATTTATCTTTGGTCTTTGGTCGAACTACGTTGCCCCTGCGCTTTCACGTAGGCAAGGTCGATCACTTGATCTGCCCCCGGGGATCCCTTATCATCTATCATCGGTCTTTCTTCTTTTTCCATCCTGTCATCCATCGAGGTCTCCATCATGGTCCGTCGTCGGCCTCTAGTCAAACTACATTGCCCTTGCACTTTCACGTAGGCAAGGTCAATCATTTGATCCGCCCCCGGGGTTCCATCATTGATCTTCATTGTCCACTTGGCTCTTCTATCATCTAGCGTCGGTCTTTCTACTTTTTCCATCTTCTCTTTTATCATTTATCATCGATCACCATTGTCCACTTTTCTCCTTTTCTCCATCCTATCTTTATCATCCATCGAATCTCCATCCACGGTCAGTCGACAACCTTTTACCGAACTACAAGGGCTCTGCGCTTTCATGTAGGCAAGACTAATCTTTGATTGGCCCCCGAGCCCCTAGGTCTTTAGGGTGTGTCAGTCTCATGTCTTGTGTCGTGTCATCAAGCTATGCCCTTCTCTAGCTGGTTCTTAACAAACAAGATCCACTCATATCAGCCAATCCAATCGGTCTCAAATATCCTGCGTCATATCAATCATTTAGTTTAGTATCCATCATCTTTGGTCTCAACAGGATGCATCCTTCCTAACAGACCTCATCAACCCCATCCATCCCTTTTGATCCTATGGCAAAGGATGTTTGAACTCGATTGCGATATTTTGATATGTTTGGCTTTTGTTTATCATTTGAGCTCCCTATCATCACTTGTCAAGGCCACCATGATCCATCATATTATGGTGTGTTTTGATTGGTCGACATAGGGGCATATTTTGATTTTTTTTATTTTTATTTATGTCTTCTTGGTTGTCCCACGTAGTACCCACCAAGATCCTTGTGGTCTTGTGTTACACTGGGGCATCCTTTTGTGCTTGTGGTTATCTCAATAGCTGGCCCGACCAAGGTCTTCATGACTTTGGGGTGTTGGGAGAGCCTTCTTGTCTGTTGTGTTTGTTTCATGCATTAGACACTAATACACCTTGGTTCCACATACCCTGGCACTTTGTGTCTTATGCTATAGCAAAAATCAGTGCTCCGAAGATGGCAAATTGCATTAGGATTGCATTTCATTATCCATTCTATCGTCTTGCATGTATCCCCCCATCCATTCATCCTTCATCCTTATCTCACATCTCTATCCAACCCCCATCCATTCCATTTAGTCCAAATCATCTAATCATATCCTTGGTCTTGTTCCCAGTCTTGTTACAAGCCTTGATCCAATCATCCTCATCATCATCATCATCATCCAGATGTATTCTTACATATCCCTTTGGTGTTGTTTTGGGGTGTATCCTTCCCTTGTCAATAACACTTTCATCATCATCATCGGGAGGTCTTCTTCCCTATCCTTTAGTGGTGTTTTCGGATGTATCCTTCCCTCATCAATACCACTCATTAGGATGTATCCTTCCCTATCCTCATGTTGTTTTGAGATCTCTCATTCCCTCATTGACGACACTCCATCCATCATCCACCCCCTTTTGGCTTGTACCTTGACTGGGGCAACATCATCTTCGTCTTTGCATCCATTTCTGCTTCCCAAGCTCCTGTCGCCTTTTCATCCTTTCATATCCATCCCTTTGCATCCTCTTCCTCATCTCCCATTTCACCATCTCATCCATTTCGAGAGCACATCCGTGTTCTCTTGAACCCGCCTGTCCTCTCGAGGGGGCATCCTCAATCCCTAACCTTCATCTTCACCCCCATCATCTTTCTTCCTAGTCATCCCTTTGATGACTAGGGCATCTTTTCCGATCTAACCATCTCCTTTTGGGTTCTGTATTTTAATATTCTTTGAAATGATGCCACTTCGTAACACCATCTCAAAGAGGGGCAAAATGTAGACATCCAAATTTGGACACTTAATTTATCCAAATTTACCACTTTTCATCTAAACATCCTCTTATCCAAGTTAATTAAGTAATATTACTATTATTTAATTAATATCCTTAATTATGTCAAATCCCTAAGTTATTTAATTAATAATTAAATACCTTACCTGCCTTAATCCTCTTTTCATCAAATGAATTAAATAAATATTACATTTATCTAATTCCTCACATGTCATTTTCATCTAATCCCAATCCATCTCCTAATCTCTTCATTAAGAATGTGCACATGCCTAATCCTTGATTAGGATGTGTCACATCCTCCAACTTTTGCAAGTTGGCTTATAATCCTCATTAACCCCTAATTATCCTCTAATTACTTGATTAATCAAACCTAATTAGTACCTTGGTCAACTCTCCCCATCCCAAAGAATTTTTAATTCCTTTTTATTCCTCTCTTCCCCCCTTTTCCCATGCCTTCATTGACTTGTCACATCAAGTCACATGTGACAAATTCCCACCTTTTGGGAACCTAGTCTTATCCACTAGATTCTTCCAATCATGAATTTAAAATTCACTTTTATTCTCCCAAAGCTTTCCCCTTCCCCATGTGATCATTGAAAGGTCACATCAAAGTACATGGAAGGTACTTGTCCTTCCTCCACATCATGTACCTCCCTTCCACATCACCTACACATCATCTCACCCTTAGCCATCTCACAATCCACATGTCAAGATGTGAGGGCTTGTGAGTCCTCAACTCACCTTAGCCCTTCATCTTGGCCTTGTTGGATAAATCCCAACCATTGAATTCTCTAGAGAATTCAAGTTTCTCTATAAATACCCCTTCCTCTAAGGCATTTCTAACACTTTCATTTTGAGCAACCTTATGCTGCCAATTTGCATTCTCAAGCATTTGCTATCATTTAGCCATCCATTTAGTCATTTTGCATTATCAATCTTGCATCTAGTAACATCAAAAGCCATCTAAGGGGCATACAAATTCATCTAAATCAAGGGCCAACCAAGGAGTCTTCAACAACAAGGAAGGTATAATCGATTTGCATTTTATTTCATCTATTTTCCTTGTTTTATACTTCTTTAGGCTAATCATTGAAGTGTTCTTAGTGTTTTATCATTTGCATTTTAGGATATTTTGCACATTAAAATAGGGTAAAATTCCGAGGTACACAATTGGATATGCAAATTAATCTTAGATATGAAAATAGAATGTAAACCTAAACACTTAGATATATGAAATCCCTAATGTAGTAAAATATCTTAGGAAACAAACTAGTTCATGTAGGATCAAATGGATTCACCAAACATATAAAGGAAAATATTTTTTTCCTAATGTTTTAAAATAGGCTAATTCAATTAGATGTATACACATAAGCATAAATTAGCCTAGAATAAATTATGATAGTTGGGATTGATAATTTTTTTTTGTTTTTGTTACTACAAGGGTGTCCCCGCGACCCAACCCAACAACTCATATCTTGGGTACCTAGGGCGAGCTAAGACGAGATTAGTCCCTTACGAGTGAGATCCCCCACCTGCAAGAAGTCCCACCTCTTAAACCTGGGAGTGGAGTCAAACTCGAGACCAATTTGAGCAAACCCGCTGCCCAAGCCAACTCAACTACCCGTTCGGGCTAGTTGGGATTGATAATTTGATAATATACAATAGTTGCTTTTAAAAAGTAAATGGAATAGAGGGTGGTACTTACCTTTATAATCAAATAGTGTATGTTAATAACAAATATTTTGATGTCAGACCAAAATATGCTCAAAAAATGATGCATCTCTCTATTAGATGAATGTCGCTAATTTTATGTTTGATTTGTGTTCTATTAAAGAAAAAATTGTAAGTTTGGGACAAGTTTGTGGTCACGAACTAGTCCTCTAAGTTTAAATTCATCTTTGTGCAAAGTAAAATTCTACTCTTCTATTTGACAGGTGCACTTTTATTTCCTCTGCATTTTTCCAATATTCACGATGTTGGCAATATTTAAGAATTCCTTGACAAGTCAATTATTGTATTACAAGGAGAGTGGTTCCCCTAGGTCAACCTCCATAAATGTATACAAAGAATAAAAAACAATAGACAAAGGTCCTAGAATGATGTATGCAAATTCTTCACTCCTTTTAAATTGCCAAATAGAAATGGCCCACTATTAATTGTTCCTTCCACGCTTTATGATGGGAGAACATGTGTATATGAGATTGATACTTTGATCATTAGAATGAACATATTTAATATCTTTAAATACTAGCACATAACATCAAATTATGTTAAATATGTGTTTAGTCAATTCAAGATAAAAAAATAAAACAAATTAATCAATCAAATTTTATTTTTTTATTTAAAAAAAAAGACACAAATCATATTCAACTATAAAAAATAATTTGAGACTAATGACTATATAAAGATAGGGTATATAAATATATATAGACAAAGAATAAATAAAACTAAATATATAAAAAAATCCCTATTTGAAAACATAAAAGGCTTAAAAAAAAAAAAAACTACTTTGCATGAAATCTATGAAAACTTTTAAATTAAGTTTGTAGTGATTTGACTAGACACTTTTTAAACTACTCTTAATTATTAGCCTCGTTAAGATTATCTCTAAGAAAGCAGCTTAACATTCGCATGGGATCCACACGAAACATCAACAACCTTAAAAAAAAATCTTTAAGGAAAAACAAACCCCTAATACCTAATAATGTCGGCATTCAAATTATTTAGTAATTTGGTAATGATACGGGGTGGGAC
Source organism: Sequoia sempervirens (assembly GCA_007258455.2). NCBI lineage: Eukaryota > Viridiplantae > Streptophyta > Pinopsida > Cupressales > Cupressaceae > Sequoia > Sequoia sempervirens. The sequence goes on from VDFB02271358.1 coordinate 362,296,912, forward strand.
CCACATAGATTGAGTGACCCCTTCTAGAGGATGACAAAATGTCTACATTTAATCAATCACAATTCCATCTCATTCTTAACTATGGAATCTACCCAATCATAAAATAAATGAGATACTTTTAAATTATACTAGTCTATTATAGGTATATATATTTTTAATAGTGTTTTAGTGTTTTTTAAAATAAATATATTTAAAACTCTAATAAATTATTATTCATGTCAATATGCCAAAATTAGATGTTATTTTATTTCTAGAATATATATATATATATTTTATTTTTTAAAGAATTTTTTATGAAAATAAGTTGGATTACATAGATAAGAGATGTATAAGTTTAAACTAATACAAGTAAAAAAGAAACAAGACTATTTCAACTAATTTATTTTTTAAGATCTATTTTTTGTAATAGTCTTGTAAAATCAATAAAAAATAGGAATATTTTTTCTATATTATTTTTATTTTTAAATCTAGAAAAAATAATGGTAGGATGAAGACACACACGCGCGCGCACACACACACACACACATATATTTCATGGGATTTTTTTAGCTTGGTCTAAGTTAGGTGAGGCCACAAATGAGGGACCTCATCCTTGGAATGAATGTGGTGCATTAATGCTACCCTCGACCAAGCATAAACAAAACTATTTTGCTCATTTGTAGAAATAAAACTTTCAAAACATAAGGGTTTATGGAGAAAATAGCTAGTGTGGCTCAATGAAGTGCTGACAAATGGTGTTGACTAAGATTTAAGTGGGGACCACACAACAAGCTGGATACTTAATAACTTAAGGGCTTTAATAGCACATGCAGTAATCGAAATGACTTGGGTCACTAGAAAGTGGGGTCGATTAAGACATGATTTAAGAGACCTTGCGGGACAACTTAACACACTGAGAACCTAAAGAGCAGGTTACAAATTAAAAAGAACTAAAGGGAGAAAAACTTATGATTTGATAGGTGGACCCTTACAAGTCAATAGAGAGGGGAAGTGGAATGTTATTTCACATGTTCACAGGGAGTTAATAACAAAATGGAAAATTCTCATGAATTGAAGAAAGTACGCAAAAAAAATGCCATGTGTCAAGTGGTGCCTAATAAAGTATAAAGGGTTAAGTGGTAGTTTAAAAGTGTATAAAGGGAACGAGATTAACCAATACTTAGGTGGACGGGGCTAGTCATAAAATGAAGTGAAGGCCTTAAAAACACAACTTAAGGGACCAAGTAACCAAGGCAAACATTCAATGTTCAAAAAGAAAAAGAGCAAAGGCCACGGCTAGGGTTTTAAAACCCTAATGCAGTTTACTTGTTAGCCCTTACAAATAAGAGGAAACTTAGATATCTCATAGGATTGGAAATTTCATAGAGCCAAAAATTTCACAAGAACTAGACCAGAGTTACCCATCTACTTTTTGTGTGTAGTCTATAAGGTTAGAGAGAATCCATGTAAAACCAAAATTAATGAGAAACATGTCAATACTTTCATAGTAAGCTTGGGGATCTTGTTTCAAATATATACAAGGACATTTTTATTCTACGTGCACATAATTGGAGTTTTTTGCTATTGATACAAACTGGAAGTTGGAACAATATTTCTTTGATCAAGTATTCATGTAAGAAGGAAATTTTTGTAATCATTTGATAGAACTATCATCCTTGTGTTGTAGTAAAGGAGACTACAATATTAATAGAATTCATCTTGGCTATTAGAGAATTTTTTTATTGTGATCAACACCTTCAACCTATGAAAAACCTTTTGCGACAAGTTAGTATATTTAACTATTAATGACTCATCTACTACATGTTTGACATAGTTTCACTCTTCATGTAAGAAGGAATTTTTTGTAATCATTTGATAGAACTCTCATCCTTGTGTTGTAGTAAAGGAGAGTACAATATTAATAGAAATCATCTTGGCTATTAGAGATTTTTGTTTTATTGTGATCAACACCTTCAACCTATGAAAAACCTTTATCTACAAGTTAGTATATTTAACTATTAATGACTCATCTACTACATGTTTCACATAGTAAAATCATACATTAATAAGGAAATTCCAATATTAATAACATTTTGTTCAAGATCCACTTTCTTCTTTTTTAACATTGTTACTTTTAAGAAAATAACATGATATAAATGAACTTTCTACAATTACCAGTGATTTTCAACCTCTTTATGGAAAATTTTAAATAAAGGGATGCCAATCCCTTTCCATTTAAACCAAAGTGGTGGGAGAGGTATATTGGCATTACAAATTTGTAACACACCCATTGTTCTACCCATTGATTTTTACTATGATTTACCCACATGTGAACAATTTATGATACTGACATTTAGGCTATAATTTTTTTCTATTCTAATTGATCAACAAGAATTGCACATTTGAAACAGTCTCATTTAAAACTTCCCCATTGCATTACAAAGAAACATTACTAAATTCCAAGTAACGAATCAATATTACATAATTTCATGATAACATTTTCCATTTAAAATTTCTCAATAAGAATTGAGATACACGATTACATACATAGCTTCCATAAGCTTAATGAAACAAAGATACAAACATATTATAATGATCCATATGTCCCCAATTTGTTGGTGCATACCTCCTAGATATCCCCATACTGGTGCATACATTCTAGGTGTCCCCAAAACTGGTGCTTACATCCTGAAATCTTGATTTCCAACTGTATGAGGGAGAGCATCACTCAAGTGATTTTTTTCCAACCATGGACTTACCGTGGTCCCCTGCACATCTACCTAACTAGTAAGATGGCCCTACCCTTTGACAAAGAGATTGATTTGATAACCCCATAATACTAGCCTTCTTGAGCATGGTGTTGTGTCATACATATCTAGAGCTACCATACATTAGCTACAACCTACATGTATGATGTTCCCTACCTAGTATGCAATCTTAGATCACATTGAACCAATAGTGTAAACAGTGGCTACTTACACTACTTTGGCCAAAGAATTCAATGCCTAGTACTTTGAGTGTAGGTCGTATGTTCACCCACCCTTAGCTCGATTTGGTATTTGACCATTCATAATCATAACATACATTCAGTCTAAAAGGTGATGACATAAAAATTTGACTAACTAGGTTACTCCCTTTCCCATGGATTATCCTAGCCCTGGAGGAATAACCAAATTAACCACAAAGGTAAACATAACATCACAATATTAAATGAATCCATTTCAAAAATATAATTCCAACAATTAATGACTCCATTCAAGAGTATAATCTCAACAATAAATGACTCCAATCCAAAAGTTTAATCTCAGCAATAAATGACTCCATAAAGTATAATCAACAATCAAATGATCAATAAGATCATATAGGTTAATTCCAACATATTGCTTCAATAAAAAATAGTGCAATAATCAAGTGAACAATTTGACTAGATAGGTTAATCAAAACCTAGGGTTTCAATTAAACATGATGCAACAATCAAGTGATCATAAACAAATCATTAAACTTCTCTTTCAATATGCCTCAATATTCACATGTGTACAATGTACACTAAATTCATATCGAATCTAGAGGACATTTCAGCTAGAGAGGAGGTTGTGCTTCCACACTCTTTTAGTCCTCTCATATTACGACTATGGGTGGCTAGAATGTGAGTCCTCTTCTAGAATTAGTGAATAGGAATAGACTCTTAGTCAGGAATAAGAAAATAGCATAATCAAAATATATTCTTTTCAACCCTAATGTTGAATATTGATATAATAATCAAGTATACACCCTAACCCTAGGGAAAATACTTTTCTCCTACCTTTGAGGTGATATGAGTAATCAAAAAAGTATAGATTACTGACATGGTTTGCATAACATCACAACCTATCAATGATGACATGTATATCATGCTATCATTCCTGTTGTATTGCTAACCTCATTATCCACAAAGGTTTACCTAGCTTCATAAGCTAACAAATTCAAGATAGCACTTCTTGATGTAATATTAATTCTATGCTTCACAACCTATGAAGTATATGTATATAGTATATGAAAATTTAGTTATTTAAGCTAATACACTAAGATTATCTTATATAACCACATGATTTCAATAATTGGAATAGATATGTATATATAGTATCAACCAATAAGATCTCATAATAAATCACCCAAAGATCATGCAAGTTCCTTAAATAAGAATGATCGAAATATCAAACAAGCAAGTTCAACAAAATAGATAATTCATCTTTCCACAAGCACTTGCAATCAAATATGATTCGACATAAAACAAATAGATAAGTAAAATCAACACGCTTGGATTTTATAGCTCCCAACAAAGATATCGCTTCTTGAGCTCAATCCCACAGTCACACTTTCTTCTCCTTCTAAAATCAACCTATCTTCAAACCTAGCCTCTCACAAAGCTCTCAACAAATTGAAAATACTCTAAAATTAACTCTCTTTCATCACTAAGCACTCAACTTCTCTCTCACACAAAAAACTATAGTAGAATTACAAATGAATAAGAAGAAACCAAAATGCATGAATGTGACAAAAGGGAGAAGCTACCTCTATTTATACCAAAATATGAGAAACTCAAGGCTACAAACAAGTTACTAAATTTTACACCTTTTCTCTCCTTTCTGCCACCACTACAACAACAACTAACAATACATCGACTCAGTCATTTAGAATGAAATGTGGTTGCTTCAAATTCTCAATATGCAACACATAAACAGTCCAAATGTTTCTAGCTCCTTAGAATGGATGAGTCGCCCCTATTCAAGTGACAACAATGATTCATTTTACTGAGTCAAACTTAGAAATGCACACCTACATGTTTCCTATTTGGTAAACAAGTTGACTACCTTCATAAACTACAACCAACTCTATTTGATAAAGTCTCTATGTTTTATTTAAGCTATATGTTGGTCTTTTATACTTCTATTTGCTTTATTCCACCAATGATGACGTTGAAATTTCCACATCTTTATGACGTGCGTCAATTCTTATATTATCAATAACCCTTAAATGAAATGTATGCCTTGATATTAGCACAGGTTTGGCGCTTTATTTGTAGTAATTTTTAAATCATTCAATCTACATATACTTAACACTATATACTTATGCGCTTTGAGTTATTTTCCTTATGCATTTTTTATGGGAACATCATATACTAACTACTATGCTAGTTTTTTATTTAAGCCTTGCTCTTTAATATGGGCCACACCATATATGTGCCCATGTTTTCTTTAAAAAAATTCAAAATACTTTTAAATATATATTAACATATATATTATTAATATATATGTAATATAACATCCATTCTTATATTACATATATATGTTTATATTACATATATATATCTTTATCTTAAAATCCATATATGCACATGCATTTACATATTCATTGATTGGTATATATATACATAATGTATACATATATTTTTTTTTATGTCCAATTGGTATCCTCATGAATATGATATATCCATCCATGGGTACATGTAAGTATTTTTTCTTATGTATATGCATGCACGTATAAACTCACATGCACAAGTTTATCATTTCACATACATATATACATTCTATGTTTATAGTCATCGATTAATACATATATATATACACACACACACACATAAATACATGAAGAAGAATTCAAACTCAATACAAAGATTTAATCATGCAATTCAAACATAAGAATCAATCAAGAAATGAAAGATCAAAACCAAAACCTATTTCAAATCATCTCCAAACAATGATCAAAGGTTTACTTACCAATTCCCGACTAACTTGACTCATCTTAACCAAACTAGGGTGTGAGTGTGTGATAGCTCAAATAGGCACATTAGGGTTACCAAACCAATCTCCTCTCTTGAGTGATACTCTCCCTATCTTACCCGAGGACTTGTTTATTCCTACATCCAACTTAGTGAACCATAAAGGTAGTTATCCATTCACATGAAATTCATTTGCATCATAAATCATTCACATCATCAAAGCATTAAAGTAATCATACTGCAATACATATTCCCTCATCATATTTTCCATTAGTATATACAAAACATAATCATATCTTAAAAAGCAATAACATCTTAATTCATATTTAAGTATTTCATTCACCTATTAAACATATTAAAGTCACGATATACATTTATCATCATTTTTACTCATGAAAGTAAAATTAACATGGTAACTAAGAAACTAGGTGTAACACAATTTATGTTGGGAATATGACAAGGAAGAACTTGAAGAAATCCATTAAGACATCAACAATTTAGTTAAGAGAATAAATCTCACTAGAAGGGATGAGAAGTAAATTATTGCCCTTTTCAAATGTCCTCACTTGAAACATTGATGGATCTTTTGCTTGTAATGTCTATAGAAAAGATCTACCTACAAGAGTCTTTATTTGCATGTGTCATTACATCATTTCCCTAAACATAAAGTATTTTAAAGATGATTGTTGGGAATTCCTTTGGAGTTGTGATATAAACCATTTAGAGCAATAAGTTAAATAATTAAAATTGGTGTTTAAGATGAATGACTTTATCGGTGATTAGATTTCAAGGAATTTTAAATAAGTTAGAGATGAAAATGCTAAGAGGTAAGCCTATGTGACTCTAATATGTGACCCAACATATTTTCTTCCCTATATTAAATAAATTTGGACAAGATTTAATGAATCTTGAGGTAGAAAACATTAAAATATTGTTCATATTAAAAAATAAGTTGAAAAGGTTTAAGATTGACAAAAGATCACTTAAATCAAGTTTGAATAGTGGATTTATATGATTGAATGTTGTGGGGCTATGCACATTTGCAAAATGTGAATATATGCACGAGCTAAGGTAAAAGAACATAATGCTGACATCTATTTGAAAAAAAAAAAAAAAAGTTTTAGTAAAGTGGTGCTTTTAAACCCAAGCATGCCATTTACATTGAAGGGGTCAAAAACATCACAATAGGGAGCCATTATTCCAAGTGTCAATTGAAAAAAGTAGTGAAAATTAGAAAGCGTGTACAAAAATTAAATTAAGATAATGTTTTGGTTTTGAGTCATGTGTGAGGACCTTTAATGAATTAACTAATGTACCCTAGGTGATAAAATACAATATTTAATATTTTAAAATTATTTTTTGCAAAATCATTTTAATACATTTAATTTTTTTTTTAACATATATTACTTTACATTAAAGACAAGTTTTGTAGAGATCTTATAATGATTGTAATTATCTCTCAAAGAGGCTTTAGCCTACCATTGAACATACCTAACAAAAAGATTCACCTTCATGAATGGGCAAGGCTTTGGGCAATGATCTTGACATCTTAGGTGGGTATGAAGTCCCCCCTCCTACCTACATTTCAATATACCCCATCACTCACAAAATCTTATTCTTGTTAGTATGATACAAAGTCTTTAAAAGTGAGCTCCTTTAAGGAAGATTTTAAGTTAATATTTTAATGCGGATTCTTTAGGTTATGTGTTGATATATTGATGTGGTGTCTATTTATATACATAGCTACTTCCATTAATATGATACAAAATCCTTAAAAATGAATTCCTTGATTTTATTTTTCTTATGAATTCAAATTCACAAGTTTTTAATTCTTAATTCTTATCTGAGAGTTATGTATCCAAAAACAAAGAAAATTGCATCCTCTATGTTCATCGGTGCTATATTTACCGCCAACTCCCGCAACTTCTTCCTCAGTTGTGTTTAACAGATGGTCAGAAGTCAGCATGGAAGAAAGAGATTGGGTTAAATAGACAAAGTGTCCTCGTGATGTATACATAATTACGCATTGCAGTTTGACGTCAAATTTTATAATATTATGCTGCTTTTTATAGTGCGTAGGCAGTTAAAATACAAGTCAAATTTCCTGTCAAATTGAAGGCGACCCTTAAGCAATGCAAATACCAATGTCTAAAATCAAACATTTATTTTCTTTTTTCTCAAAAAGAAAGAGATATGGTATAATGATCATTTTCAAGTATGTTAGGTTTGTTTTCAGTTGAGTATGTGATCAAGAATTTCTTATAAGATTCAATAGTAATACATTTTAATTTTCTTTTTTTCATTTCTGAATTTTTTTAGTATATCTTTATATGCGAGTTAAAAGTTAAAAGTTATAATTTGCGGTTTTGGTTATCAATGATGTAGTATATGATTTAGGTTTTCACTGAAATGTTTGAAAATATCTTTAAAATAGTTAGATTAAAATATATATATCAAGATATCTATTATTGGTTGTCTTATATGTCATCATATGATTAGTTCTCAAAAACCTTGATCTTTCTACCAATTTAGTTTTTGAAAAGAAACTTAAATTCCCTGAGTTGGGTAAAATTTTTAGATTTATGTATAAGAAAACATACCCATGTCCTTCTAGAATAATCATAAATGAATGATACATAATACAAAGATTTTGATGAGGAACATTTAAGGGATCAAATAAATTAGAATGAATAAATTCCAACAACCTAAAAGATTTATGAAAACTAGAATAAAATTGAACATAATTCTTCTTTCCATAAATGTAATGTTAGCAAAAATCAAACTCAAGAGAACAATCAATAAGCAATATGATGGGATGAAAGAAAATTCACAATGTATACCCAAACCCTAAGCAAAATATATTCAAATAAACACAAGAAAGAAAAAGAAAGTCTATATCCAAAAATAAAATGAGAACTCAAAAAAATTACAAATCTAAAAGCACTAATGTAATAAGAAACCGTAGAAAAAAAACAAGATCATGTAGGATCAATTATGTTCACTAAAAATGTAAGGAAACCAACCCATTCTTAAATTTAGTCTATGTTAATCTATTAAATTGCATACAAATAAGCATAATCAAAATAGAATAAATAATTCAATAGCTATGATTAATAAATTTAGATAATTGTAACAACTATTTTAAGAGTATAAATGCAATTAATGATGGTGCTTACATCTATAATCAAAGAACTAATGATCCAAAAGAAATTGCATATTTGAACATAACCAAGTAATGAAGTTTTTAAATTTTATAAATGATTTAATGAGAGCATACATGATATTTTTTTCAAAATAATAACACCATGAAATCTCATAATTTGATAGAGGTTAGAAATGAATGAAGCATTAATTTAAATTGGCTTTAAAGTAAACAATAATTATATAAGTTTAAAATTAATACCTAGAGGTGTACAAAACTATAGGACTGTTGTCCTATAAAATACATACAAAATAGATAAATTTAATCTTTGTTGGTTCATCACAAGTAATAAGGGAGGAAAGCATGGACTCAAATTAAGAAATTTAAATTTAAAATTTTAGTAAGGTTAAGATCTATATGTGTGGAAATGACAAGTCAATTTTACACTTGTAGATCTAAACTAGGGTAGTGAATGACTAGATGTAGAGTTAGATCTAAACCTTAGAGATAAGTGATGGTGGGAATAGGCTAGGATAAGATTTTTTTCTACCTTCCACCCAAAAGTCCACTCACTTGCACACTAGTCAATGTATAAGGACAAACTAGTCAACATGTGTGTCCAAAATATATAATAAAAGAACATGGGTATCTATAGATAAAAAAGGTAAACATATTTGATTGTAAGATCTCAAAGTATTGAAATTGTAACATCTCAAGAATTTATGCACCCCACCTCTATAAATGTCATTTAAATATAAAAATACTATATAAATAATTCATAATTACAAATTAACAACCATGGAGGCAAGTAGGATGAGACTCACCAATAGTGACACTAGAACTTGAACAACGAACAAAAAAAGTCTCTTAAGAAGAGAGATAGGAATCAACAATGAAGAAGAGAACAACACATACCAACAATGATTTTGATTGAAGCATGGAACTGAAACCATGTTTTTGGAAGGACCCAAAAATACCAACAAAGACAATCAAGGTAGTTTGAAACCAAATTTCACATGAATCAACTGAGAGGGCTCATAATGGAGTTTTTGCTCCCAAACACCAAGCCTAGAGAAAATATTAACACTAATGGGCAACTCAAAACCAACTTTAATACAAACATAAAATCTAGCAAAAATAAAACTCATTCTAGCTTTTGTGACATTATTAATGGTAGCAAACTAACCAATAACATTAATTATACCACAAATGATATTTCATCCAAGAACCCCAAAGGGAGCTCTAGAAGAGATGAACCTAAACAAGAACCAAGTTCGTCTTGGTAGTATCAAAACTAGCCGACCAACTTTGAATGTAAAGGCCGGCCTTACCCATTAATCAAGGTCCACCCAACAGAACATGAGAGTAGTCCATAGTGGAGTTGAAGGAGAATAAAAGGAATCCATTAGTGGATTATACAAGGAATTTCCATTAGTTTCTCTAAGCAACGTCTTTCAAGTTGCATAGAGAATCTATTTAATGAAGGATAGTTGACTTGTGGGAGTGTTTGAATCCTTGTTTATTTATCTTGTCAAGACTTAGTTGGGCTTGTGTATTGAACAATAAGATTTAAACCCTTATTCTTGTTTTTGTATTTATGATGATGCAACAAGCAAGAATGTAGTAAAATGCTCTAAATTCAATGTCAATAAATTTAACTTGAATGCTCTTGTTAGATTCCTTTCCAGGTGCTTGATTATAGGCCTCAACTAAAATGAACTAGGATTACCCCTTTAAATATAACTACAAGAGTTAGAGCACTATGTCTTTTTTGCACTATCCAACAAACCTTCTCCTTTGATAAAGTGAGGGAGTCTTTCAAGAGGGATTGCAACACATAAGTCCATATTGTCATCATTTCCAATAGGTTTCCATTCAAGTTCCTCACTTGGGAAATGATTTCCTTGGTTGTGAATGTCTTGTACATGAAGTTCAATGAGTGATTTCCATTTAGTCTCCCTACCCATTCTGAATAAAATTAATATAATTAGTAGTATTCTATCTTTTTAAAAAAAATTATGAACAAATATATTTATTTTTCAATTCACTCCATGATATAGTTACCTTTCATGTATATATAGGTAAGCTCTATGATTTCACCAAATATACTAGCACTAGAGACAAAAAGAAAATTATATATTTACCTAATTAGTCCCAAAATTGATTTATTGAATAATAAATTTATTAAGCATGAATGAGTTTAAGTTCATCATCCTAGGTTGATATAAGATAGGTTTATGTTTTAAATATTTTCTCAACTATTTACTAAGTTAAAACTAATAAATTTACAAGGGATGTGTAAAGTACATGTATAATGTACAAGAAAGAGTTTAGAGTTGAAAATTCTATGCAAGTTTGTTATGAGTGAATGCATGTACCTCTTTAAATTTTAATTGTTACTTGTCAAAACTTAATCTATATATTACCTAATGAGTACCAAAAATGGTTTATTGAATTATAAAAGTTAATTTTTGCATGAACTAAATGCAAACTACCAACTATGAGGATAACTAAAAATAATACAATGTTTCCAATACAACCTAGAGGTGCTCTTGTTCCATATATATATATATATATGCCAAGTTTGATATAATATTTGTTAAAATAGATTTGTGATGTGTTTCCAATTCATCTTCTCACTTGTCTCTCTATTCACTAATTATTTTTTTAATAAAAAAGGGGGTAAAAACTTTATTGAATGAGAACAACATTACAAAGTCCGAAGAAAGAAGCCACAAGGGGCCCAACAAAACAAGAATTAATTCACACCCAAGAAGCACCTCATATCCTCAGCAACCCACTCCTCAAGAATAGGGTCCATGTCATTAGGAAGATTTCCCCAATCATCCACATACCAAGAGTTAGTCCTCTCCGACGCCCATCTAGCCAGCCCATCAGCCACCCTATTCTACTCCCGGGGAACATGGCGGAAAATAATGGACTCCAAAGAAGAGCACATAGAAATAATTTTCTTGACAACCACAGCTAGCTGCCAATTCACATCCTCCAAATTTCGCTTATTCAACATATCAATAACTACCTGAGAATCAGATTCATAGACAATCCGCCGCCATCCAAGGCCAACCGCCCGCTCCATCGCCAAGAGAATAGCACTCACCTCCATAAGATTATTCGTTTGCAAACCACGATACATAGAAAAGAAGAAAACCACCACTCCTAAGCTATCCCTACCAATACCACCAACTCCAACATGCCCAGGATTACCCCTAGACGACCCATCTGTATTCATTTTTAGCTCTCCCAAAGTAGGCGGACACCAAAAGCCATCACGAGCAACCCTCTCACGCCCATGCCTACAATGCATTTTACTCAAAATACTCTTGTCCGCAGTGACAAGACCCAGAGCATTAACCACACCCAAGTCCCTAGGATCAATCGACACAGACAAATCACACTTTGCAGTCAAAGTCTCCTGCAGAGCCCTAAGGATTCACCTCCAAAGTTGCCCCATGAGCAATTTTTTATCCAAGAAAATTCTTCTGTTACGCTCCAACCAAATTTTCCAAACAATCAAACTAGGACCAATGCTCCAAGAAATTTTAAGAAAAGAGGTTGTGGCAGGAGAAGATCCTTGTCTCTTCCAAAAATCCTCCAAAGAAGAGACATGGCAACATGGTAAGCTCCAGAGATTCCACCAGTGATGCCAAATAGTCTTAACAAAAGAACACTAAAAAAAGAGATGTGAGAAGCATTCTTCATGCTAACCACATAAAATACACATGGAGGGGCCCTGGAACCCACGTTTCCAAAGATTGTCCCAAGTAAGACACTTACCTTGGACCACGAGCCAAGAGAAAAAATTACACTTAGGCCAAGCAAATTTATTCCAAACATGCTTCCACCAAGAAACCTGAGAGCTCCCAATAACTTGTTTATCCAAAACTTGATAACCAGAGGCAACTGAAAATTTACCTTTCAAATCAGGACCCCAAGCAAGCACATCACTCCCCTGTAGAGAATTGCAGGCACGACCCGATAAAATCTTAGCAAGCTCCTGACGATCCTCCACTGCACCACCAGGAGGCCAATCCAAGGGTTCCTTCCACCTGGATACATAAATCTGACCCAAAGAATGTTGAGATTTGAAGTCTACCACATGACACCAACTTGCCTCCTCAAAAATATGGCACAAATCTTGGAGGTGGGGATGAGAGGACATAATGGGTGGATGTCCATCCCAAGAATCATGCCAGAAGAGAGCTTCCCGACCCCCATTACAAATCCAAAACAGTCCCTGCTTAATAAGCTTGGCACCTCATTTAAGTGTACTCCAGATCATAGAACCTTTCCCCTCCATACTGAATCTTACAACCTCCCTGCTTTCCACTGCCCCCAAATATTTTAAGGTCAGAATTTTAGCCCATCGAAGATGTTGGTTTGAGCACCAACGCCAGTACAACTTAGCAGCCAAGGCCTGCCCACTCAAATCCGCCCGTCGTAGACCAAGACCCCCCTCCTACTTTGGCCTACAAACAACATCCCACTTCACCAAACTCCATTTTCTATGAAGAAGGTTTCCAGCCCACAGAAACTAACAAGACAATTTCTCAAAATATTTAATAAAACTTGATGGCGCAGAAAGAAAAAAGCACCTATAAAGAGGGAGAGCCTGGACCACCGACTTTAGAAGAGTCACTCTACCTGCTGAAGAAAGCCACCTGCAAGTCCAATGGCTGACCAATCTTTGAAACTTGTCAAGAGTCTCTTGCCAAAACTTTTAGGGAGAGAACGAATGGCAAGAGGGATTCCAAGATAGGAAAAAGGAAGCGAACCGATTTGGAAATGAAGAATACTGACAATTCTCCTTTGGATAGCCTTAGGAGTGTGGAAAAAGTAGATGAAGGACTTACCCTCATTAATGCGCTGCCCAGAAGCAGCCAAGTAATTGTCCAACACACTGCGCCAGTTGAGAGCTTCCTCAACCTTTGCCCTACCCATCAAGGCAGTATCATCAACGAACTGAAGATGAGACTGAGGGGGAATATCATTTCCCCAACTCCATCCCTAAAGCAAGCCACTAGCAACCTGAGCACTAATGAGACTTCCCAGGCCTTCCGCAAGAAGGATGAATAAGTATGGAGACAGGGGATCTCCTTGCCTGAGGCCTCTGGAAGCACCAAACAACTGAGTGGGCTCACCATTGATAAGCACTGAAAAGGATGTAGAAGTAACACAACTCTTGACCCATTCAATCCAATCCCCTGCAAAGCCAAAAGCTCCAAGAATCTTGAACAAAAAGTTCCATTTAACTCGATCATATGCTTTAGCCATGTCCAACTTGATAAACATAGATTTTTCTTTTGAGGATTCCATGGAATGGATGGTCTCACCCGCAATAACAACCCCATCCATGATCTGTCTACCAGCAACAAAACCCCCCTGCTCCTCAGAGATTAACCCCCCAAGCCAAGGTTTCAGCCTTTCAGCAATCAACTTAGTAATAACCTTATAAACAACATTGCATAGCGCAATAGGCCTAAAAAGATCTAAAGAGTTAGCCTCCTTCTTTGGAATAAGAGCTAAAAAGGTTGCATTCAATGACTTCAACATTTTTTTATTCCTGAGGGACTCTTGAACCACCTCTAAGAGGTCTGACTTAACCACCTCCCAAAACTCCTGAAAGAATTCTACTGGGAATCCATCAGGCCCAGGGGCTTTACCTTTCTTCATCTAGAACACAACAATCTCAAGCTCCGACAAGGTAATAGGAGAAAGCAATGATTCATTCATTTCATTAGACACTAGCTGCAGGATACAGTCTAGAATCCTTGCTTTATCCTCCTCCGCTGGAGGTGAACCCTCAGAAAATAATGTATAGCAATACCGAATGCATTCAGCAGAAATAGAAGCAGAAGAGGACAAAGTTTCCCCATCAGACAACAAGAGAGAAGAAATAACATTACCTTGCCTCTGATCTTTAACTGAGTTGTGAAAAAATGAAGTGTTCCTATCACCAGCCTGAAGCCATTCAATACGGGATTTCTGTTTCCAAAAAATTTCTTCTCTTAACTCCCATTCCTCAACCTCTTTTGTTGCAGCAACCTCTAACGAACTCAACTCTTCTGTGAGGCCTTGATCACGAATCTTTCTGGTAATTAGATCCAAATTATCTTGAGCTTTCTATTTTTCATGAAACAAATTACCAAAATGTTGCCTATTCCATCTTTTCAACCTGTATTTAACATACTGGAGTCTTTTTGAGAAAGAGTACATAGCAGTGCCATAAGTTGGCTTCCCAAGATCCCACCAGCTAGGAAGCAAATCATGAAGTGATTCATCCCTGAGCCACATGAGTTGGAGCCTAAAGGTCTGTCTAACACATCATTGAGGCACGTCAGCCACCAGGTTAATTGGCCAATGGTCAGAACCACGACCATCCAATACTTCAGAGCTAATCATCCACCTGTCCCCCAACCAAAAACTGGACACCAAAAATTTATCAAGTCTTTCTGAAATAGAAGCATCTCCCGTTCTCCTATTATTCCAAGTAAATATACCATTTCCTGGCTTGATATCCACAAGATTCAGAGTAGAGATATTGTCTTGGAGCAACAACGCAGAAGCATCCAACTTTGCAGTACCACCCCGCTTCTCCGCAAGCTCCATGATAGCATTAAAATCACCTCCAATAATCCAAGGATGGTAAGGAAACAAGCTACGAACTAAACAAATTTTGGACCACAAGAGTTGCTTACCCTACAACTCCACAGGTGCATACACATTGGAGAAGAGAGAAATTTCCCCTGACATAAAACATGAAGCCACCATGGAAAGGGAAGACTTAAAGAAACCCACCATTGGGGGAAAATCTTCTACGGGTTCCATAAACAAGCCACCCCTCCAGAAGACCCCTGAGAACCAATGCATTGGCATTCACCATTCCTCCATAGCTTAGGCACTAAACCCATCATACTCTCCACAGAGAGCTTAGTCTCCTGTAGAAAAAGAACATCAGGCGAATGACGCCTAATCAGATCCCGAACAGCTTTTTGTCTAGGGCCACTGTTCAAGCCCCGTACATTCCAAGAGAGAACTATCATTTCAAGGGGCTTGAAAAATGTGAATCCAGAGTCTTGACTGACCCTGACTCCACCAAAGTCTCTCCTATCATCTTAATCTTTTCCACATCCTTCTTCCTTCCTAGCTTATAAATTTTCTCCAACCCCCCCTTCTTGAGATCTTTTTGGAAAATACCCAACTGAGAGGATGACTTATTATTCTTCTTACCCACCTCCGAACCCTCTTTCTGCAAGAGGTGAGCCTTATCTGCACTATCTTTCACTACCTCAACACTACCACCCAACTCATCCTGAACCCCCATCTGCCGATCTGTCACCATGTCTAAAGTACCATCAACATGCAGAGCCTTGCTCACCTCTCAATCAAGCTTTTCCTGTCCAGGATCATTCCCGACCTCCTCTAAGCCTAGCACCCCCGTAGCCCCCTCCTGTTGGGGAGCATGCATTGCCTCAACCGAAGGGCCATGTTGATCAATATCCAAAGTCCCATGATCTAGATCAAAAAATCCTAGGTTCACCTCCTGCTGACTAAGATCTTCCAGCACCTCAAACCTATTGAAGGTGTCCTCCTCCTGCCTGTCCTTCAAAGTCCTTTTATGTCCTCTATTTCTATTTCGGCCTCTAACAGGAGTAAAACCATCTTCCCTGCCACCAAAACCCTGAATGGGGTCCTTGCCTTTATCCATTCTTGGCGGATTATTTGAAGGCTGAGGAGATTGAGTCTCCAAAGGCTTGGCCTTTGGACATCTGCATTGGAGGTGACCATACTCATGACAGAAACGACAATGGAAAGGTAGTTTTTCATAATCTAGCTGCTGTACCCACGAATATTCTCCTGCACTCACTTCTAAAGAATCTAGCAATGGCTTACTTAAGTCAATTTCCACACAAAATCGGGAAAAAGTCATTACCTTCTTGAATTGTGTTTGTTGTGACGAACCCACAGGTTTCCCCAACTTTGAGGCTAATAAGTACAACACATCCTCATGCCAGCATTCCACAGGGAGCCTTGGAAGACAAACCCAAACTGGAACCCGATTCAGAAGCTCCTCTGCCGGGTTAAAGCCAGCATGCCATGGCTTAATAAACAGACCCACCTGGTTGTAAAAGTATGGCCCCCCTTCAAAAACCCTATTCTGATCAGCCATGCAGTCAAATGTAACCATAAAATAGTTATTCACCAAAAGACAGATCTCCATCTCCCCCTCTGGCATCCATGTCCTTTGAGCCCACGTATCCAAGAATTGTAATGGAATTTTCAAACCCAAGAATTTGCAATAAAGAGAATGCCTTGAATAATAATCAATATCTTCTGCCAGCATCTCCATCGGAATGACTACATTCGGCCTCTCTTTACACCTTTCGAGGCACCCATTAATCTTCGGAATTCTAGGCCCTCCTGTCGAGCCCGTCTCGACTTTTTCAGGTTCCACCGAAAAAAGGTTATTATCAAAAATATTTGAGCCCTGTAGAGAGGGCTTCGAACCAACCGCCGAATGGAAGTCCATTTTGGGGAAAACCCCAAAAGATTCCCCGTGCAACATATAGGAAAAAATTCCCTAAACCGACATGCAAGCCCATAGGAGCCCCAAGAACAGAAAGAACACCCAAGGGAAAAGGCACCACGCAACCCCACACCTCCTAAGATGAGGGCACACAAAAATCTTCCAACACCACCAGACGCCTTCCAATGCCACCCACCAAACACTGAAGAAATCAAACCCCCTGCACGCAACAAACGCCCTCCCCTCACAATGCACAACCAAGAAGTAAACAAGAACGAGCTAGGGCGCGGATGCCCTAGCTCGGCACACAGAGACCAGAGACGCCATCCCCTGATTTTTCCTTCGTTCCTTAATAGTCTCTATTCACTAATTATAAAAAATGTGTGCACATTAATATTCATACAGAAGGGAGATAGAGTATCAATTGAATCAAATTATTTTACATCCACTTCATAACTATCTCATGATCATTGAAGATGAATTATAAATTTTTGTTTTTCATGTGGGTGGTAAATAAGATGATCAACATGATTTCTTATTGTCTTTTACCATTTATTTAGAATTGTAATTATGGTCTACTAGAGGGTCTAATTGAGAACAACATCTGTAGACACTGAAATTTGGTCTAAGCCTGCAACTTCATATTTCGTATTTGCATGGTCATGATTAAATAATGTTAATTATTTAATTACTTTCTAAAGTCCTTTCTCATCTATTAATTAAATAACTTTAATTATTTAATTAATTCACATTATCTTTATTCTATCATGATTAATTAAATAAACGTCTTTATTTAATTACGTCACTAATTAACTTTATCCTCCTTAAATTAAAAAATAAATTCTTATATAATTTATCTTTATCGTATTTTCAACTATAATTAAATAAATACGTTAATTATTTAATTATTCACTTAAACTTTTCTTCACTCAATTAAATAAATCTTATTTATTTAATTAATATTTAAAATGTCGAATCTTGAATTAAATAATCATTTAATTCATAAAAGTCTATTTTTAACACACTCCTCTATATTTAGATAAATATTTAAGTTATCTAAGTATTCATTTCCACTTGACTCGAGATCTATTTGAATCAGTCAGTTATCTCCTGTTTTAATGTCTGAGTGTCTTTCGCGAATAAACTCTTTGTCATAACCAGTCAGTTATCTAGTTCTAACTCATATGCATGTACATACATATTAATTAAATATCTTTATTTAATTAATTATTTATGCGTGTGTTTGAACAGATTGTGTCCATTATTCTATCTTTATCTTTGTCATACAAACATTATTCTTCTACTTTCAAATACTCTCAACCTGAGATTAAATCATTATTTAATCTTTATCTTTATTCTTAGGTTTTATCACTCATGTCAGTACTAACAGTTATCATAATGCATGTCAAATCCTTTAATCTGGATCGTCTGTTTATCTTTTAATTTTGGCCTGTCATTCGAATGATCAATTTTCTATAAATTGATTTGTCTTTCATCATTGCAACCCCTCTCGAAATCTTATGACTTTTGGAAGCAATCACTTGTTAATCTTCGATATTTTTCTATAATCACATCTATCAAGGCTATACTTGCACACTTACTAAAAATCTAAGGGCAAGAATACCATCATGGTGAAATGGAGAAGGACAATCGAGGTCAATCATGTAAGGATGTAGATACTGGGTAAGATCGCTCTTTGTTGATGTTTATATTTTCCTTTATGCTTTGTTGTTTAGATTTAGATTACGCTAGAGTTTTATTGCTATTGTTATTGCTTTAATCTTTCCTATTTTCATGATGTTACATTTGGTGAACTCGACGTGAACTACTAACCCTCTTGATTGGCATTCTTTGTTTGGAAGTTTTTGGTGTCTTTTTGTCTTGAAGGGTGTAGGTACTTTTGAATAATATTGCAAATTACACTTTTGGGAGTCTTTTGAGGTCAAATAAGTAGCACGATTGCGTCCAAAAGGGTCAAGAGACGAAAATTTATATATTATACTGCATATTTAGGTTAAGGGAAGCATTTTTTACAAGAAAAACATAATTTTTTTGTGGCTGTGAGCTAAAAGTGACACATTTGACTTTTTGTGACGCATTTGCAAGCTAGAATGACACATTTGACTTTATGTGATGCATTTTTGGCTTATTGTGACGCATTTGAATTTATGTGACGCATTTGCAAGCTAGAACGACACAATTGACATTGCGAGCCGCATATGATGAGTAAAGTGACGCATTTGACAATTTGCAACACATCTGTGGCTTTTCGAGATGCAATTGATTGGTAAAAACCCACGACGCATCTACTACCTTGCGCGACACATCTAACTGGTAATAATTTGTAATTCTGAATTTTAAATTTGAAGTTTTCATAGTGTTTTTTTTCATTACGACTAATTTTGAGTTTGCAACGTGTGTTTTTGAGGAGTTAACATTGTGTTTGCAAGACGTTGCGTAGAAGACAAGTTTTCGAAACCCCTCTTGCAGGATGATCGACGAAGACCAATTCAAAACTACTGATGAATTATTTTGCAGGACGTGTGTCGAAGACTATTTTGAAACAAACTGTTTGGTAGATTAGAAAATTGTCATTTGGGTTAAAAATTTACTATTGTCTACTATGTTTGGTGCGAAAGTACGCTCTGTTATTACCCCCAATTCAGTATATAGAAGTATCCTTGCGCATTTGTGCAATCTTGGGTGCAAGAGAACTTGTTGCTGACTCTAGAAATTGGGCCTATCTTGGTGGAAAAAAGTACTCACCCCAAGACGACTCAGATAGGTAACACGTTGAACCCGAGCAACTTCCAGTCGGTATATAAAAGTGGGTACTTGAGGAAAGCTCAAGTATCACAAGTATTGTTCTGAAAAGAAGGGAAACAATGGTCTCTTGCTGCATGGATGATACCCCACAAATGGTATTCTTGTACTAAACACCATTGTTTCTAGTAAGCCAAAAACCTTCTATTTACTGGTGCAGCAGGTCGAACCTGTGAAGTTGTCTCACATTCTTACGGTTCATAGTAGAGATGAAAAGTATGCCATGGGAGTTCCATGGGTACTATAGCTTGGCTGCCCTGAATGAAGTGTTGAGCCATGGAAGGGAGCCAGTGGGGTCAAGCTACTAGTCATCTACTTTGAATAAGCATAGCTAGGGAAACCCAAGTGAGAACTCAACAAATATTGTCTTTCATAGCCTTAGGATTGTGCTTGTTTTCTAGAAATAGACATGTTCATGATCGTCAAACTAAAAATACATTGTATTTTGATTGTCTTTATTTGTCAAAACTTGATTACAAAATAGAGTCAGTTTTCATTGTCATTTACTGGAAAACTACAACTGTTCATCTAAAAACCGCAAGTGTCAAACAAAGTCGCACTTGTTCACCAGAAAAATGCATCTGTTAATTAGAGTCGCATCTGTTTACCAGTCTGTCGCATTTGTCAAAACTGAGTCTAGTCTGTCGTTTATAAGAAACTGAGTCACATCTTCCTATCATTAACTCACATCTGTACTTCGAGTCGCATCTGTTACAGAGTATGTCACATTTGTCATAAAACTAGTCCAATTTGCATGTCCCCGAATCTGAGTCGCATCTGTCAAACCGAGTCAAAACTGTCATTTACCAGAAAGATTGAGTCGCTTTTGTTCAATAGTTAGCCGCATCTGTTATTTGAGTCGCATTTGCTAATTTTCATACCGCATCAGATATCCCGAGTCACATATGTCCAGTCTGCTAGCACCTCTGTTAATTGGAAAACCACATCTATTTACCAGTCAGTCACATCTACAAAATCTTGAGTCACATTTGCAAAATCCTGAGTCGCATCTACAAACTCTTGAGTCGCATCTGCTTGAGATAGACCCGAGTTATATTTTACTAGTCAACAGTCTCTGTTACCAAAAAATCTACATTTGTTTATTAGTCAGTCGCATCTACAAAATCCTGAGTCGCATCTGAGATAGTGAGTTGCATCTTCCTGATATAGTCTCAAGACATAGATTGTCAAAACACTGCGTATGATCTAGAAAACCACATCTGCTTATTTCTGTGACACATCTACCTTTTTGAATTGCAATTTTTTGATTACCAGAAAACCATAATTCACTGTCACAGTCCACACAGTCATACCAGTCTCTGATCTATCTTTTCACAGTAATCCTTGAATAGAAAATTGAACGATTTGCTCAATTTTGCATCCTTTAGGTATCATTTGGTCATAGCTATAGTCATCCTAGTTCCAAGTTTTAGTTTCATCTTAGGAGTACATATTACCTTTAGATAAAAATCTTAGGAAATTCACTTTTGCAAACTTTAGAATAGGTCCACTTTCCACACTTTGGAAAAACCATTGCTTCAACGAAATCTATCATTCAACCTAGTCACGTCATCATATCATACAACCCGACGCATCTGACAGAAAAAATGATGCAACTGATATTACGAACCGCATCTAACGAATATAGCAATGCATTTGACAAACTTTGACGCATCTATGGCCTTTTGCGACACAATTGACTGGTTAAAATCCACAACACATCTGCTACTCTGAACGACACATTTGACTGGTGAAATTTATGGGTTCGATTTATGATTTACAATTTTTCATTGTGTTTCTATTTTTAGCTAATTCTTGGTTTGCAACATGTGTTTTAAGGAGTTAACATAATATTTGTAGGACATAGCATAAAAGACAAGTTTTCAAAACCTTTTTGCAGGACGATTGACGAAGACTAATTGCAAACTACTGATGAATTATTTTGTAGGATGTGTGTCGAAGACTATTTTGAAACAGACTATTTGGTAGATTAGAAAATTGTCATTTGGGTTTAAAATTTACTACTGTCTATTGTGTTTGGTGTGAAAACAAGCTTTGTTATTACCCTCACGATTCAATATATAGAAATATCCTCTCCCCTTACGCATTCGTGTGATCCTAGGTGCAAGAGAACCTATTACTAACTCTAGAAATTGGGCCTATCTTGGTGGGAAAAAGTACTCACCCCAAGACAACTCAGACCGGTAGCACATTGAACCCAAGCGACTTCCAATCGGTATATAAAAGTGGGTTCTTTAGGAAAACTCAAGAATCACGAGTATTATTCTGACAAGAAGGGAAACAATGGTCTATTTCCACATGGATGATACCCCACGAACGGAATGCCCGTATTAAACACCTTTGTTTCTAGTATGCCAAAAACCTTCTATTTACTAGTGCAATAAGTCAGACCTATGAAGCTGTCTCACATTTTTACGGTTCATTGTAGAGATGAGAAGTATGCCATGGGAGTTTCATGGGTACTATAGCTTGGCTGCCCCGAATGAAATGTTGAGCCATGGAGGGGAGCCAGTGGGGTCAAGCTACTAGTCATTCACCTTGAATAAGCGTAGCTGGGGTAAAACCCAAGTGAGAACACAGTAAATACTGTTCTTCACAGCCTTAGGATTGTACTTGTTTTCTAGAAATACACATGTTCATGATTGCCAAACTGAAAATACATTATCTTCTGATTTGTTTTTATTTGTCAAAACTTGACCACAAAACAGAGTCAATTTACATTGCAATTCACTGGAAAACTGCAACTATTCATCAGAAAACCACAATTGTCAACAGAGTCACAATTATTTACCAGAAAAACACATATGTTAGGTATAGTCGCATCTATTTACTAGTCTATTTCATCTATCAAAACTGAGTCCAATTTGTCGTTTATCAGAAATTGAGTCGCATTTGCTTGTCATTAACTCGCTTTTGTACTTTGAGTCGCATCTGTTACAGAGTTTGTCACATCTGTCAGAAACTAGTCCAATTTGCATGTCCCTAAATCTGAGTCACATTTGTTTAATCTTAAGTTGCATCTGCTAGACTAGCTCGCATATGCTTAGTGAAAAATTGCATTTGATATCTCATTCATGTCTGTCATTACCTTTGTTACTAGAAAACCCACAATTGATACCTTTTGTGACGCATCTGAATAGGTGAGCCACATCTGCAGTCTGGAATGACGCATATGCCCCTGTCACAAAACCAACCTACTTTACCAATACATAGTCAAAGTCTTGAAAATCGCATTTGATCATTACAGAGTCGCAATTGATACCCCAAGTTGCATCTGCTACAAACATAACTGCATGTGTTTGATACCTTAAACTGAATTTACTAGAAAACCGCAATTGAGAAGGAAAACTGCAACTGTTAAATTTTGCAACGCATCTACTCGAGTATCAGAAAACCAGAATTCATTGTCACAGTCCAGTCCACACAGTCATACCAGTCTTTGATTTGTCTTTTCATAGTGATCCTTGAACAAAAACCTGAAATTTTTTTATCAATTTTGCATCCTTTAGGTAGCATTTAGTCATAGCTATAGTCTTCTTAGTTCCAAGTTTTAGTTTTATCTTAGGAGTACATATTACCTTTAGCTCAAACTATTAAGAAAATCACTTTTGCAAACTTTAGAATAGGTCCACTTATCCACACTTTGGAAAAACCATTGCTTCAACAAAATCTGTCATTGAACCTAGTCATGTCATCATATCTTTTGTCCTATAGTGAGTCCTTCCAGCTCATTATTCTAGTTTGGGAGCTCACCTTATCTTTGGTTCTAGTCCTTGTCAAAACTAAATTGAAACCTGGGTTAATTTTTAGGTGGTTGGTAACCTCTTTTAGATTCATCCAAAATTGATTACCTTAGAAGTTTGCTTAGAATTTTGCATACTTAGACACTAACATCCTAGGATAGCATCATTTTAGACATTCCTTATTTGCAAGAAAAGACCCAAAAAAAATAGTTGCATATCCATTCATCCCTTATAAAAAAAATCCAAAAACATAGCTTAGGTTGCATACCTTAGACTTAGGTCACTCTCTTTGCATTGTCATACCTTAGACCTCATATCACATACCTTATTCATACTCCATCTTTCATCATAACCTCGCGACCATGTCTGCAATTTACCTTGATATGCTTGCTAGTCAAGTTGAATACCAGTTACTCCGTAATGGTCAATGCCAACAAGCCATAGACTTGAAAAGACAATTTATTCAATCCAAATTCCAATCAACATCAACCCATGGTCAACTACCCACATACCCTCTCTACCAACAATCCATAAGTCCTAGTCCTCCATCCATCTACCCTCATTATCAAGAGTCCCTTAGCATAATCCATGCCATTAATCCACAACAAATGTCCACTTATCACCCTTATCCTAACCTTGACAAGGGAAACCAACCTTCCAGTAATCCCTTCCAAGCCTCCACATCCTATCCTAGTCCTTCACCACTAATCCCTTCCAAGCCTCCATGTACTATCCTAGTCCTTCATCCACTAATCCCTTCCAAGCCTCCATGTCCTATCCTAGTTCTTCATCCACTAATTCCCTCCAAGTCACTCCATATAAATCTACATTTAGTCATGAAAATACATCTAGTCATGTTCTCCAAAGTCACATCCCATCTACTAAACTTCAAGATACATGTCAAATGGAAAGTCCAAATTATGACATCATGGCTTCACCTTCATATCAAGATCAAAGTAGTTGTAGACATCAAAAAATTGTCCTCTTACGATACCTTGTCACAACATCGCATCATTTAGACATCTTGTATCATGTTTTGCCCTAGGGACCCATGTCATCATCTAATTAGTTAAATAAATCTTATTTATTTGACTAATTTCATTTATTCCCTTCCTATGCATAATTCATCAATTCCTCTAATGTTAATTAAATAATCAATTAATTAAATCATTTCCATCCATTCCTCTAATGTTAATTAAATAATTTATATTATTTAATTAATTAAATCATTTCTATTAATTCTTCTAATGTTAATTAAATAATTTATATTATTTAATTGATGAAATCATAAATCCAACATTAATTAAATAAATCAAATATTTATTTAATTAATAAAATCTCAAAAATATCTTCTCGCTTTCTTTCCAAAATTGAAACTCATGTATCTAATTAATTTATTTAATTAGATAATTCATCAATTATCCTTCTCATCTTTTTCAGGATTTATTTCCTTTAAAAGAGAATCAAAATCTTTCTATCTTTTCACATCTTATCTTATCTTGTCTTAATTCCTTTAAAACAATAAATCAAAATCTTTTTATCTTTTGAAAATCTTATCTCATCTCATTATATTTCCTCTTTTGTCAAAAATCAAATCTTTATCAATCTTATCAAATCTTATCTCTGTCCACATCGAAAATCTATAAATCTAACCTTTCACAAGCCATTTGAAGGGAATCTTCATACATCCTTATGCTGTCAAAATCCTTGTTCTATCTTCTATCCATTGCCATTTATCACCTTTGTCATATCGTTATGCTGCAGAATTGAGCAACCAACATTCTTCCAACAATCAACCTTCAAAATCTTGCATTCTTATGTAGGTGGAGAAGAGCCATAGAGATCAATCAACTCTAGTTTGAAAATTGGTTTGCATGTCTTTCATTTATTTTTATTTTCATTCTAGTTTGTGCTTCATTGTGTTTGATAGGTTTTAATTGTTTTATTATTGTTTTCAACACATTTAAACCTTTGGATTTTTCCCTATCTACAGTAGTATATCCCACAACCCTATCTTTAAGTCCATCCAAGAAGTCCTTCTAGATAAACATGGCATCCAAAATACAATTATCCTTGATCAAGATTTCTTTCCCAACCATATCATTCAAGAAAAACCCATCTTTGATCAAGACACTACTATTGAGAAAGAAGTCCAAAATGATCCACTCCTCGACCTTTATGCCATTCATGATCAAACACTTGAAGATGACCCTATCCATGTAACAACCCCCATGTTTGTATTTTGTTGTGGTCTTTCCTTGATGGATTCTGATAACTGTATATTTTGTATTTACACTATTTGTCCCTTCATTATTTTGTATTGACACCTGAGAGGTGTAATTCCGTGACTGTTATGTTGGGTTTCATGTTTACATGCTTACATGTTTATATGTTGTTATGTTGTTGACATGATTATTATTCATGTTGGATTTCATGCTTACATGGCTAGATATTATGTTGGATTACATGCTTATATTTTTATGTATGCATCATTGTATTTGCTTTTGTATGATTATGGACAGGAAAAAGATGATATCATAACACTTGTAACCGAGAGGCTTATGATATTATGACTCTTTTTCCTGATGGTTGATGCTGCTTTAGATATATGATATATGATTCATGCACATGTACTTTAACGTTTGATTGGAGTGATGCAGGTACTGAGTATCGACTCCACCTAAATTCATAGGCATGAGCGTACTCTCTTTCCCCGATGGTGGTTACTAGAGGTAGTCACAAGCCAAATATCAACTACCCTAACCCACTGTACCCTATTAGGGCAGTGTTTTTGTATTGTTATCTTCGATCCGGTTACCTAACAGTAACATTCGAAGCACCCTTCTTCTATATGTGACTTTCCTGCTTGTCTCATTGAGGTATTTGGTTTTGGTTTTCATTAATATTTTATGTGATTATATATATTTAATTTGGATTGTAAGTTTTTTGATGGGTTCGATTGGCATCTTCAAGTGTTTTGAATATGGTATTTTAAGGTGGTTAATTATTTGGGGATTTGAATTGTTAGTTTCTTGAGATTTTAAATATTTTATTCAAATATTTACTAATCATTTTGGGGAGACCATGTGTATTTTAATATTGCTTATTTTGTGACTTTAATTAATTGTTCCTTTTGGGGGAACTTTAATGCAAAAAAATTATCAAATGCTTTATTCTCTTTTTGGATGGTTTTGGGGAAAATATAGAAAGGAAAGAGAGCTTTGTTTTGGCAGAGGATTTGATTTTTGGAGAAAAAAGAAAGAAATTGTTGTTTGCATGGTGAAAGAAACCCTATGATCTGGGTGATTGAGTTGGGAGATTGTGAAGGTTTTCAGAGAAGAATTTGTGGGTAGAAAATTGCTGAAATCAATGCGTCGGTTCTTGCTTGCTGCCTGATTTTGGAACTTGGTCATGCCTTCTTCATTGGGAAATTCTCCATTTCAGTTTTGGGGAAATTTGAGGTAATTTTCTATTGTTCTTCATTGATGTTTGGCTGGTAAATTTTTTGTCTAATCTGGGTTATTTTTGTCCCATAAAAAATTGAGGAACTCCTTTATGTCTTTCTTTCTTTTATTGTTTGGAGTTGAATGTTGGATTGTTTTAATTGGTTAATGCTGCTTTGTAGGGTTTTGTGTGACTGATTTTTGTAAATCTCCAACAAACATGAAATGGGTTGATGGAAAAAATCTGTTTTATGGTCCTTTTCTTATTTTTCTCTTTTGGCCAATTTGTAAGAAAAAACATGTTTTTTTTATTGCTGCTCATTACCCTCTTTATAAAAATGAAAATTAAGGGTGGATTTCATGTAGGAATGCCAATATCTCAACTGGGTCTTTGGCAGATTTGAAATCTGGACGCTTTTATTTTTCTATGATTTTTCTTGCTTAGTTTGAAAAAAAACATTTTTTAGAACACTTTATTTTTGGTCCTAAACTCAAAAATTGAAGGTGGATTTCAACTTGAAACACCAAAATCTGAATTGGGTCGGGCTTAGATTCGTAATCCGGGCACTTTGAATTTTCACATGTTTTCTATGCCTTCATTTCTTGCTGAATTACAACTATTAAATGTGTCTTTTTACAACAGTATTAGTTGGCTGTTTTTAATTGGTTTCTTTGAAAAAAATTGTGGCCTTTCCTTTTATTTCATGTATTCTTTGGTTTCCTCGTTGGCTAAACGAGATGAGCATAGGTCTAGGTGATAGAGTGGTCATATGGAGTGGCTCTCTACGAGCCAAGGGCCCGCAAGTGGCTACCAGGGGAACTAGTAGCAGAGTTAGAGCAAACAAGTGATAAATAAATAAAATTAATGGGGTAAAACACTAATAAGATAATGAGTCCTCGTGCATGGCCTTGAGTGCTTATAAAGGCTAAGGATGCACTCGAGAAGGCCCATTCGTTTGTGGGGCATTGAGTCATCCGTTTGCAGGGCGTGGATTCAGGCATGATTGAGTCTCCTTGTCCCTATGAGAGGTGTACTTGATTCCATGTGGTGCCATCCCTTCGAGCATGCATGATGACACTCCATCTGATATGCACTCTATTATCTAGCCCTTGGTAGTCATGAGTAGTACCCATCCTGATATTGGATGAGCATTTTTTGTTGTGACTTTATTTGTGTGCATTGCCTTCCATGTTTGCTTCGTGATTGATGTGACTGTTGGCCTTACTTTTGCTTTGTCTTACTACTTCTGTTTGGGCCTTGTGACTATCTCCGAGCACGATGGGGTGGCCTCTTTTGAGTCCACATGGTAGGGAGACCTTGCCACTGCCATTGGGGACTGGTGTACAGGTTATTGGAGCACTAGTTGGAGTCCTCCCCTCTTTTGTATTTATCTTTCTGATGATGTATTTTATTCATAGCAATGCTATTGTATTTGTACTTATTCCTTTATGCACATTGTACTCGCTTGAGAGAGAAAAAAATCATAAATTTAATGAGAAGATATGTGATGATTATGTTTGGCTTACGGGTTTCGGTGTTGGCATCAGATTCACGTGTACTATGGTAATTCTTTTATGGCTTTTTTCTTTATTTTTTTATGTATAATTAGAGCTATGGTTGTACTTTCTTCCTTTATGTACCATGTTGTTAAATTTTTAGCGCAATACAACCTGCTGCAATAATCTATGTAGTTGCTGCTAAAGTTCTCGAGCAGTGTTGTTAAAATTCCAGAGCAGCGCAGAAAGTTCTAGAGCAGCATTGTTAAAGTTCCGGAGTAGCGCAAAAAGTTCCAGAGTAGTGTTGCTAAAGTTCCGGAGCAGCGCAGAAAGTTCTGGAGCAGCGCTGCTAAAGTTTTGGAGTAGTGTAGAAAGTTCTGGAGCAGCACTGCTAAAGTTCCAGAGCAGCACAGAAAGTTCTGAAGTAGCGCTACTAAAGTTTCGGAGCAGTGCTGCTAAAGTTCCAGAGCAATTTTTCCTAGAGCTATCTTATTTTCTCTTGTTTGGTTTTTCTTTGGAGGCTAGATTAATCCTCTCCCTTGGGCTGCATTAGACCATACTTGGCCTTGTATGTGGTCATTTTTAATGTATTGGAAACTTCTTTTTGCGTATGTTATCCTTTATATTTAAAAAAAAAAATATCTTGTCCTCTTTTGGCTCTTAACCTTCGAGGTCTTATAGTGGGATGTTACAATCCAAGTACCAAACACACCCATTTCCCAAAATGAGACACTTGCCTCCTTTGGAAACATAGATGATATTCCTCTAGAATGAGTCTCCTACACTAGACATATTTGCAAATGATCAAGCTATAGCTGAGTTCATTGGACTCTATGACAATGACCATAAAGACAGTTTCAACATCGACTTGGAAGCACTAGTAGAATCATCTGAATCTGATATTTCACAAAATCACACCAAAGATATCCAACATGTTAATGAAGCTAAGACATCCTATCAACTAGGATCATCCACTTTGATCAAATCAGGCTTTCTTGTAGAGGAGAAGGTTCCATGTAACAGTTTCCACATACACAATGATGGGTTAGAATCTTGCTTTCAAAACAAAAAATACCCCATCGCAAACAAAATCTATCAGAGCATGTAGTATTAAGGAAAAGGACGAGGCATACACAAGCAAGGAATTCTAGAACCAGTACAATTTCAGGAAAATCCTAGACATCAAGGTCTTGGTTATCCTTTAGTCAACAAATCTAATGATGTTAATGGTACCTCCTTGATATTGGGGGCAACTTTATCTAATACAAACATAAAAATGGAGGTCATGAGTAGTTCTTACCATAAGGTTGTTGCCAACACTCCTTCCATCCATACCATAAATTGTCATTCCAACATGAATAAACCTTCCATTTGGAACCAACAAAAACAAAAGTATTACAAATTCAAAGTTCAAAATCAACTATCAAAGGCCATTGAATCAATCAAAAATCCAAGTGGACAAATGAAGTTAAAATGGATCCCAAAGAAAAATGGATCTAGCAAAGAAAATAGTTCAAAAGTAAAAGTCAATCAAAATGTGGAGCCACAAGAAAAGAGGACTCCCACATATAATAAATGTCCACCTCCGTTAAAATGGTCATCAAGTAAGGCATATAAAACTCATGGTTCCAAACATTATCCCAATCCAAAATCCAATCTCCATCATCCATCATCCCAAGTTTGGCAAATGAAAATTCCTACATCTAAATTGTCAAACATGTCTACCATCATTCGTCATAAATCTACATCTTGCCTAAAGTCTAAAAATCCTACGTCACAAATTTGTCACATCTTGGCAACAACTCTTTATTATAAGGACTCCCATGGCACTCTATCACGATGTGCATATTCTGATAAGGCCAAATCTAGTATCAACAAGGATCACAATGACATCAATCAATTGTATGCAAGTGTTGTGATCCTAGCAAGGCAACTACTTCATCAAGGTCATTATTGGAATTTAATGGCACCAGTCTCTACATCAGTACCATCAATGAATTCAACACAATCAGTGATCGCCTAAAGCATCAAGGCCATCCAGAAAATGCAAAAATACAAAAAAATTAAAAAATTAAAAAAAATTGTCACCTTGATGAAAACCTGGCAAATAGGCATCTTGGTGACACCAAAAAGAAAAGAAAAAAGTCAAGAGAAAAATTTCATCCAATAGTGAAAACCATGCTTATGGCGCTTTGGATAAGTACTATGATGAAAACCTGGCAAACAGGCGTCATGTGTAAGAAATTACCTATGTGGACCATTACACTTGGGGGCAAGTTGTCTCATCTCCCATACCCTTCGTATGATATTTATTATGACATTTCCATCTATCCATCTAAGCCTTACCACTTACGTCCATTTTCCCACCTACTTTGATCTTGAGAAGGGCTGAGGTACAAACATAAATCATGCTTTTGAAAAAAAATTTGGCATGTCTATCCTTTGGTCATACACTATCCATGAAATATCATGCCATAGCCTTCATAGCATTTTCCAAACCCATACCTTGAAGAAAACAAGTTATCCTTATATGACATAGTCCTTGGAGACCATATGATAATTTTTCTAGCCAAAAATCCTCATGTCACTTATCTTTTACCAAAGTCACCCATCATCTATTGATACCTATCGTATTCCTTGGTTTTTCCCTTGTCAATGGTCTAAGGAACTTCCATCATCCTATCCAATCCTGAAAAGTCATTTTAAATGCAACAAGCCCAATCCATACAATCTTTCTATGCATCCTAGCATATCATTCAAAACATTCCTTGGCTTTGTTTCTAACCTTGATCCTTTAGTCACATTATCGTCATCCTCATGTTGTTTCGAGATGTGTCCTTCCCACGTCAAACAACATCATCACCATCGTCATCACTTGTCAATTGGTTTTCAGCTTGACTAGGGGCAAGATCATGGTTGTCCTTGGATTATTGTGCATGCTTGCTTGTAGGCATAATTCATATGCATTTTTCACGATCCTCATAAATCCAAAAACATCGCAAAATGTCCTAAAAAAAATCCCAAAACATCAGAAAACTTTGAAAAGACAAAAAAATCAAAACATGTCAAAAACCCAAAAACATAGTCGAAGTCAATCGCACTTATCAGTCTTTCTCATTTTTTGAACTACATTGCCTCTGTGACTGGACGTAGGAAAGGCCATCTACCGATGTGCCCTTGAGGCATTAGGTCAGTCCTTTTTAGGTTTGTTTGTATAAAATCATGATTCAATCCATTTGTCTATAAAACAAGGTCATTGGTCATGTCGAACTACGAGGTCTCTGCGTGTATATCGTAGGAAAGGCCATCAATCGATGAGCCCCCGAGGCCACACTAGGTCATTCCATTAGGGTTTGTCATGTACACTACCACACACGTCAGATATCTTCATACAAATAAAAAAATTTATAGTTAGTCTTGTCAGTCAAATTCTTGTCGAACTACGAGGTCTTTGTGTGTATAATGTAGGCAAGGCCATCAATCGATGAGCCCCCGAGGCCACACTAGGTCAGTCCTTTAGGGTTTTTCATCACACATAGTCAATTGTCAACACATCATATCAGGTCATGCATCAACAAGATGAACAAGTCAACAATCTCATCAAGTCAAAGCAAACAAATTGTCAAAGCAACAACCAAAACAAATCAACTTATGTCTGCTACAGGATGTGTCCTTCCTAAAAATAGACATAATCAAAACAATCAACCTGTGTCTTATTCAGGATGAGTCCTTCCTTAATATAGATATCAACAAAACAATCTATGTCTTATACAGGATGAGTCCTTCCTACATATAGACACTGTCAAACAATCAACATGACCTTATACAGGTTACCACATCAACAATATCAGACACAACGTCTTATACGATATGTGTCTTTTTGAAACTAGGCTTTCATCATGCCTTATATAGATAATCATAAATTTGAAACCAGACTCAACGTCTTATTCAGTATGTGTCCCTCCTGAAACTAGGTCTTATCAATCAAAACAATCAAACAAACAGAACAAGTTTTGGAAAATATTTTACTAGCTTTTGACTTTATGGCTTATTTATTTAACCATTTCATTTGTCTTTATGATTGGAATCCTGTTACTAGATTTCTCAAGGATGTCCCATGAAGGATTTAGAGAAGCAACGATGTATCAAAATTATGTTTTCTTTTATTGTTGTTTGTCGACTGTCTTTTAACTTTGGATTTTGAGTCATGTTACTAGTTTCCTGAAGGATGTCTTATGAAGGATTTAGAGGAGCGATGACATCTCATGACTTGTATTTTATTTGTTTGTTGTTTGTTGTTTGTCTTGACAAAAAGACTAGGACAACTGTGCCTTTAGTATGAGTTAAGACAATCCTTGTCTACGACTGTCTATTGTTAGCAAATGGATGACCTTGCACACCTTGATCTATGTCATGTCATGGTGTTTGTCTCAATTTGTATTAGTTATCGCCCAATGATGATAAAGTGCAAAACCTTTTGTGATTTAGAAAAATATCGAAGATTGCTAATACTAACAACCATGACTTTTATTATTCATCTTCTCTTCACACTAACATTTATTCTTTCTTGCACTATGACAGAGTCTTGTGATGCACAAACATATAAAGCATCCTGCATATGCATTCATGTTAGAAAGATCAGGTAAATATCATACATATATCTTGCATTTCAAAAACATAAAAATATAGGCATCTATCATATCTAGGAAATCATGTCATAATAGGCATTCATCTCATAAATTACATAACAAAAGCATTACATGTACATAACAAGTGTCAATATATGCATCACATTACATCCATCATCATCAAGTGTATAGTATCACATGTAGATAGCATTATATATATAAACATCACATTGCATCTTGTAATCATAAATAGCATACATAGCATCCAATGATACCATAAGAAATCAATGCATGCATCATCATATAAAATCAACATCACATCATAGGCTGCATAAACACATCATAATGAACATATGATCATCCATAACATAGGCATATCATATAGACATAACATGCATAAATAAAAGATTGCATAATCATAATATATTTGCATATCATAGGAATCGCCGCCAAAATCATATATATATATATCGCTCAAAAAAAGTGTCACATCACAATGTCATAATGTATCAATAAATATGAAGCCTGCAGGCTCTATGATCATGATACAATGTCTCAATAAATATCAATACATGTCCCTATCTGGAACTCCCATTGCTCCCATGAGAAAAATGTGAAGGTGAATGATGACGAGAAGCTAATGATCTTTGTGCAGAAGGAGGCCTATCATATGGTCCAGATCTACGAGGTCCCTCGACCCCCTCTATACTCACTATCCTACTCTGAGTCCTGCTCCAGGACCTACTGCTTTATGCCTGTGAATAGCTAGGAGCCCGTCTCTTAGGAGGAACCTTTGCCTCATATAGGTTCCTATAATATCTCTCCCTGTCACCAGCTCTATCCAACTCTTGTGCAAAAGTTTTCGACGTCCCACTACAAAGAGTTGTAATCTGTGTGAACCTCTACTCAGTCTCATGTCTTCGAGGTATGGCCTGATCTCTATCCAAATATGCTTTGTCTCTCTCCATCACAACTGAATCTCGCTCTGCCATCAATGCTCTCATCTTCTCCTCTAGAGACACTACCCGGGCCCATAAATCTGCTACCTCATGATCAACAAGAACTTTGTCATCCTACCGTGGTTGCTCCATCCCATCATCCTCCTAGTCCTACACAATCCTGTCTCGAAGCTCATGCTCCTGGTCATCCATCTCCTCCTCCTCCTCATCATCATCGTCCTAATAGCTGACAAACAAACCAAGAGCATCTACATTTTCCTCCTCCCTAGCCACCTCCCCCTCTGCATGCTCCTCGCCACCAACCTCAACATCAACCTCCTCCACACCTCTTTCAACCCCGAGCATGGGAACATCCTCTCCCTCCCTCTCCTCCTCACAGATGGGTGACAAATGTGGGCCTCATCCCTTGCGACCACATCTCCCCTTATCACCACCCCTCTGACCTCCACCTCCATCTCCACCATCACCTCTCCCTCCTCTCTCACCATGACCTCTGCCTCTCCCACATCTACCTCGCGGTCCTGTCCCGTGCCTCTCAACAGAGCATCATGGTCTGGATCTATCAATGGAACTGGCCAATGACTAGCCCACTAGTGATCATATGCCTCTGTCGTACCTGGATCCACTAATCCGCCTCTCCAACCCACTATATCGGCTATAAGGCATCAATATCTACCTCTTTTGTTGCCACTAGAATCTCTACTCCCCACAATGTCACCTCTTTGGAAGATCTAGAATACTCTGCTCGACCTTGAGGTTTATCCTGAACCTCTCCAAACTGTCTTAGGACATGATCTGGCAAGTGCCTCTCAATAATGTGCACATTTGAAACTATGTGTCCAATAAGATATTGTGTCTGTCGACAAAATGTCAAATTCCCATCCTCATTCGGCCACTGTGGGCAGTCCATGTATGGCCTCCAAATGAACTGAACCATCGTATTGATGGCATGTTTGTAGTATCCAGTATCACCAACATGCATTTACGTGTTTTCCCTCGCATATTAGAAGGCATACGGTGATCCCTGTTGCACCTCAGCTGTAACAGGGAGATGAAAAATGGCTATGTGTTCTCACACCCATACCATCAGGAGCATGGTACCACAGCTCATAGACTATGCCTCTCTATATGCTATATCATGTAAATGAAAGTACAACATGGCCAAAAAACAAGGGCCCCAGGCATAAACCACCTGCCTCTCTAACATACCTATAAGCATCTCACCCCATCCTACAGGGAATCTGTGACCTCGACAATTAGGAAGAGCTGTACCTCCAATCAATGTACACAATAGACAATCTAACCTACTATATCTCTTTACTAACACATGCCATCTAATCTCATAATGGTCTATCCCGAGCTATCTGATGTCCTGGTGGGGATAATATCTACACATCTACGTGAATCCCCTCTGAGTATCATACATGACCCACGCTCCTCTAATCGGTAGCCCCAATATCCTATACACATCCTCTGAGGTCATCGTCACCTCACTAGTAGGTAGATGAAACAACGATGTCTCTGAGTGCCATCGCTCACACAAAGCAGTTAGTAGTCCACAGTTTGCCCAAATAGTGGGCATGAATGTCACATGATGTAGACCCAAGTGCCACAAAAACCGTTTCTCCCCATTCCACAATCGATCATGAAAGTCGAAAGTCAACAGTCTCGACTCCCTGGTATATATCGGATCTAAAACAACCTTTAGTCAAATGTGTCATTTCATTTTCAAATGCATTGCAAAATATCAAATGCGTCATTTAAATTTGCAAATGCATCACTATTGTATGCAAGTGTGTTTCATGATGCAAATGTGTAACAATACAGTTGCGCCTAATCCATGACCATTACAACATACAAATGTGTCAAACAATGAAAATGTGTTTCAGAATTCTATATGCGCTACAGTTAATTACAAATGCGATGCAAAAAAACATATATGTTGAAAACAAAATCAAATGTGTTCATTTTCTAAACTACCTACGCTATCCAATGGCCTGAAATTGCAAATGCGTTATTTCGAATACAGATGCATCTATTGCGAATGCATATGCAGTTTTATAAAAAAATGACGTGTGACAAAAACTTGAAATAAATGCATTAAAAAGCATGCAAATCAAAATTTCAAAAGGCGGTTTCAAACTACATACCAGGGGGCCTGCGTCTGCAGGTCGTCTGAACGTTTGGATGCAATAAGCGCGATGATGCGAGTGTGGAACTGGAGACATGGTCGCTAGAAGTCCAAAGCAAAAATCTCAAATTTCTAAACTTGGAGGGTGAAAATGAATTGGATTTTCACCCTATTTCTATTTATACTTAGGGTTTTCGGTGGCATTTCCTCCAACCTTGTCTATTGGCCATGTAAACCTCCAACTTCTATCAACCTGTACACATACCAAACACCTCAAAATTCATTTATGTCAACTCCATTGCATTTTTTGCTATCAAATTGACTAATCGAGACTATTTCCAGATTTTGTGAAATCTTTCGAAAATTTGTCAATTTTCCCGAGGGGGCATACCTTCACTTGTTTCACACTCGGGCATGATTGGGGCATTTTTTTGATCGATTTTATTTGACACAACACCGAAATGACGTTGTATCAAGGAGGGGAAAAATGTAGACACTAAAATTTGGTCTAAGCCTGCAACTTCAATTTCTTCATATTTCGTATTGTCATGGTCGTGATTAAATAATGTTAATTATTTAATTACTTTCTAAAGTCCTTTCTCATCTATTAATTAAATAAATTTAATTATTTAATTAATTCACATTATCTTTATTTTATCCTGATTAATTAAATAAACGTTCTTTATTTAATTACGTCACTAATTAACTTTATCCTCCTTAAATTAAATAAATTCTTATTTAATTTATCTTTATCATATTTTCAACTATAATTAAATAAATACTTTAATTATTTAATTATTCATTTAACCTTTTCTTCAATCAATTCAATAAATCTTATTTATTTAATTAATCCTTAAAATGTTGAATCTTGAATTAAATAATCATTTAATTCATAAAAGTCTATTTTTAACACATTCCTCTATATTTAGAAAAATGTTTAAGTTATCTAAGTATTCATTTCAACTTGACTCGAGGTCTATTTGAATCAGTTAGTTATCTCCTGATTTAATGTCTGAGTGTCTTTTGTGAATAAACTCTCTATCATAACCAGTTAGTTATCTAGTTCTAACTCATATGCATGTACATACATATTAATTAAATATCTTTATTTAATTAATTAATTTTATGTGTGCATTCGAACAAATTGTGTCCATTATTTTATCTTTATCTTTTTTATGCAAACATTATTCTTCTACTTTTGAATACTCTCAACTTGAGATTAAATCATTATTTAATGTTTACCTCTATTCTTAGGTTTTATCACTCATGTTAGTACTAACAATTATCATAATGCATGTCAAATCCTTTAATCTGGATCGTTCGTTTATCTTTTAATCTTGGCCTGTCATTCGAATGATCAATTTTCTATAAATTGATTTTTCTTTCATCATTGCAACCCCTCCCGAAATCTTATGACTTTTGGAAGCAATCACTTGTTAATCTTCGATATTTTGCTATAATCACATCTATCAAGGCTATACTTGCACACTTATTGAAATTTTGAGGGCAAGAATACCATCACGACGAAATGGAGGAGAATCGAGGTCAATCATGGAAGGATGTAGATACTGGGTGAGATCGCTCTTTGTTTATGTTTATGATTTCTTTGTGCTTTGTTGTTTAGCTTTAGATTACATTAGAGTTTTATTGCTATTGTTATTGCTTTAATCTTTCATGTTTTCATGATGTTACAACATCATCCTTGCAACTTTAAAAATGCTCAATGGTATTTATAAATACTACCAATACCTACATGAATTTAAACATTTGAAGATTGAGGTGGCCTACCAATACCTAATCTTAGCAATTGGACTCTTAGCTAACATATTCTAATCATAAGTTCAAGTTCATCATCCTAGGTTGATATTCTAAAGGTTTCAATTTTAAATATGTTATCTATGATTTGTTGAGCTAGAACTTTCAACACTAACACTTTGATTATAAAATTGTGTATTAAATACTTATTAAGGAAAAAATGATATGTTTGTTATGTAATGTGAATTCCTAATCAAATATGTTCTCTTGTTCTTTGGTTAATTTTTTGATCACTTTCAAGTAGTGAGGGTGTTGCATGTCTTACGATTAGAAAAAAATATTTGACTTGGATATAACTATTTCATAATTCTACCTTATACAATTTGAGTAAAATTCTAACTAGGATATTGTTACCAGATTTTCACTCATAGGCTCAATTAGGTTGAGTGTACTGATTTTAAATTGAGAAAATAAGGTACATTTTATTAACTTTCCTACATTACATTCAGATGTATAAATGAAACAATTGAGGAACGATTACAATTGCAGATCATTGCATTCATATACATGCAAGTAATGGAAGAAAGATTTTGATCTTTTCATAAAAGAGTAATCTTTATTGAATGTAAAAGTGCATATTATCTCACACAAGCCGTGAGATTAATTTAGATTATTCAATACAAATCATGTTCAAACAATATATACATGAATAAGTAAGAAAAGAAATGAATGTGCATAGAAAGAAGGTAACCAACCATTGCCTGTGAATGATTGGTCTTGACTGGTGTTGTTTTGTTCTGTTGCTGCCCTGAGCTTCATCTTTTGCTCCTAGTTCCTATTCCTAAAAAGAAGTAATAAATGGTATTATAGTATACTCTAAACAATGACTGATTACAAACACAACATACACATTCACCCTATGCATGTATAAACCAATCATAATGTGTATTAAATAAGTCATGTGTACATTTTAGGTGTCCCAAAAAACCATCAAGTCAACATACACACCTAAAACATGCATTTATTTTTCTCATCTGTTTGCTTCATGTGTAGCTACAGGATGTCTTTGTTTTGTCCAATTACAAATGAGTGGTGGAAAATGTGGCTCTCACAAGGGTTGAGCCGAACTCATATCAATGGAGATTATAGTATTCATAAACATCAAGGGACAATACCTCTTTATTATCCTCAATGAGATTTAGGACAGTATTTTATTGTTTCAATGAAAGTGACATTATTTTTGAGGACCATGCAATTCAATTCTCATATGTTATTCAAGCCACTGTCATGAAGACATCATGAAAAAGTACAATAAGTATTGTTTACAATCAAAAAATAGAAAATAATGACAATGTCTTGCTTTTTGAAAGATGTTTTATGATAGCATTTTGTGAGGGACAACAATGCATTATTTACTGAGCTACTGCATCATGAGGATATAAAAATAAATCATAGGTAAAGGCCACAGTAGGTAGTTAAAGCTACAAAAGCATGGAAGAAATTGAAAGCTATAACCAATCACAAGACATAGATGAAGAAGACAAACTTCACAAAATGATAAACAAGGTCAAAGTGTATGTGTTCAAAAGATAGTAGCTATGCCTTAGTCAAAATAAAGAATAAGGGAATTTCTACTGACAATGAAGGCTCTTTAGAAGGAACCTTGCAGACCATAGAATAGATCCCCATGCGACAAGTGATCCATCAAAGAGGCAACATTGTGAGATGTTTTCTAAAACAACTTCTTCAATGATAATATGATGGAAGCTTATGCATATGGAAATTTATAAGGTTTCCAAGTCATATTGAGGGTTTGTATATGACATGTGACAGTTAAATAAAGCATCAAGTGATAAGTGACACTCCTAAATTGAAGGGATAGTGCACAGTAGCAGTTAAGGGTATGGTTGAAAATGGAAGTCACAGTAAAAGGAGCAACATTCCTAGTGAGGTGGAGCATCCAATAGGAAATATAATAGTAAGGAGCAAGTACAATCACCATAGTATTAGCAGTGTAATCCATTTGAATTACATTGAGAGCATGTTCTTTAATTCAATGTAGTCATAACGATGGAAGGAAGTCCCCTATTTATAAAGGACAACACAGTGGTTTGGGGTAGTCTTCTAAACACAAGAACGATAGTCTTTATAAGTATATGGATAGTCTTATAAATGATTAACAATTGTATGTTTATTACAGTCGTAAGCAAAGGACTGTCCAAGAAGGCTATCAATATATCATGAAATGTAGGGACAGTGTTGAAGGTAAAATAAATACATTATGAGCATGTAGAAAATATATTTGATAATACATAAATAAAAGGGGGATTTTGGCAAGGCAAAGAGGATAGTCACTCACAACCTTAGTGACAGCTTGAGACCTCTTAGATGTTGCAATTAAACATGAGCAGGCATGAGATATGAGGGAAACAAAGAATTATATAACAGTTTAAAATCCAAAATTCATAAATCTAATGCCCTCACCAAGTTTGCTGCCCTTAATGATGTGCGCATTTCAAAGATGAATCACAGGAAGGAAAGAAGAATAAAATCATGAAAATCACAACCCAGAAGAAAATGCTTGTAAGGAGACCCCAGGTTGTCATTACACATCCACAACCTGGGTGGTATTTTTCTCTTTTAAAGTAAGAATGAAACTCATATGGGTCTGCATATAGCATACATATAGGAAAACTTATATGCAAAGGATTTGGAAAGTAGAGGAAAGTATGCTACGATCTTCATGAGTAAAGATATTCAAAGAAGTGACCCTATAATTGTATCCTGCAAGTATTGTCTACATGTGAAATAACCGTGAAAAACCCCAACCGAGCAAAAAGGGCATCAAGCATATGGTGTGCACAATGATTCAAAGTCATGGTTATTTCAGACAAAAGTAAAATACAGCCACACTAGCCGCGATTGGAGATCTTTTTGTGAAATATTCAAAATAAAACTTCAAGAAATCTGCATTATTTCCTTGTTGAAATCAACAGTGCATGAATAGGAAATACCGTTTTTTAGCCAGTGAGTGCATATTTTCTCCAGAAAAAGCACAAGAAATCTCCAAAAAAATTACCCGGCATTTTGAAACCATTATCTGTTGAAGAATCTACCAGAAAATAAGCTCGAAAATCCTTCAGAAAACTCTCTGATGGTAGCGGTCAAGCTTCCTCCAGAAGCTTCAAAAAATAAATGAAATGAATGTTTTATTTTTTTTGTTTTGTTCACGGGTTAGTAACCCTAAAAATGCCCATAGGATAAAGGTATTTCTACCTTTTATTTTAAATTACATCATGTGAACAATTAAACCGTAGGCTAAGACTTTTAGTCTTGTGCCTTAGTGATATTTTTCCCTCTATATAATGTGTCTTTTAATACTTATATTTTCTTTCTTTTATTTTTCCATATTATTTGAAGTCGTAAACATTAAGTCTTAAGTGATGCTTTATAAATCACTTAGTCTTAAGTGTTTTTTTTAAAATGAAAAATTAAATGAAGGAGCCACTCATGCATTTGATCAAGGAAGGGAGATATGCTTTAATTTATGACATGCCAAGCATCTAGGGGAGTTAGAGGAGGTTGGAAAACATGTGCCAAGAATATAGCAAGCATTTTGACTCAACTTTGAGGCCTTTGGAGTGCTTATAGGAAGTGGTTTTGCATACCTTAATGGTGGACATAGTCAAATTTGACTTTTTTCCCCTTTTAGAGTTCATTTGGAGGAGATTTGCATGCTAGATTTTAGGCTTTTGAGGGGCATCCGACCCCAATCAGTTTTCAGTTCCTCTTTTGGTGGATGATAGAGAGTTGGTGTATTTTAGTCTCTTTTGACTCATTTTATAGTTAGTTCTCACTTATGTTTTTTTTTAGTCTTGTGACTCTTTTGGAAGTCCTTGAAGGAAAGATACAGAGTTTGTAACTCATTCATAGTCCTATACAACATTTGTAACCTTGAAAATCAATAGAGAAGCATTTATCCTTCTCGTCTTCTGTTTTATTGTGTGAATTTTCAATGATTGATGCCATTACATGTGAATTTGATATTTTCCTTGTTATAGTGTCTTAACAACATCACCTTTATGCAGAAATATATGTGAGTTTGCAGGTTGTGAGTTGTATTGTGTTGTAGATAATTCAAGTTGTGAAAACATTTTTTCCTTCTTGAGTTGAATGTGTTGGTCTTCTCATGAAATATTCATGCAAAACATATAACTATTTTGATTTGTGCATATTTAGCTTGTTGATTGATTGGAACTGTGTGTCTAAGAAACTTTACAGGTCTCATCAAGTTAATATTTAGGTGTATCACCATGGAATAGTGTTTTATCAAATGTTTTCATTTTAAGTTTTCCCTCTCTCTTTTCCTTCAAAATCATTAGAATAGGTGATACCAAGAGGAATCCGACCTTCTCCAAAGGTTGACCTCTACTTATCAAAAGCCCACATTTTGAGAGGTCTTCCCATGTTACACTGGATTGTTGAATTTCACATTCAACATGATGCAAATCTAGTAGATAACAAATATATTATTATAACCCAAGTCTCTAAAATTTGTATTCATCCACCATCTCATGAATATCATAAAGCACACTACCAACTATGAGGATAACTAAAAATAATACAATAAGTATGTGACATATGAGAATCATAGATGACTACTGTAAGAGTGTCCAAATAATAAGGAAATTTGACAATTATTGAAGCATGCATAGAAACCAACGAAAATTGATCATGGGAATCCCATATATGTAAATTGTACTAATATGGATCTATGCAAGGGTGGGTGATATAGGTTTCACAAAACTATGTAATTTTATCTAGTTGCCTTAAATCCTAATTATCTAGAAGAAAAAAGGTGTAAGAACATGATGTGTAATTTTTTATAGATTACAACATTGGTAAGAAAAAAGATCTAAGATAAAACACTAAAAGGTTTGCAAGGTATAGCAAGAAAAAATGATGATGCACATGAATCTTAAAAATGACGATGCACAATTTTAGAAAGCATAAATCTAAAACCTAAAAAAAATGAAGATATTTAAACCCTAAAGTGAAAACAATTTTTTTCAATACCATGTTAAACCTCAATACAAACCACAAGTTGGAGGAATGCTCATATCTCTAAATATCTTCTGATAATTGATGTTCCCTTCATATTATATTTTAAATTTATTTTGTGATGAGGGTGATCCACTAGTGATGTTGAACATATATTTGGGGAATGATATATATTTTTTCATACTATGATATTAGTAGAGGAATGTTGAATTCTAATTGAAAGAGTTACTTACAATATCTATAATGGAGTTAAATTTAAATTTAATTTAAATCTATTCCAATGGATCTAAACATAGGTGGTGAATAAACTATGTATTGATTAAGCATGATTCATAGGGATGATTGATGATGAAGACTTGATGGAATAATGACCAAAATAAATTTCTTAGGACAAACTAAATTGAGGAAGAGATACCCACTCTTAGCAGTTAGCCTCTTAGCTAACCTATTTCAATCATGAGTTTAAGTTCATCATCCTAAGTTGATATTCTATAGGTTTAGGTTTTAAATATGTTCTCTATAGATTGTTGAGCTAGTGCTTTCAAAACTAACACTTTGATTATAATTTTTTGTACATTACATACTTATTAAGAAAAAATGACATCTTTGTTATTGACCATGAATTCCTATTCAAGTATGTTCTCTAGTTTTTTAGTTAATGTTTCAATCACTTTCAAATAGTGAAGGTGTTACATTTCTTACAATTAGAAAATTTATTTGACTTCAATATGACTATGTAGTAATGTTCTCTTCTAGAAATTGAATTAAATTCCAACTAGGATGCATCCATTACTTTTATTTTAGAAGCAATAAGTTTATTAACTTGTAAGATTGGTCAAATATTAAAAAAAAACAAAATTTAAAAAATAAATATTTGGTAGACATTTATTTTGAAGTAATTTTATTGATTTCCAAGGCCACATTCATTAATCTATTATTCTTTATATTTGTTGGTTGATGTGACAACTATAAAAAAGTCCTAATTTTTTTTGAAAGAAATATTTTTATACTAACCTATGGAATATTTTTTAGTAATTAGGAATTACTAAAGTAGGCCTTAGTTGTGTGAAGAGCTCTTTTAGATGAAAAGTTGTAGTTTTGGTTCTCTATATATTTATTTATTTTCAAATTTTTCTTTATTTCATTAGGATTCTATTACCTAATGAAATAAGGCATAGGTCCTCATTAGTAAGACGATCAAATCTTTTACTTAAAATTGTTCCTAGATCCTTCATTAGATTGTGTAATTAAGAATTTTTCTACATATATGGTTTAATTTTATAGCTTCTACTTAATCCTTTTAGAATTCAAATGTAATGATACACATTTAAAGTATCATTTTTATATAGATTTCCAAGTTGCACATAAAATAATAATTTTTTTGGGGATTAACAATTACAAATTTAATCTATCTTCATATATATTTATATGGATGTGTAACTTCTTTTAATCTACTTTCTAAGAAGTATATAAATATATTTTATGTTAAACTTGTATAATGAG
Organism: Sequoia sempervirens; assembly: GCA_007258455.2. Lineage (NCBI taxonomy): Eukaryota > Viridiplantae > Streptophyta > Pinopsida > Cupressales > Cupressaceae > Sequoia > Sequoia sempervirens. The sequence continues at coordinate 362,341,900 of VDFB02271358.1, forward strand.
AGCTTAGTGATAAATTTCTAAATATTTAAACATGTGATCATTTCTCTTAAATTTTGTATATTTGACCTTTAGAAATACTCTTTGATCCCACTGAATTACAAGTGTAGGAAAATTATCCATCCCTATCAAATGGCCCTTAACTACCATAGTCTACTCATTATTTTGTCTCATTATTTTGTATTGAAATAAATCCCCATATCTCAATGAACTTTGAAACTTATGAATAACATGAAGGTGAATCTAAATATGATATTATAGTACCAAAATATCATAGCTCTTTAATTGAAAATAAAAATCTTAGTTTTGATTTTAAAATTCTTAAAATTAGTGACTATATTAAAGAATATTTTATTGACATATTTTTAGATGATATAGTGTTGATCAAATTTCTTTTTAATTTGCATATATCCAATGAGTGCATATATTTGAATGGATAAATGTACATGTGGAGGAACATAAAGCACGTGATGGTTGTCATCATTCCTAAATGGATGAGACTGCGATATGAGAGTTTGCTAAGCCTTCTCTTACTTGTCATCCTTCTTATTTATTTAATTTTTTTGTAACTAAAATGAAAGTAATTATATATGTCCTTTATACTCAAGGACCTTTATATATATCTAAATGATGACTTCCTGCAAGTAGTTGTATATAGTTTATTTGATATTTTTTTAACTATGTCATGATTATTTATTGACTATAATATTAATAATGTGCTTGACCAATGCTGAATTTTATACCTAATGGCTAGACATGCACCATGTCAATAGTATCAAAAAATGCAATGAACTGATTAACAATTAATTTTTACCTATGTGTAATTTAATATTTTTGCATCACAGTGATCATTTGGGAAGTAGGAGTTGGGAAACTAAGTCAAATTGCTAAAAAAAATTATTGATAAGATTGAGAGAGATGTTAGCTTTGCATTATTATGAGTCCCACAAGTGAATTAATGTGTCTATGAAATTAGTTTAGTGAGATCAATTTTTTTTTGTTAAAGCATTTTATTAAAGTAGTGTAAATAGGGGATGTGTTTAGTTGTGATAAGTGATAATTAAATATCTAAATAAGTGTGGTGCATCTATAGCCATTTTTTTTTCTTAAGTTATTGATATTTAGCAATTAAATGGACTATCCTATTTGTCAATACATATGTTGGGCCATAATGTTAATATGGATAAGATATCCATGGTGTGGGTGAATGGAAGAGTGGTAAGTTTTTCGTAAAAATAATGGTAGTTGGTCCAAGTGACCTACTTACCAAGATTTCATGCATATTATTTTTCTTAAATAAATATTGTGAATGATCTATGTTTCCAACATATATCAATATTTTGGTGAGAAGTATGTTGTTTCAAACATGAACTGTTTACTAATTTGGGTCTCCCTGTATATATTAGCTCTATGTAAAAATTATTATCTAAATGATTGCTAATAATACCTCTATTCCCTGTGCACATTGAAATTCCGCCATCTATCTATTAAAAGAAGCTCATTTTGTTAACTCTTGCCTTGATTATATGTAAATATGGTGAAAAAATGAATAATGACAATTTAAAAGAAAACCATACCTTTACCTCTGAAATAGCTTTTCTTCGAATACAAGAACAATCTTCAAAAAATCAAAACAAAAGAAACAAATTGTTAATATAACAACTATAATTTTTGTTCTTTAAGAATATAATAATATAACTAATAAATCACTTCAAACAATAAATCAATTCTTAAATCATTCCTAAACAACCTGTTAAAAATTTGAGCACCCTTAGCTCCCCTTATTGTTGAATAGTGTGGAAACTCACCACCCTTAACTCCCTTAACAATAATTTAGATTTATAATTAACATTGATTAAATTATATTATTATAATCATATATTTTAATGTGCACCATTTACAAAGAAAAAATAAATAAATTGAATTTTTACTAGATCAATGTAATCACATTTATTCATTATTTTTGTTGTAAGTGATTTCTTTTGTAAATACAATGAAATTTTCAAAATTTAGAATTTTTTTTATAAAACAAACTCTCTTACCAAATGTAAAGGTGAATCAAGACCCTTCAAAAAATTTCCTATAAAAAGAAAAAGCAAAACATTTTGCCAAAACCTTTTGTCAAAAATTATCAAAATAAAACATCAAATTTCTTTAAAAAAAGCTCAAAAAATATAAAAAATAAATTATTGAATTCCTACTTATCCTCTATCAAAAATTATCAAAATAAAACATTAAAATTCTTTAAAAAAAAACCTCAAAAAACATAAAAGATAAATTATTGATTTCCCACTTCCCTTATACTCCATCCATATAACGAAATGCCTTTGAATAATAAAGTAAAAATTGAAAGAAAACTCCATCCTATTACGAATGTGTGCCATCAAACAAAATTATTGGGATTAAATTTTCTTACGAGTGCAAAATTTCCCTGCTTCCAATCTTTCTCTTTCGCGTGCTTTTGCGAGGTTCTTGTTTCTGTGCTCGTCAAACTTTCAATTTAGCAACGATTTTTTGCCCAGGTAGAATTGAATCCCTAAAAATTTGTGGGCAAATTGAGTGGCAAAAAACTTAAAGAGCCCTATACACGGCTGAGGAAGAAGCTGCGGGAGTTAGTGGTTCTGTATCTGTTGCTGGTCAATCTCTGCGGCTACCAAGCCTAAACCAGATCATGCACAAGCCACTTGTTGGGGAAGATCATACCTTATTTGAGGCCAAAAGAAAATATAGCACCGATGAACATAGAGGATGCAATTTTCTCTGTTTCTGGATACAAAAGTTTGCAATGCTATAAATATTGGTGCCAAAAAATCATGTACCTATTGATAAATGGCGCCAAAAGAGAATAAAATAGAAAAAACAAAAAACCAAAGTAAACGGTAGATTTTCTGATGTATTTTTAGCAGTTTCTATGAGGAATGCAATTGCTTGTGATGCACCACTCAACTGTTGTTGAACTGCTACAGTGAACTGGAGTGACTGTGAGTTATGTTGTTGAGGGGTGTGAACTTCAGTTATGATGGTATCCATAGCATCCATGTCTCAGTGCATTTACGGGGCTGGATAGTCGTTGCCCTAGTTTCATGGGTTTCTTGGGAGGTGAGCTAATGGTTAAGGGACAAATATCAATGAAGATGAAAATGAAATATTTTAATAATGTCCACAAGGCCACAACAGCCTATGAGACCCAAGAACAACACAAGACCACCACCGAAAAGAGAAGACCCTACACAACCTGAGATCTTCGCTCGAGGTCAGCTCTACGACAGTGAATTTTGATCATGTAATTTGTCGATTTGGCCAACCTTTCCTCCTCAAACAAGGTATTTAAGTTATCAACTTGTAAGGTGTCCCCATAATTAACCCGGATATCTTTATACATTGAGCATTCCATAACAAAGTGCCATTCTATCTCCACCAATCCCGTGTCGCAAAATTGACATATTTTTTTTCCCCACTCGTCTTTGGGAACCATCCATTTGCCCGTTTCACATCTAAGACGATGTGAGCTAGTCTGAAGTTGAGCTATCAACATCTTTGCTCTCCATTTAATATTCGCTCCTATATAGGCATTTTCTTCATGATCCCCCTTGGGATTAAATTTCTTGATATAGTAATTTTTTTTTGGCCCTGATTGTTTTGCCCATATAGCATTTTTGAATTTTTGTTTCACATATTTTTTTATTTCTTCATTTGTACTTAGACAATCTTGCATATTCACACCCCACTTTTCCATCCATTTTTTGTTTTGTTTCATCTATGTAATCTTTTTTCTATCCAACTTTTCTATTACAATTAGCTTAGGCCACCGATGGTTCTCCATATTTTGAACCTTTTGTAGGTAATTTAGTAACCAAATCATCATGGATGCCTCCAAAGGGAAGGTGCCCATCTCGGTTAATAAAATCTCATAAGGTATTGCAGTTTTGAGCTTAAGGTTGCTAGCAATTAGATGCTTTTGAATTCTTTCCACTTGCCTCCATTTCTGATCTGACATGCTGCTGCCCCAAATCTCGCACCCATACAAAACCACCGGGCTCACAAGTAAGCCAAACAATGTTCTCTTGATTTTCCAATCCCATAATTTAACATTTCTACGTCTATTTTGTAGAGAGTAAAGTGCTTACCAGCCTCCTTGGATCCTTTTTGCTCTACAAGTTTCCCAACTGAGCTTGTAGTGAAAATCTAGCCGAAACACACAGTATTCACCGAGTCACACCTCGACCCTGTCGCACATGTGGCATAAATGCTTTTAACGTGAAACACATGGCATCGCAGAGGATAAGCACAAAGAATGAGTCATAATAAAACTTATCCTTATTCTTGGAATTACTTAAATACATGAAAATAGCTCATGCATACACGTGGAAGAAATCGAAACTGTGCCGTACACCGGAATAATAATTTGAACAGTCGGATAACAAGCTGTGCGAAGCACATTCTTCGCATGCATTCGACTGAATTATTAAACAGCCAGTCCAATGGTCGCCATCATGACAGTGGTTTGGGATACCACGTCACGTTTTCATCCTTATCCATCATATTTTTTTAATTGGCTTTTTTAATCGTATCTGCCTTGTCTTGATTCGCTAGTGAACTCTATTTAAAGCTCCATCGTTTCAAAAGTTCCATGTTATGCGTGCTCTGGTTTTTTTGGCAACTTATTCTTGCCCGCAGAAATTTTGGAATATATTCTTATTTATTTGTAACCCGCAGTTGGTATTGATACCCACGTTTTCTCCGCAGCAGTTTGGTCCTCTTTTGTGTATTTTTGAGGCGTGGATTGGAGATTATCTTTGGTTCAGCCAGGGTATAAAATTTGGGAGCTCTAGTTTTTCTTTTGCAGTTAGGTTTGGAATCGGCCATGGCTGTTGCAGTTGGAAAGTTTGTGGGTGCCAATGGGAATTCCAATCCCATGTTTAGAAGAAAAGATGGGGAAGACAGAAAGTTGGGGCATAGCAGAAATGTCAGGGCGATGGCCTCTGTTAGTTGTGGGAAGCTGAAAGAGGAGTATAAGTTACTTAGATTGAAACCCAATGCCAGCGAAAAGGAAGTCAAAAAAGCTTATCGACGGCTTGCCTTGGAGGTACTGCAATATTCAGTTAGTTTTTTATGTCAGTTCTTGCATTCTGTTTTTATTATAAAAAAACAGGGTAAAGGAACAGGGTATATGGGTGTGTATGACAATTTTTTAGATTTTGGAAGCAGGGAAGTAAAATTGTGTAATCCTTTTTACTGATGATGAACCAGAGAATGTCGGAAATTCTTAGGATATAACTGTTTAATCTCCCTAAACAAATTTTTAGGGTGGAGTTTTGATCATGATTTATGACTCACATAGGATAGATTTGTGAAGTAAATTTTAAGGATTAAAATGAAATATTTGGAAAAAATCATGCCCATTTCAAATGAGCCTTGGAGTTTGTGTGCCATCTGGTTAGATTTCTGAGCGGTTTATGGAAGATATAAAGATTTTCAAATAAAAACAGAAGAAAAGAGTGTCTGTTTGAGTTGAGCTTTCCAAGACAAAGTTGGAGGATTCTCTGATTATTATGTAGTGTGTGTTTAAGTAACTGATTAATTTTGTTTTTACAGTTTCAGAGGATGATCTTATTGTGTGTTGTTATTTTGCAGTATCATCCAGATGTCTGTAAAGGACAGAATTGTGGTGTAACTTTTCACAAGATCAACGAGGCCTATCAGGTAACCCTTAATATCTTTGAACTTTTTTATGATCCTCTGCAATATATTCTGTCTGTTATTTTTTTTCATTATTCTTCCTTTATGGTGATGGTGCAGATTGTGATGTCTACTTTAATGGAGGTAAATGAGGAAGAGGAGTATTATGCTGATGAGGATTACATGGGGTTTGATCAATGGGAAGATTGGATGGGATTTGAAGGTGGTTGTCCAAGCAGAGATTATTCCAACCATATTAACTCTTATACCTGATTTTATAACCTCAATCCAAATTAATTGTAAATATATCTAACAGATTGCCCTAATTATTTCACTTCAGTAATTTATTTTTTATTTGTTGAGCTCAAGAGGGAAACACCTCCAGTTTTTGAAGCTTCTTATCTCATTCCCTGTAATTAAATATTTACTATGTACATAAATTTTATATTTTGTATCAATTATGTTACCTAAATATGATAGAACCAAGATGACAATTACATCTTGTTACACATTATAAAAGTGAATTTTGAACAATTATAATTTTGTCTTTTTTTATTAAATATTTATATTTATATCTTACCATCCTTCCTCATTGTAAAAATGAATAAAATAAGTTTTAAATATTTATTAATTTGGAGTGTTGTATTTTCTATGTGTTCATTAACAAACTTTGAACCATTGGATCTAGTAGTCTAAGTGTTAATTTTATTTGTAATATGGATGTTAATTTTTTTAGTGGAAAATCTCTCACGTGAACACACTACACATTGTGGCACATTAAAGGAAAAAAATCACTACTTAAGAAAAGTCACACTACACAAGGTGATATTACAACTAATGAAATATGATACTAAATGAGAAATTTTAGCTATTTGGTACAAAGAAGAAGAGTAATGGATTGAGATTTAGTCTAGACCCCAAACATCATGAGAGGGATATCAAAATTCCCAAGCCACAAGGTAAAAGCTTTTGTTTTAAAATTCTTCGAGCAATTTATTACTAAAAAAATAAGCACTTGAAAATTATAAACTAAGGAAAAAATAACCCAACTTTTTTTTCAGCTTTGAAAATATTAGCTTGTTATAAAATAATAGAATATCCTTAAATTAACAAGGGGATGGTGAGAAAACCTTCACATAATCAATCCATTTATAATCAAAATAAATTTAACTATCTAAATTTGATAAGAAAAGATTGTTTATTACTATTGAGTCTTTTCTTATTGAATACTTGAACATAAAGCCTTGTAGAATATGTTAAGATAATAGAGGGTCTTTTTGACTTGATAGTTTTCAAAATGAATTCTTCATAAAGTTGTTTAGATGAATTAGGAAAGGCAATGTCATTGGAAAACTTCTAGGAGTTTGTATGGGTCAAAAGATATCCAAATCCTTCAAAGTAAGCATGTGAAGTGCAAGGGCTAAGGGATATTTTACCATTATAGTCCAAAAATATTTGATTGTTGGTTGTTAATAGTACTACAGGTAGAGATATTTGTGAAAAACATTTTAACATAATTTATAAATCAAGGCCTAAAACATTTGTTCATAGGAATGTAAATTAAGCCAGTTGAAATGTTTTGTCATACCATTTCACCAAGAATTATAGTTTCCTCTTTTAAATTGAATAATTGAATGATGTATTGATATACCCATGTCATTCTCCTCAATGTAGATTATTCCAACCAAAAAAAATTCAAAAATATAGACATAGTCACCCATCAAATCAACAAGAAAATATGACTTCACATTTTATACTTAGTGCAGTTACAATTTCCACTTGCAAGAAACATAATGCACTTTCAAAAAATAATCACCTTGATTCGAAGTTATACAAATTAGAAGTTCCCAAAACAAGAATGATGGTAATGTCACCTGTAAGAATGGGATATATTAGCAACCTTTGAAGACATCCACCTCTCCCACATATTTCGAGAAGGAAATATGGTAGCAGATGGTTTGGCAAACCTGGCTTGTGATCAACAAAAGTCAATTATCATAAAAAATAATGAGGATCTATCTAAGTTTTCGCATATTCAATGCATACAGCTGGCAGGTTGTCCTCTTTTGGCTTAGCATCATGATTTTGAAATGGAAAGGAATAATTGCCTTCAGTTTGCAATTCCTTCATTGAAGCATATTTTAAAGTTCATTTAAAATATAAAAGGCCGGTGATGTTTGTTGACTAAGAAGGTTAATTGTAAGAGGTGTTATGCATGCATGAGTCATCGTCCACATTGGAAAAGTCAGTATTTGACTTGGCAACATTTGTCTGAGTGTGTAACTCATTGTTGAAAAGAAATGTGTATTGATACGGTTTGAAATAATCATGATATAGTGAGGTGGGCTCTGCAAACCGAGATGTTTGAGACGTCTTATCACTTCTGTCGTATCTCCACGACCTCCAAACTGGCTACTAAGCATAATGCCCAATGATGCTTACCATTTAATGTTCCCAGGTTGGGTTAATTAGTCACATGGAGGATGGAATTTGAGCTAGCCACTATCTTCCTCGAATTACATCAGCTTGGACACATGTTCATCACTCCATGTTTCTTCTTAAACAAGATCTAATTTTGCAGTACCTTATATTATTTTTGTTGTATGGCTTATTACTGAGCTCTGTGCAAGAGATCGATTCGCACGAGCCAACATGCTTCTCTGGTGCTTATTAATTTTTTGCATTTTGTTTGCCATGATTAGCATATGCCTATTCATTTTGGCTTTAAAAGGCGGTGAACAATGTTTTATTTCACTCATAAAAACTGAAGGCTTTTAGAGAGCGACGGTCTACAAGATTTTTTTTTTGAATTTTGGAAAAATGTTGTCCTGACCATGGAATTTCAGAGTTTGTTGTCCAGTGAAGCCGAAGGAATGTCCTTTTGAGGATAATCTTTCCCATGAAAATCTGGCGATGATCTTTCAAATTGAGTGTCCTAGGGTTGAGGAATCAGTACGCTCAGTTCTTAGTTTTGAATTAACAAGCCCTAGAGCCCGTCATCTAATTTTCCCTTCCCAGGTTCTTTCTGTGTTCTTGTCTAATATTTTGGACCTCCTCTAGTCACTAGTTGAGCTGGAAATAATTGTCACTAAGTTTGTCAAGCCTCATATTTTTTATGTTGATGCTTTATTGCAAGTTGTTCAAGGTTATAATATCTTTGTTGGTGATGTGTATCTGGGTAGCTTATTTCCTAGAGAATATGTTAAATCTAGGCTGGGTTTTAATGAAATTTTTAAAGCCATAAGATTAGCTCTGCAGTTCATAAATGATGATATCCTTCTGAAGGCATTAAGGAGGAATTCTAAATGTATGTGTGTCACAATGAGTTTTGATATCAAGGAGAAATACTATGCCATATCTTTTCCCCGTGAACACAATCCTCACCCATCTCCAAACCTAGGTTTTGTTGGTTTAGAGGAAGGTGCTCCAGTGTCTACTCTAGGGAATGAAGAGTTTGAGCCGTTACCATATGGAAATGATGTTCCAGAGGAAAATGGTGTTGGTTCTTCAATCGGGATTCAATTTGCAAAGGGTAATGTTGTTGGTTTTTCAGTCGAACATCAATTGGCAGAGATAAATGTTGTTGGATCTTTTGTTGGTTATGTGGCAAGGGCACAAATTCTTCAAGTTAAGAGTAATGGAAAAGAACCCCAGTTTGGTAATGATTTCTTCACTCAGGAAAGGTGCCTGCAAGAGATTTCAGAGGTGCAAGATGAGAATTCAGTTCAGGGAGAAGATTGCATGGAGGAGTAAATGCTTCGATTTTTGCATATTGCTAGTTTTTGTTACAATGTTCATTTTGTTACTCTAATATTGTAGTACTTTGAAGGGGATAGTAGTATTATGCTGGATTAATTATGCTGCAATGTATTTCTGTTTAGTAGTATGATTTGGATGTGGGTAGAAGGATAGTATGGAACTTTAGAACTAATCTGGCAATCTGGCCTATTTTGTTGATATATGTACTACTCTTTTATAAATATAATATAATATATATAGGCCTCTGTGCCTTTTATCAAAAAAAAAAAAAAATTACACTTGCACATAGAGTGTGAAAAGTTAGCCCAAAGAAAAAAATTGCTCAAAAATTGGGAGGTCGGGAGCCCAAGATGTGGGCCTTCAAAGTTTACTTGCAAAAAATAGCCTACTAATAGGAGTAGAAAATTCAAAATTCACTTTCCACCAAATTTAGCAGAATTAATGTCAGATTTGGAGAATCTATCAAATGTAAAGAGCACCAGATAAAATCATACCTCCACCAAATTAGAAGACTTCTAACCAAAAAATAAAACAATGCTAAATTTAGCAAATCGCTAAATAAACCACCAAGTTTGGTAGATCTATTAAATTTCCTACCAAATATAATATCAAATGAGTGGCACACTAATTGAGGTCATTGGTAAAGTGCTCATTTTCATTTTTTATTTTTTCATTTTTTCATTTTTTTATATTAATATATATATATATATATATATATATATATATAAGGGTGAGGCCATGTGGGGCCTCAACCCCACTAAAAGGGGTGGGCCTCTTAAGAGAGGTCTATAGACCTCTTAAAGAGGTTGTGGCCTCTTAAATGAGAGTGGTACGCTTAGTACGAGGCCCAATAGGGACCTTGTGTAGGGTATAGGTACCCAATATTTTTTTAATTTTTACAGTGAAAAATTTCATATTTTTGAAAAAAATGATCTTAAAAAATTAAATTCCTAGTTTTTTTAAAAAATTCATATCAATAATGCAGGTGGAGGCTGTATGACTCCTTAGACAATTTTTTTTTGCCTCTCTTGACAACTTTCTCCAAAATTGATGATTTGGCAATCGATCTATATACAATCTTGGGCCTTTTGAGCATGATGGTACAGTAAAATTCAAGACCCAAATTGCTCTAAAAATAAGGCTACTTTTTGGATCTGACAACCAACACCAAACTTCAAACCCTTACAAATTTGGTCTCCAATATCTAACTAGGATGAAACAAAAGACAAATCTAACTATCTCAATTGATCTAGACTCAATGGTGAGCTCAGAATGTCCTCATGAAGTTTTAAAAACTTTACAATTAGCAAGTCAAAATATGAACCCCCCAAAATTGATATTTTCTCCTTTTTTGATTCTCCAAATCATTCAAAGATACAAGAGAAGAGCATACTCATGTGCTTTGAAAAATAAGAGCTCTACACTCCAAGATTCCTAAAAATATTGCTAACCCTTAACTCACAACTGGTCAGATACCATGTAAGATTTGGTTGAAAAGCCAACCCCCGAGATGCAAATGAATGAAAGAAAATAAAGCTAGAAATAAAAAATGAGATAGAATAAGTTATATTCTATTCAATGAGAATGCAAAGCATACAATAAAAAATGAGATATGATATGTTTTAACATGCAAGATAAGCCTCATTTATATATGCAAGGTGAAACCTAGGAAGACATAGGACCAAGACAAGTGTCATAATCATATGCTATGAGACAACTAATATTAAATGACCTAGGACACAAGTAGTAAAAACCTAAAATAAGATAAGGTCTTATGATAACTAAGACCTCTAGAAAGATTCCTAAGACTTATGTAAACTTAACATGTGAATAGAACCTACTAGGTGAATTAGTTAGGTAAAACACCTTATTCACACCAAAACATTTTTTGTGTATACCACAATCATGGTAGTATATGAGACCATGTTTCTTTGAGGCATGTTGCTAAACAGTTTAAGCGCCTTGTTTTTACATTTTATATTTGTGTCTACTAGAGTAGTTGCAATTATAACATCTAAAGATTTTCCTTTATCTTTTATGCCTTGATGGATGCCCATACCTTGTTTAAATCTTTGTAATGATAATGTTGGCCTTGTTTCAAAGAAGCACATGGAAATGGAGTTAAACAGGGGCCTTGTGGGCTAAGATAATTTCAAGAATTATTTGGGAAAATATATATGAAGTGTGTCGGAGCTTAGGGAGGTTCCCAATACCTTGGGAACTTTTGACAAGTTCCCATTCCCCCTCACTTCACTAGCATGCTATTTAAAATGTCATTTGAAAGTAATATCGAGGGTTTTGAACCCATTAGGTACTTTCAAATGTTTCTAGCATTATAAGAGTTCCTAATTGTCAACGGTTTTTAGTGGAGTAGGAAGTAAAAAAAAAATTCAATATTTTAATAAAATTTTAAATTTTAAATTGTTGACAAAGGGCGATGATAGAAATGATGTATTGTAGAAAACTACAATTTCTTCTCACCTTTGATTTTTCAAACCTCCCAGTGGATTTACAACTTTAAGAGTGCCTGATTCCACTTGGAAAAACCCTTATAAAATTTTCATAACAAATCTACAAATATGATGAAGGTGAAAGATGCATAAATTTTTACTAAGGTAGTATTTTCTCTCAAAACCTTGGTATATTGTCAATAATAGATGCCATGAAACTATTACTCCCTGATTGTATAGCTACAATTGCATAGGGCGATTGATTGTAATGACTGAATCAATGTGATGAATAAAACATGTTGTTCTTGTTATCAATATGAGTGTGTTCCATTTAATGATTGTCTCATTTGATTGTTACTTCTATTGATGTAATTCTAGATGAATGTTGCATGCAAGTTGTTGAATAATGTTTATTCTAACTTTTGAGATGTTTCATGTAAACTGCTTTGTTGTGAACATATGACTCCCATTATCGTGTCATGGAATGTAGGTGTGTGAACCATTCCTCCAAGCAGAGGAGAAATATCACTCGGGAGAGGAGCTTGGTCGGGTAAATAGTAATAGGAACCACTTGAGCATATACACACACGTCATTATAGGTTTGGAGGAACCAAGTTAGTTAAGTTGGTCTTGATAAGTCATCCATAGGCTTTAGGAGTCTTGTTTACTTCTTTATGCTTTGTGAGTGATGTTTGTTTGTCTATCTAACTTATTGTACTATGATCATTGTGTGGAAAACGTGAAAGGATATATGTATATAGGTTGAGTTGGTATGTATACACATGTATACATTATGTACACGTATCCATATGTATAAACATATCGATACAGACATGTGATCGACAGATGGATATGCTCATATGTATGTGTCGATGTGGTATACATACACATAAGTGTACACAAAGGTATATACAGTTATACACATGTATATATATACACATGCTACCTATTATCTATGGATACAAATAATATTGTGTTATTATTGTCTGGTAATTTACATATATATGTATGTATATATGTATATATTGAATTATGTATGGTTATTAAACGATATATACATAGATATGTAAATATAAATTTATATATATTACATAATGTGTAAATATATGTATATATACTATAGTAAAATAATATATACATATATATATATATATATTACGTGAGTAATAAGAAAAATATAAATATATATATAGTTTAAAATATTTTAAATCTCTAAAGTGAAAATTAAAAGATTAAATTTTACTTGGAGTAAATATTAAAGTTAAACTGTGGGAAAAATAATAAATGTCTTCAACCAAATGTATGAGAATCGGGTTATTCTCATTTAGAAAATATATTGATTGAACTATGGGAACCGATTTATATCAAGTGAGGTTATATCAAAACATTTTTATTTGAATCGAGCCTTTGGAGATTAATGATGCCAAGCTTGCAAAGGGGAAATATTTCATTCATAACTATAGTTGAAACTTTTGAAAAGAGGAAAAATGAAATGAAGTTGTCGTGAGAAGAAATGTGCGCGCTTGGAGTATTCACGCCATGAATAAGTCGTTGAAACTCCAACGCAACTGTGTGTTTGGAAATCAAACCCTATAAAATGGCAATATGGTTTGCATTCAACCTTGACTAATTCTTAAATGTTGAATCATCAAACTGATTTTCTGAATAATTGTGCCAAAAATGAGGGATGCATGTAGGTGTCAAATTACAAATTTTAGCATGTGCAAGATTGAAACATTCTTTGGTTGTTTTCAATAAACTAAGGTCGACTCGCCTCTGAAACCTGCCATTCATCTCTTTGAATTATTCAAAACATAGTGTTGTCATTTCTCATGCCTGCAATGGTGGAAATCATTGGTTTTTAGGCTCTATATATAGACACCTTAACATTCTTTATTCTATTCTTTGTTGAATCCAAGTTTCATATTACTATGACCTTTGTTTATCCATTTCATATTTTTGAAGTCATTCTCTATTTTATGAGTGAAAAAGAAAGAGGATTTGCCAGTAAATTGCCACAATCTGTGTATAATTCCATTACTGTTGAGTGAGTGTTCATTTGAGAGTCCACTTTGAGTGAGTATATATTATTGCGAGTCCATTTTTAGAGAGTAAACAACATTTGAGAAGTCTATTTTTAGTGAGAAGTCATTAAATTCTGAGAGCTTGATTGAAAGAAGGACCAGAAGTGCGTATTGGGGAGAAAAACTTATAAACAAGCATGAAACCTTTATTATTTTACACTTTTGAGTCTAATTGTTGTGTTTCTATTTCTTTGTATTTGTTGTGTGTGCAAAGTCTGTAAGTTCATTCATGAATACAATTTAGTTATAGGGGAAAAGAACTTTCAAGGAAAATGTTTATTTGATATGCATAAAAGGGAATTTATGTGAAAGAATTTGAGAGAAAATTTAAAATGCATATTAGTGTGAAATTGCATATTTTGTATTGTCTCCATATAAAAAGAATATGGCTTTACTAGTTAATATATACTAGGTGTGATAGGTCGAATATAAGCATTAGAAAACGAGCAGCAAATAAAAGAGTGCAAATAAACACCAAAACAACCTACACCTCAAGATTAGCCTAAGTTGGAATCAACACAAGATAAAAAGCAACAAATGGAACATTATACCTTGTTTCGAATCGATCCTTTGGTTGGCCCTTCGATCTTTGATGTGTATGCTCCTTGGATGGCACAAGATGCAAACTAGATATGATGTGAGGATGGATAGGAATGGATGAAAACATGAAAATGGCTAAGTATAGATTGAAAAATAAAATTGCAAGAGTTTGGCTAGCAAAATGATCTCTCCCAAAATGATAGAAAAGAGGGGGTATTTATAGGAATTTTGAGAATTCCTAGAGGAGATGGATGGCCAAGATTGAGCCACCAAATATCAAGATGTAGGGCTAAGGTGAGTTGAGAACTCACAAGCCCTCACATCTTGACATGTGGCATGTGATATAGCCCTAAAGGTGAGGTGGACATGAGGTGGAAGGATGGTACATGACATGGAGGGGGGGTACAAAGTACCTTGGGATTGGACAAGATCTCCTCATAAGGAGGTCCTTGTCCCCATGTGGGTGAGAGGACAAGTGGGAATTAAAAATTTCTCAAATATTCTCATGGGAAGAAGGAAGGAATTTAAAATTCCCTTAATGGGGGATTAAAAGTGAATTAAAAATTCACATGGGGAAGTGGAGTGCCTTGCCCAAAGGAGAAAGCCTTTAATAAGGTTGACTTAAGGACACATGCCATAAATGGGAGGAGGATTAGGTTAGACTAACCAAATGATTAAGTTTGTGCAAGTACTTAGTTAGATGGACTAATGACTCATTAGACGCAAGTGGGAGATTATGGAGGATGTGGCAGAGCCCTGTGATGGTCTAAGGTGTGCACGTACTTCTCCTAGTTATTAGAAAGATGAAATGATACAAGATGGATTAGAACCAACTTGCAAAAGTTGGAGAGATGTGACCATGAAAGAGGTAAAAATGAATTTTAATTTCAAAAAGGGAATATGACTAAATTAAATAAAATGGTATATTTATTTAATTTAGAGGAGGAAGAGGGGTAAAGTATATATTAAATTAAATACTTTAGGACCCTTATGTAAGATGCAGGGTATTAATTAAACAAATGGTTTAATTAATATTAACAGATGGGATAAGCAACTGGATGAATAAGGAGACGTGTTTGATCATATGGAAGTGATCAAATTAGACGTCTACACTAGGATACTAGAGGATGTGTGGTGGATTCTGAGGCTCCCAATTAGCGAGTGCTGGTCAGAGGACGAGGCGCTGGATGAGTCCGTGCACATTGTTTTTGGTAGTGATGAGCTACCGGTGCAGCGGGGTCAGTTGGATGTGGATGGGATGGTAGCATGTAGGGTACCGGTACTATCACTGTACTTGGCAGGGCTGATTAGTGGTAGAGTGCTGCTGGACCGGAGTGGTCAGTTTCTACACATGAGGATGGTCGAGGTGATCTGTCACATCATTGAGGGGCGGGAGGGACAGTTCGCATGGGGGACCTGCATGTTAGCACAGTTGTATCGAGACATGCACGTGATTTGTTATAGGAGACAATTGAGTGTGACAAACATCACACTACTACAGGTGTGGGCTTGGGAGCATATCCACGTTGCCAGGTCGATTATAGTGAGAGTTGGTGAGTATGATTATAGGGAGCCCGTAGCATGGTGGTGGGGAGCAGAGGCAGGGATGCTACTGTGGTATCGAGAGATGTAGGAGGTAGACGTGTGGAGGAGACAGTTTGATGATGTGCAGGCAGTGGATATAGTGTGGAGGCTATACATGATGCATCGATTCAGAGGGTGGTCGAGCGAGGAGGGGTTGCATAGTGGTTACTTCTTTACTCGATGTTACATGATTGGGAGCAGGCCACGAGTAGTGGAGTTGCATCGACCGGATCGGGTGACGAGGTAGTTCGGAGTGAGACAGGATATTTCGGCAGGCCGAGT
>VDFB02271358.1:362358374-362423191 GCA_007258455.2 Sequoia sempervirens
AGAACTTCCTCAGATGCATGATATTGATGGGTTCATCAAGGGGTTCTCCTTCAAGAGTAGTCAACCTATATGCCCCAGATCCATATTTAGCGGCTATGATATAGGGTCCCAACCAATTTGCCTCAAATTTTCCTTTCTTGTCTCGGTCTTGTTGAGTACGCTGGTTCTCCTTAAGGACAAGCTCGCCCATCTGGAATTGTCAAGGACAAACCTTCTTGTTGTAATTACATTTGAGGTGATTTTGGTATGCTTGCAGATGATCACAGGCTTTTATTCTTCGTTCATCCAGTAATTCCAACTGTGCAAGCCGTGCAACACGAGCATCCTCTTCGCTGATAAGGTTCTTCAGAGAGATTCTCAATGATGGAAGTTCAACTTCAATTGGAAAGACGGCTTCAACACCATACACTAAAGAGTAGGGGGTGGTGCCTGTTGGGGTGCAGATAGATGTGCGATATGCCCAGAGGGCAGGATGAATATGGAGGTGTCAATCTCGTCCAGTGTTATTGACAACCTTTTTGAGAATACAGATAAGGGTTTTGTTGGTCGCTTCTGCCTGACCATTACCCTGAGGGTAATAAGGCATTGACCAACGGTGTTGGATATGGAAGGTGTCACAGAGGTGTTTCATGGCTTGGTTTTTGAAGGGTTTTCTGTTGTCAGAGAGGATGGTGGACGGGATACCATATCTGTAGAGAATATGGTAAAGGATGAATTTGGAAATCTGAGTACCGGTGATTTGTGAAAGGGGCATTGCCTCTACCCACTTGGTGAAGTACTCAGTGGCGGTAATTATGAATGTATGGCCATCAGATGATGGTGGGTAAATCTTGCCAATCAAGTCGAAACCCCATTGAGAAAATGGCCATGGTGCTAGGAGGGGCTGAAGATCTTGTGCTGGGGCGTGGATTAAATCTGCATGTTGTTGGCATGGAAGACACTTCTTCACAAACTCGCAAGCATTGTGTTCCAATGTAGGCCAATAATATCCATCTCGTAGGACCCTTTTGGCCAGAGCCATACCATTTGAAGGAGCTCCACAAACACTGTCGTGTACGTCCGTTAGTGTGGCATGGGCTTCGGTCTCATTCAAACATCTAAGGAGGATTCCATCATACCCACGACGATAAAGCGTATCACCGACGATGACATATCGGGAAGAGCAATGAACGAAGGATTTGCGTTAATTTCGTGTAAGATCTGGGGGTATAATGTTATCATGGAGGTAGGTGTAAATGTCTTGATACCATGGGGAGGTGGGACCCACGATATTGCACACCATGTCAGTCTCAGGGATATCATATGCTGGGATTAAAAGTTTTTCTACAAGAAATTCACATTCTGTTCAATCTTTGGGCATGTCCAGCATGGAGCCAATAGTGGCCATTGCATCAGCTGTTTTGTTTCGTACTCTGGGAATCTGTTCAAATTGTATAGAGGTGAAATATTTCTTGAAATCATCCACCATGCGCTTGTAGGGTAACAACTTATCATCTTTGGTTTGGAACTCATCATTAACTTGTCTAATGACTAGCAAAGAATCACCAAAGACTTTCAACTGAGTTATGTGCCACTGTTTTGCAATTTTGAGGCCGGTGAGGAGAGCTTCATATTCTGCCATATTGTTAGTACATGGGAATTCTATCCTGAATGACTTGGGAATGTAGTCACCCTGAGGGGTAACTAATAAAATTCATGCCCCCGATCCATTGTGTGTATATGATCCATCAAAATAGAGTGTCCACGTGGGGGTCTCATCAACGGAGAAGACTTCTTCATCAGGGAATTCTATGATCAATGGATGAGTATCAACTAGAGGAGCTTCTGCTAATTGATCTACGATTATCTGTCCTTTAATATCCTTGCGGTCCACATATTCTATGTCGAATTCACTAAGGAGCATGACCCACTTAGCCATGCGGCCAGTCAGAGTGGTTCTAAATAACAAATACTTCAATGGATCGATCTTGGCAACTAATTTAACTGGATGGCTAAGCATGTAATGTCGAAGCTTCTGTGTGTTGAAGATGAGTGCAAGGCAGGATTTTTCCATGGGGGTGTAGTTTAGCTTGTAGCCAACCAATGTCCGACTGATGTAGTAGATTGCCCTCTCTTTCGATGACTCATCATGTTGTGCCAACAATGCCCCCAGCGTGACTGAAGTGGCGGAGATGTAAAGCAAGAGGGGTTTGCCAGGAATAGGTGGCATTAATATCGGGGGATGGGCTAAATATTCCTTAATTTTATCGAAGCCCATCTGACACTGCTGGTTCCATCGGAAGGTGGAATCTTTTTTCAAGAGATGAGTGAACGGCTGACACTTATCTACCAACTGGGCTATGAATCGACGGATGGACTGCATCTTCCCCTGGAGGCTTCTTAACTGTTTGAGATTGCGTGGAGGTGGCATGTCTAGCATAGCTTTTACCTTGGCGGGATCAACCTCAATGCCCCTGCGAGAGACTATGAAACCCAGCAACTTTCCTGAAGTGACGCCAAAGACACACTTTTTTGGATTTAGCCGCAACTTGTAATGCTCTAACCGCTCAAATATCTTTTTCAGGATGGCAGGATGCTCTGCTCGTGTTCTGGATTTTCCTAATAGGTCGTCGACATAGTCCTCCATGATGATATGTATGAGGTCATGGAAGACGACCGTCATGGCCCTCTAATATGTTGCCCCCGCATTTTTGAGACCAAAGGGCATAACATTGTAACAGAAAGTGCCCCAAGGTGTTGTGAAGGCGGTCTTATCTTGATCCTCAGGTGCGATGTGGATCTGGTTATACCCAGAGAAGCCATCCATAAGGGATAACATCTCATGTCCTGCTGTCAGGTCGACCAACATGTCAATGTTAGGCAGGGGGAAGTCATCTTTTGGGCAAGCTTTGTTAAGATCCCTGAAGTCTGTGCAGACGCGAATGTCTCCATTTGGTTTGGCAATTGGTACTATATTGGAGATCCACTCAGAGTAGTCAATCCGTCTGATAAAACCCGCCTCTAGCAACTTCTCCAATTCCTTCTTGACTAACAACGCGACTTGCGGAGCTTTTGTTTGACAGGCTTGGCGTCTGGGCGAATGTCTAAGTGATGAACCACTAAGGTAGGGTCTAAGCCTGGCATGTCTGAGTATGACCAAGCAAAGTTAATGATTCCCTCTTGGAGTAGCTGCACGATGACCGGATACTCTTGCTCTGAGAGTGACTTAGCTACATAGGTGACTTTAGGACTTTCAGCAGTTCCCAGATTGACTTCTTGAGTCTCTTCAATCAGAATAGATGATTGGGTAGATAACTGAGTTCCCATAAGGGGAAGATGAACATCTCCATCTTCCAGCACCTCTTCGAGGTTTTCGCTATCAGATGTGTCCTTTATTTTTACTTTTTCAAGCTCAAGAAGTGCCTCAGGGAGGTTTTCTCTAGATGACCACTTGTTACTTTTCTTATTCTTATTTTTGCGACTGGAGTGTTCATCCTCCCCCAATCCCATAAGGTTGACATATGTATCCGCAAACATACTGACAGGTGTGCTATTACGTAGGTCTCAATCAATAAGCTCAGGGTGACAAAGGGATAGGCTAATAGTGCAGATGGATAAACATTCGAACATGGATGATAGATCGGCGTGATCGACATCATCGTAAGCACGTATGATGGATTCCTCCTCAGGTATGTCTTCCAATGATCCATTGTCCACAGCGACACTATTGGAAGCATTAGACAATGTTTCAGGGGCTTTCTGCTTTCTGTCATACCCAATGCCTATGTTTTTTGGTAGTTGTGACGTATCAATGGGTTGCAACCGCCCTTGCTCTTCTTTACCTAGGCCCCTGCCTTGATAGTTATGTTTTTCCATGAACTTTGTCAGCCAAGGGTACTTTTCTTGAAAATATTCCTTTAGAGGAGTTTCTGGTTCGGGCTCTTCTTGGTAGACCCATTGGCTTATGTCTTCTTTTGGTGCATCTATCTTGACACTTGGGGATATGAAAGTGGTGGTAGGGATGTTCTTACCACTAAAGGTGACAGTCTTGTCTTCCTTTGGGGTAGCATGCGAAGGTTGACCATACTCCTGCGGTGATGGCGGCATGGTTGCTACATTGAGAGCAATATGCATTTCGTATTCACCACACCCCTTGTCAATGATCTGGACTTTGGTGACTGTAGGATTAGTGGTGGAGGATGGAGTGGTTATCGCAGTGGCGGGTGGATTAGTAGATGATGACTGGGATGCCCCCATTTCAACCCTAGGACAATAATGTAAATGGGGAAATGACGCTTCTAAAGCATGACAATATTCAAATGGTTGGGGGTCAGCATAGATGGTGACTTCTTGTCCGTTGACTGGGAATTTTAGGCACTGATGGTAGGTGGAGGGGACGGCTTGCATAGCATGGAGCCATGGACGGCTGAGGAGGAGATTATATGGCAAGTCCAGATCAAGGACATGGCAGGTAATGTACTGAACCACCGGTCCCACTTGGACAGGAAGATTGATGATCTCTTCTGAATTCCTTTCTGCATTATCATAAGCCTTGATTGTGATGATCTGATTACTTAAATCCGCTTGAGTATACCCCACCTATTTTATGAATTTTAGAGTGTACAAGTTGAGGGCAGAGCCATTATCTACCAAGACTCTTTTTATTTTATGACGGGCAACCACGACTTCAATATGTAAGGGGCAATTGTGATTGACATCAATGTTTGGCATGTCGTTTTGGTTGAAGTGCAGTTGGTGTGATGAAGCTAGGTGTCCTACCAAGGCTTGGAACTGTGTAGGATCAATGTTATTAGGCACATGGGTTTCCTGTAGGGCTCTATTGAGGATTTCTTGATGCACAGGGGAAGACTTAAGTAAATCCAAAATGGAGATATGTGCAGGGGTCTTTCCTAAGTGATCAAGGATGTTGTACTAGGAGGTTACAGGAGTAAATTGGGCGGGTGCAGAGGCTGCAGGAACGGTGATGCGGGCTCGTCGTGTAGTAACAACACATTGAGGGTCTTTAGCTTTGACATGTATCATGGATATATGAGGTTCTACCTGCTCAATGTAATGAATAATACCCTCGTAATTGAGGGGTACATTCTTATAGCTCACATTATTTGTGCTGTTATTTTGGGGATTACTGTTGGAGGTGCTCGGACCTTGATTATGGTTTGGAAAGGCATTTTGATAGATCTGCAATTGAGCATTGGATGACGGAGCTTGACTGGGGTCAACCTTGATATCACCTCGATCTATGAGATCTTGGACGTAGTTTTCTAAACCCTGACACTTATTCAAAGAGTGTCCTTTGATTTTATGGAACTCACAATATTCATTTTCCTTAAACCATGCGGGCTTAGATTTGGATTCGTCGAGTGGCTTGGTGACAGGGTACGTGATCGAATAGTTGATCTATAATAATTTATTGAAGACGACGCTCAGAGGTTCTCCTAGTTGAGCATACTGGCATTTAGTGTTCCCTTGGTTATTTGGATTGGACTGTTGGGGAGGACAGGGTGTCCCTTGCGGTACAGATATGGCATTAGGTATGGATTGTTGTTGTCTCTGGGATGTGTTGGCCACGTGGACATGTTTAGTATCAGTAACACCATCATTTACTGCATTTTTGTTCTTGTTCCAAAAGCGTGGCTTGTCATTGAATGACCTTTCCTTATCTTGATTATATATTTTGATGTGCCCCTTGGCAACAAGGGCACGCTCAAGGATGGGTCCCTTCTCTACTACCTCCGCAAAAGTGGTGACACAATGTAATCTAAAGTTATGAGCCATGTCGGGATGAGAGTTCTCCACGAAGAGGGTGACCATGTCCTTTTCTTTTAAAGGGGTTTTCATTCGGCTTGCTAGGGCACGCCACCTTTGGATGTAGTTAGTAAAGGTTTCCCCTTCACGTTGTTTCTCTTTGAGGAGATCCAAGGTATTGATATCTTTCTCCAAATTGAAGGAGAAGTAGGAGACAAACTTTTCTGACAGGTCTGCAAAAGATTTTATGGATCCCTTTTCGAGGGTCATGAACCACCCTAGCGCGTTGCTTGCCAGACTTCGAGGAAACAGGCGCAAGAGATAGTTGTCATTGTGGATAACTTCTTGACACTTGGAGTAAAACTCCTGTAAGTGGGCCTTAGGATCTTTGTTCCCCTTATATTTGTCAAACTTTGGCATTTCAAAATGTTTGGGGAAGGGAATCAATGAGATGGAGGGATCAAACGGATATGGGCATATATCTTCAAACTTGAACGATTGTTTGCCAGTCCCTGCTTGGAGATCTTTCAGAGCGGCTTTGATTTCTAGTATGTCTGCATCAGCTGGTGTGTTGGACAGATATTGATGGTAGGATGATTGTGGATTCTGAGATGATGTTTAGAGATGGGCGTATGGGTAATGAGGAGGTGGTATCCCCTGCTGATGCACCAAGGGACCTTTTTGATAAAGAGGTTGTTGTTGCGAGGTGGGATATGGATTGGTTGGGTAGTTGTGGGTGGCGTATTGTTGGGAAGTATGGAGAAGGTGTTGTTGATTGGTTTGTGGGTATTGAGGATATTGATGTGACTGTTGCGAGGTCACATAAGATGGTTGTTGTTGATATTGTTGCTGGCTATAATAATTGTAATGATGGGGTGGTTGTTGGTGTATTGTTAGTGACTGTGTTGGACGAGATGGGATGTTAGATGGTGGTTGCACTTGCGGGCGTAAGATGGATGCAAGGAATGGAGATATGGTCGGGGCTGAAGGCCGGGGTTGATTTCCTTGCAGTTGATGCTGTGATGGTTGTGTTGAGAATAAAGGATTAACCAATGGTTGTTGTTGAGGTCGAGGTGTGATTGAGATGTTTTGCGAGGGAGGTTGTTGAGTACTAGTGGGAGCATAGGATTGGGGAGGTTGTTGGGATATGAATGACGATGGTGGAGGAATGTTGGATTGGGGCGGTGGTTGGGGTATGAATGATGATGGTGGAGGATTTGTAGCCCCGGGAGGTGGGGGCAAGGTAGCGAAAGGGCTGCCCCTAGTGTTGACAGGAGGGGGGTTTGAGGGGAGTGGTGCCGGTAGCATTAGTGGTTGCGGTTGTGGGACGTTTTGTGGCATGCCAAAGGCAAAAGGATCATTGGAATCAATGGTTTGGGGTGTTCCTGTGACCGAGATGGTGGGATGCGTGGGGTTGCCAACGGGGTACAAGACAGCGTTGCCGAATTCAGGTTGATGCCAACCTTCCACAGAAGGAACATTGGGGATGTATGAGCTACTGGGGATATCATGTGGACCTTGGGGTACATTAGATGTGGAGGTGCCATACTTGGATAAGTCGATGCCTGACGGCAGCTTAACACCTTTGTCAATCAAGTGAGCCAAGATTTTGTCGCCATATTTTTCGAGAAGGCGTTCTGTCATTTGTGCATTAACAGGGTTGCTGGAGTGTTCCTCGAATGTGAGCTCAGGTTGATCAGCCATGTTTTCCTCCCCGGGTGGTGATCGTGAGGGATGTTAGCACCATAGTTAGGATCTGATGAGACGTTCACTGCGTTGGTGAGATCTTGAGGGTTGTTTGATTGGGTATTCAAGGCTTGTTGGTCGGCCATTTTCTTTGCCTGTGATCGAGTCTGAACGGGCATGCAAGATGATGAGATGGATCAAGATATTGGAAAGACCTGGATGATGGATTCGATTGGATGGGAGATTAGCTGATGATGATTGGTCAAACCGACGTGGATTGATTCGATGAAATTGGAGTGGATTGATTGGTAGATACTGGATTAATCTAGATTTTGGATTTTGATCCTGATGGATTTGATGATGCGGGGGTTGAATCAATTTGATGATTAGGATTGCTTTGATGATAAATATGATGAAGACTGAAATCCACAACCAAGTTTAAGAAGGAACCTTGGTAAGACTAGGTATTGATTGACGGGTGGATGTATGATAACGACACTGAATCCAACAGGAATAGAGGTTGGTGGGGTGGAAAGGACAGGCACTTGGGCAGAACCGTCTAAAGCTGGTGGTAGGTGCAGTGGGGATGGGCTGCCAAGCATTTCTCCCAGTAGGTTTCATAAGAACAGGAGATAGGGATAGAAAGTGGTTTGAGGTGGGATGAATGCCGGAATGGAGGCAAACTCTAAAAGCATAAGCAAAAAGTGAAATGTCCACTCGCCAGAAAGAGGAATGAAACTAGGAGCAGACGTTAGAATCATTTGACTGGGACTCTTGACAAGGTAAATATCATCCATTCCATGGAGATAAAGACAATGATATTTCTGGTAGTGAAGGTCCAGTCATGGCATCAGGCAGTCACGCCAACACAGGGCATGATCCCACCACAGCACAAAGGCAGAGATGTCCATATAGCATAGACAGGGTTACTTGTTTCATGGGATCAGTGCCTCATAAGGTGGGAATCGCCAAGCATTGACAGATCTTTCAAGGACAGACCGGGAATCCACAAGGACCAATTAAAGCTTGATCAATTTGATGATAGAGCCAGGCAAAGTTAAAACTGTAATGGCTGTGTCATGTTGGTTTTACCAGAAAGGCTCAATTGAATAACACAACCCTAAGTTAAAGCAGGAATGAGACCATTAGTGATGATATTTTCTGCGACAACAACCAGACAAATATCATCCTATCTCTTAGGTTAATTTTCAACAAATAATTAATCTTCAAGTCTCTGGGAGTGTGGGGTCATGTTGTGTGCATAAACCAACCTCAAGATCATTATGTAGAAAATCTTTGAGTCCTAGGGACCTTTACCAGCATGTAGTTTATGAGATTTTTTGTGTGGTGATCTCAAATCCTAAATCTAACCAGATAATAAAGAAATAGCAAAAGATAAGGGTATAAGAATATGATGAAATCTAAACTATTCCTAGAATGAGTGATGCAAATGACAGATATCCGGAATGGACCAATCTCAAATAACCAATTCCTGCTTAACCCACAATGCAATCTAACAAGATCAGTGCAATCTTCTAGGGTATACAGATTTTCAAATCATAGACATTCATCCACAACCGAAATCAAGCACATTTAAATGTATGGTCCAGGTTGACTTCACCAGCCTACTACAATCAGATAGTTACTGAGAGTATAGACCAAAGATTGCTACAAACATTCCAAATATGAAATCATCAACATCATTCACCAAACTAAAATTAACTTATTTCTGAACACTAAACCCTAAATCTTTAAGCAATTTGAAAGATAGAACAATAAGAACCATGCAAGATAATATAACACAAGAGATTTCAACAGGAAAACCACAATGCCTTCTATTGTATTAGATCACCAAAATGCTGCAACAATTCAGCTGTTCTGACACAGTATTTGCTTCAAGAAATTGAATACTACTCCTACTACAAAATACTCTAGCTCTTCTTTGCTCTTACTTATCTCTATTACTTTCTAGCTAACCCTTACAATGAGGCAAGAATGCCCTTTATAGCAAATCCCAAGATATGTCGGCCTAGCCAGACATTTACAAAATAAGAATAACCACCCAAAACAAGTCGGCCCTAGGAAATCAAAATAAGACACACATTAAATGCCATATATCATCAAGGTCAGCCCAAGCACAGTCCTCAATGCAGTCCGGTCCAATGCATGCCCTATGATAATAGGGAAGCACAAATCTCAAAATGGCATTAAATACCGCCTCTTTTATCCTTGCTCTGGGCCAACGATCCCTGAACCCTCAAAAATATTCCATCCAGCTCGGCAACAGGTGGCAAAGGCAAGATCTTAAGTCTTCATTTAATAGAATCAATTTCCTCTTTTGACCGTTTGACTGTCTTATCCCAGTCATCCTTATGCGCTTGGTACTTATCCATTACTCCTAGGTATGTAGCTGCATCATCAAGCTGGTGGCTGGTTATAACATTCTCAGAATCTGGGGTATAAACCTCATGCCACCATTCCCTGAGTTGTTCCAAACTTAGGTATTTAGGAGCAATCTTTCTCCTTCCAGTCATTACCTCAAAGAATGCAATGCACCCCTCATACACCCCAGTAAGATCACCATCAATTGTTTTCTTTCTTTTCTGAATCTTTTTCATGGCCTTATGTCGAATTTGTAGATCCTCAAACCATTCCCATGGTTCATTTAACCTGGAGGAAGGAGGGATTCCATCCGCGGCCAGTCGTTCCTTACCATGCTCCATGATGACCTTGGACTTTTGCAGCAAGAGGTCAATGTCTTCCCTGTCCTGGGACAGCACATACTCCAATGCTTCCTTGGCCCTAACTGCATCCTTCCCAACCGACAGGATTTCCTTGATTGCATCATCTCCCTTCATTTGTACATCTTTCAGCCAATCCACTGCAGTTTGAGCTGAAGCTTTCATTTTCTCAATTCTGGAGATAGTTTCCTTGGGCAGAAAACCGGGAGTGGCAGAAAAAGAAGGATG
The DNA here is from genome assembly GCA_007258455.2 of Sequoia sempervirens. Taxonomy (NCBI): domain Eukaryota; kingdom Viridiplantae; phylum Streptophyta; class Pinopsida; order Cupressales; family Cupressaceae; genus Sequoia; species Sequoia sempervirens. The sequence continues at coordinate 362,368,775 of VDFB02271358.1, forward strand.
GAGAGACTGCAGGGGTTTCATCACTTCCTCCAAGCATCTCCTAAGTCTTTCATTTTCTTTCCTCAGCTCATGCTTGGTTTGGGTCTCTTTTCTCAATCTCCCAATAATCACAGCACTGGACCCTTCATACTCCTCTATGTCCTGCTCCATGGATGCTGGTCCAAGGTTAATAGTTTGCACACTATAATCCTGACCATTGATATCCTCCCTAGTTTTGTCCACGACATGGGTGGCAATGTGGATGACCCTGTTATTCGCTTCAGCTCTCTCCACTTTGCAAACTACCTTAGCTGCCTTCTTTTTCTTCCCTTTACCAATTTTGGATAACATCTCATCCCAATCCAAGGGAGTGTCCTCAATTACTACCTGTTTCTTCCTTGCTATCTCTTTCTCAAGCCAGTCTGGGGCTGCAGGTTCTATCTGGATTTCCTCTCTTTTTGCTTCTTCTTGTTGCTCTTCCGACACCTTCTCCTCTTCAGTTGTTTTATCTTCCTCCTTTTCAGGGAGTTGCTCACCTTGATCATCTTCCTCAAGATCTACCTCTTGCACCGGTGATGGGGTTTTAGCAGGGACGTCTTCTTTCTGCTTAGGCAATTCATTTCCTTTGCCATTCTCCAGAGAATCTTCATACTGCACCAGGGGAGAAGGAAGCTTTTCAACCTCTTCAGCCTCAAGCCCAACTACCTCATCAAAGAGTGTTCCTTCCTTGAATGGCCCTACCTCCCCGCTAGTTTCATGCTCCTCAGGAGTTTCCTGCTCAGGTATGCTTGGTGGAGGAGAAACAACCCTAGATGGTTCCACTATTGTCATCTCCGGAGAAAGGTCCTTCTTTTGCATTGGCTCCTTAGGGGATGGAGTCCTTGACCTTCTCATGTATACCTTTGCTTTCTCTCCTCCTGAACTCTCTACATCAACAATAGGAGGCTCATCTTTTGAGGCAACTTGACCCTTCTTCTTTGAAGTCCTGGAGGTTCTTGTCTTCTTCGGTGGCAGAGGAGCATCCTCCTCTTTTGCTCTTTCCAACTCTTCCTCATCAGAGGACTTACTAATCTTCAAAGTCTGCCACCTCCTTTTTCCTTTTGGCTTCCTCTTTGGTTCTGGTTCACTTTCCTTAGGGCCTCTAACCTTTATTTTGAAAGGAGAGCCCTTTGCATTTTTCCCTTTGGGGTTATCTTCCCCGGATTCCTCTGAAGTCGACATAGGGTTGACGTTTCCAATTAGATTGAAGGTACAAGCTACCTTCTCGCTCTCAAGCTCCCAAACCTTGTGCCTCAACCAAGAAGTGGTGAATTTCATAACCGGGGCCATTAAGTCCTCCAACTCTGTGACCTCATCCTCATTCCAGTTGATTTCTCTGATTGATTTGTCCTTCACAGCTTCATAGGCATGATCCTGCACCAAGTTTTCATCATCCTGCAATTGATCGGGGATCAACTTCACATTGTACTGTCTGATCGCATCAATCGGGAGCCTGGAGTACCTCTTCTTTCTTGCTTCAAGGTCATCCTTAATGTTATCCCAATAGTCCTCTAGGTCATCTTTATGCCGGTACTCCCTGGTGGCCTTCTTCTGTGCCTCTCCCGTGATATCAAAGTTCATCCTTTCGGAATGGAAGGAGAAACCATATGTTGCCAATTCATCCCCTGCAGTGTGTGTTGATTGGATGGAAGGGCACACCTCTGCTACGCCAATTTCGAGAGGTAAATCCCAACCAAAACCTGTCTTATGCTTCTCCTTCTTGACAATAGCATCAAACTCATAGATCTATCTGAGAATCTCCAATAGCACAATGTGATCTGTGGGGTATCTAGGCAACCTGTATGGGGAAACCGGACATCCATCAATTCTAAGGTAGGTGAAGGTGGGAAATTGAATGAACTAGGCTCCATAGTTCTTTATCAATCCTTTGGCTCCATCTGACAGCCTCATATGCTCTGCATTTTGAAGCATCTGGGTGATATGCATAGTGAATGCATCATTAGCCATGCGGTAGTCTTTGTGTCCCAGGTGCAGTTCTAGATAGATCTCATAGATTATGTCATGTCCCAATGTCCCTCGTGGATTCAAACCCCTATATGGGTAGAATCTGGCAAGCACATACATGACATAGGAGGACATGGTAAATCTCTTAGTTTCCAGGACGTTCCTCAGCTGTTTATCAATCTCAGAACTAATAAGTCTTGCCCAATGGTAATTGGTTCCTTGTTCGATCTTGCTAATCACATGAACCATCCAGTTTTCCAACACTCCAGCGGTCTTCAACCCTGCCACTCTGCTCAAGAGTGTAATTGCATCATACTTATCCAACCTGAATTTAACCCTATGCAGTTGCTTAGGTAATTTGGAATGGTGGGATTTTGGTTTCTCTAACCATGAGTTGATCATCTGTTGAGCTTTGGCTGGCTCATTCTCATAGTATATTTTAGCCGTGTCTATGTTCAAAGCACACACAGAAGACAGATCCGACATGTCGAAAGCTTGTGCAATGGAGACAGGACTAAAGTTAGCCAAAACTCTTCCCTCAGTACTGACAACCCTTTGTGTGTCGAAGTCATATTGCCTGGCACACTCCAGAATCAGCTCATAACATTGAATTACTGGAGGGAAACCTGCCACATGCACTAACCCAGATTTCATCATTCCCTACCTTAAGGCCGACAGATCCTTTTGAGCCATCCTCTGCTTTAATTCTTCATATCTTCAGGCCCCAACATTGGTGTCAGACACCTCGGCCCACACAGAAGACACCTTGCTTTCGGGGAGCTGACTTTTGATGTCCAATCTTAGCCTTTCCGCCTCTGAGATGGAAGACCCTTCCGTATCACCCTTTAATTTCCCGGCTGCAGCCTTGCTTGATTCGGCCTACATTCACAAAGGTCATCATTAGTATTCAATTATCATGCATATATTCCAGCCAAAAGGTTAGCATGCATCATATAAAGCAGTTAAAATCCTTCACAAAATGCCAGTCCTTGAAAGTCCGCAACAATAAAGCAGTCCGGGAAAAACGTGTAAACCGGGAAAATCCACTCGAGACGAAATTTCAGAGAAATCCGACCCAGACGGATTCTCGCTGCCAAAACATCATTAGTCAAATAAATCATTAATTCAGCCAAAAGATCATTAGATTATCATAAAATTCATTCATTGGCAGCAATAAATAAACATTCAGCATTTATTCCATCAATCCTATCTTCAAAAAATCAAAAAGGATATAGCTAGACAGGAAACCCAGCTAAATCTAGATGGGATGGATTTTTCGCGGACAGCTTGAAGTGCTTCGAAAATTACTCCACTCCGCGGAATAAGCCTAAACCAGGAAAATCCCGTCGGGGCAGAATTTTGGAGAAATCCGACCCAGATAGATTCCTGCTGCCAAGACATTAAATCGTTACTACGGACAAAAGATCATTGGATAATCATGAAATTAATTCATTGGCAACAAGAAATTAGCATTTAGCTCTTACTCCGTTAATCCTATCCTTAGAAAATTGGAAGAAGTGCAATCAAACAGGAAAACTGGAAAAGTCTGGATGGGGCAGATTTTCCCGAATAGTTCGAGGAACTCCGGAAATCGTTAAGCCCCGCAGAATCAGCCAAAACTGGGAAAATCCGAGTGCGAAGGAATTCCGCGAGAACCTCAAAAACCTGATAAACGATGATACGTGAACCAACAACCGAACGATCATGTAATCTTTCTATTTGGATTCGAATAGTCCCGAAATTGATGCCAACCAACAAGATTCAAAATGTAAATGAATTTAGACTTCAAAAGACCTCAAAATGTTTAGATCCCATGGCAAAATTGTGATGCCCTAATTTGATGACCAGACTTTCGTCATGGAAAACAGTGGAAGCTCGGGGTCTAGAATACCAACTGCAAAGATCAATCCAAGGTACTCTGAATCCTCACAGGGCTGCGGTCAGCGTAATACAAGGGCAAGATCGATCAATCATAATGAATTTGTCGTTCTGGGCCGAACACCAAAAAAACCCTAAGCTTGCACAATATAGCGGATTTTGCACTAAGGGGGCAAGCAACCTAACCTAGAAGCCCTTCCAAATGTGTACACTCGTCATCTAATGGGTAAATAGCGCTCATAGGGCACGGGTGATGATGATCTATGAAAAAAATGGGTCAAACCCTAACTGGATAGGAAGGAAAAAGTAGCTAACATGGGCCGACACGAAATAACCACCAATCAATATGGAAAAACTCAATCATTGCGTAAACCAACAAGAGGGGCCATTGATAACATACAATGGATCAATTCAGTTGAAACTCAAGGTCGAAGAAGCAACCACAACGCAAGCACACTCAAGCAATAAAAACCCTGATCAACACCAAACAATCCACGCACAAACAACACAGGATCAATGCTAAAAGCTCGAATGAAAGCTCTCAATCACCAAAGCAGCAAGCAAATGAATGATAAAGTTGAAAATGATGCCCAAAAGGTTTTATGTCCATCCATTTGTGCGTCTGAGCAAAGGTACCTTGGTCATTAATGAGCGACAAGACACTTCTGAAAAATCCAAAAACCCGAACCCAAAACGGAATTCTGGAAAATCTCAAGATACGCAGAAATCCGGATGAACAGAGATTTCGCAGAAAAATAGGAACCGGTAATATAGCGAAGTTCGGGATTTTGGTGCAGACCGAGAAAATTCGCCAGAACCGAAAAATCCCGGAGTCAAGTAGAAACCCAGTTTCGGAGAATGCAGCGACGAACAGACAGTAAACTAGAGCCCAGAAAATCCGTCGGAGCCGTAAAATCCTGGACTTAGGTGAAAACCTGAATTTTGCCTAAAACTCAATTTTAACCAATTCAAGCCTCAGGGTAAGATCAAAGCCAACAAGACCAACCTGTCAAGACCTCAAAAAGATAAGTCCAATAATACCAAAGGTCAAAAGACACTCAAAAGAGGGTCCCTACTCCAAGTGGGGTGTGTGCAAAAACTGCACAACAAATGGCGACTCTGCTGGGGAAATGCTTCTGAGCATTTTGATGACAAACTGGAATCAAGAACCCAGAACCTATGGTTTCAACTCAGACATCCAGCCACCACCTTCATGTTTAAACAAAGAAACTCCCAGTCATTCAAAGTTTCCTATACCAGGGTCAAAGTGTGTGCATATGCGTTCATTATCTACCCTTAGTTGCACCAGGAACCAAACTTAGTATAAACAGGCTACGTAAAGGTTCATACTCTAAAAGTAACCTGGATAGAGCCTTGCTGCCAGTCAGGCGTCCATAGCCCCGACGAGGTTATCGCTGGGATTCTCCTGAACATAGCTCTACTGCCAGCCAGGCGTCCATAGCCCTGGTAGAGATATTCAGATCCCCCTGATAAGTTTAATTCAAACCTTTTGATGTTCAATATTTTCTCTTTTTTTTTTTTTTTTCATTCAACCTGTGAACAGTGAAGTCCACACTCAAGGTTGAGAACCACAGTGGCACTAGAGCAGAAAATGATTTTTCACCTGTTCAGACCTTATAAGGGCCTTCTGCAACTTCAGGTATATTAAGAATTAAAAGTATAAGACCCCAATATATTCCTGTGAAAACTGACTAGAAAACTCTTTGCCTCCGCATAAGGATAAGTGACATTGGGTAGAGAGTTTGTACCACGGTGTTCCGGAAGGATGATTAGAGTTTGTAAAGGAAATACCAAGAACATCAGACCTACTTTGTCACCATTTCCATACAGATGCACCCCAGATCCCAAAAAGAGAAAGAACCAAGAGCAAGAGCAATGCAAACTAAAACAAACAAACCAAAGCAAACCAGCAAACCAAAAAGGGAGACCTACTCTAACCAAACAAAATAAGCAAAGCAATCTAAACTAACTATTTACAAAGCAAGGAGCTAGAAACAGCTCAGGACTGGAAATAATGTTTCAAATACTGCCCATTGACAGGAAGTGGGATATCCTCTCCCGTGAGAGTCTTCAGACGGAAGGCATTATCTCCAAGTATTTCAGCAATCTGATATGGGCCAAGCCAGAGTTTATCAAACTTCCCATGGTTCCCTTTCTGATCATGAGGTTTATCCCAGTATAGGACAAGGTCAAAAATCCTGAAGGCTTTGATTTTAGCCCTCCTGTCAAACCATCTCTTAACTATCCCCTGATGTTTAGAAAAATTCTCAAGGGCATTGTCTCATTTCTCCTCAAGGTGCAGCAGTTCTATCAACCTAGCCTCCCTTCTGTTCCCTTCATCATAAAACTCATAAATTGTAAAGTTGGGATTTTGAGTTGGATGGGGAATACTGGCTCCAGACCATACACTAAGTGATAAGGAGATATTCCAATGGATGATTTCAGTCTTGTACGATCTGCCCAAAGGGAAAACCGAAGCTGGGTGTGCCAGTCTTTTAGGTTCCTCTCTAATAGCTTATGAATGACAGTCAATAGGTTCTTATTAGAGGATTCTGCTAAGCCATTACCCTAAGGGTAATAGTTGGATGCAAACTTCACAATAATGCCATGATCAAAAACCCAATTTGAGAATTTCAAAGATGCAAAGGCAGGACCATTATCACAGACAACAACAATAGGACACCCAAATCGATTAAGAATAGCAGATTCTAAGAAATCAATCACTACATCTGATGTACATTGCCTACAAGCAAAAGCTTCAGTCCACCTTGTAAAATAATCAGTAATAGTGAGAATGTACTTGTGTCCTGCAGAAGATGGTGGGTTGATGGGGCCTATGAAATCCATACCCCACTGAGCGAAAGGTCTTACCTCAGTGACAGATTGGAGAGGAAGTGTTGCACACCTTTCCCTCGTTGCTGCAATCTAGCACATGTGACAGGTTCGTACATGATGGTGAACATCTTTGAACAACGTAGGCCAGTAGTATCCTACCCTCGAGATCTAGTTTTCCGTGGCAATTGCAGAACTATGGCCAGTACCATATTTCTCATGAAATTCATTCATCACTCTCTCAGCTTCCTGTTTCCTAAGACACCTCAAATAAATGCCTTCATGATTTTTCTTATACAGAACAACTCCTTTTAACATGAAACTATCACTCTTCAATCGTAAAGCTCTCCTTTGAACAACATTAAGATGACCTGGAGATCGTTGGTTCAGAAAATAGTAAACGATGTCATTATACCAGCCATCTGGGGAAACCTCCTCAATATTATAGTTCTGAACAGACAATTTAGGGCCTATTTCTGCCATAGTCTGAGTGAGTCCTTGTCCTCTTACCAGCTTCATGGGCTGGATCTCAATGTCATACTCCTGTAGCATGGTCACCCATTTAGCTATGCGCTCACCTAATTCATTTTGCATCAGGAGTAACTTGACTGCAGAATCAGGGACAATTGCATACACCTTATTTCTGAGGATGTAATGTCTGAATTTCTTTATTGTTCTAACTAGGGCGTACGCCTGCTTTTCCACACTTGGATATTTCAACGCAACATCTTTTAATGGTGCACTCATAAAAGCGATAGGATGCTCATTTCCATCATCAGACTTTTGAGTTAACATTCCAGCACATGAATGATCCAAAGCAAATGAATAGATATAAAAGGGCTTGTTGTAATTAGGACTTACCAACACTGGAGCATCAACAATGGCCCTTTTGATCTCTGCAAAAGCCTCTTTCGCTTCTGTACTCCATTCGATCTTGGCATCTTGTTTCAACATTGCATTTAACGGTTTAACAATTTCAACAAATCCAGTAATGAATTTTCTGACAAAGTTGATCTTACCAAAGAAGGACTCCATCTCCTTTTTGCTAGCAGGCGGCTGAATCTTCAGGATAGCCTCCACTCTTTCTAGATCTATAACAATTCCCTTTTCTGATATGACATGTCCTAGTAGCTTTCCCTCTGTTACTTTGAAAATACACTTTTTAGGATTCAGGGATATGCCAAATTCTCTACACTTTTGAAATACTTTGTGCAAATCTGAGATGTGGTCCCCTCTGTTCTTTAAAAACACAATCAGATCATCCATATAAATGATGATGCATTTTCCTATGATATCCTTAAAAGCAATATCCATGGCCCTTTGAAATGTAGCCCCTGCATTAATGAGCCCAAACGGCATTCTCCTATAGGCAAAGGTACCCCATTTAGTTGTGAAGGTAGTTTTGTGTCTGTCCTCATACTGAACCATCACTTGATTGTATCCTGAATAACCATCCAGAAAGGACATCATCTGGGATCCATTAACCACTTGAAGCACTTCATCCAGTGAGGGGACTGGGTAGTTATCTTTTTCTGAAGATCTGTTCAAATTCCTGAAATCAACACAGAGTCTGATTTCTCCATTCTTTTTCCTTACTGGAACCAGGTTAGCCACCCATGTTGAATGTCTAACAAGAAATATGATTCGGGAAAATAATAGTTTCTAAACTTCTTTCTGTATGACTGGTTTCAATAATGCATTAATTGGCCTCTGCCTCTGTCTAAAGGGCTTGGCATCTGGCTTCAAAGGGATAGTATGAGTTATGATTGATGTATCATAATTTTTCAAGTCCTCATAACTCCAGGCTACTATATCAGGAAAGTTACGCAATGTTGCAATTATTCCTCATCTTTCTTCTGGAGTGCACACTTTACCAATGAAAATGTTCTTAACATTGTCCTCAGTTCCTAAATTGTGAGTGTCACACTGTCCACTGATCGATTCTTTCTTCGACTCTTGTTCTTGATCCTTGATCTTATCCATATCAAAAATTCTTTCCAACTGTACCATTCCCCTTGGAATAGTATTTGATTTTATATTTATTACACCTTCTAAATCCAGTTCTGCTTCCTGGAGCTCTGTCTCATCAATGATTTGAGAAGCAAAGACATCTGTATTTGTAATAAAATCCAGAATATGCTTATCATCCTCAAACACCTGAAATTTGGTAACATTGTCTGGAACTGATGGCACGGGAGTCAATTCTACAGTGAATTTTTTCAATCCTGACAAAGATAAGGGCTGCAAAGTGCTTGCTGCCTGAGCTAAGGAATCAGCAGTTTGATTCTTCTGCCGTGGTATCAACTGAATATTGAAGTCGTGAAATCCCTTAATGAGGTCCCACACTCTATGCCTATAATTAGTCATTCTTCTATCATGGCATGAATATTGTTTCCTTACCTGCTTAACTACTAACTCAAAATCACCAAAAACTTGCAGAACCTTAACCCTTTTCTTGAGCGCCATGAGAAGTCCATGAATTATTGCTTCATACTCTGCTACATTGTTGGTACAGTGAAACTGAAGCCTATGGGCTGCAAAGAAATTCTTACCTTTTGGATTGATCAGTTCAAACCCTGCACCGGCTCCATGTTTGGACTTAGACCCATCAAACCTGAGAGTCCAACATTCAGCAGTGGTAGTCCTTTTAATTACACCCTTTAGTTTACCAGCGCTGTAGGATTCCTCAGACAGTATAGGTTTCTTGTTTTTGTACTTTTCCTGAAGACTCTGCTCATCTGCTTTAACTACCAAGGTTGGATTCATGCATTTTTGTACTTGTTCTACTATTGTTTGGCACAAACAACACTCCAACTCTGAATGGGAAGCATTATGAACTCTACACCAGTTAGGTAAGAGTAATTCTTCAAAGCTTGTCCTTCTACCTAGGTGAGTTTGATTTTCAGCACACTACTTGATGAAATCCTGAAAACTGTCTAATAAACTGATTTGAGTATCTTCAGGTTCTTCTTCTTCCCCAACTAATTCTGTCAAAACAGCACCATAACTGGATTCTTTCTCATCATCAATAGGCATCATATGTAGCATTAACACCTCCTCTGAGTCTGATTCCTCATACTGTGTTGACAACATATAATTTCCCATGCCAGCTTCTGATATTAAAACTTCTGTTGAAGTCTTTTGGTATTTTGTGATCATGTATTTCATTCTTGGCTCTCTCTCAATTTTGATCTGATTGGGCACTCCTTTCCAGGGAAGCCACATGTGAGAGTGATCGATAGACACATAACCATTCAAATCCTTAGTAAAATCTCTTCCTAGAATCAGACCATACGCATCTGAAATATCAGCTACTTGAATATTGATAACCTGTTGAATCCTTGGGTCCGAAGCTACCTGCATGTGAATCATGTTTAATTCCCCCACCACATTTACTTCAATTCTATCCAACTGAGTCACCTTCTTCTGAGAATCAGCAGGTGTAATCCCTAAAGCTCTACAAACTCCAAATGGCATCACATTGGTAGAGGCACCAGAATCTAGTAAACAATTATGCAAATTCTTACCAAATATACACACAGAAATCAGAAATGGTGGAGTTTATGTCTTCCCTTGAAACAAAGTTGGCTGAGTATCTACTTGAGCCACTTGAGTCTTGTCCTTTTCCTTTCCTTTGTTTCCAGGGGGCAAATTAGTCTGACCATGGGCTTGACTTTGTGTCTTCACAGGCTAAGAACTAGAAATATTGCTGATACCCTCGCCAGAAAGTTTATCCAAAGACACTGAACGTGCATCATAAGTACCTAAAACAACGTTTCTAATTGCAGGGACTCTTAATAACTCAAAAACTGAAAGATTCACCTTTAATTTCTTGAACTCCTCAGCAACATAGGAAGCCATTTGTTCCTCGCTCATGTTAGTTGATACTTCCCTGGGAGGTTCCTCCGCCTTGTCCTTGCCCACTTGAACAGCCTTTTCCTTCTGTAAGTCAGTTTGAGTTTGTCTTTCCTTCGCAAGGTATTGTCTAGAAACATGTGGATAAGACGGATTATTGCTAGCATTAGGATCTGGAGGAGTACTGAAGTTGTTAGGAGGAATGGAAGTGGTGAAAGGTCCCCCAGCCTATGGGTGCCTATGAGGCATATCTCTTAAACCTTGCCTCTGGAACATCTGCACCTCCTCAACATAGGCTTCTTCCTAATCGAGAGGGCCATTATCATTCATTGTTTCTTCATTGAATAACTGAGCCACCTCATCCCCATTGCAGATTTGATCTGTTTTATCGTCCTGGGAATCAAATTCTTCTTCTGGAATATTTTCTTCATTTGCTGGGAAGGGAGCGTGGTTTATCACTAGCACAGGAGAATCATAAGGGCTTGAGGGAACAATCTCCTGCCCATTCCCATTATTCTCCACCTCATACTGGAAAATAGAAGCTGCGGTTTGGAACTCAGGGCATTCTAACTCTAAATGTTGACTTGTCTTATGAAGCCTACACCACCCAGACAGGGCAGCCTCAGCCAGATATACGCCATTGGGAGGCTTGTCTTGACTGACTGGCTGATTTGTTGATTGGTTGACAGGTTGATCCAAGGGAGTAGGAACTCCTCCATTATTAGGTCCTGTATTCCAAGTCATGTTCTGTCCCTGAGATGGCCTCTTATCAAATCCTGATCCACTACCTTGGCCTCTATCAAAATTATGTCTCCTTTCATTATTGAATCCCCTGTCATTATTGTAACCTCTGTCTTGATTATAACCTATGTCATTGTGAAATCCTCTCTCATTACGCTGTCTTCTATCAAAATTCTGCCCTTGTGAAAACTCTCTGTTGTGATTGAACTGCATGCTTTTCTGAGCAGCTTGTAATTGGCTGTTTTGATTCCTCAAGTAGGTCACCTCTAGGTTCAACTTCTTTATCTGTTCATCCATTTCATCAATCCTTTCTTTATTTGGGTCCACATAAGGGGGCCGGCTTGGGTTAGTCTGAGGAGGGACAGGCATTGTAGCAGATCCCATAGACTGATGTAATACCTCCAAATTTTGCAGATAAGCAGGAAAACTATTTGGTTGTGATTGATACATGGGCTGATTAACCTGCTATTGGGGAAAATTCATCATAGGAGAGACTTGGCTCATGGGGAGACCAGGATGTGGCACCAAAGGTAATTGAGGTACTGGATTCATGATTGGAATATGATTGGTAAGTGCCTGGTTTACTGCTTGAACCTGACCAGGATGTGCAACTGGTCTTAAAGAAGGAAACGGCCTAGTTATATGTTGCCTCAGATCTGTGCTAAGCTTAACAGCTTCTGTGTAGGCATCAGTTAGGTTAGCTGGAGGGTTGGGTCTCCACTTCAGAAAGGTTGTTGTAAGGCTATCCAATGCTTCGTAATATACTCCTAGGGCTGTATTGTCATCCAAAACATAAGGATCTTGAAGTCTGGTGTATGCACGGTGAAACCTATTATTGAAACTGGATATTGGTTCATTAACTTCTCTTTTGACCCTAGTGAATTGCAAGTATAGTTCATTGGCACTGATAGGTATTCTGAACTTCTGTAAAAAGACAGTTTCCAGATCATTCCAATTAAGAATTGAGCCAGAAGGGAGGTGATTGTACCAGTAAAAGGCCTCTTCTCCTAGTGAATAAGGGAACAACCTACAGGCAACATCCTCATGAACAATCCCTCTATCTTTGAGACAAGTTTGGAAGATCCTTATATGTTCTTCTGCAGTCCTGTTTGGGTCATTAACATGAAACTTTGAACAGAAGTGTTCAGAGTTTTTGGGCATAACATTGTAAGCATTGAAAGACAAAGGGGATGGATTATTAGCTAGGAAAGCCATTGGAAAAAGCGGAGGTGGTGGTTGTGGTTGGTTAACGATAGGCTGGGGTTGCTGAATGGGAACTGCTTCAAGGATGGGTATGGCTTCAACCTCTGGATGTGAAGATATGGATGATGCTAGTGAAGGGACAGGTGATGATGATTCTCCCCTTTCTCGAGTCCTTCTTGACCTAGGGGGAAATTGCAATTCCTGCAAATCTTCTCCTTCTGCGATAGATCTGGTATTTCTCCTATATCTCTCAGGAGAGATGGCGTTCAAGAAACGATCCAGTGTGCTCATTCAGGCCCTCCTTCTAGCGCCAATCTGTTGATAGTGTTTTCTGCACAGCAACAACTCAGACAAAATGCAATATTCTATCTCTCTTGAAAGGTTATTTTCAACAATAAATTACTGAAAATCACCCCAAGGTCTCTCGGGTGTCAGGTCATGACAATGCATAAACAACTCAGATAATTATGTGAAAATGCTGGTAATCACAAAGGGACCTTACTACAAGCAAACTGTATCTTTCAATTTATCAAATTTTGCAATATGGTGATCTCAAATCCTAAATCTAACCAGATAATAAAGAAATAGCAAAAGATAAGGGTATAAGAATATGATGAAATCTAAACTATTCCTAGAATGAGTGATGCAAATGACAGATATCCGGAATGGACCAATCTCAAATAACCAATTCTTGCTTAACCCACAATGCAATCTAACAAGAATGGTGCAATCTTCTAGGGTATACAGATTTTCAAATCATAGACATTCATCCACAACCGAACTCAAGCACATTTAAATGTATGGTCCAGGTTGACTTCACCAGCCTACTACAATCAGATAGTTACTGGGAGTATAGACCAGAGATTGCTACAAACATTCCAAATATGAAATCATAAACATCATTCACCAAACTAAAATTAACTTATTTCTGAACACTAAACCCTAAATCTTCAAGCAATTTGAAAGATAGAACAATAAGAACCATGCAAGATAATATAACACAAGAGATGTCACCAGGAAAACCACAATGCCTTCTATAGTATTAGATCACCAAAATGCTACAACAATTCAACTGTTCTGACACAGTATTTGCTTCAAGAAATTGAATATTATTCCTACTACAAAATACTCTAGCTCTTCTCTGCTCTTACTTATCTCTATTACTTTCTAGCTAACCCTTATAATGAGGCAAGAATGCCCTTTATAGCAAATCCCAAGATATGTCAGCCCAGCCAGACATTTACAAAATAAGAATAACCACCCAAAACAAGTCGGCCCTAGGAAATCAAAATAAGACACACATTAAATGCCATATATTATCAAGGTCGGCCCAAGCACAGTCCCCAATGCAGTCTGGTCCAATGCATGCCCTATGATAATAGGGAAGCACAAATCTCAAAATGGCATTAAATACCGCCTCTTTTATCCTTGCTCTAGGCCAACGATCCCTGAACCCTCAAAAATATTCCATCCAGCTCGGCAACAGGTGGCAAAGGCAAGATCTTAAGTCTACATTTAATAGAATCAATTTCCTCTTTTGACCATTTAACTATCTTATCCCAGTCATCCTTATGCGCTTGGTACTTATCCATTACTGCTAGGTATGTAGCTACATCATCAAGCTGGTGGTTGGTTATAACATTCTCAGAATCTGGGGTATAAACCTCATGCCACCATTCCCTGAGTTGTTCCAGACTTAGGTATTTAGGAGCAATCTTTCTCCTTCCAGTCATTACCTCAAAGAATGCAATGCACCCCTCATACACCCCAATAAGATCACCATCAATTGTTTTCTTTCTTTTTTGAATTTTTTTCATGGCCTTATGCCGAATTTGTAGAGCCTCAAACCATTCCCATGGTTCATTTAACCTGGAGGAAGGAAGGATTCCATCCGCAGCCAGTCGTTCCTTACCATGCTCCATGATGACCTTGGACTTTTGCAGCAAGAGGTCAATGTCTTCCTTGTCCTGGGACAGCACATACTCCAATACTTCCTTGGCCCTAACTGCATCCTTCCCAACCGACAGGATTTCCTTGATTGCATCATCTCCCTTCATTTGTACATCTTTCAGCCAATCCACTGCAGTTTGAGCTGAAGCTTTCATTTTCTCAATTCTGGAGATAGTTTCCTTGGGCAGAAAACTGGGAGTGGCAGAAGAAGAAGGATGGAGAGACTGCAGGGGTTTCATCACTTCCTCCAAGCATCTCCTAAGTCTTTCATTTTCTTTCCTCAGCTCATGCTTGGTCTGGGTCTCTTTTCTCAATCTCCCAATGATCACAGCACTGGACCCTTCATACTCCTCTATGTCCTGCTCCATGGATGCTGGTCCAAGGTTAATAGTTTGCACATTATAATCCTGACCTGTGACAACCTCCCTAGTTTTGTCCACGACAGGGGTGGCAATGTGGATGACCCTGTTATTCGTTTCATCTCTCTCCACCTTGGAAACTACCTTAGCTGCCTTCTTTTTCTTCCCTTTACCAATTTTGGATAACATCTCATCCCAATCCAAGGGAGTGTCCTCAATTACTACCTGTTTCTTCCTTGCTATCTCTTTCTCAAGCCAGTCTAGGGCTGCAGGTTCTATCTGGATTTCCTCTGTTTTTGCTTCTTCTTGTTGCTCTTCTGGCACCTTCTCCTCTTCAGTTGTTTTATCTTCCTCCTTTTCAGGGAGCTGCTCACCTTGATCATCTTCCTCAAGATCTACCTCTTGCACCGGTGATGGGGTTTTAGCAGGGATGTCTTCTTTCTGCTCAGGCAATTCATTTCCTTTGCCATTCTCCGGAGAATCTTCATACTGCACCAGGGGAGAAGGAAGCTTTTCAACCTCTTCAGCCTCAAGCCTAGCTGCCTCATCAAAGAGTGTTCCTTCCTTGAATGGCCCTACCTCCCCGCTAGTTTCATGCTCCTCAGGAGTTTCCTACTCAGGTATGCTTGGTGGAGGAGAAACAGCCCTAGATGGCTCCACTGTTGTCATCTCCGGAGAAAGGTCCTTCTTTTGCATTGGCTCCTTAGGGGATGGAGTCCTTGACCTTCTCATGTATACCTTTGCTTTCTCTCCTCCTGAACTCTCTACATCAACAATAGGAGGCTCATCTTTTGAGGCAACCTGACCCTTCTTCTTTGAAGTCCTGGAGGTTCTTGTCTTCTTCGGTGGCGGAGGAGCATCCTCCTCTTTTGCTCTTTCCAACTCTTCCTCATCAGAGGACTTACTAATCTTCAAAGTCTGCCACCTCCTTTTTCCTTTTGGCTTCCTCTTTGGTTCTGGTTCACTTTCCTTAGGGCCTCTAACCTTTATTTTGAAAGGAGAGCCCTTTGCAGTTTTCTCTTTGGGGTTATCTTCCCCGGATTCCTCTGAAGTCGACATAGGGTTGAGGTTTCCCATTAGATTGAAGGTACAAGCTACCTTCTCGCTCTCAAGCTCCCAAACCTTTGCCTCAACCAAGAAGTGGTGAATTTCATAACCGGGGCCATTAAGTCCTCCAACTCTGTGACCTCATCCTCATTCCAGTTGATTTCTCTGATTGATCTGTCCTTCACAGCTTCATAGGCATGATCCTACACCAAGTTTTCATCATCCTCCAATTGGTCGGGGATCAACTTCACATTGTACTGTCTGATTGCATCAACCGGGAGCCTGGAGTACCTCTTATTTCTTGCTTCAAGGTCATCCTTAATGTTAGCCCAATAGTCCTCTAGGTCATCTTTATGCTGGTACTCCCTGGTGGCCTTCTTCTGTGCCTCTCCCGTGATATCAAAGTTCATCCTTTTGGAATGGAAGGAGAAACCATATGCTACCAATTCATCCCCTGCAGTGTGTGTTGATTGGATGGAAGGGCACACCTCTGCTACGCCAATTCTGAGATGGAAATCCCCACCAAAACCTGTCTTATGCATCTCCTTATTGACAATAGCATCAAACTCACAGATCTGTCTGACAATCTCTAATAGCACAATGTGATCTGTGGGGCATCTAGGCAACCTGTATGGGGCGACCGGACATCCATCAATTCTAAGGTAGGTGAAGGTGGGAAATTGAATGAACCAGGCTCCATAGTTCTTTATCAATCCTTTGGCTCCATCTGACAGCCTCATATGCTCTGCATTTTGAAGCATCCGGGTGATATGCATAGTGAATGCATCATTAGCCCTGTGGTAGTCTTTGTGTCCCAGGTGTAGTTTCGGATAGATCTCATAGATTATGTCCTATCCCAATGTCCCTCGTGGATTCAAACCCCTATATGGGTAGAATCTGGCAAGCACATACATGACATAGGAGGACATGGTAAATCTCTTAGTTTCCAGGACGTTCCTCAGCTGTTTATCAATCTCAGAACTAATAAGTCCTGCCTAATGGTAATTGGTTCCTTGTTCAATCTTGCTAATCACATGAACCATCCAGTTTTCCAACACTCCAGCGGTCTTCAACCCTGCCACTCTGCTCAAGAGTGTAATTGCATCATACTTATCCAACCTAAATTTAACCCTATGCAGTTGCTTAGGTAATTTGGAATGGTGGGATTTTGGTTTCTCTAACCATGAGTTGATCATCTGTTGAGCTTTGGCTGGCTCATTCTCATAGTATATTTTAGCCGTGTCTATGTTCAAAGCACACACAGAAGACAGATCCGACATGTCGAAAGCTTGTGCAATGGAGACAGGACTAAAGTTAGCCAAAACTCTTCCCTCAGTACTGACAATCCTTTGTGTGTCGAAGTCGTATTGCCTGGCACACTCCAGAATTATCTCATAACATTGAATTGTTGGAGGGAAACCTGCCACATGCACTAACCCAGATTTCATCATTCCCTGCCTTAAGGCCGACAGATCCTTTTGAGCCATCCTCTGCTTGAATTCTTCATATCTCCAGGCCCCAACATTGGTTTCAGACACCTCGGCCTACACAGAAGACACCTTGCTTTCGGGGAGCTGACTTTTGATGTCCAATCTTAGCCTTTCTGCCTCTGAGATGGAAGACACTTCTATATCACCCTTCGATTTCCCGACTACAGCCTTGCTTGATTCGGCCTACATTCACAAAGGTCATCATTAGTATTCAATTATCATGCATCATATAAAGCAGTTAAAATCCTTCACAAAATGCCAATCCTTGAAAGTCCGCAACAATAAAGCAGTCCGGGAAAAACATGTAAACCGGGAAAATCCAGTCGGGACAGAATTTCGGAGAAATCTGACCCAGACGGATTCTCGCTGCCAAAACATCATTAGTTAGATAAATCATTAATTCAGCCAAAAGATCATTAGATTATCATAAAATTCATTCATTGGCAGCAATAAATAAACATTCAGTATTTATTCCATCAATCCTATCTTCGAAAAATCAAAAAGGATATAGCTAGATAGGAAACTCGAAAAAATCCATATGGGACAGATTTTTCGCGGACAGCTTGAAGTGCTTCGGAAATTACTCCACTCCGCGGAATAAGCCTAAACCAGGAAAATCCCGTCGGGGTGGAATTTCGGAGAAATTCGACCCAGACGGATTCCTGCTACCAAGACATTAAATCGTTAGTACGGGCAAAAGATCATTGGATAATCATGAAATTAATTCATTGGCAACAAGAAATTAGCATTTAGCTCTTACTCCGTTAATCCTATCCTTAGAAAATCGGAAGAAGTGCAATCAAACAAGAAAATCGGAAAAGTCTGGATGGGGCAGATTTTCGCGGACAGTCCGAGGAACTTCAGAAATCGTTAAGCCCCACGGAATCAGCCAAAATTGGGAAAATCTGAGTGCGAAGGAATTCCGCGAGAACCTCGAAAACCCGATAAACGACGATACGCGAACCAACGACCGAACGATCATGTAATCTTTCTATTTGGATTCGAATAGTCCCGAAATTGATGCCAACCAGCAAGATTCAAAATGTAAATGAATTTAGACTTCAAAAGACCTCAAAATGTTTAGATCCCATGGCGAAACTGTGATGCCCTAATTTGATGACCAGACTTCCGTCATGGAAAACAGTGGAAGCTCGGGGTCTAGAATACCAACTGCAAAGATCAATCCAAGGTACTTTGAATCCTCATAGGGCTGCGATCAGCGTAATACAAGGGTAAGATCGATCAATCATAACGAATTTGCCGTTCTGGGCCGAACACCGAAAAAACCCTAACCTTGCACAATATGGCGGATTTCGCACTAAGGGGGCAAGCAACCTAACCCAGAAGCCCTTCCAAACATGTGCACCCATCGTCTAATGGGTAAATAGCGCTCATAGGGCATGGGTGATGATGATCTACGAAAAAAATGGGTCAAACCCTAACTGGATAGGAAGGAAAAAGTAGCTAACATGGGCCGACACGAAATAACCACCAATCAATATGGAAAAACTCAATCATTGCGTAAACCAACAAGAGGGGCCATCGATAACATACCATGGATCAATTTAGTTGAAACTCGAGGTCGAAGAAGCAACCACAATGCAAGCACGCTCAAGCAATAAAAACCCCGATCAACACCAAACAATCCACACACAAGCAACACAGGATCAATGCTAAAAGCTTGAATGAAAGCTCTCAATCGCCAAAGCAGCAAGCAAATGAATGATAAAGTTGAAAAATGATGCCCAAAAGGTTTTATGTCCATCCATTTGTGCATTTGAGCAAAGGTACCTTGGTCATTAATGAGCGACAAGACACTTCTGGCAAATCCGGAAACCCGAGCCCAAAACAGAATTCCAGAAAATCTCAAGATACGCGAAAATTCGGATGAACAGAGATTTCGGGGAAAAGCAGGAACCGGTAATATAGTGAAGTTCGGGATTTTGGTGCAGACCGGGAAAATCCGCCAGAACCGAAAAATCCCGGAGTCAAGGAGAAACCCGATTTCAGAGAATGCAGCGACGGACAGACAGTAAACTAGAGCCCGAAAAATCCGCCGGAGCCGAAAAATCCTGGACTCAGGTGAAAACTCGGATTTTGCCTAAAACTCAATTTTAACCAATTCAAGCCTCAGGGTAAGATCAAAGCCAACAAGACCAACCTGTCAAGACCTCAAAAAGATAAGTCCAATAATACCAAAGGTCAAAAGACACTCAAAAGAGGGTCCCTACTCCAAGTGGGGTGTGTGTGCAAAAACTGTACAACAGGTATGGCCAACAAAGTCTTCTACCCTAGGATGAACATGGTTGCTAAGGAGTCCTCGATATACACCCGGTATGTGAGGCCCAAACCGTGAACACCAACCCGTTACAATCGTGAGTCGGGAACCTTAGCGAGATACTAAAGGCTCGAACCAACTCTTCACGTCATCCCGACGCTTCGCCAATTACAACGTGGTTGGATTGAGGTACAACTTTCGCTCTCCCCCCTTTATATACCCCACCGGTACGCGTGGTTAGAATCATCCCTTGGGGTGATGAAATCCCCAAGCAGGTCCCACTAAGAAAATGAAAATGGGGTGACTCAAAGAACTTGGAAAGCTATGATTTCTCGTCACCCAGGATCGCCAAATGGCGCAAGGGGATTGGATACGTCAAATAGCCTTCCAGAAACACATCAAACAAGGTTTGTTGACCCCTTTAATTAAACTATGTGCCTAGTTTACCAAAAGACAATCGGCAAAAACTTGAAATTTCACCTTTAGGAGGACAGGTCCACCACTCTACAGGGACAGGTCCGCCACTCCGTCAGGACAGGTCTGCCACTCTGTGAGGATAGGTCTGCCACTCTATCAGGACAGGTCCACCACAGCAGGACAGGTCTGCCACAGTAGGACAGGTCCGCCACTCTGTAACCCAGACCTGCAAAAATGCAAAAAATAGCAAACGTGAAAGAAAAAGACCCGTTTTTGGGTCCCACCGGGCATGCCAAAAATGTGATAGGTCGAATATAAGTGTTAGAAAATGAGCAGCAAATAAAAGAGTGCAAATAAACACCAAAACAACCTACACCTCAAGATTATTCTAAGTTGGAATCAACACAAGATAAAAAGCAACAAATGGAACATTATACCTTGTCTCGAATCGATCCTTTGGTTGGCCCTTCGATCTTTGATGTGTATGCTCCTTGGATGGCACAAGATGCAAACTAGATATGATGTGAGGATGGATAGGAATGGATGAAAACATGAAAATGGCTAAGTATAGATTGAAAAATAAAATTGCAAGAGTTTGGCTAGCAAAATGATCTCTCCCAAAATGATAGAAAAGAGGGGGTATTTATAAGAATTTTGAGAATTCCTAGAGGAGATGGATGGCCAAGATTGAGCCACCAAATATCAAGATGTAGGGCTAAGGTGAGTTGAGAACTCACAAGCCCTCACATCTTGACATGTGGCATGTGATATAGCCCTAAAAGGTGAAGTGGACATGAGGTGGAAGGATGGTACATGACATGGAGGGGGGTACAAAGTACCTTGGGATTGGACAAGATCTCCTCATAAAGGAGGTCCTGTCCCCATGTGGGTGAGAGGACAAGTGGGGAATTAAAATTCCTCAAATATTCTCATGGGGAAGAGGGAAGGAATTTAAAATTCCTTAAATGCATTGGGGGATTAAATGTGAATTAAAAATTCACATGGGGAAGTGGAGTGCCTTGCCCAAAAGGAGAAAGTCTTTAATAAGGTTGACTTAAAGACACATGCCATAAATGGGAGGAGGATTAGGTTAGACTAACCAAATGATTAAGGTTGTGCAAGTACTTAGTTAGATGGACTAATGACTCATTAGAAGCAAGTGGGAGATTATGGAGGATGTGACCTTAATGATGATTAAGGGTGTGCACATGCTAACCCTAGTTAATTAGAAGAAGATGAAGTAATTAAGATGGATTAGAGACCAACTTGCAAAAGTTGGAGGATATGACCATGAGAGAGAAAAGAGGAATTAAAAAAAATGAATTTTAATTTCAAAAGGGGAATATGACTAAATTAAATAAAATGGTATATTTATTTAATTTAGAGGAGGAAGAGGGGTAAAGTATTTATTAAATTAAATACTTTAGGACCCTTATGTAAGATGCAGGGTATTAATTAAACAAATGGTTTAATTAATATTAACAGATGGGATAAGCAACTGGATGAATAAGGAGACGTGTTTGATCATATGGAAGTGATCAAATTGGACATCTACACTAGGATTGAAATGAGGACAAGAGTCAAGTATAATCAGTCAGCTTAAAGTTATTAGGTTAACTGAGGTAAGCTTGAGATACTCCTAGGATAAATATTTCTAGTATAGGAGGGATTATTTGATTTACTTGTTATGCTGGTTCATTTATAGTAGATTAGATTATCGTAGGACAGTCTGGGATGATAGATAATCCAGTGAAGGACTAAACCTATGCGTAGTGTAAGATAGCCTTAAGACAAATCGGCCCTGAGTAGTGTTTATGATAGATGACCTTCATTCGAAGTACTAAATGAGAATACTTTGGACAAAGTAGTGAAATGTACAACTTCCACATAGATGTGAGTTAGTTGATACTACACTGTCAGTTGATTGTGATCCTATACTAGTTCAAGATTGTGAAATAGCAAGGTTCTAGTAGGGTAGGACACAACACTATGCTCAGTTGGTAATCGTTAATGAATACCCTACCAATCTCTTCTTTCAAAGGGAGTGCCATCTATCAAACGATAGGTGTGTGGGGGATCGCATTATAAGTCCATGGTTGGCAGAAAAGTGCCTGAGTGATGTTTCTCCTCCACAACAAGCGGTCAATGCACCAAGATTTGAAAGGAAAGGAACTTGGACCGTCTTACTACTATTTGTTCAAAAGCTCTCGAGCTATGTATGTAATTGTTTTACTTTTGTACTCTGATTTATATTTGCAATGAAAATGGAATTCATGTGGAAATATATTGTAACTTGTATGCATTTATCAATGAAGAAAGGAAAATTTTTATTGTAATGCCTTTGTTACTTGTTACTTTTATGTGTT
The DNA here is from genome assembly GCA_007258455.2 of Sequoia sempervirens. Taxonomy (NCBI): domain Eukaryota; kingdom Viridiplantae; phylum Streptophyta; class Pinopsida; order Cupressales; family Cupressaceae; genus Sequoia; species Sequoia sempervirens. Next base: position 362,391,195 of record VDFB02271358.1, read on the forward strand.
TGGAGTAAAATTGAAAAAAAATTAATTTACACAAGGGATAGGGTGTTACAGAAACTTCCTACTAGACCATTTTTCTCCAACTTTGATAAAAACCTGATTTAATCATTTTTGGAAACCACCTGATGAAAACATGTACTTTTAATATCTTAAAAATTGGAAGGATTTTTGGTTTGAAAATTTGCCACATTAGGTGAAATATTATTAGGAACATCCCTACAAAAATGATTTGCACCATCTCTCATGAGTTTTGACATTTAATTATTTTCGTAAATCTCAACAATTTGGATAACTACTCGTAGGATTTGACTGGAACAATGGATAAGTTGGATCTAAAATAGTAAGATTTAATATTTGATGATAATTGGAGTATTTGTGACTATGAGCTACTCAACACAAGAATTTGGACACAAAAAGTTTAAATTTGGCAAGTTCAAAATGAGGTAAACACACCTTCAACCTATGAAATAACTTTTGCTACAAGTTAGTATTTCTAACTATCAATGGACTCATATACATATTTGACATAGTTTCACTCTTCACCAAGTTTTTTATTCTTGATGGTGTGGAGGTAGTAAAATCATGTACTAATAAGGAAGTTCCAAGTTTAATAACATTTTGTTCAAGATCTACTTTCTTCTTTTCTAAGATTGTTGTTTTTGAGAAAATAACATGATAGTAATGGACTTTATACTATCACTAGTGGTTGCCAACCTCTTAATGGATAAATTTAAGAAAAAATATGCCAACCCCTTTCCATTTAAACCAAAGTGGTGAGAGAGGTTTGTTGACGTTTCCAATTTATGTTGGGAAGATGACAAGGAAGAACTTGAAGAAATCCATTGAGACATCAATAATTTAGTTAAGATCATAAATCTCACTAGAAAAGATGAGGAGGTAAATTATTTTCCCTTTTCAAATGTCCTCGCTTGAAATATTGATGGGTCTCATGCTTGCAATTTTTATAAAAAGAGACCCACAAGAGTCTCTATTGTGCATGTCATTAGATCATTGCCCTAAACATAAAGTATTTTAAAGACAATTGTTAATAAAGCCCTTGTAGTTATGACATAGATCATTTAGAGAAATAAATTAAACAGTTAAAGTTGGTGTTTAAGATGAATGACTCCATGGGAAATAAGATTTTAAGGAGTTTTAAATAGGCTAGAGATGACCATGCTAGGAGGTAAGCCTATGCGGTTTTAATATGTGGCTCAACATATTTTCTTCCCTATATTAAATTAATTTGGACAAGATTTAATGAATCTTGAGATAGAAAAAATAAAAAATAAAAAATCATTTTAAAATAAATAAATAAAAAGGTTATAAGATTGACAAAAAATCACTTAAATCAAGTTTGAGTAGTGGATTGATATGGTTGAACGTTGTTGCGGGGCTAAATACATTTCCAAAATGTGACTACACATATGAGTTAGGGTGAAAGAACATGATGTTGACATGTATTTGGAAAAATAAAGAAATGTTAGTTTTAGTAGAGTAGTGCTTAAAATCTAAGCATACAATTTGCATTGAAGGGGCCAAAGACATCACAATAGGGAACGATTAATTTAACTGTGAATTGAAAAAGGTGGTGGAAATTAGAAAGCATGTACAAAAATTAAACTGAGATGATGTTTTGGTTTTGAGTCATGCATGGAGACCTTCTTGATTAATTAAATAATTTTCCCTTGGTTAACAAAAACAACAGTCAATATTTTTAAATTATTTTTTACAATAACATATTTAATACATTTGATTTTTTTTACATCTATTAATTTGCATTAAAGATGACTTCTATAGAAATTGTATAATGACTATAATTATCTTTAGAAGAGGCTTCACCTTACCATTCGACATACCGAACATAAAGATTTACCTACATGATTGAGCAAGAGTTTGGGCAATGATCTTGACATCTTATGTGGGGATGGAGTCCCCCCTCCTACCTACATGTCAATATACACTACCATTCACAAAATCTTATTCTTGTTGGTGGGATACAAAGTCTTTAAGAAATGAGTTCCTTTAAGGAAGATTTTAAGTTAATCGTTTAATGTGGATTCAAATTCACAAGCATTAGGTTATGAGTTTTCATGTAATGGTGTGGTGCCTATATGTATCTTGCATAACTACTTCTATTAATACGATACCAAATTCTTAAAATGGAATTCTTTGATTTGATCTTTTCATTTGAATTCAAATTCACAAGTTTTTGATTCTTAATTCTAGTCTTGCAATTTGATACTCATACATAACTTAATCTTACTCATTCAATACAAACTCAAATTCGCAATTTTTTTATTCTTAATTCCAATCTCACAATTCAACACCCATATGTAATCTTACTAATACAATACCAACTACCTTATTATAAAAACATTTTCTTACAAAATCCCTAATTGAAAAATCAATCAAGAACATTCATAACCCTTCTTAATCAAATCAAACTAACCCACTATTATTTAGTTGTAAGTTCTAAGCTCACCAAAGTGCCATGAGTTTCTTAGGAAGTAGCCGATAAGGGACAAAGACCACAAACGTCTCCAAACAAAGACACAGTCTTCACCGAGTCACACGTCGATTTCACACATGTGGCATAAGGCTGTTAAACGTGTAGCACGCGGCATTGCAGCGGATAAGCACAAAGAATGAGTCCATGCATACACGTGGAAGAAATCAACACTGTTCCGTACACCGGAATAAAAATTTCAACAGGTCGGATAACGCGTTATGCGAAGCATATTCTTGACATGCATTCGACTAAATTTATGAAATTGCTAGTCCAATCGTGGCCATCATCAGAGTGGTTTGGGACATCACGTCACGTTTGCATCCTTATCTATCATATTTTTCTGATTGGCTTTTTTAATCCTATCTGCTTTGTCTTGATTCGTTAGTGAACTCTATTTAAAGCTCCATTGTTTGAACAGTTTCATATTATGCATGCTCTGGTTTTTTTGGGGAATTGATTCTTGCACGCAGAAATTTTGGAATATAGGCTATTCTTTTTTTATTGTAAACCACTGTACGTATTGATACCCACGTTTTCTCAGCAGCAGTTTGTTCCTCTCTTGTGTATTTTTGAGGCCTGGATTGGAGATTATCTTTGGTTCAATTTGGGTGTAAAATTTGGGAGCTCTGGTTTTTCTTTTGCAGTTGGTTTTGGAATCGGCCATGGCTGTTGCAGTTGGAAAGTTTGTGGGTGCCAATGGGAATTCCAATCCCATGTTTAGAAGAAAAGATGGGGAAGACAGAAAGGTGTCGCCTAGCAGAAATGTTAGGGCGATGGCCTCTGTTAGTTGTGGGAAGCTGAAAGAGGAGTATAAGTTACTTAGATTGAAACCCAATGCCAGCGAAAAGGAAGTCAAGAAAGCTTATCGACGGCTTGCCTTGCAGGTACGGAAATATTCAGTTAGTTTTGATGTCAGTCCTTGCATTCTGTTTTCATTGAAAGAAGCAGGGTATATGGGCGTGTATGACAATTTTTTTAAGATTTTGGAAGCAGGGAAGTAAAATTGTGTAATCCCCTTTTTTCTGATGATGAACCTGAGAATGTGATCCAAAAAAAATTGACATAATATCAGAAATTTTTAGCTTTAACTGTTTAATCTCGGTAAACAGATTTTTAGGGTGGAGTTTTGATCATGATTTAGGACTCACATATGATAGATTTGTAAAGTAAATTTTAAGGATTAAAATGAAATATTTGGGAAAAATCTTGCCCATTTCAAATGAGGCTTAGTGTTTGTGTGCCATCTAGTTAGATTTCTGAGCGGTTTATGGAAGATTAAAAGATTTTCAAATAAAAACAGAAGAAAAGGGTGTCTGTTTGAGTTTGAACTTTCCAAGACAAAGTTGGAGGATTCTCTGATTATTATGTAGTGTGTGTTTAAGTGAGTGATTAATTTTGTTTTTACAGTTTCAGAGGATGATCTTATTGTGTGTTGTTATTTTGCAGTATCATCCAGATGTCTGTAAAGGACAGAATTGTGGTGTAACTTTTCACAAGATCAATGAGGCCTATCAGGTAACCCTTAACATTGAATTTTGTCATGTATCATGGAACTTCTTTTATGATCCTCTGCAATATTTTCTGCCTGTAGCCTGGGATTGTTATTTTTTTTCATTATTATTCTTTTTCATTAATCTTCCTTTATGGTGATGGTGCAGATTGTGATGTCTACTTTAATGGAGGTAAATGAGGAAGAGGAGTATTTTGCTGATGAGGATTACATGGGGTTTGATCAATGGGAAGATTGGATGGGATTTGAAGGTGGTTGTGCAAGCAGAGATTATTCCAACCATATTAACTCTTATATCTGATTTTATAATGGCGGTCAAAATTAATTGTGTATATCTAACAGATTGTTCTAATTTTTTCACCTCAGCAATTGTTTTTATTTTTTGAGCAATTGCTTTCTCAAGAGGGAAACACATCAAGCTTTTCAAGCTTCTTATTTCATTCTCTCTGATTAACTTTTCACTGTGTACACAGATCTTACATTTTGTAGCGATTCTCTTGCTTAATATGATAAATCAAGATTGTCAATATATTTACTTACATCTTGTTATACATTATAAAAGTGAATTTTGAACAATTATTATTTTGTGTCTTATTAAATATTTATATTTACATCTTACACCTTGTTTCACATTGTAAAAATGAGTAAAATAAATTTTAAATATATATTATTTTGGAGTGTTGCATTTTCTATCTTTCCTTTAAAATTTAATGCATCATCTTTCAATCTATTTTGATTGTAATAGAAAATTGTAGAGTATCTTAGATTCCTACCACTCTTGTGAGAAGCTCCTAAACATTTTTGGGATATTTCATGGATCCACAACATCAATACCAAGATATTCTTGGGTAATAATGTGTTCACTTAATTAACAAAGTTTGAACCATTTGAATCTAGTAGTCTAATTGTTAATTTTATTTGTAATATGGATATTAAATTTTTTAGTAGAAAATCAATCTAATAGTCTAATTGTTAATTTTATTTGTAATACGAATACTAATTTTTTTAGTGGAAAATATTTCAGTGAACACACTAGCACATTAAAGAGAAAAAAATCAGTACTTAAGAAAAATCACACTACACAAGGTGATATTACGACAACTCAAACTTAAGGGGAGATCAAGCATGATATTAAATGAGAAATATTTAGACAATTTGGTAAAAAGAACAAGGTCTTTGAAATGGATTGAGAGTAAGTCTAGACCCCAAAATTCCAAGTCACAAGGTAAAAGCATTTGTTTTAAAATTCTTTGAGCACTTTATTACTAAAAACAATTAGAGCACTTGGAAATTATAAACTATAGAAAAAGTAACCCAACTTTTTTTAAATTTTAAAAATATTATTTTGTCATAAAATAATAGATCTTTGAAACACAAAGGGGGTGTGAAGAAAACCTTCATATAATCAATACATTTATAATCAAAATAAATCTAACTATCCAAATTTAGTAAGAAAAGATTGCCTATAGCATTGAGTCTGTTGTTATTGAATACTTGAATCCAAGGCCTTGTAGAATATGCAAGATAATAGAGGATTTTTTTGACATTATGGTCTTTATCAATTGAAGTAAGAAATGAATTCTCCATGAAGTTGTTTAGATGAATTAGGAAAGGCAATGTCCTTGACAAGCTTCCAAGAGTTTGCATGAGTCAAAATATATCCAAATCCTTCAAAAGTAAGCATGTAAAGTGCAAGGGCTAAGGGACAACCCTAAAAATTAGACCATACTAGTCCAAAAATATTTGATTGCTAGTTGTTAATAGTAATGCAAGTAGAAGCATTTGTGAAAAGAATTTTAATATAATGCACAAATTAAGGCCCAAAACATGATGTTTGAAATATGACAAGAATAAAAGGCCATTCAATATAGTAGTAATAAGCTTTGACATTATTGATTTTGAGAAACATTACAAGTTGGAAGTGTTAAACCCATTCCATTTCTTCACAAACATTAATAATATTGTTGAGGATGTTTGACTTAATAAAACTAGTTTTCTTGGTATGAACCACTTGGGGAAAAAGGCTTGAGAGTTTAATCTATGATGATGATATTATAAGAGACATTTAGCAAGGTGATGAGCCCCCAATTATAGTTATCCCTTGGGTGGCTAGCTTTAGGTATGAACTTAATATTATCTTAAATGTTAATTATGCTTCCTAAAGAATTTCCATAGAAAACTTCCTTATAAACTTTATGCAAGTCCTAAAACACAATATCCTAAAAATATTTATAAAATTCACATGGGAATCCATCCAAGCTAAGGAGCTTTATAATTCAACATGGAGAAGACAACCTCGTGTAGGTCCTTTTTGAGAAGTTGATCACAAAGAACTCATTAAGATGTGAAAATTTGACAAGTCACCACATCTAAGCATTGTTGCAAAGCAATGCCTAATTGCAAGAGTGTACTTTTTAGTTTATTATTATTATTTTATGTAATAAGACTATTCATTAAAAAAGAGAAAATAATGGGGAAATTTCATGGTCTTCTCATTTTGGTTTAGATTTATTTTAACTTGTTTGTATCTAATGTAATGATTAATTTATAAAATTGTGTTTTACCCTAAAGTTATCTTTATTTGTACTTGATATGTTTCTTCATTTATCAATTCATTTAGTTTTTAGTTAAAAAAATTCAAATTTTGGAACTAGATATTAAACCCTTATTTAGTTGTTATGACCTAAGGTGCAAAAAAAACCGCATTGTACATTATGTGTTGTTTAAATGAAACCTTATTTCATTTGTCATCTTATCTTTCATTCTTTCATGTGTAGAGACAAATCAATAAGTAATATTTAGTAGATTATATCAACATTGAACTAAGAGCTAAGGTATTTATATGTTATTTTTAAGTAAGTGTTGTCCTAACTCTTGTTTGTATATTAATCATTTTTTATAAGATAAGTAGTTGAATGTTGTTCATGTTTAGTTAATTGATTTACCTTATACATAAAATAATTTTCCTAGCTCTTGTTCTTATGTTGATTGTTATTTATTTTTAGTTAATTGATTTACTTCATGACATTTATGTAAGAGCAAGTTTATTCTCTTTAATTTTTGGTGAACCTCACATTCATACATTGTCTCAAGTTTTTTCCTTTAGGGTTTATTTCTTGTACTTTAGAGTTTCAAATCTAATATTTTTTCTAATTTTTTTATCATCATGTGAAACCATAACATCATCCAGATGCCTCTTTGTGCTTTGGTTTTTTTTGTAAGTATTATCACATGAGACTATAACATCATTATGGATGCCTATTTATGCTATGATGATTATTCACTTCTCTCATGATGATATTATAGGTAATTATTATCTCTCTATATTGGCTTCTTATGTCATCTCTTGCTTAGGATTTCTTTGTGACAGATGTGATTTTTTTATGCACATATGGTTTCTAACCCGAATGAACATGTTGACAAGTATAAATACTTCTTTTTGTACATTATTTATTCTTCTATTTTTTCATAAATATAGGGACTTTGATAACTATCTTTCATTTGCATGTGTGCATAATGTTAGATATCTAACTATATATTGGTGCATTGATATCATCTCCTATCTTAGGATGATGTCTATTTTTTCTTAATTATCTCATTCTTCTTTGGACCATACTTTGGAGGTTCTTACATTGTTGTAGGAGACTCTTCCCTTGGATATTCACCTTGATGTTCATGGTTTTTTTCCTTCTAAGTCTACTCATAGGGTTGCCACTTTTATGGCTACATCTTTCCCTTGTTGTAGTGCATGTTGAAGTTGTTGATTGAACCCCAAAGTTTTCATAAATCACTTGCAAGAAATTACCTATCACAATAGAGAAGATCAAAAGCAAGATTGTGCTCAATAACTTAAGACTTGTATTGATGCAAATAATCTAGATTAATTATTACAATGAAGGTGCATGCTTATAAAAGCATAAAGAAGAAAACCCTAAATGAAGATTTGATTAGGTTATGACAAGTGTCTTAATCTCATGCAATGAGACTTGTCATATATTTAGTTCAATCTAGTAATAATAATAAAAAGAAACACCTAAGTTTAGCTTGAGTAATTAAAGTAAAAAAACATACAATAATTAATTAATTATCAGATCATAATTTATTTACTACAACACCCCCCTTAAGATCAACTTAGGGAGAAACTAAACAACTAATAAAGGAAGTTGAAAGGAATGCAAAATGGGTCCTTACTACAAGGCCTGATGAGGTACCCATGAACACGTAACTGAAATATCTCATAACTAGAAAAAAGGAGAAAACCTCGTGGGAAAAAAACTTATCTCCAAAAAAGAGAAAAGAAATGAAAGCATACATGTGACAAAGAAAAGTAGGACTCAAAATGTCACCCCAAGTGTTGCTTCGGTCACATAAGTACAATCAAGATCCCCCTGTAGGAGAGAAAGGATGAGACAATGAATCCACCCCAGAAGGAAGAATTCATGTGCCAAGTAGAAAATCCATAAATATGTGATTTTGGTTTTGATTGTTTATTTTCCTATTTGCATTTTGATTATATTTGAATGAAAATGCAAGTTAAATGCATTGCAAAGTATATTCAATTTATTTTAATTATCTTATTTATAATTTAAAATTATTTTATTGATTGGGAAAAATCAAGTGAAATTATTTCATTGTTACTTAATTGAGAAATGAAAATACTTTATTGCTAAGAAAATAAATTGAATTATACATTATCCCTATAAATTTGAAAAATGACATAAAAATTTTAAGTTAATTGTTAAAATATTATTTTATGGAGAGAAAATAGAAAAAAAAAAAGAAAAATGGAGAAAAAAAGAAGAGAAAATTAGTTCAGAGGGATCAAAGGTAACTTTAATTCATTTCTACATTTGCAAACAAAATGATTAAATAAAATCTCTTTCAAACCCTCTCAAGAAAATAGAAAAAGATGGATAAAATCTTGGCATACAAGGATTTTTTTATTTGGATTTGTATAGAAAAGAATTGCATTTTTTTGTGGATTGGATTGAACGTGATTGTGCTTCTCCAAATCCCTTTAGTTGCTTAATTTTTGGATTGTTTGAACTCCGAAGATTGAAGATAATTTTCTTGCATTATTTGGCATGCCCACTCTAGTGGATGAAAATGAATTTCAATTATAGGTTGATTTATTGAATTTATATTGTGTTTAAAAGGATTGTTTAAATTTTGAAAAATTCAATGGTAAAAAATTTATGAATTCATGAAATGTGGATTTTAATTGAAAAGAATGATGTTCATATTTAAAACAAAAGGGTGTTCTTAGTTTTTCAAAATTGTTTATAGATTGATGAAAAAAATTCAAGGTTTTATTCTTTTGAAATTATTGGTGAAATTTATAGTTTTTGTGGTTTTTACAAGAATTTCTTTTTTTAAATGTAAATTGTGAATGCATATGAATGAATTAGAATTGGAGATAGTATGACACATTATTATTTTTCCATTTAGAATCTTTTGAGACCTTATACAAAAATGATATTCTATTTTGTTGCATTGATTTTTGTGTCATACGCAGATAGTATTTGGTGTGATGAACCTAAGACTTGAGGTATAACAGACTAAGATTCCCCACATTGGCTATAATATGAAGTGATCCAAAGATATAACAGACTAAGATTTATTAATTGTGATAATAAAACTTCATTGGGTAAATAAAATAAACAAATATATTAATTCTACAAGATACCTAAAGCACTAGTAAAAGCTCAATACAAGTGTAAAGAACACGATATTGAATATCATTGAGTGCCCTCCCCTTCCGACTATGATGCAAACTCAATCATGCATAGTTTTAGAGCTATTATGATGATACTCCTTGTCATACTTCTAGGGATTTTGTCCTTGTTTTTGTTGGAATTTGTATTCGATATGAGAGCTTACTCTCGCCATGTGTGTGTGTGTGTGTAACTAGTTGATATCTTGGTTGTAGGTATTCATCTTTGTGTTTTATTCTTAATTATTGGCATGTGTATGATATGTGATGTGGTTTATCTCTCATGTATAGATATTGGTGATGTTTCTCCTTTGGGCATGTTATGCTATATTGGTTAATCATACCTATTCAACATCTATATGCTATAATGATTGATCATGATTGTTGGTGATGGAAGGACTTCTGAAGGTCATAATTTTTGACTCAAAAGTCTATTTTGGCTGAAATTGTACATGGAGGTGCGTCTTGAGGAGTTGATTGGAATACCAAACAAACCTAGTTTGTTTGGTGCTCGTTTTAGGGATTTTTTAGGACCAAATTCTTTCATATGGGGCCTCAAAAGAAGCTTTTAGTTTTTTTTCTAAATTTGTTTTTTCCCTTTTTTTTGAACTCTTGTCAAATCAGAAGTGTAAGTTGGCAATCAGTGTCACCAAAGTGATAAGACGATAATTAGTAACTTTAATGGTTAAATGGATATATATGCAAAATTACCTAAAATGGAAAATTAAGAAAGTTGTGAAAAGCTACCAAAGAAGGTAATTTTCAGATTTGATAGATTTAAGGTCTTTTCTTTAATTTGTAGAAGTGAATGGAGGTAGATTAATGAAGAAAGCATTAATTTTATTTCCTATCTCAATATCTAATTCTCTAGATGTTAATGGTTGATTTCATTCTTTAGTTTGGCTACATCATTTGGCATCTATATACTATGATGGTTGATCCTAATTGTAGGTATATGTATTCTATGATTGTTATTCATAATTTTTGGTGTGTGTGTGTTTGCATTTGTACCCAAGTGACTATCTCTTAACATGGTGGTATGGACTTGAAGGTACCACAAGGTTGGGTGGTTGGAACCACCATTAGGGACTTGGAGGATCCTAGAGGAGCTTGGGATTGTGTACAAGTGGGTGTTTTCTACCTACCATTAGTTTTCTCATTATTGCATGATTCAAGAAATTGGTATCCTTATTTATAATTTGTATCATTTATATTGGATGAGGGCGCTATCATAGAGCAGCTAGAACAAGGAAATTATTTTGCACACATTAATGGCTATTGGATGTAATTAGAAGTACATAATATAGATGAAATTAATGAAGAATTTAATAAGTATTTTCAAGATAGATCCATGGCATAAAAATCCAAAAATAGTAGAAGAAATCTATGGAGAACCATTAATTGAAAAATTACCCTACAAATTGTAGAGTTGTGTATGCAATAGTTCTTGAGCCGCCACCAAGCCCCAAACCAGAGCATGTATCTCAATTTATATAAGGAAAGTATGCATAATTCATTATTATAAAAATAAATGGAAAGACATTCAATGCTTAGATAGATATAGGCATGTCTTTATCTTTTGCAAAAGGAGGTCTATTATTAAAATTTGGGAAACAATAAATGAATAGCATCAATACAGGTCTCTTGATGTAAAGGGTAATACTTTTGTCTGCAACAAATATAAACATCAATAACCAATGATAATACAATGAAAAAAAATCAATTGTGGTTTCTTTCATTTAGACAAGATGCTTGTAGATGTATTACTAGAGGATATTTCATAGATATCTACTCTTTGTATAGTAGCATGCCTAAGAATGTATTATTTACCCTAATCGATGATCCAACGTCCCACTAATCAAATAACAAGGGAAGAGAAAAAATTGGGAAAAAAATAGATAAGAAAAATACTCCAACAATCCTCGAAAGTTCTAGCAAAAATATATGCTAAAAATGGAATAATATTCAAAGAAAGGAAAACCATAAAGATAAGAAAGAATTTTTTTATCCCTACAACAAATTATGAATACATGGAAAAGGCTAGTTAAGAATTCCTAGAAACCAAGCTTGTAGAAAGATCTACCTCTCCATATTGTTGTTATGCATTTGTGGTTAACAAACACTCCAAGCGAAAAAAAGGGAAATAACATAATAGGAAAAGTCACCAATAACATTGAAGTGATTGATCAATCAACTAATGAGTGAACCCCACTATTTAACACCCCCTACGCCCAACTATCTACCCTAGCTATAGTTGGGGGGCTATAGAGGGATAGGTGGAGAGTTCAACGTTGAGCAATTTAAATATGGAAGATTGTGTTGTTTTATACTAACCTTGAATACTATCACAAATCCTTATCTTTATCATATACCTAACAAAAGTTGCTTGTTGCAAAAGTTTAGCTAAATGTAAATATTTTTTTTAATTTAATTGCAAACCTAGATTTTATCAAATTAGATTTTATCAATTTGGACACTTTTAGTAGAATATGATGTCTTTTGGCCCCATGAATGTCCTTGGTTACTTTCAAGCTCATATAGATATTTTTATTTTGTAAAAACAGTTGATTTTTTCTAAAAATTGATAGCATTCTAATTCGCAGTGAAACTTTAGAAAACCACCTATCCCATTGACAACAATTCTTTTATCCTGCCTACAAATCAAGAATTATCCTATCAAACATAAAGATCCAACTAGGTTGGAAAAATTGCAATTTTCTTGAAAGAGACATAAGAATGTGGAATTACAAATACAACCCCATATCCAAGAGAAAGTCCTCTAGTTTCTTGATGTTCTAGATAGAAAGCAGACTCAAGCCCTCTTCTGGATAAATATGCTAATAGATTTTTTTCAAGATTCAAGTAATGATAGATACTTACTCTTGTTAAAAAAAGCTACAAGCTTGAATGCAAGAAAGAGCATTAGCAGGTAGTCCAAAAAGTACAAGAAAAAATTTAAAAAATACCCATTATACACGTTCCTTCTACAAAATATCATACAGATTGGAGTGGTATTCTTTATTTTGTAAAAGATGGTAGCGAGTTTGCCCGTGAATATGATAGTAGAGTGTTTCCTGATAATATAAAGAAGTGGAACTCTTCTACTAAGGAGATCTATGCTGTAAAAAACCTGTACTGAATTTTTTTTGCCGATGCATTTGAAGAAACTTATTATTATGACAGACTATACAAAATTCCTTACTTTCAAGGAGAAAGATCATGGCAAAAAATATGAAAAAGGAAAGTATGTCTAATGGCAGGACTGCAATAAGTTAAATTATGTGGTTGAGCATGTAGCAAGTCAAAAGAATAAATAGGAGTCATGCCACTACTATGATGCATCAACCAATTCCAAGTTTTGATTTTGTAAAATTAAAAATTTAAGGTTGTATGTACAAACTCAAACTCGGATGCTGAGAAAGGGGCTAATCTCTTGATACACAAGGATTTCTAGTTTGCAGATGATTGGAGAGGCCCATATTATTGCTAGAGAAAATATGAGAAAAATAATTATATACAATTATAGTTTGTAGTTTCTGGTTTTGAATGTGTGAATTTTTTCTTCGATTTTTTAGATCAAACTCCATGATCCATCATCAGGAAGACAGCAAGACAAGAGAGCAGAATTGACTGAAAAATTTTGCTCTCTTGTATTGCTCTCTTCTTGATGATGGATCATGGAACTTGATCCGAAACGTCAAAGAAAAAAATTCACGCAGTCAAAATTAGAAACTACAAACTGTAATATTATAGACTGTGAAAATCATATGATAATAAACTATATACAAACTTAACAATAGTCTTCAATTCCAACAATATACAAGTAAGACCTAATTAAAACCTAACAAATAAATATTAAAACAAATACAAATAAATTCCTAAAAAGTAATAGCCCACTTGCTATTTATTCATGAGGATGTCTATTTCTCGCAATAATACAAACTTTCCTATAATGCAAATAAATTCCTATATGGGTTTATTAAATATTGGCTTGAGTGGGAAACTTTCTTCCATCTCAAGGAATAATATTGAGGACTGAAGATGACAAGGATTGGAACACAACCTAATTCCCATAACAAGTGTCTTTTTAATCCCATAAATGAAGTTGATTTACTCAAAGAAGCAAAAGCATTGTTGGCCCCACCAAGGAATAACTAACTCTAATACTATTTCAAATAAAATCACTCTTTTAAAAGTAGATGGTTAGACTATTGAAAAATATTCCAATAAGACATCATCATCTGCTGACCGTTCACATAGGTTTCTAGGTTGTTTTTACTTTTCTCAGTTCATCTGATGATCTCTTATTCTATAAATTCGATGCTCCTCCCTCATTTGAAGCGTTATGTATTAGTCTTAAGAAGTCTAAGCAAGGAGTATACTCTTCTTTTGTGCCTAAAGCAATCTAAGGAATTAAAAAAATTATTTATTAGTCATATTGTGAAAGAAGCCCTTTTTTTTAAGCATTCAACCACAGCATCCACCACTTGTATTTGTAACCCTGGGCATATTTAGTATCAACGCCTCTATCTGTCATAAAGTCTATTGTTTTGCTTAAAATATCCTGCAGACTTGTAAACCTCCTAAGAAAGTCTTTATCTTCCAAATATTTTATTGTCATGTTTCCTTTATTCTCTGTCGATTGTTGCAGTTTGACCTTACTTTTCCTCAGTATTTAGTAAAGGAGATTTTGGCAGATTTTCAGAAAGCTACTCTTGCCAATCCAAGATACCAAATCTTGGACGAATGAAAAGCTAAAGTGTATGAGCTTTCAGAATAGTCAATCAATATTTCTGCTCACAAACTAGAAATAGGAGTCACAAGTGTGGGGGCATACAATCATACAACTTGTGAATAAAAAAAAGATAAAACAGAATAATCCAAACATATGATAAAATTTTAACATGTCAAGAAAATTTCTACGAGGCAAAGATACCAGTATTCTTATTGTTAAGAGGAAAAATTACTGTTTTCACACAAGTGTTATTACAAATTGATTTGTCTTTCAAGACTACAAAGATTATATAATAATATTTAAATATCTTAAACATGACAGCCATCACCAAACTAAGAAAAAAAATTAAGAAAACATTAAATTTTCTCTTAAGAAAAAAATAAAAAATTTTAAGATAATATTTTTGCTTTATATTGTTGTCACAATCCAACAATCTCCACCGTGACAACAATTTAAACCTGATACATGCCCACGCCCATGCCCATTCATCACCTTTTTTGCAAGCCACGAGAAGTAAAACTCCATCTCAGTTTCTCTAACAATGTAGGTTTTCTAAACATGTCTACACAATTTTCTTGTGTATGAACTTTCTCAAGAGTTGTCACTCTGCCTTCATCAATAGCTTGTCTTACTAAATGGTATTTAACCACAATATGCTTGCTCCTGTTGTGATAAACTGATCTTTTTGCCAAATGGATAGAACTTTGACCATCACAAAATACATTCACCTTGTACTCACATTTTCAAACTTACACAATAGACCCTTTAACCAAATTTCCTCTTTGCATGCATGTCAAATAGCCATATACTATGCCTCGATAGTAGATAAAGCAATTGTTTTTTGAAGCTTTAGCTTACAACAAATAGGTCCCACAAAAATAAAGACATAACA
The DNA here is from genome assembly GCA_007258455.2 of Sequoia sempervirens. Taxonomy (NCBI): domain Eukaryota; kingdom Viridiplantae; phylum Streptophyta; class Pinopsida; order Cupressales; family Cupressaceae; genus Sequoia; species Sequoia sempervirens. Next base: position 362,406,554 of record VDFB02271358.1, read on the forward strand.
TGAAGTAGATCTAATTTTTTCCAAATCACTTGCAAAACTTGAATCAACATAACCACAAATTGAATTACTACAACCATTATAGGTGATACAATAATCATTTGTGCCTCTAAGATAGTAAAACACCCATTTTTTTGTTGCTCAATGCTCTCTACCTATATTTTCATATATCTACTAACAACACTAACTGCATGTGAAATTTTTAGTCTTGTACATGTCAACACATACATTAAACTTCCTACTGCACTAACATACGATACACGAAACATAAGTGTAAAATCACAAATAGGTATGTCACACTTTTGGCCAACAAAATAGTTTCTATCGAACCATTTTTGAGGGAAATATATTCACTCAAATAGGTTTCGATTGAAACTAGGTGGCACTGATGTGGAGTATGGATGGCATGTAATATTAAGTCGAGTATGTTTTGAGAAAAAAATATATCTAGTTAAAGATGTTTCGAGTGAAACATATTCGGTCGAATACATTTCAGGTGACACTTACAAATATAAAAATAATGAAAAATAATAGGTTGAGGCATTTCACTTGGAATCTACTTGCTTGAAGGACTTTCTCACAAAACCCTAGCACTCCACCAACCTGCAAACACTTCCACCGAATATGTATCACCTTATCTATGTGTGTATTTATGTGTTTATGTATGAAGAAAATGATATTATAAAAGTAAATTCTTGAAGCCTTAATTTTTCAATCTATAAACCCTAATTAGTGAACCCTAGGCCTTGATCCTTCAACTATGAACACTAAATACTCATTTTCTTGGTATGTTTGATTCTATTGTTTAATTTCTCTAGGGTGACAAGTCATAGGTATTTGTTTGAACTATTAGATATTTTAGGGATGATATTTAATGGAGGGATTACTCCCTTGAACTCATACATCTGTTTTACCATGTTCCTAAAATTGTAGGCCCAAAAGCAGTAGAGGAAAGGAAAATCCTCAAGGGAAATGGAATTTTTCATCAAAATAAAATAAAATAACTCATAAAAATATGCATAAAACTAAGTATTGGTTAATGCGAGTAGATGAACTCTCCTTCTAATCTAGGCCATGATATGCCAAAGTAGGTATTCCTTGAGGTATTTAAATAAGAAAATAGAAGAAGACACACACTAAACTCTTAGCAATTACATTAAACACATTGTGAACTCTAATATATGCCACTAAACTCATGTCAATGTTGGTTGCAACTAGTCATATTAGATCTCTTGTATACATCCAAAAATTGGTCTAGAGAATATTAATTAAATATTGATTATTTAATTAATAAATTTGTATTCCTCTACTATATAAATAAATCAAATTTATTTACATAGTTCCTTTCTCTTAATTCTTCTATTCTAATTCACCTCTTTCACGATTTAATTAAAATGAGCAAATCTAAATAATTTGTTTTATTTTAATTAACTTCCCTCTCACTTAATTCAAATTTTTAAATTTGAATTCCATCACATTTCTACATACTTTTCTCTAACTACCTTCCACCTCACCCTCCAACTCACCATGTGTCACATGAAAATAATTATCTTTATTTTCTAAATTGGATATTTACTCTCAACCATTTAACCACCTCAAGGACACATGGCTCCTTCATTCAAATGATTCCTTCTCACACTTGGAAAAATGGTTTTACTAAAGGGAACCATTGCCTTGTTTTCTCCATCCTTTTCATTCTTCTCCGTCGGATTCTCCATGCCAAATCCTGATCGTTCATGGCTGCCAACTTATCCAATGCCTTGGAAAAATCTATAAATTGAGGCCCATTTATAGCTTTTGCATAAGGAGAATTTGCATAATATTACTCTGCAAAAATTCATCCATGTTTTAAGAAGCTTAGTTTGCATTTTCAGCTTAGCATTTAGGATAGTTTGTGAATTTGCTTTGAATCATGGCTCCTTTAGACAATTCCTAGCTTAATTCAGCATGTAGGATCATTTTCATTTCATTATCATTAGTTTAGTTCTGCATTGTCTTACTTTCATATCATTTTGTATGCAACCGTCCATTTCACTATATCATTTTATCATTCCATCCAACAATCATTCAATCATGTAGATGTAGGTTTAGAATCTGCATTATGAATAGATAGGCTACTCATTTCTTAGATGACATCTCAGTGATTTATATAGGAATAAGATATGAGAGTATAAATTACCTAGACATTTGAGATTAGAGGAAGATGAGAAGTTTTTAAAGAATTATGTTATTGAATTATGTTTGATTTAGATAGATTTCTTTACTGTAATACTTCCTATCTAAGTGTGTTTGTTTTGATATAATTCATGCATATTTTCTAACACACACACTTCTAATAAGTAGATAAAAAATATTCTTGTACATACACCAATAGTTAAAAAGTGTTGACATCTCTAATGTAAATCCCCTTATGCTTATCATAAATATGTGTAGGAAGGAAAACCCATCACGATGTTCTAGCAATCGATCCATTTCAATTTACAAAGGATATGTCATGACTTATATTACTAAACTGGAAAAAGATGTAATACATATTCTAATACTAAGATACAAGAGAGAAGTATAATTAAATTTAAAATCTTTCACTTTCCACAAAAATGCTTACTCTAGTGGGAAATTAATTCACAACCTATAAAGAGAGAAAATAAAATACTTACAAATCACTAATGGAACTGGAATCACATAGACATATAAATCATAAAATGAAAGATAACTACATTAAAGCATGATTTATATTATCTATCTTATAAAAACTAAAATCTATGTGAATAAGAGAAAGACCATAACAAAAAAATTGGTATGTTTCTAGAATATTTTTAGAGACATGAAACTTTTTTTTCATAAAGCTTACAAATATGGAAAGAAGTAGCTCACAATTAAGCTCAAAGGCTTACCTAAGAAGTTGTGTATATTTACCTATATAAAATCCCTTCTTTATTAACCCTTTCAATGATCTACAAAGTATGTGATTACTACTTAAAAAATTGGCACGTATTATTTGGTACAATAGCTAATCTAAAATAAAATATAGAGAAAATGGCTCTAGGACCAACCTTTCAAATCTCTTATAACAATGAATAGGTATTTTTCTATTATACTTTAATATTATGGAGTAGGAGAACATTCATATAAAAAAATTATATTGTTGAGTAGCCTCAATAACATTTCTTATAATTATACAACAACCATAGAAGGCTACACTTGTCCATCTTGGATCACAAGTAGGTTGTTGAGATAGGATTAAAATCTTATTGCTACATAAGCCATGTATAATTAGAAACTAGGCTTGCAAGGGTGCAAATTGGTGTGCTTATTCATTAAATTTAGTCCATGTATCCCTTTGTAGCCCTATAGAAAGGTATAGTAGTAGTTGATGAAGGGAACACAATCTACTAAGAGGGGGGTGAATCAGTAGATCAATTCTATTTAAAAATATTAACTTGATCAGAATACTTGAATCATCACAACTACTAATTAAGAAACACAAAGAGCACAAATTCACACAATAGGACATTAGATATACATGGAAACCTAAGATGGGAAAAACCACAGTGAGAATAGTTGCTTGGATCTACTGTCCAAATCTAGCCTTAAAAATTGAGAATATAACAAGTGAATTTTACAATATGAAGTAGACACCAACCTACCGGAGACACCAATCTCCAATTGTATATGTAGGAACCAACCTACTGGAGACACCGATCCCCAATACATAGATCACTACAACAAGTAGAAAACTCGTCCTACTGTATTACATAGATAAAGCTTATGGACCTTCAATGCACTTGAACACATCTCATACACTTTTGAATTGTCTTTAGACACTCTTCCACACTCCTTATGATCTTCTGATAATGGCACACACTTTGAGATGCATCTCACCTTGAATAAATCTAGCTTCACAATCGTCTCCTTGTATATTCACCACCTTCACTTCAATTATATTCCACATTATGTATCCACACAAATAAGGAATATATACATGGAATTGCATTAACACTCTTCCATTTCAACCAAGGATTCGTAAATAACCAAAACGACATAAGGTGGACCTAAATTCAAATTACATAAAACATGTAATAGGTTGGTCCTAAATCAAATTTGTTGCTGCCAAAAAAACATGATGTCGTGTGTAACCAGAGGAACCTTAACCAAGTCCTATCTTGACACCACGCACTAGCTTTGAATGTTGCACGCTACTAGTCATTACTGCACAGGTATTGAACACCAACTAGTTGATAGACAGGTACAAAGAACCTTTTGTCACTTAAATATTTTTGCATGTTGACCATATCCTCTGAAAACTTGGGAATATGATAGAACGTGTGTAGACATACTTTCCTCTCAAACCGCAAAGCCAAACTCACCCTCTGAAAGAAATGTTGATCATAATTGTATTGCTAGAGAAATCTCTATGCCCTAAAAAATTAGATTAAAACATTCTAGTGCAGCCTTTTGGATTACTTCTATCATAGTGAATAGATGAATGCATGATATTTCAAGCATAAAATAGACAACCCTCAACTTATTTTATCAATATATACTTCTACAACTCAAAATGATATGACAATATAGTTACCTTTAATTATCACATATCTCTTGAAAATATAGTGCCACCTCTAACCATATCTCTTTTGACATCAATGGAAACCTTTGTTCAACAATCTTCCCCTTTGTCATTGATGGCAAACAACAAAATGGTGGCCACACACTAAGACAAATCTAATGTGTTTGGACCAAGTTCCACTTTCTCCCCTTAGAAGATATAGCATTTTGAGTTCCACTTCTCCCTCTTTGACATCAATGGAAAAGTTCAACATTGAAACACCAACTTGTGTTACACCACAACACCTGAAACTTGAAATGAGAAGACAAATAGACAATTTGAACTCATCCTCTAAACTGCAAGACCACAATTTCAAATGCAAAGAAATGTGGAGCATTCCTTTAATCCTTCCTTACTACAATAACACATTTTTCACTCTGCCAACTTTGGAAACTTCTACAGTAATTTCCAAGTTCTAAAATTAGGAACATAGTAGCTTCACACTTATCTCTATCTAACTTTTAAACCGCAAGGCCAAATCTACAAATGTGGAGGAATGTGGAGCATTCTCTAGAAGCTTCTTCATTATGACTTCCTGAGCCACTAATTGTATGAAATCCTTTCACACTTTCTTTCATTTCTTACTCAATGCTTTACATATAGAGACAAATAATACAACATTCACAACACCATAGATAACAATTACAACAAGAAGGTAAAAATACTTCAACTATCAACTTTCATCTGATACCTTGCTTAATCTGGAATCCCGGATAAACTCCCCCTAATTCCATACCACATTGCTTTTGAAAAAAATTTGCAAGACCACCAAGCATTCTTGTGGTAGGGAGACCAAGATCCCCCTCAACCTCTACTTCCTCTTGATTCAAGAGGAGGGAGCAATAACTCCTAGCTTCTTTTGGAGAAACTCAAAATTCTCCTTACAAAATGGTTTTGTGAAAATATCTACTAATTTCTCCATAGTCTCAACGTACTCCAATTTTACCTTTATTTCTACAACCTTCTCCCTTAGAAAATGATACTTGATTGCAATATGTTTTGTCTTTGAATGCATTACTGAATCCTTTGAAATTTTTATGGCACCGTTATTATAACAAAGAATGGAAATAGGTTCATCAAACTCAATCTTCATCTCATTCAAGTTTTGTTTCATCCATAGCACCTAAGTGCAACATGAAGCTACTGCAATGTATTTTGCTTTTGTTGTAGATAAGGAAATTGAATCTTGTTTCTTACTTAACCATGATACAAGACTATCACCAAGAAAGAAAGCTCCACCACTTGTACTCTTCCTGTCATATATGTTTCCTACCCAATTTGCATTTGTGTATGCAAACAGAGTGAAATTTTCACTCTTAGGATACCACAAACCAAAGTTCATTGTAGCTTTTAGATATCTAAATATTCTCTTTACTACTTTGACATGATTTTCTTTAGGTGTTTCCTGAAATCTAGTGACCATCCCAACTACTTGCATTATATCTAGACTAGATGCAGTCACTTACAATAAACTACCAATCATGGACATATACAAAGTCTAGTTGGTCAGAGTATATTCATCATCCTTACTCAGCTTACATCCAGTAACCATAGGTGTACATACCAGTTTGCATTATTCCATCTTGATCTTATTTAACATTTCCTTTATATACTTGTTCTGGGAGATAAATATGCCTTTATCTGACTAAGCAATCTTTAAACCAAGAAAGAAAGACAATTCACTAAGCATTGACATTTCAAACTCACTATGCATTGCATTGTGAAACACCTTGTACATGTCATCACTACTTCCACCAAAGACAATATCTTCTACATAGACTACAACAATCAATAGTTGATCACCTTCTATTTTTATGTACATATTACTATCTGCACTTCATCTTTGGAACCCTTGTTATTGTAAATAGTTATCCAACTTGGAATACCAAGCTTTTGGGTCTTGTTTGAGTCCATAAAGAGCCTTCTTCAATTTGCACACATGATTTGGATTATATGAACATTGAAACCTTTTGATTGCTCAAATTAGACCTCTTCTTTTAACTATCCATTCAAAAATGTGGACTTCACATCCATCTGATATACTTTGAAATTCTTGAATGTTGAAAGAGCCAAAAACATCTTGATTGCCTCTAGTATTGCTACCGAAGCAAATGTTTCTTCAAAATCAATTACTTCAACTTGAGCATATCCTGTGTACACAAGTTTGTCTTTGTTTTGGATCACCTCTCCATCTTCATTTAGCCTGTTTCTAAAGACCCACTTGGTAATAATAACATTTTTGTCTTTAGGTCTTGGGACCAATTCCCAAGTTTCATTTTTCTTGATTTGATGTAATTCTTCCTCCATGGCTTCTATTCAACCTTTCTCTTTGCTTGCTTCTTTATAGGATTTTGGCTCTATTTTTTAGAGTAATACAAAATGCACTTGCTCATTTTCCTTTTCAATTCTCCTTCAGGTCTGAACCCCATTGTCTTTATCCCCTATAATATGGTCTTCAGAGTGATTCTTCTTAACATACTTCATTGAAGTCTCTGTAACAACCTTCTCAAATTCAACTTTTGAATCTTCATCTTTGTTGTGGATTGGTTGTTCATCATCTTGTACTTACAAAGTACCAGTAGACTATATTATTTCATCAACTCTTATATTGGAACTTTCTATAATATTCTTCCACCTTTTGTTATAACATCTAGATGCTTTAATTGTCATAGAATAACCAAGAAAAAAACCTTCATCGGATCTGGAGTCAAACTTACCCAAATTTTCTTCATCCCTTTTGATGTAACATTTGCTTCCAAATATCCTAATATGTCTGACTGAAGTCAATCTTCCTCTCCACAACTCATATGGTGTTTTGTTAGTCTTTTTTCTAATTTGGGCTTTGTTCAAAATATATACCACAGTTTGAATTGCTGCTCTCCAATATATATTTGGCAAGCTTGCTTGACTTAACATTGTTCTGGCCATATCTTGCACAATCTAGTTATTTCTCTTAGAAACTCCATTCTATTGCGGAGTCCTAGGAGTAGAAAATTGCCTCTAGATCCCATGTTCTTCACAAAATTCACCATATCTATCAGAAGTGAATTCTCCACCTCTATCTAATCTCAAAACTCTGATCAATTGTTCTTTCGATTTCATTCTCAAGTAGTGCCTTGAATGCTTTAAACTTCTCAAATGCTTCTTATTTCACTTTTAGAAAAGTAATCCAAGTAATTCTAGTTAATCATCAATAAGCATCATGAAATACTTGTCACCTTGTAGACCCTTTGTCCTCATAGGTCTACAAAAAATTGTATGGATTAAATCCAATGGCTTTGTTGTAGAATATTCCTTAGCAAGAAATTTGGTCTTTGTCTATTTTCCTTCATGGCATGGTTTACAATTGGTAGATTGAGGCTTCTTAATATTTGACATGTCCTAGACCATTCCTTTTGAGCTAATCTTCACAATATCATATGCAAAATTGATGTTTCCTAACCTTTTGTGACAAATCCAACTTTCCTCTTTGTGTATAGAAAAACAATTATACTCATTCAACTCACTAAGGTGATATATGTCATTGTTGGTCATACTTCCTTCCACAATCAACTAGATCTAGTATTGGATTTCTTGATTTCACAACCCTTAGAAAAAAATGAGATCTTGTAACCTTTATCACACATTTGAATTACACTTAAAATATTATGTTTTAGTCCTTCAACATACAAAACATCATGAGTCTTTTTCCTACCACCATCTAGACTCAAAGTACCTTTACCAAAAAATTTGGCAATAGAATTATTTCCAAGAGTTACAAATCCTCCATCAAATTTCTTGAAATGCATGAACTTACTTTTGTCTCTAGTCATGTGACTTGTACATCCACTGTCTATGATCCATAGATTCTTCTTCTTTTGAGCATGTAGTGTGGTCTGAGCAATCATGGATTTCTTTGTATTTTTCTCTCATGGTTTTTTCTTCCAAACTATTAGATTTAGAACTTTGAATTACTAATCCACTCCTTGTTTTTGGTAGAGGAGCAATCACAAAATTGCTTATGTAATTTCTAGCAATATTTCCAAGATTGTTTCACTTGTGACAAACGATATTGAAATTGTACAGAGGTGCAAATGCATTACTACTGACAAAGTTATTTCTTCTTACCATAACTCTTCTACAATCCATAGCCTTATGAACAAAATGACTATAATTAAAACAATAGCTAGAAAAATAATGAGTGAACCTGGTGTTGTGTCATTTTTTTCTTGAGGCTTATCTTCTAGATCTTCTACTCTTCCATTTTACTCAAATGAAATCATCATTCTACATTTTCTCATCATTGTTTGTAGTACTTTGTTCAGAATTTGCACTTTCAGAATTGTTTTCTTCTATATTTTTCTTAGTAGGCTGCATACACTATTTTGTCATCTTTTCCTTTTGTCCATCCACAAATCCAATGCCAATTTTGATATGCAAAGCATTTTGGCTATCAATAATTTGATCCAATATTTTAGTGCTCTTCCCAAAATTTATCTAAAGTTGATGATTTACTTTGTCAAGATATTTCCTTAGTGACATAATCTTTGCTTCAATATTTTCATAGTCCTTATCCCTTGATAGCAATACTTCATTCAGAACTTCTTCAATTCTTTTTGTTTCTTCTGCTTCAGTCTTCAAATCAATAATCATCTTCTCTGCTTTCTCTAGATTTAGAGATACCTTTTCTTTATCCTTCACTTCCTCTGCAATTCTCTTCTTTGGTCTCTTAATGTATTTACCAGCACAAAGCAATTCTTCCACAAGAGCTACTTCATATTCATTATTTTCATAATCCATTTCTACATCTTCTTCAATAGTTTCCATAGCCATGAACATAGCATTTTCTCTTTCATCTCCAGAGATATCTTGATCTTCTTCATCAATTGATTAACCTTCTTCATTACTAAAAAACTCTTTTGATTCCTCTAAAATTTATTTCCCTTTATTGAATACTTATTTCCATACTTTTTCTCAAAATTGTTAGAGTCCTTGTAAGGACCACTTAGCCATAAAATTTCCTACTTCACCACAATTAAAAAATTTGAAAGGTAACTTACCTTTATACTTTTTGGAACCTCTCTGTAGTTTTTTGACAAAATTTGCTTCCTATAGATCTGATCCAACATCAGAATCTATATCAAATTACTTCTTGGATACTCTCAATGCTGCCTCTTCCCTTATAGAATTTTCACTTTCAAATCTCATTTCAAAAGTAATCAAAATTCCATGCAATTCAATCATTTTTAAAATATTCAAATCTTTAGCTTCTTTAATAGAAAAAACTTTAGAATCAAACCTTCTAGGAAGAGATCTGAGTACCTTTTTCACAACCATTCTTTCCTTCAATTCCTCACCAAGACCTCTGATAGAGTTGGAAATCTCATCAACCTGGAGCAAGACAGTGGCAATTTTTTCTTCTTCCTTCATTTTCAGACTTTCAAACTGAGATCTATGAGTTTGAAGCTTTGCCTCTTTTACTTTGTCATCACCTTCATAGATGGCATACAATTTTTCCCATAGTTCCTTTGTTGTCTTACATTGCATAACTTTCACAAACTCAAAGTTATCTACAAACCACATAAATCCTAGGAGCATTATTTTCACAAGCCTTCTTTTTAGCCTAATCCCTTGGAAGATTTTTAGGAATCTCATATCCCTATATAACTAACATGCAAATTTCAATACCTAGAGCCATCAAGTATGCTTCTATTTGAACTTTCCATAATGCATAATTGGATCCATCAAAGAGTGGTGATTTATTTGTACACAATCCTTCTTGAGCCACTAAGTGTGCCATTTTGGAACAACCTTAATTTTTTAAGCTTCTTCAAAGGAACTGCTATGATACCAATTGAAGGGCACACAACCTAATAAGAGGGGGGTGAATCAGTAGATCAATTCTATTTAAAACTCTTAACTCAATCAAAATACTTAAATCATCACAACTACTAATTAAGCAACATCAAGAGCACACATTCACACAATAGGACACTAGATATATGTGGAAACCCAAGATGGGAAAAACCACAGTGAAAATAGTTGCTTGGATCTACTGTCCAAATCAAGCCTCACAAAGTAGGAATATAACAAGTGAATTTTGCAATATGAAGTAGGCACCAACCTATTAGAGGCACCAATCTCCAATTGTATATGTAGGCACCAACCTACTGGAGACACCAATCCCCAATACACAGATCAATACAACAATTAGAACACTAATCCTAGAAAATTACATAGATAAAGCTTACAGATGTTCAATGCGCCTGAACACATCTCATACACTTATGAACTATCTTCAAACATTCTTCCACACTCCTTATGATCTTCTAATAATGGTGCACACTTTGAGATGCAACTCATCATGAATAAATCTAGATTCACAATCATCTCCTTGTATATTCACCACCTTCACTTCAATTATATTCCACATTATGCATCCACGCAACTGAGATATATATACATGACATTGTATTAACACTCTTCCATGTCGGCTAGAGATACACAAATAACTAGGACAACATAAGGTGGACCTAAATTCAAATTACATGAAACATGTAACAGGTCAGCCCTAAATTATTATTTTTGCCACCAAAAGAACATGATGTCATGCGTAACCATAGGAACCTTAACCAGGTCCTATCTTGAGACCACATGCTAGTTTTGAATACCACATGCTACTAGTTATTACTACATAGGCATTGAACACCAACTGGTTGATAGACACACACAAAGAACCTTCTATATCTTCAATATTTTTGCATGCTAAACATATCCTTTGAAAACTTAGGAATATGATAGAACATGTGTAGACATACTTTTCTCTCAAACTATAGAGCCAAACTCATCCTTTGAAAGAAATGTTGACCATAATTGTATTGCTAGAGAAATCTCTATGCCCTAAAAAAATTAAACTAAAACATTCTAGTGTAGCCTTTTGGATTACTTTTATCATAGTGAATAGATGAATGTGTGATATAGCAAGCATAAACAGATAACCCTAAACTTCTTTTATCAATATATACTTTTGCAACTCAAAATGATATGATAATATAGTTACCTTTAATTCTTACGTATATCTTAAAAATATGGAGCCACCTCTAATCATCATAAACTCCAATGACAACCTTTTTTCAACTCAAAATGATATGATAGTACAATTACCAACACAAATAGGTATGATAGTAAAAATCATGAAAAGATAGTGTCACCTCTAACCATGTATCTTTTGACATCAATGACAACCTTTGTTCAACAGTTGATAGTCTATAGGTGGAAGTAGAACAAACCAAAGAAATAATTAACAATCAATATAAGCTTTCCAAGAAGCTAACACATAATTAGTAAGGATAAAAAGGATATAAATGGAATGGAGGGCACATAATAAAGAAATAACCACCTACATATATATAGAAACCCATCTAGCAAGAAAAATACTCCATCTAAGGATTTGATGTCAATTTATAGTAGAATACCATATAAGAATTCAACTAACATATCTATATCACTATATAATAATTCCACTTTCATATGCATATCTCCCTTCTATCAAATACAAGAGAATATATAATAAAACCCACCAAATCATGTTTCCTATAGGCTTAAAAAAATACATGGGAAACAGTTCAAACAATATTAGTTGGATTGGATATCAATAGCCTTTGTGATGCTAGAGAATTGTATAATAGACAAATGAACCATCTAGAGACACATGTGACGAGTCCAATTAATGGCTCAATTTTGATAGGGTTTATCATATATTTGTTCTTATTACTATATACTTTAGCACGTGGTTATTGACACTCTCCATGTTATTTCCCTAAATTTATGAACCTTGGGCATGAACTTATCCTCGTGACTTGTGATAATATTAACTTGCTATGTTAATTTTACATGTGGTTGAATGAATGCTACTTTAAGGTGATTATGGCTATGCAATTGTTTTGTGTGTGCTAATTTTATTATGAAAGTTTACATTAAGATGCAAATATGAATGAAGCCTGCAAAGTGGAAGAAGTTCCTGCCAGTTGGTCGGTTGCTAAGGAATTCAAAAAGATGGTCATTAAAGAGGTCAATGGAGGGAAACTTCCAATGGAGGGAAAACTCCCAATGAAGTTGTAACTTACCTTTTAAATGATCATGTTTGTTAGTTGATAAAATCTAGGAAGTGTTGTTGTGTTGGATCCTTGTTGAGGCAAGTCTGCTTTGAATAAATCTGGTGCATGCATAACTTCCTCCCTCTTTTCCATGTTTTCAATAAATGGCATCCTCCTATTATGTTGGAGTCGACTTCCTAGTTAGTTAGGGTTAATTAGAAGCTTTTCCCTCTATAAATAATGGTCAGATGCCCCTTTTCATAAGGTTGGATGCTCTGAGATTGTACTTGCATTTTCAGTTTCAAGTAATATAGTCATATTGTTGATATGATGTAATCATGTTTTCAAGGAATAAAATGATATTCTGATTTGCTACATCTGAGTTAGCTTAGGGAAGACTCATTCAAGGGGGCCCACTTGGTGAGAATTCCACCCATTTAGTTTAATAGTTATTTTTCTATTCAGTAATTAGTTTCGGTCTCAGGAGTTATCTGTTCCTATAGCCATTGAAACTCTATTATGTGATTGTTCCTGCAGCCAATGCAGACACAATAACTTCATGTCTATTTGCTAAGATTTCTATTTATGTCATCCATTCCAGTTCAGTTGTTGATGCTCGGTTTCATTTTTGATTCATGCTCAATACTTATGTTAATCTCTTTCCAACATTTTGTTTCAGTATTGTTCCTTTTCTAGTTATAGGTTAAGGGTGACTACAGTTGAGTCCTAGTGCATAGACAATGCTAACCCATTTCAAGTTTACATCCTTGGGTTGACAATGAAATGAACCTTCATGATGAGCAAGATAACTACTTAGTGAAAATTTCTAATCTCTAAGTTGCAACTTTAAGGGCTTAATAATTGAACCATTAGAGGAGGCCAACATTTTTGGCATCGTTGCCAGGGACGGTGTCAAACTAGGAAGTTCTTTGGAGTCATTTCTAGTTTATTTCTTGTTTTAGTATCTCTAAAGTTTTTTCTTAGTATACCCTTCATTTGAAAAGTAATGATCTATTATTCTTTCACCAATTCTTTGTGTGAGTTGGCTGATACTGAGTTAATATTGCATGCATAGAGGCAGGAGAAGAGATGCTCATGGGAGATTTCTTCCTAATGACCCTAATCCTAATAACTAGCTAGTTGAGTTTCAAAATCTTCCAAGAGACAAAGAAGAAGAGGATGCAAATCCTTTTGCCGATGCATTCCCTAATTTGACTAGTTCTAAAACTTCCTCTGAAGACCAAGCTGCCCAAAACTTGATTTAGAATCCATTTGTTTTGGCACTCCATCAAACAGATATGGCTGGTACAAATCTAATTAGACCTAACCAACCATCTTTTCCATTTCCTATCACTCACCAGAATGAAGTTGATAATCTCAAGAACATTCCTACTTTAGTTCTTCCTAAGTTCTATGGGCTTGTCACAAAAGAACCTAACGCTTTCTTGTTTGAGTTTGATATCCTCTGCAGAAGCTATGACTATACTACTGATGCTCATAGGCTTAAATTTTTTCCTACCACCCTAAAAGAAGCTGCATTAAGATGGTTTATGAGCTTAGGTAGGAATACTGTAGAGACTTGGGATGATATGAAAACAAAGCTTCTTGAGAAGTATACGTAATAATCAGAGGGCAAGTATATGAGAGGAGATGATATCCTTCAAGATGCGAGAAGGAAGATTTGAGGAGTATATTTCCAAGGCTTCTATTTTTCATGCAGAAATCTCCACATCATGCACATAATGAAGAGTCTCAAAAGTTTCTCTTCCTTAGAGGGATCAATGAGAGTTGCAATGATGCACTGGAATTGATGGGAGGAGGATATATCACCCAAGTTCCCTGGGATGATATTAAGAAGATATGTCGAAACTACTCCAAGGTTTCCAGCAGCGACAAGCTACTAATCCTCTATGGGTAAGGTGCCTCTCCACCAATAGAGTTTCACATTTGGAAATCACTCATTTGCTAGCAGATTTCAAGCAAGATATCATAAACAATATAGCTACTCAGCTAGACACTCTTCAAGAAAAGAAGAAACAAGAGGAGGTAGAGACAATGTTGGCAGAATATTGTCCTCATTATAGACAAAAGAAGGACTACGATGCAAAATGGTAGCCAACATTGAAAGCAAGCAGATTCCACCAGAATTCAGGCTAGTTCAGGTTGATGATGATTAGGTTTTCTACATTGCACAAAGAAGACCATGGGCTCCAAGAAAGGTATGCCACCAATTACATTATCTTTTAGTAGACCTTATTTCACCTCCTATGCACTTTGGTAATCAATGGCAACCCCCATAACCATCCAACTATGGATGATATCCACCTCACTTTAGGAACAACCTCTCCAAAACCTAGCCCAATTACTAAAACTCCCACCTCGGTGGCAGAATTTGTGGTAGCAACCTTAGAAACTTTAGCAACAACATCCCAATGGAGGAGGGACAACAATGGAAACTAGGCGTTACGTGTACCACCTCCATAGCCTCAACAACCTGCCATAATTCCTCCTCCTACTAGCTCAAATTCTAGCACACCTAGGCCTACTCAGTTACCAGCTCAACCCACACCTAACCCAAATAATAAATCACAACAGTAGCCATTCTACTCTACAGATCCTAATCAATTTCCTGCATATGTTGTGAGTGATATTCATCTGCATTCAATAACCACTTTTCCAACTCCTTCCACTCCTATCATCACCAAGCTTCCTGTGGAAGAAGAGGAGCATCTGAATGTCCCTATTCAATCAAGTATGCCTAAGAATCTTGAACCAGTTCAGTAGTCTAATCAAGACCCACTATTTCCTCAAAGGTTAGAAGTTATTAAACAAAAGGAAGAGAAGGAAGAAACAACCTTTTATGTTCTCGATCAGTTGAAACACATATGTGTTAAGATACATTTGTTCTAGACCATAAAAGATGTCCCCATATATAGTAAAGAAATCAAGGAAGCATGTCTCAAAAAGCTAGGGAGGAAAAAGAAAGACCCCACTACCATTCATGTGGTGGGACAGTTGGCAGATATCATGCTTGGGAAAGTTATTGTTCCTAAATACACTAACCTAGGTAGTCTTGTGGTAGGATTCATTATAAATGGAATCCAAGTAAAGAATGCTCTAATAGACTTGGAAGCGGTGATCAATGTGATGACTAAGGATATCCTGCAACAACTAAATGTTGCAAATATGAGACCTACTCATGTTGCCTTGCAACTTGTTGATAGTTCCACTCTCAAACAAGATGGTATAGTAAAAGACCTTGTTGTAACTCTAGACTCTTGGGAGTACCCAACAGATTTCATGATTCTTTCCCCTAAAGCTACATTAGGAGGGTATCACATTATTCTAGGTAGGTCATGGTTAGCTACAGTAGATGCTTACATTGGATGTCAATTAGGGAACATGACTATTTCCAATGGGAGAAGCACTAAGAAGTTTTTCCTCTACCCTCTTGCTCAACCATCCCATGATATGGATAACCCCATATGGCCACATGTTGGAGAAGAGGCCGAGGAAGTCAATTCAGTGGAATAACTCATGATGATAGGCAGAAGTCCTTTTATACAGCTTCAGGAAGAAGATGAAATCTTTATCTCATATATCACTCCAAAACCATTGTGAAGTGCATGAAGAATAATCCACTCACTCTAATTCCGTTCATTTCTATCGTCCATCAGACACTTCTACCCGCCTCTAGCTAACTGGCTCTCCTACAAGAACATATATGATTCATACATTGTTGCCACATGAGTTAAAAATGGCAAGCATTAGTGAAACAACCATGATTGAGTTCACCACACAAGTACAAATTTTAGAAGGGAAACATTTGAATAATAACAGCAAGTTGAGTCAAGAGCAGCAGTTGTCCCTGACAAACCTCTTGAAGTTGCATCAGCATGCATTTGCATGGGACTACCATGACATGAAAGGATTAGATCCCAAACTTTGTACTCATAGGAT